>QXEO01000791.1:1030000-1705410 GCA_007115705.1 Dactylis glomerata | reverse complement strand
TGTCACTTGAGACATCCATGTTGGGTCTTGAAGAATCTCACAATTTGGATATTGCCAAACTTAAAAGTGATCGTGATATTGCTCAATCCGTTGCTAATGAACTTAGGTTGCAAAATGAGAAACTAAATCTTATAATTGCTAATGAAGCAACCAAGTCTCTTTCTAGCACTTTTGTTGCAAGTTCATGCTCAACTAACCCCCCTTGTGAGAAAGCCCCCCTAAAGGGAAACGAGATGCTTGATGAGCTTTTGAATGCTCAAAAGCAACATGGTGACAAGACAGGACTTGGATATACATCCAAGTCCAAGAAGAACAACAAGAAGAAGAAGAAGAACAAGAAGAAGAAGAAGAAGAAGAGTGTCCCCGCGCCTCCTCCCTCATTAAAGAAGCATGTTCCTAGTGAAATATGCTATGATGAGAATGGTAATGTATTTGAGGAGGAGGTGAGGGAAGTTATTGGGAATGGCAAAAAGGCTATGCCCAACCATAATAACTTTGCGGGAAAATATAATCCTTCCTATGTTCTTTGCCGTGCACAAGATGGACATGTTTATGCTAAATTTGTTGGTTCATCAAATGAATATGTTTGCATGTCTATTTGGGTCCAAAGACCCTTGTCACTAACAAGAAAGGACCCATTGAGAAATGGGGACCTAAAGTCAAGACTGATCTCTTGTAGGGCTTTGCTTCCGGTGGTGGTAAATGGATAATTGATAGTGGTGCTACCAATCATATGACCGGGAGCAAAGAAATGGCTGAAGGAGCTTCGCACCGGTTCAACCCATGCGGGCTACGTCACCTATGGGGATTCTTCAAGGTCAAAGGTATTGGGTCTCGGCAAGGTTGTTGTCTCTCACAATGTTACCGTGGAAGATGTCATGCTTGTTGAGTCCCTTTCATATAATCTTCTTTCCGTTGCTCAACTTGCTAATATGGCTTTGCAACCTTCTTTGATGTTGGGATTGTAGTTCTTTTGTGGAG
Organism: Dactylis glomerata; assembly: GCA_007115705.1. Lineage (NCBI taxonomy): Eukaryota > Viridiplantae > Streptophyta > Magnoliopsida > Poales > Poaceae > Dactylis > Dactylis glomerata. Next base: position 1,704,429 of record QXEO01000791.1, on the reverse strand, counting down.
CAAGTCTCTTAATGTAGCTCATGTAGGGCATGTCGAAAATGGCTTATATGCGATCGACTTCTCGAAGGAGGTCACTAAAGCCGCGACATGCCTCATGGCTAAAGTTGACGTGGGATGGCTTTGGCATCGCCGGCTAGCCACGTCAATATGAGAACTTTGCAAGTCTCCACAAAGGCAACCACATCCTAGGACTAACCGATCTAACCTTTTCAAAAGATCGTGTGTGTAGAGCTTGCATTGAAGGAAAGATGCATGAACTTCCTCATCCTAGCAAGACCATCATTTCATCTAAGAGGGTCCTAGAGCTCCTTCACATGGATCTCTTCGGCCCTCCCTCTTATGAAAGTCTTGGAGGAAAGAAGTATTGCTTGGTGATTGTCGATGACTATTCAAGATACACTTGGGTCTTTTTCTTGGCTCACAAGAGTGAGACTCAACAAACCGTCAAAGACTTCACCAATGAAGTGCAACGCCAATATGGTCAAGACATATTGATGATCCGAAGTGACAATGGCACCGAGTTCAAGAACTACACCTTGAATGATTTTCTCAGTGATGAGGGGATTCGCCATCAATACTCATCTCCATACACTCCCCCAACAAAATGGTGTAGCCGAGCGGAAGAACCGGACTCTCATTGATATGGCTAGGACCATGTTAGCGGAATTCAAGTCTCCGTATAACTTTTGGGCCGAAGCCATTAATACCGCATGTCATGAGTCGAACCGGTTTATATCTCCGCAAGGGCTTGAACAAGACTCCTTATGAGATACTCATTGGAAAGAAGCCTAACATCAAGTACTTTCGGGTATTCGGTGTAAGTGCTTCTATCTTAAGAAAGGTATCCATTTGTCCAAATTTGATTCAAAAGCTCGTGAGGGTACCTTTGTTGGCTATGCCGCCGAATCTCACGCCTTTAGAATCTTTTGACAAACTCTCCGCTCGAGTTGTTGAAGTTTCTAACGTGAGATTCGACGAGAATGACGGCTCCCGTGTGGAGCAACGTGGGTGTTTTTGATGTAGGTGACGAAATACCTCTCTCTTGCCATAAGAAGAATGGGTGTGGGACATCTCATACCCGTTGAGGGACACCTTTTGGCGGAAGGAGAAGGACTATGCTCTACTCAAGTGGAGCCTTCACCCTCTCAAACACAACAAGCTCCTCAAGGTCCCTTTGATGCTAGCCAAAGGACAAGCTCAAGCCCTCAACATGTGAGCATGATCAAGATCAAGACCATGAGCATGATGGTGACTTTTCACCAAGTGTGCTCAAGATCAAGTTCAAGACATTGAGCAAGCTCAAGATGATGAGCATGCTCAGTTTAAGTCAAGGCGAGACCAAAACCGTGGTGATGACCCAAGTGGCCTCTCAAGATCTCTTGAAGAAGCTCAAGCTCGCCGTGCCATGAAGATTTCAAACAACTCTCCAAAGAGGTAAGCCACACCTGGGAGAATGTGATTGGAAGGTAAGGAAAGGGGTGTCCACGAGGAGGCAATTGGCAAACTTTAGTAACCACCATGCCTATATCTCTTGTGTGGAACCTGATACGTCTCAAATGTATCTATAATTTTTGATGCTCCATGCTTGTTTTTACACCATTTACCCGATGTTTCGTTACACTTCGTGGCACTTTTATGCATTTTCCGGAACTAACCTATTGACAAGATTGCCACAGTGCCAGTTCCCTGTTTTCTGCTGTTTTTGTGTTTCAGAAAAGCTACACAGGAAATATTCTCGGAATTGGACGAAACAAGTTCCTGAAGTCTTATTTTGCCCGGAAGCTTCTAGAGATCCGAAGAGGAGTAGGAGAGGGGCCACAGGCCAGGCTCACACATGGGTGGCGCGGCCCAGGCCCTGGCCGCGCCACCATGGTGTGAGGATGCCTGGTCCCTCCTCTGACATCGCCCCTTCGCCTATATAAAGCCTCGGGACGGAAAACCCTAAAGGATTCGGCAATTTTCCAGAAAGAGTTTCCGCAGTTCCGCCGCCGTCACCGACGAATTTCGGGGGACAGAAGTCTCTGTTCTGGCACCCTGCCGGGATGGGGAAGTGCCCCGGAGCCATCTCCATCGGTCTCCATCGCCGTCTCCGCCGTCTCCATCGACCTCACCGCCATCTCCATCAACCTTGCTGTCTCCTATGATGAGGAGGTAGTAGTAGTAGTCATCCCCGGGGCTAAGGGCTCTACCGGTAGCTATGTGGTTCACCTCTCTCTCCCATGATGTGATCTTTATGTGATCGTGAGCTTTGTATCATGTTGAACAGTACATGTTATTATTCAGATATTTTGTGTACTCTAGCAATGTTATTAAAGTAATCTATTCCTCCTGCTATGGTTGTACGGTGACAGTGCGTGCATCATGGTGGTTACTTGGTTTAGGCTATGATTGTGATCTCTGTGGATTATGAGAATAATTATTGCTATGATAGTTTGAGTGATCTATCCTCCTTTCATGGTGTAATGTTGACAGTGTGTGCACCGTGTAGTACTTGGTTTAAGTTGCAATGATTTTTATCTTGAGTTGTGATCTGATTGGGTATCGCTATGAGTGGTGTTTGTCAAGTACTTGATGAACTTAAGGGGTGCTTCTGTAGCCACTACGCAATGATTAGTGTTATTCAATAGGAGAGTAATTCAGAGTGCCTTAGCAAAGAGAAGTTACTTGTTCAGTCATGTTATATTGTTGGGAGTGTGTCCACTAGTGAAAGTATGATCCCTAGGCCTTGTTTCCAAGCTTTGCACACCGTTTACTTGCTATTTTGTTACTTGTTTGCTCGCAGCGATATTTATTTCACATCACGTTTGCTACTTATAATCATCTATACCACTCGTATTTCACTATCTCTTCGCCGAACTAGTGCACCTATACATCTGACAAGTGTATTGGTGTGTTGGGACACAAGAGACTTTCTGTATCGTAATTGCAGGTTGCTTGAGAGGGATAGCTTTGACCTCTAACCTCCCTGAGTTCGATAAACCTTGGGTGATCCACTTAAGGGAAACTTGCTGCTGTTCTACAAACCTCTGCACTTGGAGGCCCAACAAGTGTCTACAAGAATAGAAGTGCGTAGACATCAAGCTCTTTTCTGGCGCCGTTGCCGGGGACTAAAGAAGAATACTTCCAAAGATTGAAGAAAACCTCCCGCGTCAACTTAGCGCCAGCAAGCTCTTTTCTGGCGCCGTTGCCGGGGAGGTAGGTAAAGGTACTCGCATCCTCCTGTGTGAGTGCTCGGAGTTATTTCCTTTAGATTCTGCAATTATATCTTTTGTTTCTTGTTTTTATTTCACTAGTTAGGCTTAATGGAAAATAAAGAGTTCTTTAGTTTTTTTCCTGATTTTAGATTTGAAGAGAAAATTGAAAATCCTTTGGAGCTTATTTCGCATAGCAATGTTATTAGTACGATGCTTTGAATACTGTTAATGCTAATGCTATAGAAAAGTCTAAGCTTGGGGAAGCTGGTTTTGTTGAGTATGATATTTTTGGTCCCCCAGCTTTATTGGAGAAAGTTTGCTCTGATGATATTTTTATCTCCCATATGTGATGTTTCTAATGATGCTTGTGCTCCCCATCCTTTTAAAATACCTACGAAGATTGTTGAACGTGTTAGGGATAACTGCTATTTAGGAGATGGAACTGTCCATCCTGGTGATCATTTGCTCTTTATACATGAATTATGCGAGTTGTTCCAGTGTGCAGGGATTTCAATGAACCAAGTTAAGAAGAAGCTATTCTCTTTGTCACTGAAAGGCAGAGCTGAGGAATGGTATCGGCTGCTTGAAGATGGTCCATCTATTGGCTGGGAGGAAATTGTACCTCTCTTTTATTCTAAATTCTATCCTCCAAGTGAGATTCATAAAGATCGTAATCAGATATATAATTTTTGGCCTCATGAGGGAGAAAGCATTGCCCAAGCGTGGGGAAGATTGAAGTTACTAATGCATAAATGTCTATTCATGATCTTCCCCGTAATATTGTTATTAATAATTTTTATGCAAGGCTTTCAGGATATTACAAGGACTATCTAGATGCATGCTTTGATGGGTCTTTCACAAGCAAGGATGTTGACACCAAGTGGGATCTGCTTGAGACAATTCAAAACAATATTGAAGGTTGGGATAGCGACAAAGGTAAGGGATCAGGTATGAATTACGAGTTTGATTGCATTAAGTCTTTCGCTGAAACTGCTAATTTTCAAGAGCTTAGTGCTAAATATGGTCTTGATCCTCAAATTATGGTTGATTGCTTTAAAGCCTTTGCTTCCCATATGAATGTTCCTAAAGGAAATGGGGACGTGTATCATGAACCTTTTAAGGACACTTGCATAGAAAGTAATATTGTTGTTGATGATTGCAATAAACATGCTCAAACTTCTAAAAGTACTATTTCTTATAAGCATGTTAATTTTTGTGGATACATAGACCTTGTGAACAGAGTTACAACAAGGAAGATTATTGCATCACCCACGCAAATGAAGAAACTACTATGTGGTACAAGGATATAGGTGAGATCGGTAAAAAGGTTTGTGAGCTTTATCCTTTTCTTTGTAAACATTGCGATGACATAGGTCATTTTAATTTCCAATGCTCAAACCCTAATAGTTACTCTTCTAGTACCTTAAGTTTGTATTGTGATGACAAGATTACTCCTAATCAGCATGATGAGCTCACTTTGTTCTTGGCGTGCGACGAGATATCTAGAAAGATTGCTTTGATAGATATGAATGATGTTGATATTAATAGCACCCTTCGTGGTTGTCGTCTCTATTGTGCTAAAGATTGCCTTGCAAATACTTACATTCAAAATCTTATAAAACTTGATATCTTGCCAAGCTATGACAGGACTGATAGATGTTTTTATCTTATTAATAGAGAGGAGGAATCCTCCAAAGTTTCTTCTGTTGTTTCTGTCAGCAAGCCAGATTATGTAGAGAAGATGCCTTTCCCTCCTAAAGAATATGTGGAGAAGATGCCCTTCAAGTCTCTCCCTCCTAAAGGAGAGAGTAAGAAGAAGAAGAAGAAGAAGAAGAAGAGGAGTAAGAGGCGAGAGGACACGGTATCTTCCCCTAAGCGTTATGATCCTGCTATAGATTATGATAATTCTGATTGGGATGATGTTCCTATGCCTGTTACCTATGTTAGTGATCATGATTGGGAAAAGCACTCTACTTTTGATATTGAAAATCTTTTTGGTACCAATTCTAAGGTTAATAATTGTTGTACCATTAGTGCTATCCATGTTCCTTCTTATGATGATATGTTTGATGAATATGCTATGCGACATAGTAGTTCTCTATCTTGTGATGATACTAAGCCTCTAGTTTATGATGATGTTTATAATGTTTTCAATTCACCTACTTTTGAGGAGAAAAATAGTTATGATTACAATATGCCTCCTGTTTTTGATGATTATGGTGATGAGAATAATTATTTTGTTGAATCTGCTCCTACTACAATTGTTCATGTGGGGAGTATTAATCCTTTTATGCATGTGGCTCATGATAGGGATGTTTTATGTGATAGTTATATGGTTAGTTCTATTCATGATGCTACTGAAAGTTATTATGAGAGAGGGAAACATGGTTTGATGGACCTCAACAATATTGAGTTTCCCCTCTTTATGTTGCAATTCTTGAAGTTGTACTTGTTTTGCCTTCCTATGCTTTTTGCTTTGCGCTTTCATGACTTGTCTCTTTACAAGACTATTTTTCATAGGAAGTGGTTTAGATTTAAATGTGTTTCATACATGCTTTTTGATGCTCTCTATTGCTCCAAGTTCTTATATGGCGCCTTTGCCTCAAGCTTTTATATGGCGCCCACATGAGCATCTTTGCAAATTACTGCGCCTAGCTCAAAGGCGTTAAAGAAAAGCACTCTTGGGAGATAACCCAATATTTTCTTTTTAGTACTTTTTCTTTTATTTGAGTCTTGGAAGTCATTACTACTGTAATGACCGCTCCTTATCTTGTTTATTTCGTTTTTGTGCCAAGAGAAGCCTCTAATTTGAGTGAGGTAAAGATTTGGGGATGTTGCTGTCCTGAAACTGTTTTCGGTGCTGCACCGTAAAAATTCGTATAAATTCTCTGTTTATCTTTTGGACCTGCGATTTCTTGTGCATATGCCCCAGGTTATATCCAAACTTTTGTTAGTTGAACACTTTTTGATTTGAGCAACATAAAACCTTTCAAAAATTCGACCTTTGTGAGCTGTTCTGTTTTGACAGATTTCTGCCAATATTTGTTTTTGCCACTTTATTGCTTTGTTTTGAGTTCTTTTTATCATGGAACTCTTGTGGAAGTTGCTACAGTAGTATATGCTTTATATGTGGTGGTTTTGGGTTGAAACCTGAAGCAAAAAGAGGTTGATTATATGTTATGCTTAAACTAATGTTGCTAATAGAATTGTGTTTAGTTTTGTATGAAGGAAGTTTTCAAGTGTAGGGATTGGAGAATGATGAGATGAGATGAAGAATGGACAAAAGCTCAAGCTTGGGGATGCCCATGCATCACCCTAAGAAATATCCAAGAAGTACAAGCGTCAAAGCTTGGGGATGCCCCCGAGGCACCCCTTCTTCATCGGCAAAAATCAGGTCACCTTTCAAGACACTATATTTTTATTGCTTCATGCACTATGTGTTTTTCTTGGAGCGTCAGTTGTTTTTGTTTTCAGTATTAGTTTAGTTTAGTTTGCTGCAATAAATGGTTAGATCACATCATGTTTCTTTTGGAGGAGATGAACTCATTTTCATTTGCCAAGAACACTCAGTTTTCACTCTTATCGTTCATCGAGTGTTCTTCTTTTTCTGCTACTGCTTTTGGTTTTCGTTTTCGCCTTGATTTGCGTTCAGACCTGTCATATCTTTTCATCAAGGTGTATTTTTGCCTCTGATCTTTATTGGTTTTCATCAAAAGAGGTGTCTATAAAATTTCAAATGGTGTTGGAAAAGAGAAAAAGCTTTGTGCAAAAAGTGGTACAAGATGGAGCTTGTGTAGACTGCGGCTTAGGCTTTTTCATGTCATGCTTGATGTCTTTTTGATAGTATGCTTAGTGATTTTTGCTGTAGCATGACTTGTCTCAAATAACTGAGATTGCTTAATGAGCCTTTGAAAAAATCATGCGTTGTTTTTATTATATGGAAGCATTTATTTGGTTTTCTCCTTGATGCTTTATTTGGGTTGACTTGGCACATGCTTACACCATGTTGACTAAAAAATAAGTCGCCAATAGCCTCTATGATCATTTAGTTTTTGACTTTTGATGTCATCTTATGCTTCTTTTAATGTCGCTTTGTCGCTTTGCATGATTATGGCCGTTATTGCTCTCTTAGTTGGTCGATCCCAGTCTTTTGCTAGCCCTCGCCTCTTACTGAGTATGAGCTCTACTCGTGCATCCAACTCCCAAAGCCAAAGTTGCCATTGTGTCCACTATAAACTCCTATGCATGGTATTGTAAGCCATTCCAAAGTAAATTTTCATGTGCTACCTTTCAAAAACCTTCAAAACACTTCTCATTTTGTGACACTGTTTTCAGCTCATGGGGACGTAGTGGTCGGATTTGCTATCTTCCATATTGCTTATTCCAAAAAGAAAAAAAAAGAAAAAAAAGAAAGAAAAAAAGGCACTCCTCCATGGAATGTGAATGTTGGTGGGCACCCGATGGAATCGGTTAGCCATGGTTTGTGAAAGGAAAAAAAGGTGGGGAGGAGTGCCAAGCTTTATAAAAGAGCACAAAAGTGCCAATCTCTCTCTCAAAAACTTGCTTCATTTTTGTATGGAAGATAGTAAGAACCCCATTGCCAGTCGTTGACAAAGACAACCACCTCTCAAAACCAATTTTTTATCTCTCTGTTTTACAAATGAAAAGCTCTAGCACATGTTTAATCATTGCTTCCCTCTGCGAAGGGCCTTTCTTTTACTTTTATGTTGAGTCACCACCTTCTATCTTTATGCACCATTAAGAGAGCATAGTTGTCATTCTTAGTGTAATATGCATTGTCCCAAAGTTCATTGATTGATTCATATTGTTGGTTTCACTTGTTCTTAAATTATTTATATCTAGCCGCCCTCTTAAACTTGAAGGTGTCCTATGCATTTATGTTTTGCTCTCTTTGGAGGACAAGCTGAAAACCATTTGTATGTTTTTCCTTATGATTTGAACACACGTTTGACTTTCATTGTTTCATTTTCATGATCTTTTATTTGTGTTCATTTGCATGTTTACAACATGGTTGCTAAGTTCTTATTGTCAAGATTATATCTTTCATGCCCATGTTTTAAGTTCTTATGATCCCAGCTCACAATGCTTACATATATGATCAAGATTGTGTAGGTGCATGTCACCTCAAAAAATTATTCTTTTGTTATCACTTACCTACTCGAGGACGAGCAGGAGTTAAGCTTGGGGATGCTTGATACGTCTCAAACGTATCTATAATTTTGATGCTCCATGCTTGTTTTTACACCATTTACCCGATGTTTCGTTACACTTCGTGGCACTTTTATGCATTTTCCGGAACTAACCTATTGACAAGATGCCACAGTGCCAGTTTCCCTGTTTTCTGCTGTTTTTGTGTTTCAGAAAAGCTACACAGGAAATATTCTCGGAATTGGACGAAACAAGTTCCTGAAGTCTTATTTTGCCCGGAAGCTTCCAGAGATCCGAAGAGGAGTAGGAGAGGGGCCACAGGCCAGGCTCACACATGGGTGGCGCGGCCCAGGCCCTGGCCGCGCCACCATGGTGTGAGGACGCCTGGTCCCTCCTCTGACATCGCCCCTTCACCTATATAAAGCCTCGGGACGGAAAACCCTAAAGGATCGGCAATTTTCCAGAAAGAGTTCCGCAGTTCCGCCGCCGTCACCGACGAATTTCGGGGGACAGAAGTCTCTGTTCCGGCACCCTGCCGGGACGGGGAAGTGCCCCCGGAGCCATCTCCATCGGTCTCCATCGCCGTCTCCGCCGTCTCCATCGACCTCACCGCCATCTCCATCAACCTTGCTGTCTCCTATGATGAGGAGGGAGTAGTTCATCCCCGGGGCTAAGGGCTCTACCGGTAGCTATGTGGTTCACCTCTCTCTCCCATGATGTGATCTTTATGTGATCGTGAGCTTTGTATCATGTTGAACAAGTACATGTTATTATTCAGATATTTTGTGTACTCTAGCAATGTTATTAAAGTAATCTATTACTCCTGCTATGGTGTAACGGTGATAGTGCGTGCATCATGGTGGTACTTGGTTAGGCTATGATTGTGATCTCTTGTGGATTATGAGAATAATTATTGCTATGATAGTTTGAGTGATCTATTCCTCCTTTCATGGTGTAATGTTGACAGTGTGTGCACCGTGTTAGTACTTGGTTTAAGTTGCAATGATTTCTATCTTGAGTTGTGATCTGATTTGGGTATCGCTATGAGTGGTGTTTGTCAAGTACTTGATGAACTTTAAGGGGTGCTCTGTAGCCACTACGCAATGATTAGTGTTATTCAATAGGAGAGTAATTCAGAGTGCCTTAGCAAAGAGAAGTTACTTGTTCAGTCATGTTATATTGTTGGGAGTGTGTCCCCTAGTGAAAGTATGATCCCTAGGCCTTGTTTCCAAGCTTTGCACACCGTTTACTTGCTATTTTGTTACTTGTTTGCTCGCAGCGATATTTATTTCACATCACGTTTGCTACTTATAATCATCTATACCACTCGTATTTCACTATCTCTTCGCCGAACTAGTGCACCTATACATCTGACAAGTGTATTGGGTGTGTTGGGGACACAAGAGACTTTCTGTATCGTAATTGCAGGGTTGCTTGAGAGGGATAGCTTTGACCTCTAACCTCCCTGAGTTCAATAAACCTTGGGTGATCCACTTAAGGGAAACTTGCTGCTGTTCTACAAACCTCTGCACTTGGAGGCCCAACAAGTGTCTACAAGAATAGAAGTGCGTAGACATCAGAACCTCAAAAAGTGTTTGAAGCGCTTGAAGACCCGGATTGGGTAGAAGCCATGCATGAAGAACTCAATAACTTCGAGCGCAACAAAGTTTGGTCATTAGTAGAGAAGCCCAAGGATTGCCGCAATGTCATTGGAACCAAGTGGATCTTCAAGAACAAGCAAGATGCAAATGAAATTGTTGTGAGGAACAAGGCTCGTTTGGTTGCTCAAGGATACTCTCAAATTGAAGGCATCGACTATGGAGAGACTTTTGCACCCGTGGCTCGCCTTGAGTCCATCCGTATCCTTCTTGCTTATGCATCACATCATAATTTTAAGTTGCAACAAATGGATGTGAAGAGTGCTTTCTTAAATGGTCATTTGCATGAGTTAGTGTATGTAAAGTAATCCCCGGGTTTTGAGGATCCTAACTTTCCGAACCATGTCTACAAGCTCGATAAGGCACTCTATGGCCTTAAACAAGCTCCACGTGCGTGGTACGAGCATCTTAGAGAGCTTCTTGTAGACAGTGGGTTTGAGATAGGCCTCATTGATCCCACTCTTTTTACTAAGAAAGTAAACGGGGAGCTTTTCATATGCCAACTTTATGTAGATGATATCATTTTTGGTTCTTCTAACAAATCTTTCAATGATGAATTTGCAAGAGTAATGATAGATAAATTTGAGATGTCTATGATGGGGGAGTTGAAATTCTTTCTTGGCTTTGAGATAAAGCAATTGAAGGGTGGTACCTTCATCAATCAAGCCAAGTACACCCAAGACATGCTCAAGAAGTTCAAGATGGACACCGGAGTGAAGGGAGCCAAGACTCCCATGCCTACAAAGATTACTCTTGATCTCGATCCTAATGGTAAAGAAGTGGATCAAAAACTTTATCGCTCTATGATTGGGTCTTTGCTCTATCTTTGTGCATCTAGACCGGATATCATGCTCAGTGTGGGAATGTGTGCACGATATCAAGCCGCCCCTAAGGAAAGCCATTTAATGGCGGTCAAAAGAGTCTTTCGATATTTGATTGATACCCCAACTTTTGGCCTTTGGTACCCGAAGGGAGCAAGCTTTGAGCTTGTTGGGTACTCGGACTCGGATTGGGCGGGAGACAAAGTGGATAAGAAGTCAACTTCGGGGGCATGCCAATTTCTTGGTAGGTCCTTGGTTTGTTGGTCTTCCAAGAAGCAAAATTGTGTGTCTCTCTCCACCGCCGAAGCCGAGTATGTGGCGGCCGCGAGTTGTTGTGCTCAACTCCTTTGGATGAGGCAAACCATGGAGGATTATGGTATTTACTTTGACAAGGTGCCACTCTTGTGTGACAATGAGAGTGCCATCAAGATTGCCCATAATCCGGTTCAACACAACAAGACCAAGCACATCGAGATCCGCCACCATTTCATCCGTGACCATGTCAACCGAGGTGAGATTAACCTATCTTATGTAGGTACACAAGACCAACTCGCCGACATTTTCACCAAGCCCCTTGATGAAGCAAGATTCCGAGAGTTGAGGCATGAGTTGAATATCCTAGACTCTTGCATTGTGGCTTGATCGTGTGCACTCATTCCCATATGATAGCGTGTGTTCCCATCTAGGTGTGGGCATGGATATAGGGGGAGTGCGGTCCTAATTGATTGGACTATCCCTCCCCCCATAATGCAAATAGCAAGCAATGTGTTCCTTTTGTCTTTTGGGACAATTTTGAGCTTAATTGATGAGTTTTGGTTTTGGGCCCAAGATATATCTTCGCGGTGCCATACCTTTATACTCAAACATGGTGGCTTCGGCCACCGACCTCCTAAGTGGAGGTTCGTTCCCATTTGAGCCTTATTTGCATTTTATTGCCTTTTCAATGGGAATGTGTTCATGTTTGGCCTTATTTGAGTTTTATTTGCACTTTTGCAAACATGAACACTAAGTACCACTCAGTGACATCTTTCTGACCCAAGCCTATCCCCTTCATCTGAAACTTGCTCTATCTTTCGAAGAAACATGCTCAAATACACTGCTGTGTGATCTGGTCGAGGCAGGCCGGAGACTCCGGGGTTTGCACCCCGGAGACTCCGGTGTCTGGAGGCCGGAGACTCCGGGTGATCAACCCCGGAGACTCCGGCCCTAGCGGTTTCTCCCTGGATCAAAAGGGTCGGGGTGAGGGCAACCCAGCCGGTTACTCTCATACACCCCCCACCCTTCCACTCCCCAGGACGCCGCCGCCTCCCCCAAGTCGCCGCCGGGCGCCTTCCCGGCCCCGGATCCACCATTGCCGCCGGCCTCCCTCCTCTCCAAGCCTCCGAAAGCTTCCCTCCGGCTTGCTTGCTTCTCCATGGAGCCATCCGGTATTCTCCTCCTCCTCCCATCTAGATTCCTCTAGATTCAAAGGATTGGAAGAAGTACTTGTTGTTTGTCCATAGGGTTACTCACATTCGGCAATTTGAGTATCTAGCATCGTGTAGAATCAATTTTGTGCAATTTCTCGAGCAAACCCTAGCCTCCCTTGTCTGACCTCGTGTTGCCCGGAGTCTCCGGGGTCCAAACCCCGGAGACTTTGAAGTCTCCGCCCTCTAGAGGCCGGAGACTCCGGGGTCAGACACCGGAGACTCCGGTGTAGATCGATTTTTTCACATTTTGGCTCCACAAGATGCTATTCTCCTTTCATCTGAGCATGTTTTTGACTCTTCCCTTGCTACCTCGTGCCATTCCCTTCACAGGTAGCAGTGCAGGTGGTCGTCGCAAGCGTATCCCTAGGAAGCACACCTTTGACTATGACCCGGCAAAAGATTGCTATGTGGAAAGGCAGAGTGCTGCAGAAGTTGCTAGGGATGCTCTGAAAGAGAAAGCTCGTTTGGCTCAGCTGGCTAAGGAAGAAAGGGCCAAAAAGGCCAAGTTTGATCGCTTGCCAATACTCAAGGGCATGTCTCTTCCCGAGTTTGCAGATATGAGGAAGAGGAAGATGTATGATTTGCCAAGGAACACCAATGATCACTGTTTTCATCGAAGGGAGCAAGAACTCATTTGCACCGAGCTCTATGCCAACCTCACCCACAAAGTTTGCCCTCAAAAGGTGGTTGATTTTGAACATCTTCACAAGAGTGATTACTTCAAGGAAGCCCTTTGGATCACCGAAAAGCTTGGTCTTCACCCGCTCATGCAACTCAAGCAAGACTACAACATTCTCCTCGTGCACCAATTCTTTGCAACACTTGTGTTTGGAGATGGAGAAGAGCTTCCCATGACTTGGATGACCGGTGATCATGTTGTCCAATCCAACTTCATTGAATTTGCCGAAGAGCTTAGATACCCATTCAAGGGGAACCATGCGCCAAGTGATGCAAGGATGCATCTCTCCGGAGTTGCCTACAACAAGAAGGCGCTTGCTCCCCTCTATGGTAAGCTCACAAAAGATGCCGCTGATCAAGGTAAGAAGATTGTTGTTGGGGAGTCCAATGGTCTGAGGACTAGATACAACATTCTTCTCCGTTTGTTCCGTGAGAATATTGCCCCAAGTGCGGGTAATTTGGATGCTCTTCGTGGTGGCTTGGTCAACCTACTTGCCTACTCTCATGAAGTCTTTTGCAAAGGCCAAGAAGCTCAAGTTGAACCCATTGATGTCATGGACTTCATTCACCGGGAAATGTATGAGTGCATTCTTTCCAAGAAAGCCCCGGTCTATGCTCCGTATGTGATGAAGCTTATCAAGAGGAAGTCTCCCAACTACTCTCTTTGTGTTGACATCTCCAAGTTGGTTGAGCACAAATCCGTGAAGCCTCAAAAGAAACCGGCACCGGGTGTGACCAATGAACCCTTTGCCTCCGCTAGTGAAGATGAAGAAGATGAAGACATGGAAGGTGATGAGGATGATGTTGATGAGGAAGGAGAAGAGGGTGAGGAAGAGATTGAAGTAACTCGGGCTGCTCCTCCTTCTCCACCAAAGAGGAGAAGCAAGAATGCTAGCAACCAGCCTTTTCCTTCACGCAACAAAGAAGAAATCAACAAGGAGATCAAAAAACTTTCTTGGTTCAAGAGGACCATGCTTTGCATGGGAGTGGATATTCGCAAGGAGCAGCACAACATCTATATTCAGAACAAGCATATCACTCACAACCAAGGATTGATGGTTGATCACCTTCGTGCTATCCGCAACCTCCCTACTCCAGAGCATCCTCCTTCAGACTCAGCTGATACTCTCATCTATGGTGCTTGGAACAAAGAGATGGGCAGCTCACTCCAATGGGGAGATTTCGATGAAGTCTCCAAGCCCAACTATCCGTCCTCCTCCAGTCGTGGCAAGGGTCCTATGGGTGATGATGAAGATCCTTCCTATGAAGGCAACGACGAGGACGACGACGAGTGACTTGTTGGGACGTGTAGCATCGCTCGTTTCCCCTTTTTGGTGTCTCGATGCCAAAGGGGGAGAAGAGTTCTATTAGTATGTTATCGGGGATTTGCAAGGGTCGGGCACAAGCATTTCTTTTGTTGAGCTTTCATTTGCCTATGCTTGTGCTCTCTTCTAGTACTTAGTTCTTTAAAAATTTGAACTTCGTTGTGGTACCTATCTTAATATGGTGTGAGACTTGTGGTGTGCTTTATTGTAATTGTCATGCCTTATTACTTCATATTGTTCTCTCTATATTATGCACATGATCTTGGTTCATTATTTTAGGGGGAGCTTTGTGTCTAGTATGTGCGCATTTGTATCAAGCTTTTGTTGTAGGTTGCACACATCTAGGGGGAGCTCACCCTATATTATGTTGATCTTTTACTTGAACCTTAGTATTGTCATCAAACACCAAAAAAGGGGGAGATTGAAAGAGCATTTTCTTGCAAAATCTATTTTTGGGTGTTTGTTGTCAATACTCAGGTATCTAACCTTTTGTCTCAGTCTAATCTTCATTGTAGGTGAAAATCTAAAGATTCTTGTTGCAGCCATTTCTGCGCCGGAGACTCCGGGTCTCCTGCCCGGAGACTCCGGTGTTTTCACACCGGAGACTTTGGGACAGGGACCGGAGACTCCGGCCCAAAGACTCCGGGGTCCTTTTTCGCCGGGTGTCGCTCGCCCCAGATATGGGGGCGGAGACTTTGCCTGGAAGCTTTGGCAGGAGCTCGTCTCCGGCCCGGAGTCTCCGGCCTTGGCGACTAACCCCGGAGACTCCGGGCTCTGGACCCCGGAGACTCCGGGCTCTGGACCCCGGAGACTCCGGGCTCTGGACCCCGGAGACTCCGGCCTAAAAAGGCAACAACGGCTAGTCCTTGTCTTGGACTATATAAAGGCTTCTTCCACCTCAAGTCAAGGCTGCGGCTCACACTCTCTCACCTCCATTGCTGCCAAGCTCCAAAGCTCTAGATCTCCACCTCTAGCCAATAGAACTTGAATCCCTTTGGGGATTCGAAGGAGACCTAGCCCATCATCTTCACCGAAGGAATTTCATTTCCCTCTCCATTTGCTTGGAGGATTTGAGCCTAGGGTTTGTTGGAACCCTAGGTATTGTAAGTGATTGATTGACTCATCTCTGTGGTGTTTCTAGCCTCCGTGGCGTTCTTGGGAGCCTCCAATTGAGTTGTGGAGTTGTGCCCCAAGCTCCGTGTAAGGGTTTCGTGATTCCCCCAATACCACCGCTTAGTGGAAACGAGCTAGCCTCCGTGGCTTGCTCACCGGAGAACAAGGTGAGCCTTTGTGGCGTTGGTAGACTCCGTGTTACCACACCTCTCCAACGTAGACGTACTTCCCCTCAAAAGGAAGGAACTACGGGAATACATCCTTGTGTCTCCGGTCTCCACTTGTCGGTTATTTCTTTCCCTTACTTGTATCTTACTAGTTACTTGTTTACTTGCATGCTTGCCACTTATAGGAAATTCACCTAGTTGCACATCTAGTGAATTTACTTTGTGTCAAGCCTTAAAATTGAAAAAGATTAAAAATTGACTTAGCGCCTATTCACCCCCCCCCCCCTCTCTAGTCGCCCGTACCGATCCTTTCAGGTTGCCAAGATAATGTTTTTGGCAAATAGATAGTACTCCCTCCGGCACGAAAAGGATGACGGGGCAATAGTTCACTTTACACTTTGCAACCCTCCCCCCGCCCCAAGGTTTTCTAGTGTCCTCCGTTTAGGTCCCTATCATCTGAATCAAATCCCGTTCTTACCATCTGATAATGTTTTTGTAGACATAATTAATTTATTGGACACCCAAAAATTACGTCTACAATCATCAGGATGAGGAATTGAGTGTGTCGGTCATCAGCAAGTAGCAAGAACAATCATCATTATCGATAGTACCATGTTTGTACTAGTACTGTAGTGACTGTCTGACTGAACTACCATGCACATGAGCAATGTAGATCCTTGGTGGGACTTAAAGATCACAAAATCAGTAGTCACAAAAATGTAAACGAAATATCGACAGTAGGATCTATGAGCCTACTCAACTATCATGTGCATTAATAGAAACAAAATTGAAAAGAAGCAGCACTGAAAAGAAGTAGTCAGTAGCACTACTTTCAGATTATAAAGTGAATTTTGGAAGCATGGAGTAAAAGATTTAGGTTGCTGATTTGAACTACTGTTTATCTACTGTCCAAGTGATCCTAAAGTAGACTGAACTACTGTCCAATAAATTAATTGTTACTGTAACAGATTAATACTCCATATTTCATATCTGATCTTGAAATTTCAGCCTAGTTTTAAGAAATACCTTGCTTATATTTTGCATGGTTCTGCTCATTAAAATATTTTGATTTTCAGCATGATGGACATTTAGCAAGTTTCTATTATTCCTGACTGGAGGCCTGAAACCAACAGAGCGACAAAGTTTATAATTTGAAAATGTACACAAATCCACTACTCCCAGCAAGTTTATTTTCTGGAGCACTACTCCACAATTATTGTCGCATGTCTAACCTACTCTGGTATTGCATGAAGAAGGCACCAAATTTCAGCAATACTGTGGTGTTGCCTGAATATAAGAAACATCTTCTGCATGTTGAATAGTGAAAGAAAGCCATACCTCTTTTAGTTCAGTTCCTGACAGAGGATCAACTTCTTGGATCACATGGCTGCTAACTCAAGGACTTGCTCCATTTTCTTTGTAACCAGAGATTCAATATAATCTTATACTCCCTCCGATCGGAAATAAGTGTCGGTGCCTTAGTACAAAATTTGTACTAAGTTAGTACAAAATCACCGACAGTTATTTCCGATCGGAGGGAGTACAAAATAGAGGGCTAGCCACCTGGCTAGCTGTGCATCTCCATCCAACCATTCAATCACCCTATAGATCATTTTCCACCCTACATCTGAACTAACGTCGTTAGATTTCTGTCACCAAACTCCACCTCCCATCCGCAGGTCATCTCTCTCGTTTTGAAAAAACAAAACAGGCTGAAGCAGCTTATCCCCACTACCGAGCCCCTCCCCACCTGCTCCCACGCGCTCGCTTGAGAGATCCTCTGCCCCTGTCGGCCACGCGCCATACCGCACGGGCCCGAGCGCGTCGACCGCACGCCCCAGGCCATCTCACCTGCTGCCGGCAGATCCTTGCTGACCACTCTTCCTCCACGCGCCACCTAGTCCTCCGCCGCTGGGAATCTCGCTAGGCCATCTCAGCTTTCCTGGCCGCCGGAAACTACCTCACGCATCCACCGTCCCTACCGCCGCCGACGACCGTCCTCCTGAAGGGCTAAGGCACCTCGCCGCTGGCAGCTTCCGTGGCCACCTCGTAGACTCGACGACTTGGACATTCCCGCAGACCCGAAGCACCTCTGCCGCCTCTCCCTAGGCCCCCACTCCGGCCTTCTCCTTCGTCGCCGTCGAGCTCCGCGCTGCGTCCAGCCCCGCTCCGAAAGTGCCGTTGCCCCCAGTCGTTAGCATGGGCACCCTGTTCAGAGTTTGAGTTTGGCTTTTTTTTTCTCGATCTGGAGCTAATTCGCCTCTTTATTTTTCCTGATCTGAATTTGCTTCACCGTCTGAGGGAATCAGGTCCCAATACATATCCAATTTGTTGATTTGTTCGAATTTGTGGTGCTAGTGTGTACCTGATTCAGAGGAAATGGGCCGATGTTCCCATCTTTTATGATAAGTCTAGTCTGTACATGGCTCATATTGCTTGTCAGAAGCAAGTTTCTCTTCTTTCTACAAGATGTTGGTCGGAACTTTGCTCATCGAGCTGAAATTGGGTAGCTAGTGGTGATGGAGCAGGCTTCTCCATCGATAGCTCGGCCGTAGGCCTCGGCAGTGAGAGACTGATATGTGTCTGATGTTCTTTTTGTGTTGGATTCTTGAGCTAAGTTGATATGATTAGCTATCCATGATGGATTTCCGAGCTGGTTTGATTCTACCATTTGAATGACTGAGAAATCTGTTTCTCGAGATGTTGGCGTGATTTTTATTCAAAATGACTTTGTGGTGATAATATGAGAACTCTGTAGAAATTTTGAAGAATCTTTAAATTTATTTAGTTTATCTTAAGGACTTTCTGTATGCCGTCTACGACCTCTCGTACAAAACATAAAGAAATTATCTCCGTACCTTTTATTTGACCGAACATGGGATCTAATATCTATGTTTCGTACAGGGTTCCCGATCCAGATTGCATGTTCATTCAAATAAAGGGTAGAAAATTATGGGGGAAAGTTCTATTAATTATCTTGCAATTTTTTCGGTTGCTGTACCCCAAAAAACGAGTTTGTCCATGTGGTGATTAATATTTTTGTTACTCCTTCATTAGCACTTGCAATCTCCATTCTTTTCTTCCCGGTTTGTATTTTTCTTGTTAAATTCACTGCGCTACTAGGACAAGACCATGGAGATGTATCTAGGTTGGCTTATTTTTTGTTCTTTGATCTCGTCCAAGAAATCAAACTTTGGTGGGAGCGAGTTCATCTTTGTTTCTATTTCTACTGTTGTTCAATAAATTTGGAGACAGAAAATAGGTTCAAATTGTTCTTCCTCACGCATCAAACTTTATGCACAGTGGATAAACTTTATCATGCACTCTGAAAAACTTTTCAATAGACCATGTTGACTTATTCAGCCGATTGTGGAAAAGTCACAGGACCTTTTGTGCTTTTTAACCGGACTGTGTAAAACCAAATTAAAAAAGGTCACATCTGCCGCCGGTATCCAGGCACAAGTGCTTGGTTGCATTTTCCCAAAAAATTTCCTAGATCTGGATGAAGTTTTTGTCTATGTCCGAGACAAAGGGTTGGAAGATGCAAACAACTATTTTTTAATGATCCGCATACTTTAAATTTTGAAAGGGTTTCATCTTCGTGCCCGGAGATGGTTCCACATGCTGTTCGTAAAACTTGTGAGGAGGTTCTGAATACTGAAATGTTCTTGAATGAACAGGCGCTGGTTCCATGAGTACACCAAGTAAACCTGGTTGGACCAGCCATGCTGTAGAAAAGAAAGAAAAACAAAACGGACACGAAGGGGTTCCTACGGGTTGGTAGGTGGAGGAAGAAAAAACAAAAGATATTTGAGTTAACGGGCGTCACATTCCACGTTAATCAGCAAAAATCACGGAACCACATCCAACGGGCTGGAATGTGTGCACAGCTAGCACCTGGTTAGCAAATCCGCGTCGATAATCTTATTTGGTTCTGATAATCTGCGATACATATAACCAAAGATCACATGACTGTTTGTATTTCACTTGAAGCATCAAAGCTTCCATGGTTTCATATAACATTATTAATTACTCATGTTTCAAATTGCCAAGTGGATATATGCCATGTAAAATGATAGTAAAGTAACATGATAAAATGGTCTACAAGTCAAGCTTGCATCAGTGAACTAGTCAAATAACAAGATCTGGCAAAAATCTAACAGAAAACAGAGAACTAAGAAAATGGCATGGCTTCAGTGACGTCCTGCATTATATACATCAGAACTGGAGCCCTCAAACAGCAATCGGCTACTGCTAGAAGCAATTTTTGAAATCACATTATTTTGCAATTTCCAAACCATCGGGGCTACAATTTGCATAACGCATAGCACTTCTTTCGAAATAGCCAGGTACTATGGATGACTAGGAGAAAATTTAATAATCAACCGAGTAGTAGAGATTACCAAAATTCAGGGTGTGTTTGGTAGCCTTTGCCAACTCAGAATTGCTTTCTCTCCTTATACATGCTGCCTCTATACAGGCTGAGTTCAGATTTTTTGACATGTTTGGTAGACTGGGTTTACTGAAACAAGCTGTATTGAGATGTTGTTTGGTGGCTTGGCTGAGTTAAGAATTGAAATATTTACACTGAGGTCCTTCAACACAAATAAAAAAGCAATCAAGTCCCTACAGAGAAAAACTAAAAGCAATCAAGTCCTAGCCGGCCTCCATGGCGGAGCTTGGGGCGGCGTCGTCGTCTCGCTGGCTGGCCGGCGTCGGGGAAACAGGGCGGAGCTTGGGCGCGGTGGCTCCATCTCGCCAGAAGCTGGCACAACCGCCAGGAGCGGGCGCGGCGTCCAGGACCAAGGGCGCGGCGTCCAGGAGCGCGAGCGCGGCATCCAAGAGCGCGACGAGGCGGCCAGGAGCACAGCGCAGCGGCCGTTCTGCAGCGCGGTTGCCGAAGTGGGGAGCTCGAGGTCTGGCTCCGGTGGACAAGAGACGCGAGACGGCGGCATGGTGGCCGAAGCCGGGAGGTCGAGCTCTGGCTCCGGTGTACAGGGAGCCGACAGATCGAGATCTGGCTCCGGTGAATAGGGAGCCGAGAGGCAGCGTTTGGGGGCGCGTCTAGGGTAAGAGAGGAGGCCGCGTCCAGGGGGAGAGAGGAGGGCGCGTTTGGCGGCCTCTCCGGCGGTGGGCAGCGGCCGGCGGCTGGGGGAAGAGAGGGAGAGAGGAGAGGGAGGAATGAGAGGGAGCGAGGGGCACGGGTCGGGGTCTGGGGGGGTGCGGGAGGCGCAGTTGCGGGGCGAACCCGGCCTGGTTGAGGAGGGAAGCTCGATCTGAGCTTCTCTCCTCAGCCTGGCTGAGGAGCCTTTTCTGTGCGAGGAGGGCACTGCCGAGGTGAGCCGAACCAGGCTACCAAACAACAAAAAGTTGGAAAAGGTGGGATGAGGAGAGAATCTCTGAGGTGCCCCAGCCTACCAAACACACCCTCAGAGGATGAACTAACCATTCTGACCTCGGCTTCTCTAGGATGAACTAACCATTACTGAAGAAGCTTCTGTTGTCGCGCTAACTTTTCTTGATGACAGTGTCTTCCTGGAAATAGAAGAAATTACGAGTCAGATAAAGACTAACTACTAGAGGCCAAAATGAATACTAATATGTGTTAAGAAAGTATAATGGTTAACTGTATTATGAGACCAAAATGAATGGCAAAAACTGAACTATCAATTAAAAGCTTAAGTGTTCTATAAAACTTTTTTACCTAAAGTTTCAGGATTTCTGGTAGAAAATAAATGCATCTCAGCTTGCTATTTTACAGTAGGCAATAACTTTGGGAATGAATGTATTGTGTGCAGAAGTTATTGTGTGTACCAAAATTGGAATGAAATCACAAATTCGGCACTTGACTTGATATTCCTAGGAAATGAACAAAATTCTCTCACAAAGCCTCTCAAACAATCATATGTGTCGGCTAAATACAAGGTTGTACCTTGTCTAACTGAAGAAGCAACAAATGATGACAATATAAATCAGCCAGGCATTTATCTAAAGAATCATTACTCACAGCAGTTGACAATTGTGAAACTAAACGACTAGCTGCAGGGAAGATGATGATCCACACGGTTAGCCTTTCATCAAAGATGTTTCGTTGCACTCCCAAACTAATAAAAATGTTATCTAATAAGCAGAATTCTAAGCATCTCACTTCTCCGTATCAACTACTGTCATTTTATACTAATAATTTCAGCAAACGAACCAGCTAACTATCTTCAGTAATAGATTATTGGTACCAACTAAATATATTAAGCAGATTGGGTAATTTCAGCAAACGAACCAGCTAACTATCTTCAGTAATAGATTATTGGTACCAACTAAATATATTAAGCAGATTGGGTTGTTTGATCAATCTCGCATTGACTTCCAAAAGTCAGCAAGCCTTCACACAACAACCGTGAAAATTTGCAAATCAAACCAGCACTCAACGACTTGTCTAGCTGGTCAGTAAGAAAAGGGAGAGAAAATTCGTACCTTGATGATGCTGTTGCCGATCTAAAGCACATGGGCTGCCATGTACAAGTAGCCGAGCACGGCGAGCTCCGGAGCATAGCTTGATGGTGAGGTCGGGAGTAGGCGAGGGGCGCCAATGATAGCCACCTCGTCCGCCAAAGAATGCTAGAGCAGCAGGCAGCGGAGGCTGTGGCTGCCGGTGCGGACGTGGTCGCGGTAGCTTTGCTTTGTGGCGGCGACTGTCACTGCCCTCGAGGCGGACGGCGTCGAGACTCTGCTGTGTGTGGGCGAGTACCACGGGCGTCGAGGCAGGTGGCGTCGACCATGCTCCCGATCTTTCCCTGGAGCTGCCACAGGCGTCGGAGAAGTCGGCGTTGAGAACCTTGCGAGCTTCCGGCGTGGAGAATTGGAGGGGATTTGGTGAACTGTGAAGTGGGGAGAGTCAATTAAGTGGACAGATCGATGAAGACGACTAGACGAGCAGATAAGCTCCGCCACCGCCGCCACGGGATCCGAGCTCCAGCTCGTCGGCGAAGGACGACGGCGTGCCGCCGCGCCGCTCGCATGCAGCCCGAACATTCCCTATCTATTCCTGCGTGTCCCGACTCTCTCCAACCGCAGCGAGGCTGGTAGGCGGCGCCAGATCTCGACTGCCGCCGGATGGACCAGTCCAGACTGCGAAGGCGTAGAGGTCAATTTACGCTTTCTGGCCCGAACCGGCGTACCGTCTCCAACCTGGGCCGCCCCACTGTCGAGCCCTTCCCGTCTCTTTGTTGGAGCTGCATCTCGCAGCTCCTTCTTCTTGTACCTCTCTCTCAATCTCTCTCATGAACACACACAAGAACACACGCATGCACTAAGGAAGAAGCCCAACTTGCTTTGCAACGAGGCAACTTTTCCTTAGTGATTAGAATGGCTACATGGTTTTGGTGATGCCTCTCACGGCTTACCTTTCTCATTCATCGATGCAACCATTTATACAGGTGACTCTGAACTAGTTGCCCACTAACTCCACTAACCCATGTATTGATGCCACTACCAGCTGACCTGATCTATTTCCTATAAACTCGCTCCAGGAATGCACGACCATATCATCATGCAGATACCCACGTATCTATAGCTAATCATCACCTCACATGCAGCTAACTGACTAACTAACCTTACTAATTCGTTCAGCTGATCTGACTTCAACATCTCGCGCGTCTTGCCGCTTCACACGGCCTTGCTGCATCACACAGCAATAGCATCACATCTTTGCACGCCGCATCGCACAGCTGCATGACATCTCGCTTCCATTGCGCCCCAGCTGCAATATCATCGACTGACAACTCCCTAGACTAACTAAGCTACATGCAAAACCCCTAAAGTAGATACAGTGTCAAGATTAAAGCTAACACTCTTCTCCTCTGCTCTGTTCGCAACGATCTCTCCCCACGCAGGACTGCAGCTGCCTCCGCCGCCGTGACCTTCCTCTTCCTCCTATGAAAACGTAGCGGCTCCCTCCTCATCCTCCCGTCCAACCCCCTCGCGCCGCCACGCGACCACCGGCAAGGCCATCAGTAGACCATGCGTTGAAGTGGACCATGCGTTGCTAATTGTCCTACTCAACCATCCTTTTGTAGATCATGCTTTAGCTTGGTTTTATCTGGATATCTTGACTGCCATATCTTTGTGACTATTCAGCTGATCATTCTAATGATTGTGGAGTATGCTTTTTAAATGTGAGACTGATGATTCAGTTATTTGCTGGTTTGGTTTCAGATTCTGAGAATATTATGTTGCTTCAGATGGCATGAGAACAATATTCAAACTCACTCATTAGTTATTGTCAAAAAAACTTAAATGGCTGGATACTCCAAGACATAGCCATAAAAATTTACATGCTTGGTATGGGTTTGTAGATATGAGTTTGCTGATCATTTTAATCCTTTTGTGGAGTATATGCTTTTAAAAGTGAGACTGATGATTGGGTTTTTTGCGGGTTTGGTTTCAGATTCTGAAATACTTATGTTGCTTCAGATGGCGTGAGAACAATATTCAAACTCACTCATTAGGTATTGTCAAAAAAAAAACTTAAATGGATGGATAAATGCCACTTTCTGCAAGATGTAGCCATAAATTTTTTACATGCTTGGTATGGTGGGGTTTGTAGATATGAACATTGTTGTTTAGTTATATGGATTTCGTGCATGGTAGAACTTTTTGCACCTGAACGAGCGAGTGTTTTGTCATGGGGAAAACACTTCCAACTGTTTTTTATTTTCAAATTATCGACCTACATAGATTTTGGTCAAATATTAATTTTCCATGGTCGTTATTGCTCTCTTAGTTGGTCGCTCCCAGTCTTTTGCTAGCCCTCATTTTGTACTGAGTATGAGCTCTACTCGTGCATCCAACTCTCAAAAACCAAGTTATTCCAATGTGTCCACCATACATACCTATTACAATTTGCTATTCCAAGTACATTTGACTTACTTTTATCTATCCTTCAAATTAAACTCTTTTTGGTGTTATGTGAAAATTAGTCAGTAAAGCTCTCACGAACCTGATGGCACACTTTACTTTTCTCACTTTTAAAATTTTGACATTGTGTTTCTCTTATGTTGGTGTTATGCTTACAAGTTGTAAGTTGGAAATTAGCCAAACCATGCCGTCATGGGACAAGCTTTCAACATTGCACTTTCTCTCATTTGAGTTGATATAGTGATCTTTTGTTTATGGATACTCGCGATGTGAAATAAGTTGGGATCTTGCGAGATCATGGAGTTTGTATATGTGTTAGAGAAACGTCTGGGCCGCAAATCTAAGCTATGCATCATTTATGGTGGAAATTTACAGCGTGTCCATAGTGGATATTCGACGACGCATCTCACAATAAAAAGCTATACCAATGATAAATAAAAGAGATGCCGAGGTGTTCATTGTCAGTTTGTCTTATCATTTTGATGTGGGCTTGTTCCATGTCATCGGGCAGGAGGTACCCCATTGGCGGTTCTTAATGATACGTGTATACTTATAATGACAAGAGCTTGCTTGGGACCTAAGTCGAGTAGCATGAGGTTTGGGTATACGTACTTCACGGGACACAAGGTTTTCAACTTATGATTTGTTAAGCATATGCTCATAATTGTACTCGCATTAACTTTAACCACTCAAGATGCCTATGATGGGGGCAATGAGAGCTCAAAGCTAGTAAGTATCATAATTTTTGAAGGTTTATAAAACTTGCAATCCCCGCTTTCCTCTGTGAAGGGCCCTTTCTTTTACTTTTATGTTGAGTCCCCACCTTTTACCTTTATACACCGTCTAAGAGAGCATAGTTGCCATTCTGAGTTTAATGTGCATAGTTCCGAAGTTTATCATTGATTGATTCATGATTATGGTTTTACTTGTTCTTAAATTATTTGTATCTAGTTGCCCTCTTAAACTTAAAGGTGTCCTATGCATTTATGTTTTGCTATTCCATGAAGGACAAGCTGAAAACCACTTGATATATTTTTCCATATGATTTGAACACACATTTGACTTTCATTGTTTCATTGTTCATGATCTTTCGTTTGTGTTTCTTTTCATGTTATAATATAGTTGCTAAGTTTTTATTGTCAAGATTATGTCTCTTATGCCCATGTTTTAAGTTCTTTGATCCCAGCACTCAATGCTTTACATAGATGATCAAGATTGTGATGGTGCATTGTCACCTCAAAAATTATTCTTTTGTTATCACTTACCTACTCGAGGACGAGCAGGAGTTAAGCTTGGGGATGCTTGATACGTCTCAAACGTATCTATAATTTTTTATGCTCCATGTTTGTTTATACACCATTTGCTTTGTGTTTTGTTACACTTCGTGGCGTTTTTATACATTTTCTGGAACTAACCTACTAACGAGATGCCACAGTGCTAGTTCCCCATTTTCTGTTGATTTTGTGTTTCAGAAAAGTTACACAGGAAATATTCTCGGAATTGGACGAAACAAAAGCTGAACCTCCTATTTTTACCGAAGCTTCGCGAAGACCGAAGATTAAACGGAGGGGGGCCAGGGGCTAGCCACACCATGTGGTGGCGCAGCCCAGCCCCTGGCCGCGCCACCTGGTGGTGAGGCCACCTGGCCCACCTCCTGATGTTGCCCTTTCGCCTATAAATTCCCCTCGACGGGAAAAACCTAAAGGACGGATCACTTTTCCTCGAAACATATTGCAAGCCGCTGCCATCGTTGAAGCGAGATCGGGAGGATCCAGGAGCTCTTCTCGGCACCCTGCCGGAGAGGGGAATCCCTGCCGGAGGCCTTCTCCACAATCATGATCGCCTCCGGAGTGATGTGTGAGTAGTCTACCTTGGACTACGGGTCCATAGCAGTAGCTAGATGGTTGTCTCCTCCACCATGTGCTTCATGTTTAGATCTTGTGAGCTGTCCTACATGATTGATGTCTACGCACTTCTATTCTTGTAGACACTTGTTGGGCCTCCAAGTGCAGAGGTTTGTAGAACAGCAGCAAGTTTCCCTTAAGTGGATCACTCAAGGTTTATCGAACTCAGGGAGGTTAGAGGTCAAAGCTATCCCTCTTAAGCAACCCTGCAATTACGATACAGAAAGTCTCTTGTGTCCCCAACACACCCAATACACTTGTCAGATGTATAGGTGCACTAGTTCGGCGAAGAGATAGTGAAATACAAGTGGTATAAATGATTATAAGTAGCAAACGTGATGTGAAATAAATATCGCTGCGAGCAAACAAGTAACAAAATAGCAAGTAAACGGTATGCAAAGCTTGGAAACAAGGCCTAGGGATCATACTTTCACTAGTGGACACACTCCCAACAATATAACATGAATGAACAAATAACTTCTCTTTGCTAAGGCACTCTGGATTACTCTCCTATTGAATAACACTAATCATTGTGTAGTGGCTACAGAAGCACCCCTTAAAGTTCATCAAGTACTTGACAAACACCACTCATAGAGATATCCAAATTAAATCACAATTCAAGATAGAAATCATTGCAACTTAGACCAAGTACTAACACGGTGCACACACACTGTCAACATTACACCATGAAAGGAGGAATAGATCACTCAATACTATCATAGCAATAATTATTCTCATAATCCACAAGTGATCACAATCATAGCCTAAACCAAGTACCACCATGATGCACGCACTGTCACCATTACACCATAGCAGGAGGAATAGATTACTTTAATAACATTGCTAGAGTACACAAAATATCTGAATAATAACATGTACTTGTTCAACATGATACAAAGCTCACGATCACATAAAGATCACATCATGGGAGAGAGAGGTGAACCACATAGCTACCGGTAGAGCCCTTAGCCCCGGGGATGAACTACTCCCTCCTCATCATAGGAGACAGCAAGGTTGATGGAGATGGCGGTGAGATCGATGGAGACGGCGGAGATGGCGATGGAGATCGATGGAGATGGCTCCGGGGGCACTTCCCCGTCCCGGCAGGGTGCCGGAACAGAGACTTCTGTCCCCCGAAATTCGTCGGCGATGGCGGCGGAGCTGCGGAACTCTTTCTGGAAAATTGCCGAATCTTTTAGGGTTTTTGGTCCCGAGGCTTTATATAGGCGAAGGGGCGTCGCGAGAGGGCAGCCAGGGGCTCCTCACACATGGGTGGCGCGGCCAGGGCCTAGGCCGCGCCACCCTAGTGTGAGGGCAGGCCCTGGCCCCTCTCCGGCTCTCTTTCAGATGTCTGGATGCTCCCGGGAAAAATAAGACTTCTGGCTTTTGTTTCGTCCAATTCTGAGAATATTTCCTGTGTATCACTCTGAAACACAAAAACAGCAGAAAACAGGGAACTGGCACTGTGGCACTTCGTTAATAGGTTAGTTCCGGAAAATGCATAAAAGTGCCACGAAGTGTAACGAAACAATAGGCAAATGGTGTAAAAACAAGCATGGAGCATAAAAAATTATAGATACGTTTGAGACGTATCAAGCATCCCCAAGCTTAACTCCTGCTCGTCCTCGAGTAGGTAAGTGATAACAAAAGAATAATTTTTGAGGTGACATGCACCTACACAATCTTGATCATTTATTGAAGCATTGTGAGCTGGGATCATAAGAACTTAAAACATGGGCATGAAAGATATAATTTTTGACAATAAGAACTTAGCAACCATGTTATAAACATGTAAATGAACACAAACAAAAGATCATGAAAATGAAACAATGAAAGTCAAACGTGTGTTCAAATCATAAAGAAAAACATACAAATGGTTTTTAGCTTGTCCTTCATGGAGAGCAAAACATAAATGCATAGGACACCTTCAAGTTTAAGAGGGTGACTAGATACAAATAATTTAAGAACAAGTAAAACCATGATCATGAATCAATCAATGAAAACTTTGGGACAATGCACATTATACTCAGAATGACAACTATGCTCTCTTAATGGTGCATAAAGATAGAAGGTGGTGACTCAACATAAAAGTAAAAGAAAGGCCCTTTGCAGAGGGAAGCAGTGATTAAACATGTGCTAGAGCTTTTCACTTGTAAAACAGAGAGATAAAAATTGGTTTTTGAGAGGTGGTTGTCTTTGTCAACGACTGGCAATGGGGTTCTTACTATCTTCCATACAAAAATAAAGCAAGTTTTTGAGAGAGAGATTGGCACTTTTGTGCTCTTTTATAAAGCTTGGCACTCCTCCCCACCTTTTTCCTTTCACATACCATGGCTAACCGATTCCATCGGGTGCCCACCAACATTCACATTCTTTGGAGGAGTGCCTTTTCTCTTTCTTTTTTCTCTTTTTTTTTTCTTTTTGGAATAAGCAATATGGAAGATAGCAAATCCGACCACTATGTCCCCATGAGCTGAAAACAGTGTCACAAAACGAGAAGTGTTTTGAAGGTTTTTGAAAGGTAGCACATGAAAATTTTACTTTGGAATGGCTTACAAATACCATGCATAGGAATTTATAGTGGACACAATGGCAAACTTTGGCTTTTAGGAGTTGGATGCACGAGTAGAGCTCATACTCAGTACAAGGCGAGGGCTAGCAAAAGACTGGGAGCGACCAACTAAGAGAACAATAATGGCCATAATCATGCAAAACGACAAAGCGACATTAAAAGAAGCATAAGATGGCATCAAAAGTCAAAAACTAAATGATCATGAAGGCTATTGGCGACTTTATATGAGTCTAACATGTGTGGGCATGCGCCAAGTCAACCCAAATAAAGCATCAAGGAGAAAACCAAATAAATGCTTCCATATAATAAAAACAACGCATGATTTTTTCAAAGGCTCATTAAGCAATCTCAGTTATTTGAGACAAGTCATGCTACAGCAAAACCACTAAGCATACTATCAAAAAGACATCAAGCATGACATTAAAAAGCCTAAGCCGCAGTCTACACAAGTTCCTTCTTGTACCACTATTTTGCACAAAGCTTTTTCTCTTTTCCAACACCATTCAAACTTTTTATAAACACCTCTTTTGATAAAAACCAATAAAGACCAGAGGCAAAAATACACCTTGATGCATAAATATAAGAAGATCTGAACGCAAATCAAGGCAAAAACAAAAACCAAAAGCAGTAGCAAAAAAAGAGAACACTCATTGAAACGATAAGAGTGAAAAACAGAGTGTTCTTGGCAAATGAAAAACGGAGTTCATCTCCCTCCAAAACAGCATGATGTGATCAAACCATTTATTGCAGAAAACTAAACTAAACTAATACTGAAAACTAAAACAACTGACGCTCCAAGAAAAACACATAGTGCATGAAGCAATAAAAATATAGTGTCTTCAAAGGTGACCTGATTTTTGTCGATGAAGAAGGGGGTGCCTCGGGGGCATCCCCAAGCTTTGACGCTTGTACTTCTTGGATATTTCTTGGGGTGATGTATGGGCATCCCCAAGCTTGAACTTTTGTCCATTCTTCAACTCATCTCATCATTCTCCAATCCCTACACTTGAAAACTTCCTTCATACAAAACTAAACACAAATCTATTAGCAACATTAGTGTAAGCATAACATAGAATCAACCTCTTTTTGCTTCAGGTTTCAACCCAAAACCACCACATATATAGCATATACTACTGTAGCAACTTTCCCAAAAGTTCCGTGATCAAAAGAACTCAAAAGAAAGCGATAAAGCGGCAAACACAAATATTGGCAGAAATCTGTCAAAATAGAACAGCTGACAAAGGTCGAATTGTTTAGGGGTTTTCTGTTGCTCAAATCAAAAAGTGTTCAACTAATGAAAGTTTGGATATAACCTGGGGCATATGCACAAGAAATCGCAGGTCCAAAAGATATTCTGAGAATTTATACGAATTTTTACGGTACAGCACCGAAAATAGTTTCAGGACAGCAACATCCCCAAATCTTTACCTCACTCGAATTAGAGGCTTCTCTTGGCACAACAATAAAATAAAAAGGATAAGGAGAGGTCATTACAGTAGTAATAACTTCCAAGACTCAAATAAAAGAAAAAGTGCTAAAAATAAAACAATGGGTTATCTCCCAAGAGTGCTTTTCTTTAACGCCTTTGAGCTAGGCGCAGTAATTTGCAAAGATGCTTATGTGGGCGCCATATAAAAGCTTGAGGCAAAGGCGCCATATAAGAACTTGAAGCAATAGAGAGCATCAAAAATCATGTATGAAACATATTTAAATCTAAACCACTTCCTATGAAAAATAGTCTTGTAAAGAGACAAGTCATGAAAGCGCAAAGCAAAAAGCATAGGAAGGCAAAACAAGTACAACTTCAAGAATTGCAACATAAAGAGGGGAAACTCAATATTGTTGAGATTCATCAAACCATGTTTCCCTCTCTCATAATAACTTTCAGTAGCATCATGAATAGAACTAACAATATAACTATCACATAAAGCATCCCTATCATGAGCCACATGCATAAAATAATTAATACTCACCACAGGAACAATAGTAGTAGGAGCAAATTCAACAGAATAATTATTCTCATCACCATAATCATCATAAATAGGAGGCATATTGTAATCATAACTAATTTTATCCTCAATAGTAGGTGAACTGAAAATATTATACTCATCATCATAGCCATCATAAACTAGAGGTTTAGTATCATCACAAGCTAGAGAACAGCTATTTCGCAAAGCATATTCATCAAACATATCATCATAGCAAACTTTCTCCACTAAAGCTGGGGAACTAAAAATATCATGCTTAACAAAACCAGCTTCCCCAAGTGACAAGGGTATAGTTAATAGAGCCCGTTAGTTGAGTACCCCTGAGGCCCGTTAAGCTAGGCCCAATTGTAATGATAGTCGAATACGAGTTATTACCGTATGTCGATATTTGTAATCTGTATCGAACCCTACCTGATCCTCGAGACCTGGCCACCTATATATAGGGGCCAGGAGGGGACGGTGTAGGGCAGATTGAAAGCAAGCCAGGTTGAACACCCAAGTTTACTTTCGATACACACCTATTTCGACTAACTTTACCTTCGAGTTCATCCGACGCCCTATCTCCCCGATCCTAAGTCCTTCATCTAGGACATTTGTCGAGTTAACCCTCGTCAATTGGCGCCGACCGTGGGGATTCTGGGCGTTGGAATCATGAATTCGACGGCTTTTTCGCTTTTAGCCAACAGCAGTCCAGAAGTCGACGGAAGTCAAGAGGTGGAACTAACAATTGGAAGTTTGAGCATCTTCATCGGGCCATCGGGTTCCTCCCGCCTCTCGGATCCGACGAAACAAGATCAAGATCCATCGACACAAGGACCTGAAACGACAGTAATGATGGAGTATTCTGAAGGCTCTTCCAGCGAAGTAAACTCACCGGTCAGCCTAGAAGAGGTGCAAAAAGGAAAGATCGCAAAAGACAACGAAGAAAAGGAAAATTCTGACGTAGAAGTCCAACTCGACGATCTCATGATCTGCCTCGACAATATCTCAAACAATTCAACAGACACATGGAAAACAGGGTTAGAGCTTTCTGAGGACAGCAACTCGATCTTTTCAAGCTTTAATAGCAACATCGGCAAGCAGTGCCAAGTACTCGCCATCGTGGGCGACAACTCAGAAGAATTCGATGAAAATAACAACCCAGTGATAAACCCAGCAAATATCGACAGAGGAGCAAATCACCTAGCAGAAGGGCAAACAGTGGAAACCCTCGCAGCCAGGGAGAAAATTCGACTATCAGTCGACGAGTGAAAAATAATAAGAGAAGCCGTAGAACACGGCAAACCAATACCATCCAGCTCCAGCAAAGACATGCTTTTTGGGTATCATTATGCCCTCAGGCAGCAAGCAAAGCAATTAGCAAAGGAAAAGGTAGAGATACAAAGAAGAAAAGATTCAGCAATTGCAGCCAGCGAAGCTGCCCGTAGAGCACGAAGCGACGCATCATACAGCAACGCAAGGAAAAATCGTCGACATGGCTCAAGGTATGACAACCTCGAGTACTCCGACAAGCAAAGTATTTCCAAAAACCTCGACTCGTCCTTCCTATCGGTCGACGAGCAGGGAAACATCCTACCAAAAACTCCTGAAGCAGCACTAGTGGCAGCACAAGCATATCTACTCACAACTCGACCAAGTCCAGGAGATCCTAGGGAGCATATGCATAGAGCAGCACTAAATGGACTCAATATGGTGGGCCACAAGCTATCAGCAAAAGGAGAAGAAGCACATCACCACAAGGAAGCGCACAAAGCAAGATCACCTCGCCATCACAATAGTCCTCGGCATAGAAGCAGCAAACGCCGATCTCGATCGCCATCACCAAAGCAGCACGGTGGAACTCGAAGATCGCGATCCCCAAATGAAAGGCGCGACTATGAGGACGACGAAAAGGAGATGGGGGCATCGTGCTTTACTCGTAGGGTTCGCACCACTCCAGTTCCTAAGGGATTCAAGTTACCTCATGACCAGCAAAAGTACGACGGATCACAGGAACCACAATCATGGCTCGCAGATTACCTGCAAGCAGTTCAAATACTAGGAGGAACCAAAGAGACAGCAATGCAAAGTTTGCAGTTACACCTCACCGGAGCAGCAAGGTCGTGGTTGAGCAAACTAGAGAAAGAATCCATTGGAAGTTGGGAAGACCTCACAAAGCAATTTACAAACAACTTCAGGTCGACGTACAAACGGCCAGCATCAATAGAAGAAGTCAAGGCATGCGTACAGCAACACGACGAAACACTACGGGCATACATCCAAAGATGGAGCCTGATCAAAAATTCAGCAGTCGAAGTTTCAGACGAAAGAGCGATAGACGCATTCATCATTGGATTAAGGCGAAGAGACCTAGTCGAAGAGATGGGTAGAATCAAGCCAAAAACAGTGTCAGATCTCATGGACACAGCAAACAGATTTGCAGATGGAGAAGATGCGTGCAACAACAAATGGACACGATCTCCAAAGGATGATAGAATAAACAGATACGGAAGCCAAAGGAGACGATCCCGAAACTACGACACCTACGGCTCTCATAACCAAGTCGCCGCAGGATATAAAGACAACAGTTATCAGGGAAACGAACGCAGAAGCTCGGGATATCGCAGCTACGGAAGAGAGGACTATAAGAAGTTTCCACCAAGAGAATCCAGAGAGTACAACCCATCACCAGAGGATATGCTCAACGGGCCTTGTCATATACACTCAGCGTTCGTCGACGGAAAGCGAGTATCGAGGCACGCAATGAAAGACTGCACAACATTCTTAAAGCTACAAGAAGCAGCAATTAACAAACAAACCGAAGCAAGGCGACAAGGATTCGAAGGAAGTAACAATCCCTCGACAAGCAAGCAAGGAAACAGCGGAGCCCCCCAAGGGCAAGACCAGCAAAACAAAGAGCACGACGACGACGATGAAGGGTACGTCCCATCAAAAGGACACATCACAGCAATGATACAACCAGTGCCCAAGTCGAACAAAGAAGAAAAGAGTATAACTCGACAAGTCAATTTAGCAGTCATGTCGCCTCCAGCTACAACAGAATATCTGCATTGGTCAGAACAACCAATCGAGTTCAACAGAGAGGACCACCCCATAACAGTACCTCGGCCAGGAAACGCGCCTCTGGTACTCAAAGCTCAAATCGGCGCGTATGATGTCGACAGAATATTCATGGATGCAGGGAGTGGAATTAACTTGATATACGCGAAAACACTCCGAGCAATGCATATATCACTAGAGTTTCTGAAGCCAACAGACTGTTCCTTTCATGGAATCGTACCAGGAAGTGCCAATTACCCGCTGGGTCGAATAGCACTCAATGTTTGCTTCGGCAACCGACAAAACTACAGAAGGGAGAAGCTAGACTTCGAAGTCATGGACTGGCCATCACAATATCACGCAATCCTCGGACGACCCGCGTTTTCGCGATTCATGGCAGTACCTCACTACACATATTTGGTACTTAAGATGCCAGGACCAAAAGGAATAATCACAGTGAAAGGAAGCTTTGAAGTTTCAGATCTCCGCGACAGGGAATTCCACAAGATGGCGCAAAATTTTGGCGTAGTAGCCAACCATGCAGAAAAGGCAAAGAGCGCGACTACAGAAGGCGTCAAGCTACTCGAAGGACGCACCGCGGAACCCGAAACGAAGAAGCCACGAACAGGAACGTCAGGAGAAGACACAAGCACAGAAGAGAAAGGGAAAGCCACGACGACATAAGCATCATCAAAACAATAGAGTAGAACAATGAAGGCTGTAAAAGCCACGAGTTATTCCAGGGGCAATGCCCTCTAGATCCAGAACACGGGTCACAGGCCGGATCTCTTGGGTCACCCCATGTATCTTACATTAAAAGTATAAATAAAGACAAAGCGTTCCTCATATTCGAGTTTACGAGTCTTTCAAAAAGAAGATGCGGCAAACGCACGGATCATACAAATACGCCTTGAGAATAAATTTCAGACATATAGTCGCGAAATAAACAGTCTCTCGCGTTCCACGCACACTTTACAACATCGGGTTGTCAGAATCATCTACGCCTAGAGGGTCTAAATAATGATACTCACGGAAAAATGCAGCATCCGCCTCTAGAAGCCTAGCTACAAGTCTTCGAGCAGGTTGAAGCGTGTTCTCCATATGAACCCGAAGGCTAGCTCCACCTGGAGCCAAACTCAGGGACATAGTGCTGTAATTCAACCTCGGGTGCCACTTACGTATCCACCCGAGAGCAAAATTGGCACCAGCCACTAAGTTCAGTTCTATTAGCCTATGAATACGATGGCTGGATCGGAAAGTATCAAGAAGAAGTGGGAAAGTTGCAGGCAAAGGATTACGGGGAAGCATGATGGAGTGCATAGTCGTAAGAGCTCGCCGGCAACCATCAACTGACTCGCCAATGTGCTGGGCACGATCTTGAAGTAATACAATGGCGCTACGGCGTCGAGGATCATACCACAGAGTCTCATAGCCAGTCGACATCTTCTCCAAAGCAGCGTTTCGTTCAGCAACTCGACGTTCTTCAGCAGCAAAATCCAAGCAAGTACCTACAATGACAAATATATCACAAAAGAAGCGCACAAACAGCCAAAAGAAGAAGTCGACAGAAAACTCACATCGCAACAGCTCGCCAGCAGACTCGACAATTCCAAGAATGAAAGACTCGCACTCTTCATTGTGAACAACCTTCGCCGTCAAGCTGGAGACTTTTTCTTCAAGTGAAGAGATTTTCTTCATATAGTCACTGGCCTGGCTAGCCTTTTTAATAGCCATCTGAGCTTGGCGTTTAGCCAAGGATAGGCGAGTCTCAAGGTCAGAAATCCTAGAAGAATATTCTTCGCAGTGACTACATCGACTGAGAGTCGACGAAATCTGAGGATCGAATCCGCGAGCAGAGGGAGGAGCAGGAGGATGAGAAGAAGGATCACTGTCACGCATCGACTACAAAAAGAAAGAAAGGAGAAGCAATTTCAGAAAGGAAGCATAAAACTTCTTACGAAGTGGATATATTTACATAAGAGTACAACCCTATGACTAAGGTTCTCGGGTTGTACCTACTTGGAGTCTTTTACATTCAGAAGGAGAAAACTAAATACTACAAAGAGGCTGAATCTACGCCACCTCAGTATTGTGCTCCATGGAAGAAGGGGGCGCGGCCAGTTCCTCGCTAGCAGTCGATGGTGGCACTGGAGCTTTCGGCGCTGGAGATGGTGCAGCAGGCACAGCAGAGGCTGCCGAAGGAGAAATTGTGTTCAGTAATACAGGCGCCAACTTCTTCGCCTTCTCGAAAAACACCTTCATCTCGTCGCGGGTATAACCATGGGGGGAGTTAACTTTCTCCCAATCAAAGTCTGTGCCATGCGCAAGAGAAAGGGCAATGGCACCTTCGGCGCCGCGCTTAATGGACAGCCCCTTCAGATGGAGAGTAGGGTCTTCATCGCCGTCAAAAATCTTGGCGAGTTCAGTCAGGTTGCCCTTCGGGATTGCCATCTTTTTCTTCGGCCACAACCCGACGAATAGCCGTGACAGAACGCGGCCAACCAACTCAAAAGTTTCCTGGATAGATATCCAGTTTTCTTCGAGTAGGTTAACCGCATCCATAAGAGGATCATCGTCCGTTTGCAGGGACGACGGAGATACCCCTGTGAATTCTAAAGCAATAGAAAAGAGCAGAAGAGATAAAGTGTCAAGAAATACACCAGCGCAACAGGGGACGAAAACAGAAGACAAGTCGAAGAACTTACTTTCGGCAGCAGTAGACATGGTGTGAAGACGCTCCGCCACGGCCTGCTCTCGTTGAGCATGCTCTTTGTTGGCATCTGCTAATGCCCTCTCAGCCTTTTTCGCCTTGGCGAGCGCAGATTTCTGCGACTTCTCAGCAATTGCTTTAGCAGAGGTCGCAGCATCATAAGCTTTTTGCGAAGCTTTGAGCTCCGCTTCCAGCGACGCAATGCGAGCATTAGCTGTCGCCAAAGCAGCTGCAAAAGCAGACGAAAGGAAGTGAGATAAACAGCAAGAGACAAAGCGCAGAAGAAAAGTAATGATTGAATTTGTACCTTCGGAAGATTTTGCAACCTTTAGGTACCCCGCACACTCTGTGCCCAGGGCGATAAATCTCTTGACCAAAGCCTGCTAAAAGAAGAGTATAAGAGAAGAAGTGCATGAAAGGAAAAGAAGGGAAAAAAGAATCGCTCACATCATCAGAAGAAACTGTAGAAGCATGGGCCTCCAGGGAAACCTCGGCTTCCTTGGTCTTCTTCGCGCGTTTGAGGTTTCAGGCTTGAGTTTGAGAAACCTTCTTTATAGAGGCCCTGGTAGTCCTCGGAGCAACATATGGCTCGATAGGCTCATCAGTCGCCACTGGAGAAGGTGGTGAAACAGCTGTCGCACATGATGGTGGTTCTTCATCGTCACTGCAAGAAAAGCATAAGTTATAAGCGAGAGGCAAGAACAAAGCAATTGAAAAGTTCGACTACAATACTTACGATGCAAGCATGTCAAAGTACTCCATATCTTCTGCAAGAACGGGGGTTTTTCCAGCCGCTGCAGAACTCGATGAAGCAATCTCGTCGACACGTTTCCGTTTTTTGTCGACACCAACATCTTCAGTAAGAGTAGGAGGAGGAGATGTCGATGAGCTAGTCTCATCTTCTGATTCTTCGACATCATCGCCGTCCTGACTTTCGTCAGCCTCGGGGGCTTCAGATGCAGGAGATGCTAGATCAGCAGGAAGGGGCCCTTCCTCCGGAAGAGGGGGACGAGAAACAATGAATTGGTGACCCTGCATATTAATAAATCAGCAGAGTGAGCAAGTCGAAATTAAGAGAAGTTGGATAAAAGTGGATGCAGCGATGTATACCTCAGGAATAGGGTGCACGGAGTCGAAAAAATCTGACTTCAGGTCAGCAACTGAATGCTCCTTGGTGAGCTTGGTGAGATTCCTGACTCGCTTGTCGACATCTTCTTTCGACATCAGATCTTCAGATATGCGAGTAGGGTCTTCCAAGCCAGAATAAGTCCAAAGCTTGGTGAGGCGGTGCTGTAGGGGTTGAACTCGACGTTGTATGAAAAACGCCATGAGTTGGATACCCGATAAAGCACCTCCTAGGCCTGTTTTCAGAGTTTGAATACGGGATAGAAGAGGAAGAATTTGTGCAACTTCCGCATCTGAGGGAAGAGAGTCCCATGACTTCAATTTTTTCACTTCCTGAGAAGCGTCAAAGGGAGGAAGTCCGAATTCATCTTCAGGAGAGGATTTGCGGTCCTGGATATAGAACCACTTTGTCCTCCACCCTTGGATAGATGCGGCCATAGAAAATTCAAGATATTGCGCCTCAGGGCACACAGAAACGACGGCTCCGCCCAGTTCGGGTTTCCTTGCCAGAGAAACATTAGGGCGGAGTCGAAAGATCGATCTCCAGAGAGCAAAGTGAGGCTCAATGCCCAAAAATGACTCGCAAAGAGTCACGAAGCAAGCAATATGCAGAAGAGAATTTGGTGTGAGTTGATGAAGCTGCACACCGTAAACAAATAGAAGCCCACGGAGAAATTCATGGGCAGGAAGGGAGAGGCCGCGAAGAAGGAAAGCAAGGAACATTACCCGATAACCGCTCGGGGGCTTCGGGATCCATTCAGTACTGGGGAACTTGATAGAGTCCTGGGCGGCGATGAGGCCGTCCGCCGTGGCCTTCTCCACCTCCTTCTTGGTAATGGTGGAGCGAACCCAATTCGTGGCAGAGGATTTGGCCATATCGCTCTTGGTGGCCAGATGCTTCACGCGCATTCAGCACAAAAGCGCGCTTGGGGGCTCCGCAAGAGAGGAAGAGGCAGAGGAGATCGGCAATGGAGGCGGTGGAGGTAACGAGCTGGTGAACAGTACGATTCCCCACTATGCCAGTTATATATCTTCTGGGAGAAGGATCGTGGGCTAAGTCGTGGCGCAAAGATCGGAAACGTTAGCCCACCAACGGTCAAAAATAGTGCAGCCCACTAAACGGTCAAAAAATCGGGGAAATTACAGTGCTACCCATAAAACGGTTCGCATTGATGAAGAGTTACGTCTTTATTGACGTCATCAAGTATATATATATAAAGGTAAAAGGATGGCGCCGACGAATGCTGAAACTGATCGAAGGAATCAGATATGAAGGATCTTTTGGTTATAAGCCTTAGGGGCTGTTGATTGCATAAAAATCGAGTGGAACTCTTCATTGAAGTAGTGGACTTGAACTAGAAGACAAGATGTTCTTGAAAGTATCTCGAGTTGAAGAATTTTGCAGGTAAGGTGTTTCGAGTTGAAGTGTGACGAGCTATATTATTTCTTGAGCCTATACTCGAAAAAATCTTTTTTCGACTATAGCCTCGGGGGCTACTCCCATCGGGAGCGCTGAGCGCGCACCCGACGATATTCATTGGCAAAGCATTGAAGATTGGAGAAGTGTTACTCCCATCGGGAGCGAGTTTTATGGTTGTAGAAACCCGAATATCTTCAGTCAAACTTTGACTGCGACATAAGATTCTCGAGTTGTGTTATCGCAACAAAACTCGAATGTCGTGACTTGTCGCGAAGGTAAGACCCCGGGATCCGTCCTGTGTGGCCTGGTATACGCACATGGATGCGCTCTGCTGGCATGTATCCGTGTCTACGACGCGAAGAAAATCCTGGTGGACGCACTGGGTACCCCGAGAACCACTGGGACTCATTTTTTGTAAGTCCTAAATGAGGCAAAAGAGTGAGTTTGACCGGTATCCCGAATTCAAGTCCAAGGGGATTGAATTTGAAGTAGGTGACAAGTTTCTGTTCCGGCAGTTAACTGACCTCTTGATCCGTCAGAGTTGTTAGGCTTGTTCATCGAGACCCCTTGCGAGCAAATTATCATCAATGCAAGTCGAAAGACCAAGTCGAAGATTTGAAGATGAAGTCAAAGAATTGATCAAGTCAAAGATTAGAGATTCAACCCGAATCTGCAATTCTGGTAGAATCTCAGGGGCTACTGACAAGGGTATAGTTAATAGAGCCCGTTAGTTGAGTACCCCTGAGGCCCGTTAAGCTAGGCCCAATTGTAATGATAGTCGAATACGAGTTATTACCGTATGTCGATATTTGTAATCTGTATCGAACCCTACCCGATCCTCGAGACCTGGCCACCTATATATAGGGGCCAGGAGGGGACGGTGTAGGGCAGATTGAAAGCAAGCCAGGTTGAACACCCAAGTTTACTTTCGATACACACCTATTTCGACTAACTTTACCTTCGAGTTCATCCGACGCCCTATCTCCCCGATCCTAAGTCCTTCATCTAGGACATTTGTCGAGTTAACCCTCGTCACCAAGCTTAGACTTTTCTATAGCATTAGCAATAACGGTGTTCAAAGCATTCATACTAACAACACTATTAGCATGCAAATTAAGCTCCAAAGGTTTTTCAATTTTCTCTTCAAACACTTCATATCTAAACTTAGGAAAAAGACTACAGAACTCTTTGTTTTCCATTAAGCCTAACTAGTGAAAATAAAAACAAGAAATAAAAAGATGTAATTGCAGAATCTAAAGGAAATAACTTCGAGCACTCACACAGGAGGATGCGAGTACCTTTTACCTTACCTCCCCGGCAACGGCGTCAGAAAAGAGCTTGATGTCTACGCACTTCTATTCTTGTAGACACTTGTTGGGCCTCCAAGTGCAGAGGTTTGTAGAATAGCAGCAAGTTTCCCTTAAGTGGATCACCCAAGGTTTATCGAACTCAGGGAGGTTAGAGGTCAAAGCTATCCCTCTTAAGCAACCCTGCAATTACGATACAGAAAGTCTCTTGTGTCCCCAACACACCCAATACACTTGTCAGATGTATAGGTGCACTAGTTCGGCGAAGAGATAGTGAAATACAAGTGGTATAGATGATTATAAGTAGCAAACGTGATGTGAAATAAATATCGCTGCGAGCAAACAAGTAACAAAATAGCAAGTAAACGGTATGCAAAGCTTGGAAACAAGGCCTAGGGATCATACTTTCACTAGTGGACACACTCCCAACAATATAACATGAATGAACAAATAACTTCTCTTTGCTAAGGCACTCTGGATTACTCTCCTATTGAATAACACTAATCATTGTGTAGTGGCTACAGAAGCACCCCTTAAAGTTCATCAAGTACTTGACAAACACCACTCATAGAGATATCCAAATCAAATCACAATGCAAGATAGAAATCATTGCAACTTAGACCAAGTACTAACACGGTGCACACACACTGTCAACATTACACCATGAAAGGAGGAATAGATCACTCAATACTATCATAGCAATAATTATTCTCATAATCCACAAGAGATCACAATCATAGCCTAAACCAAGTACCACCATGATGCACACACTGTCACCGTTACACCATAGCAGGAGGAATAGATTACTTTAATAACATTGCTAGAGTACACAAAATATCTGAATAATAACATGTACTTGTTCAACATGATACAAAGCTCACGATCACATAAAGATCACATCATGGGAGAGAGAGGTGAACCACATAGCTACCGGTAGAGCCCTTAGCCCCGGGGATGAACTACTCCCTCCTCATCATAGGAGACAGCAAGGTTGATGGAGATGGCGGTGAGGTCGATGGAGACGGCGGAGACGGCGATGGAGATCGATGGAGATGGCTCCGGGGGCACTTCCCCGTCCCGGCAGGGTGCCGGAACAGAGACTTCTGTCCCCCGAAATTCATCGGCGATGGCGGCGGAGCTGCGGAACTCTTTCTGGAAAATTGCCGAATCTTCTAGGGTTTTCGGTCCCGAGGCTTTATATAGGCGAAGGGGCGTCGCGAGAGGGCAGCCAGGGGCTCCTCACACATGGGTGGCGCGGCCAGGGCCTGGGCCGCGCCACCCTAGTGTGAGGGCAGGCCCTGGCCTCTCTCCGGCTCTCTTTCAGATGTCTGGATGCTCCCGGGAAAAATAAGACTTCTGGCTTTTGTTTCGTCTAATTCCGAGAATATTTCCTGTGTATCACTCTGAAACACAAAAACAGCAGAAAACGGGGTACTGGCACTGTGGCACTTCGTTAATAGGTTAGTTCCGGAAAATGCATAAAAGTGCCACAAAGTGTAACGAAACAATAGGCAAATAGTGTAAAAACAAGCATGGAGCATAAAAAATTATAGATACGTTTGAGACGTATCAATGATCAAGATCATCTTTATGTAATTATACATGTTGTGTTTGTTGAGATCCGATGAGTATTGGTACTATGTCAAGTTGATATGCTGAATTATATATCTTTATGTTATCTCTATGTTGTTTATGATCTTGCATGCTCTCCGTTACTAGTAGATATCTTGGCCGGGTAGATGCTAGTGACTCCAAGAGGGAGTATTTATGCTCGATAGTTGGTTCATGCCTCTAGTAATCTGGGGGAGTGACAAAAACCTCTAAGGTTGTAGATGTGTTGTTGCCACTAGGGAGAAAACAACATTCTTGTGTCCAAGGACATTTGCTTTGTTTACTTTACGCACTTTGCTTAATGCAATTATCCGTTGTTCGAAACTTAATACCCGATGGTTGCTCAGACGATATCCGGAGGGTGGATTATTAGTCATAGATGCAGTTAGATTACGGTCTATGTATTTTGTCGTAATGCCCAGAGTGAATCTCATAGTGATCATCATGACATATGTACGTTATCTTTATTCTATCAATTGCCCAACTGTAATTTGTTTACCCAACATATTGTTATTTATCTTATGGAGAGACACCACTAGTGAACTATGGACCCTGGTCCAATTTCCTTTACATTGCTATACCGTTTACTTGTACTCATACTGTTTACTTTTACTCGCATACTATTACCTTTTACCACTCGATACGCTCAATTCTTTGTTTATAGCAAATTGGTGAGATTGATATCCTCATCGTAAGTTGGAGCAAAGTTCTTGGTTGTGTTGTGTGCAGGTTCCATGTTGCTGTTGGTGCAAAGCAAAGCCCTGGACGAGGCATCTTATAAATTGTCCGGAGCTGTCGCGAAGCTAGCAAGCATCACCTTCTGAAGTTTGGCTTTCTCCTACTGGTTCGATAAACCTTGGTTTCACAACTGAGGGAAGACTTGTTGCTGTACTCATCATACCTTCCTCTTGGGGTTCCCAACGGGGCGTTATCTACACGCCATCAGCGCCAAGCTGTAGTGCTGCTACAAGATCGTGTTGATCAAATTGAAGGAACCATGGAATCCTGCCGAAACGCTCTTATCACAACCTTAAATGTTATGCTTCCAAGAAATCCTACACCTGAGAGTTTGCACAGATTGCTAGACAAATTTAAGTCCACCAGGAACACTCATGGCTGGTAAAACTACAGGTAGTCGTGGGTGCCCAGTTTGCTCTTGCTTCGATACGTATTTGGAAACCAAAGATTGATTTTGGTGGCATGTCGAAAGGATTCACGGCTCGCAAGGG
The DNA here is from genome assembly GCA_007115705.1 of Dactylis glomerata. Classification (NCBI taxonomy): domain Eukaryota; kingdom Viridiplantae; phylum Streptophyta; class Magnoliopsida; order Poales; family Poaceae; genus Dactylis; species Dactylis glomerata. The sequence continues at coordinate 1,661,017 of QXEO01000791.1, read as the reverse complement.
GAAGGAAATTCGCCTAAAGAAACATCTGGAAGCAACGATGGAACCCGCGAAAAGGATGATTAACCGGGAGCTGGAACCTGATTTGGGTTATTTTGATGATCATCATTAATTATTTAGAACCGGTGCTATCAGAACCTGTAAGGGGACAACCCTATGTAAAATATGTATGATACTTTGTATATAAGATAACTTCAAATTTTATCAATGTACTTTCTGCATGTGAGAATCTTTCGTTAGCCTGATGCCTTTGCGGCTATATCAGCTACTTGAATCAAGACGTAATTTGTATAGTGTGTTTGCCGCAATCAAATTTTTATATGTTGCGCCCTGAATATTGGGTGCTTGATTTGATGTATGTACAGGGGGGTGGGCCCCCAAGCATAAATATAGGGTAAACAAGGAAGTATATGAAGAGCTTGGCTTTATTTATTTGTCGAAAACGGAGGTACATATTGTGGCTCAAGAAGCTCGACATGTGGCATGTGTTCTGAGCTTAGAGAGCCTGACTCAATGACTATGGCTGAAAAGCCTTATTTTTATGACTCGATAATTATATAAAATTGCCCCTTAGTAATTACACATAGAAGCGCCAAAGTTGTTCGGCGTTCCATGGGTTGCCTTCATCTTGTCCGGTCATTTTGTCTCGGAGGCGATAGGCTCCTCCAGGGATCACCTCTATGACAACATATGGTCCTAGCCATGGCGATTCTAGCTTACCATGTCCATCTTTCTTGAGTCAAAGGACTAGGTCCACAATCGCAAAAGAACGGGGACGTACTCGACGACTATGGTAGTTCCTCAGGTTTTGCTGATATTTCATAGACTTGGCGAGCGCTATGCCTCTTGCTTCATCAAGTGCATCGATGTCATCTTGTAGTGCTTATGTAGAAACGGTTTCTTCATAAGCAGAGACTTTTGGGGCCTCATGAGCTATTTCGACTAAAAGGACAGATTTAGCACCGTGGACTAGAAGAAAAGGGTCGGGTCTCTTGAATTGCCGCGTTTGGCGTTGTTCGCAGACTCCAATGCATGGAGGGTAACTCATCTACCCAAGCGTGTTTGGCTCTTTCGAGTGGGGCCATCAACTGTTTCTTGAGGCTGTTGCATATAAGGCCATTGGCTTTTTCAACTTTTCCATTTGTCTGGAGGTGCGCAACGGATGCGAAATTGAGCTTGATGCCCAGGGCTTTGCAGTAGTCCTGGAACTCCTTAGACTTGAACTTTGTCCCGTTGCGGTGATGATACTATTGGGCACTCCAAAGCGGAAGATGATAGATTTGATGAAATTAACGGCTGTCGTGATTGCAAAAAAGGAGAAATCATAACGACTCATGTGAATAGACATTTCCTGCTTAGTGTTAACGTGTATAGTTTAGCAAATAGTATTCCTTCAAATATGAAACAAAGACAAAACACAGTACCAATGCGATACTAAATTAAATGTATTACTAAAAGATCAGAAGTTCTAATGGTTGAGGTTTCCTGTGGTATCCATGCAAGTAAGTTCATTTGCTAGGTTACTCTGTAAGATTCATTTACTTTTAGAGAAAATGGGTTTTACCCCCAGGGTTCCATTAACATGCAACCAAAGAGTATGATACAACATTTATTAGCAACATAAAAGTTAGATGTTCCATCCTCATTTTGCCTATGATAATGGTCAATGTTCAGTGCTACATCTACCGTCCTTTCAAAACTTGGACCAACCATTTGGAACATTAGTAGTACGTTGTGCACCTAAATAAGGACTCCTTACACAAATGGAAGCTACGTACTCTTTTGACCATGTCTATGAACGCCTTCGATCCCCAGCCACAAAAATTGGTATTCCTACCTGAATTTCATAATAACTTATTTCTCTGTATATAGAGACAAGCAGTTGGTGCTAACTACAGGTAGGAGACACAAACACCAAAATGGCTATCAAATGAAGCCAAGGTAACAAAGATGCAGTGGGTTTCGAAAGAACCTTATGAGCGAAAAATATAGTGGCAGAAACCATCGTAGCACCATTGCCACCAGAAGCAACCTGAAAAATGGCAAAACGCACATCCCAGATTTTACATGACATAATAATGCATACGCCTTGCCTGAATTATGGGATAACACTAGTGTGGTGCTTACTAAGGACAGTAACACGAGAGCATATAGTCTGAATTAGGAATGATGAATTTCATGATGCAAGGTACTCACAACTTGTGCGATATCCTTGCAGGCTGTCTTCTGCACTTATCGCCAGTCTCTTGAGATGTTCGCTGTTAAGCCCTGCCGCCGGATGAAGAATATTAGGAAACCAGTCAAAAGATAAGTGATAACTGGGAAATTGTAGCACCCGCAAGGGTATGAACTTTGGGATACATCATCATCTCCGCGTGCCTCGGTTATTTCTATATCCGAGCTCCTTTACTTATGCAATTTACTTTGTGATAGCCATCATGCTTGAAGTTATATGTATCTTGCTATCACATAGTTACTTATCTTATTTAGCATAAGTTGTTGGTGCACAAAGGTGAACCTAATTTATTTAGGTTATGTATGCTTGGGCAAATTAAACGTAGTTTTATTCTGCATTTGTCAAGCCACTCGTAAAAGTTTAAATCGCATATTCACCCTCCTCTAGGCAAAATCCGTGTCCTTTTAGCCTCCAACAGCCTAGCCTTGGCAATGGCTTTGTCAGCAGCAACAGACCACTCTTGGAGATCAACGAAGCTCTTGGTGGTGGCCTCTTTGTCTCTATGTCGCTGCTCCTCCCTCTCGGCAGTGGCCTCTTCCTTCTTGGTCATGAGCTCCTTTAAGGTTTCTTGGAACGCCAAGGAGCCGACCTGCCGGGTAATGTCGGCCTTCGTAGCCTTGTGGCCTGGAGGCCAACGCCTTTAGGGTTGCCAAGGCAGGGCCCCTAGTCATCAATGTCGATGACATCTCCCATCGAGGCATTGTTGTTGGCTTTGCCCTTCTTCTTGTCGAGCTCTTGCCAAAGTGCAAAGCTATCTTCTTTTGGAGTCCTTGAGGACAGACCAACAATGGCTCAATGTGAAGGCCATGATGTCGTATGCCGCCTTGAAGTGCTCCAACGATTTGAGAATTTACACTCGGCATTGAACAATGGTGTCATGCATAGGCCAAAAACAACAACAAAAAAGGAATAGGTTTTACCATTTCAACCGCCGAGAGGCCGCTAATTTGCCTTTTTTGGATCTTTTCAAATGACCCTTGGAACTTGCTACACTCGGCATGAATGGTGCCCCATCTCTTGGAAAGGGAAAGGTCATTCCGATCGCTTTGGAATGGTTTCTCACAAAGGTTCCTTCACTTGTGGAAGAATTTCCTCACCTTCCTCCAATAGTTGAATCCCTTTTGCTTGGCGCCACAAATGGGATCAGTTGATATCTCCAACCAAGCTTTGCAAACGACCTTGTCCTCTGCCAGTGTGTAGCTCGCTGTCCTTTGGCTGATCCTCTTGTCTTCGGGAAAGCACGAGGCAAGTGTTGTGGCCAATGTCGCGGCCGTCATCCCCTCCTCCATGGACATGCCGACAGTTGGAAACAATGGCTTTGCACCAATGTCATAGCCGTGTTTCCTAGGCTCAGGATCGGGCTTGACCTAGGTGTAGTCGCCCTCGTCATCTAGGCGGCCCGTGTTGATCATGTCATTCATGAAGGCCTCGTCGTTGTCCACCATGAAATCCTGCAGGTGCATCGGCCATGACTAGCTATGGGATGGCCCTCTAGCCTACCGACAATGTCAATTGACAAGTGGGATGAACCATTACCTTCTCGGTGGGCACCCGAGCATGCTCGGGCATATCGTCGAATAGGTTGACTACCCTTGGCATGTCGGCAGTAGAGATGCGACGAGGCTTCTTTAGGCCTTCCGGGGTGGTGCACCCTATCGATGGTGTCCGGTTGAGGTCGATGGCAGGCCCTGCAGACCCCGACGTGGGGCGGAGGTCGCCAAAATGGGAGAGCACGACGCCCGCCCGTGGGCGCCGAGCGCAGGAGCATGCGTGACAGGCGTGTTGGGCTCCAGCGCAGGAGGGCACCTGCTCGGTGTCGAAGTGACCAAGCTCGTCGATAATGCACCACTGACAGAGTGTGGAGGAGGCACAAAAGCGGCACCGCTGAATGTGACATTGATGGCCTCTTGCTTCATCATCATGACAGTGATACGTCCAAAACGTGTATACTTTCCTGAACACTTTTGCTATTGTTTCTCCTCTAATTTGTGTGTTTTGAATGCAACTAACACAAACTAATGCTGTTTTCACTAGAATTGCTCTGGTGTCTCATTTTTGTGCAGAAATCCAACTTTCAGCAAAAATCTGGAAAAATATTGCAAAAATCCTATTTCACCAGAAGACCCACGGAGCCAGAAGACGAGATGGAGAGGGGCTGGGAGGCCACCACACAACCAGGGGGCGTGGCCCAGGCCTGGCCGCGCCCACCTGTTGTGTGACCGCCACGGCCATCGCCTTGACCCCTCCTTCCGCCTACATATACCCTCTGACCAGAAAGGAGCGGGGGTTCGGTGTTTTTCCCAGATAGACTTCCGCTGTGCCGCCACCACCAGAAACCACGATTCGGAACCAGAAACTCTGTTCTGGCACCCTGCCGAGACGGGAATTTGGAGGAGATCTTCATCACCATCATCACCGACGTCTCTCCATCAACCATCCATGACTCCCCCATCCATGTGTGAGTAATTCCCGCTGTAGGCGAAGGGGATGGTAGGGATTGGATGAGATTGTTCATGTAATTCGCTATGAGATTGTTAGGGCATAGTGCCTAGTATCCTTTATTAGTGCTTATGACATTGTTGCAACTTGTTGTGCTTAATGCTTGTCACTTTGGGCCCGAGTGCCATGATCTCAGATCTGAACTTGTTATTATTTTATGATGATACTTGTTATTTATGATCTTACCTGCAAGTTGTATACACATATTATTGTCCGGAACCCGAGGCCCCAAAGTGACAAAAATTGGGATAACCGGAGGGGATGGCTATGATGTGAGGATCACATGTGTTCACCGAGTGCTAATGCTTTGCTCCAGTACTTTATTAAAAGGAGTACCTTAATTACCAGTAGTTTCCCTTGAGGCCCTGCTGCAACAGGCTGGTAGGACAAAAGATGTCGTGCAAGTTTCTCATTGCGAGCACGTACGACTATATACGGAACATGTGCCGATGATTGTTTAGTACTAGGATGCTTTATCATTATTTATCTGCAATGCCCATGTCTCACTGATTTCATGAATTATCTTATCCATGCAACGCCCGTGCATCCATCCCTATGCCTATAGTATTTTATCCTACTGTTTACTATTGCTACTATTACCACTTTTATTTTACTATTGCTGTTATTGTTTTGCTACTATCACCACTATAAAACTGTTGCTACTAATAAACCGCTGCGAGCAAGTCTGTTTCCAAGTGCAGCTGAATTGACAACTCATCTGTTAAGGCTTATAAATATTCTTTGGCTCCCCTTGTGTCGAATCAATAAATTTGGGTTTTACTTCCCTCAAAGACTATTGCGATCCCCTATACTTGTGGGTCATCAAGACTATTTTCTGGCGCCGTTGCCAGGGAGCATAGCTTTATTTGTAAGTTCACTTGGAATTCATATTGTTCACTGCAATCCATTCATCATGGGTAAACCTCGTGATGGAAAAGTTCCTATATTGCCATCCACTACAAGAAGAGGTACGACTCTGAACACCTCTGTTGCTCTTGATTCACCATCTGTTATGAGCAAGTTGCTTACACCACCACATGCACATGCTACTGCTACTTCTTCTGCTGAGTTTGAAAATGCCACTAATAATTTAGATGATGCTTCTACTGTGCTTGATGAGAGTGGTTCACTAGGTTCCTTTTTAGATGCTACAATTGCTAGAGCTAAGATGGGAAACACCACTGTTACACCTGTTAGTTCACCTGAGTCTAGGGAATGCCCTAGTGATGATCTTGATGACACTTATATTGAGCTTGACGATGATTTTATTGCCGAAGCTCATGCCACTCGTGATGCTAATGATGTTAAGAAACTTCTAGCAAGACGTGCTGTTAGATATAACTTATCTCCTGATGCTAAGTTTGCTGCTTCTCCCATAAATATTAGAGATAAGGATTATGATTTCTCTTTAGATTTATCTTTCATATCTATTGTTGAGAAAGACCCTTTTTGTGGTACTGAAGGTGAAAGTGCTATGGCCCATATGAATGAGCTTTCTACTTCGAGTAATTTGTTTTCTGATGATATTAAGTTGTGCACTTACTTTGTTGCTAAGATTTTCCCTTTTTCATTGAAAGGTGCAGCTAAGACTTAGTTTAATAATTTGTCTCCTAGATCTCTTAATAGTCCTATTGCTTTGGTTAATGCTTTCTTTCAGAAATATTTTCCTGCTAATGCTCAACATGCTGCTGTGCAGAAAATCTTTGACTTTGAACAGGGAAAAGGAGAGATATTGCCTGAATCTTGGGCACGGTTTTGCTCTCTAATTAGAGCATTGCCTAAGGAGCCATTGCCTAAAAATGAACTCCTTGATATATTTTATAATGGACTAACTGATGAATCTAAGACATATCTGGATAGTTGTGCTGGTTGTGTTTTTAGGGAAAGAACTCCGGCTGAAGCTGAAGAACTAATGGTTAAAATAAGACGGAATCATGATGATTGGACTATGGCTGAGCCAACACCAACACCAGCGCCAACTTCAGAGCCAGCACCAAAGAAGAGAGGAATGATTGAATTAAATGATGAAATTATGAGGGAAGCCAAGAAATCTCTTAAGGAGAAATGTATTAAATCCGAAGATGTGAAGAATTTACCTCCTATAGAAGAATTATGTAAGCCAATCCCTCACTCATCTACTATTGAGGTACACTCTCTCCAACGCTTTGATGATAGAGATATTCCTTACTCTAAACCTCCTAATCAATGCTTAGATGAATTAGATAATTTTATTGTTAAGCAAGATAATTTTAATAGAAGGGTGCAGAATCATTAGTTGAAAAATTCTAGAGCTATTAACAAGTTGCGGGATATTGTGGAAAGAACCTCCAATGATGTGAAGATGCTTGTTAAACATTTTCAAATGGTTCAGACTCAAATTGATCAGCTTACCAAGGTGCAAAAAGATTTGCTAGTTAATGCCGCAAGAAAAAAACAAGCGTGTGAAATACGCACAAGAGGAGGTGCTACCACTCAAGACCCCTTATATCCTGAAGGACATCCTAAGAGGATCGAGCAAGATTCTCAACGCACTTCAAGTGATGATATTCCTTCCAAGAAGAAGAAGAAGAAGAAGCATAAAACAGTTGCAGAATCTTCTAAAATAGGTAAAGATCTTAACAGTGTTTCTATTTCTGATGCTGAAACTGAACCAGGTAATAATTCCGATAAAGAAGAAGTTGAAGAGGAACCAGAAAAGCTTGCTAAAAATGCAAAGTACACTAAGGAAGACTTCATTGCCAACAAGCATGGTAATGAGAGAGAACCTTGGGTGCAGAAACCAATGCCTTTTCCTGGTAAGAAACACAAGTCTAAAGAAGAAGATCACTACAACAGGTTTTGTGAATGGATGAGACCTTTATTTTTGCAAATTCCTTTGACTGATGCTATTAGAATGCCTCCTTATGCAAAGTATATGAAAGATATTGTTACTAACAAAAGGAAGATTCCTAATGAGGAAATTTCCACTTTACTTGCTAATTATTCTTTTGATGGTAAAGTTCCGGAGAAGCTTGGAGATCCAGGTATACCAACTATTCCTTGCTCCATTAAAAATAACTATGTTAGAACTGCTTTATGTAATTTGGGAGCCGGAGTTAGTGTCATGCCTTTTTCTCTTTATAAGAGACTAGATCTAGAAAAATTGGTATCAACTAATATATCTTTGCAAATGGCTGATAAGTCTACTACTATTCCTATTGGTATATGTGAAAATGTTCCTGTTCAAATTGCTAACAGTTGCTTGATATTAACTGACTTTGTTATGTTGGAAATGCCTGAAGATGATAATATGTCTATTATTCTTGGGAGACCTTTTCTAAACACTACAGGCGCGGTTATTAATTGCAAACAAGGAAAAGTAACTTTTAATGTCAATGACAAAGAGTACACGGTCTATTTTCCTAAGAAGATTGATAGAAAGAATGCTCTAAATTCAATCAAGAATGTTGAGACCATTCGAGTTGGTCAAATTATTTGTTCATAGCGAAAGCCCAAGGAAGAATATAAAATTGTTATGATTGGGACTATGCCTATCAAGGTCGAGGTAACAAAAGCATATAGTGAAATGCAAAGTTTTGCCTCATATAAAGTTAGTTTGGTAACAAGACTTGATCAACCTTGTTAATAAAGTGATTTTATATGAATGAAACTTCGTTTTCACCGCATTTACTCAACCTCACTCATTTTTACTTTCACCATTTTTGATCCCTTTGTTAGTTACATGATTAGAATGTCTTAGAGCTGCTGTAAGGTTGAGTTGGACTTGCTTTCTTTTGCTCCACCATTGTTTTCCCGAGTTTTATTCTCTTATTGTTTTTCTGAAAAAATCTTGAAAATAAAGTTTCTCGAAAAATTCTAGAAAAATCTTTTTAAATTTTTATGTCAAAAATAGGGCAGAGAGGCACCTGGGAGAACTCAGGGGGACCCACCATGCCACCTCACAACCAGGGGGCACGGCCCAAGCCTGGCCGCGCCCACCTATTCTGAGGGGGGGGCTGGCCTCTCACTTATCTCTTCCTCCCCAGCTCTTTCTCTCTCCCAAAAAATCACGACACACCAGCTCAAACTCGTGTTCTTGCTGCTCTCCATCTCAATTTTTCGATCTCCTTGCTCAGCCCATCATTGTTGCTGAGATTTGGAGCATTTGTTCTCCGGTATGTGACTCCTCTGATTGTCCAAGTAGAATTTTTTTAGTGGAGTATTTCTTGAGTATTTTAGCTCTATAGGCTGCAGGTGAAATGAGGTTGCATGCTTGTTCTATTGCTTAGAAATGCTATTTTGATGCATGTTAGCCCTCTAGTAACTCCCTATAGTAGATCCCTACATTTGTTTGTCTCAAAATCACTTTTTATGAGGTTTGTTAAAAAAATTAAAAAAGGGAAATGGACAACTACACCTATGGAGAAGTCTTTGAAAGAGAAGCACCAAGGTCATCAAGGCCTTCAAGATCTACTGCTCAATATAGGATATCCTACAATGAAGATCTTATGTCACCAAACATTGAGGGAGACAATGGAGATGCGCATCCATCCACCTTCCCTTGTGCTAACTTCTTGAGTGATGCAGGGATTCTTGAGGATTTCTTACTCCTTATTAACAGGGTTGGATTGACTACATACATGACGGATGAGAGTAATCAATATGCTATTCTCACAAAGATTTTTGTTGAAAGCTTTAAATTCACTAACTCTCATTTCAAGCCTTCCATTGCATTTAAGATTTATGATAAGTCTATCACCATGTCTTTGGAGAAGTTTTGTGATATTTTAGGTATTCCTATGTTTGGGATGATAAAGAAGATGCTTCAATAGCCCACTGATTTGCTGGAGCTCTACCGAGGAGTGACTAACGATGATGACCGCACAGCACAGCGCGGCAAGATAAGAAACATTCAGCTCCCAGCCATTAGATATTTTACTTATTATCTTGCCACTAGTATTCTTGGTAGGGGGAACACTAGCAACATCTCCAACTATCATTTAGCTTTTCTAGCTACCGCTCTTGATGTTAGCAAGAAGTATAACATCGGTGCTCTTATGGCTCGTCGCCTAGCCGCTAGGGGACCTATTTATGGAGGCATTATTGATGCGCGCATTGTTGCTGTTCTTGGACTTTCTATTGCTCCTCATGATATATTGTTGACTCCACAGAGGCTCGATCTTGCTACCATGAAGCTCCATCATTTTGTTACCGCTAACTCATGTGCAGGGAAATTAGTTTATAGAATGTTATTCACAGATAGAGAGGAAAGGGAAGTGCCCTTGCCACAACCTAGTTTGTTCAGTATTCACAGCAGGCCATGGTCACGCTCAAAGGAGGAGTTGGACGAGTAGCTTAGGTTGCTCGGCTTCAATGTACAACATGGCTGAAAGGACATGGATGTCGCCTAGTGGGGGGGTGAATAGGCGATTTAAAACTTTTACGAGTGGCTTGACAAATGCGGAATAAAACTAACGTTTAATTTACCAAGCATACAAAACCTAAATAAACAAGGTTCACCTATGTGCACCAACAACTTATGCTAGACAAGATAAGCAACTATATGATAGCAAGATATACATAACTTCAAGCACGAAGGCTATCACAAAGTAAATTGACTAAGTAAAGGAGCTCAGGTATAGAAATAACCGAGGCACGTGGAGACAATGATGTATCCCGAAGTTCACACCCTTGCGAGTGCTAATCTCCGTTGGAGCGGTGTGGAGGCACAAGGCTCCCCAAACGCCACGGAGGCTCACCGTAATCTCCTCGAGCCCTCCCACCAAGATGGAAGATCCGATCACTATGGGACACTTGAGGGCGGTCACCGAACCCGTACAAGCTTGGGGCAATCTCCACAACTCAATTGGAGGCTCCCAAGAATCGCTACTGAGGCACCACAAAGCTTGGGAAGATCTCCACAACTTAATTGGAGGTCCCTAAGTAATTGCCACAGAGGCACCACAAAGCTTGGAAAGATCTCCACAACTTAATTGGAGGTCCCCAAGTAACCACTAAGCCACTAAGCCGTCTAGGGTTCCAAGAACCCAAGAGTAAAAAAGCTCAACGAACTTTCACTACCAAATCTCCGAGGAGAACTCAAACCGATGCACCAAATGCAATGGCAAGAACACACGAAGTGCTCAAATCCTTCTCTCCGAAATCCTACCAAAGCAACAAATGCTATGGAGGGATATGAGAGGAAGAACAAGGAGGAAATCCACAAAGAACTCCAAGATCTAGATCCAATAGGTTCCCCTCACATAGAGGAGATAATAATTGGTGGAAAAGTGGATCTAGATCTCCTCTTTCTTTTCCCTAAAAAAGATGTAAGAATTATGGGAGGGATGGGGAGGAAGGGCAAGCTCTTCAAGGTCAACAATGGAGGAGAGAGAAATGGAAGAGCCAACCTCCAAATGAGGAAGAAGGGGCTTTATATAGCCCCCGCACAAAATCTGACCGTTACAGGAATTTTAACCCAGAAATTCTGGCCTCGGGGGCAGAATTTCTGGCCCGGGGGCAGAATTTCCGCCCCCCCCCCAATAAAATTTCCACCCCCCTACTGAAGCTGCACCACAGCTCGAGAAAAAGGACTTAGCGGAATTTCGCAGGGGCCAAAATTATGGAATTTCCGCCCCCCCCGGAAATTCTGGCCTTGGGGGCGGAATTTCCGCCCCACCCCGGAAATTCCGGCCTTGGGGGCGGAATTTCCGGCCCGGTGATACGTCTCAAACGTATCTATAATTTTTGATGCTCCATGCTTATTTTTACATCATTTGCCTTGTGTTTCGTTGCACTTCATGGCGTTTTTATGCGATTTTCGGAACTAACCTACTAACAAGATGCCACGGTGCCAGTTCCCTGTTTTTTGCTATTTTTGTGTTTCAAAAATGCTACACAGGAAATATTCTCGGAATTGGACGAAACAAGTTCCAGAAGTCTTATTTTTTCCGGAAGAGGACCGAAGACCAAAAGAGAGCCGGATGGGGGCCAGGGGCTAGCCTCACCATGAGGGGGCGTGGCCCAGACCCTGGCCGTGCCCACCTGTGGTGAGACCACCCTGGTCCACTCCTGACGACGCCCCTTTGCCTATAAAGAGCCTCCCAATGGAAAACCCTAAAACAATCGGCGTTTTTCCCAGAACAGTTCCGCAGATCCGCCACCATCAAAGACAAATTTCAGGGGACAGAAGTCTCTCTTCCGGCACCCTGCCGGGATGGGGAAGTGCCCCCAGAGCCATCTCCATTGGTCTCCATCGCCGTCTCTGCCGTCTCCATCAACCTGACTGCCATCTCCATCAACCTTGCTGCCTCCTATGATGAGGAGGGAGTAGTTCTCCCCTGGGGCTGAGGGCTCTATCGGTAGCTATGTGGTTCACGTCTCTCTCCCATGATGTGATCTTTATGTGATCATGAGCTTTGTATCTAGTTGAATTGGTAGATGCTATTATTTAGATATTATGCTACTCCCGTGCTTTATATTTGTAAACTCTGGAGATACCTTGTATCATGGTGTGAAGGTGACTAGTGCGCGCATCATGTGTATCTTTTTGGTTAATATCTCTATGAATTGTTGGTGTTTGTTGGAACCATCTAGTGCATTCATGGTGATAGTGTGGGACAATCTAGTTTAGGTACATACGGACTTTGAAGAGTGCTTCGTAGCCCTACGCATGATTAGTGTTTGTTTTTCATTGGAGAACTGTTTTGAGTTGCATATTGATGATAGTATCTATTGGTTCAATTATGTTATATTTGTTGAGAGTGTGTCCACTAGTGAAAGTATGATCCCTAGGCCTTGTTTCCAAGCTTTGCACACCGTTTACATTCAGTTTTGTTACATGTTTGCTTGCAGCGATATTTATTTCAGATTATGTTTACTACTCATAATCATCACTACTACTTGTATTTCACTATCTCTTCCCCGAACTAGTGCACCTATACGTCTGACAAGTGTATTGTGTGTGTTGGGGACACAAGAGACTTTCTGTATCATAATTGCAGGGTTGTTTGAGAGGGATAGCTTTGACCTCTTCCTCCCTAAGTTCGATAAACCTTGGGTGATCCACTTAAGGGAAACTTTCTGCTGTTCTACAAACCTCTGCACTTGGAGGCCCAACACTGTCTACAAGAACAGACGCGTGCGTAGACATCAAGCTCTTTTCTGGCGCCGTTGCCGGGGAGGTAAGGTAAAAGGTACTCACATTCTTTGGTTACTAAGTCTTTTAGTTGCTGGTGAGTGCTCTGAGTTATTTCCTTTAGATTCTGCAATTATATATTTTTGTTTCTTGTTTTTATTTTTTACTAGTTAGGCTTAATGGAAAGTAAAGAGTTCTTTAGTCTTTTTCCTGAGTTTAGATTTGAAGAGAAAATTGAAAAACCTTTGGAGCTTATTTCGCATAGCAATGTTATGAGTACGAATGCTTTGAATACTGTTATTGCTAATGCTATAGAAAATTCTGAGCTTGGGGAAGTTGGTTTTGTTAAGCATGATATTTTTCGTTCCCCAGCTTTAGTGGAGAAAGTTTGCTCTGATGATATTTTATCTCCCCTTTGTGTTATTTCTAATGATGCTTGTGCTCCTCATCCTTTTGAAATACCTATGAAGATTGTTGAACGTGCTATGGATAACTGCTATTTAGGAGATGGAACTGTCCATCCAGGTGATCATTTGCTTTTTATACATGAATTATGCGAGTTGTTCAAGTGTGCAAGTATTTCGATGAACCAAGTTAAGAAGAAGCTATTCTCTTTATCACTAAAAGGCAGATCTAAGGAATGGTATAAAACACTAAAGGATGGTCGATCTATTGACTGGGAGGAAATTGTACCTCTCTTTTATTCTAAATTCTATCCTTCTAGTGAGGTTTATAAAGATAGGAATTACATTTATAATTTTCATCCGCATGAGGGAGAAAGCATTGCCCAAGCCTGGGAAAGATTGAAGTTACTAATGCACAAATGTCCTATTCATGATCTTCCCCGTAATATTGTTATTAATAATTTTTATGCAAGGCTTTCAGGATATTACAAGGACTATCTAGATGCATGCTTTGATGGGTCTTTCACAAGCAAGGATGTTGACACCAAGTGGGATCTGCTTGAAACAATTCAAAACAATATTGAAGGTTGGGATAGCGACAAAGGTAAAGGATCAGGTTTGAATTATGAGTTTGATTGCATTAAGTCTTTCGCTGAAACTGCTGATTTTCAAGAGCTTAGTGCTAAGTATGGTCTTGATCCTCAAATTATGATTGATTGTTTTAAAGCCTTTGCTTCTCATATTAATGTTCCCAAAAGAAACGGGGACGTGTATCATGAACCTTTTAAGGACACTTGCATAGAAAGTGATATTGTTGTTGATGATTGCAATAAACATGCTCGAACCTCTGAAAGTCCTATTTCCTATAAGCATGTTAATTTTTGTGGAGTACATAGACCTTGTGAACAGAGTCACAACAAGGAAGATTATTGCATCACCCACGGGAATGAAGAAACCAATATGTGGCTCAGGGCTGTAGATGAGCTTGGTGAAAAGGTTTGTGAGCTTTATCCTTTTCTTTGTAAACTTTGCGATAACACGGGTCACTTTAATTTTCAATGCCCTTTTAATCGAATGAGTACCGTAAATTTGTATTGTGATGACAAGATTACTCTCAATCAGCATGATGAGCTTACTTTGTTTTTGGATTTTGAAGAGATATCTAGAAAGATTTCTTTGGTTGATATGAGAGATGTTGATATTAATAGCACCCTTTGTGGTTGTCGTCTCTATTGTGTTAAAGATTGCTTCGCAAATACTTACTTACAAAATCTTATAAAACATGATGTTTTGCCAAGCTATGACAGGACTAATAGATGTTTCTATCTTATTAATAGAGAGGAGGAATCCTCCAAAGTTTCTTCTGTTGTTTCTGTCAGTAAACCAGATTATGTGGAGAAGATGCCTTTCCCTCCTAAAGGATATATGGAGAAGATGCCCTTCAAGTTTCTCCCTCCTAAAGGAGAGAGTAAGAAGAGTATGAAGAAGAAGAAGAGGAGTAAAAGGCGAGAGAACACGGTATCTTCCCCTAAGCATTATGATCCTACTATAGATTATGATAATTCTGATTGGGATGATGTTCCTATGCCTATTACCTATGTTAGTGATCATGATTGGGAAAAGCACTCTACTTTTGATATTCAAAATATTTTTGGTACCAATTCTAAGGTTAATAATTGTTGTACCATTAGTACTATCCATGTTCCTTCTTATGATGATATGTTTGATGAATATGCTTTGCGAAATAGCTGTTCTCTAGCTTGTGATGATACTAAACCTCTAGTTTATGATGGTTATGATGATGGGTATAATATTTTCAGTTCACCTACTTTTGAGGAGAAAATTAGTTATAATTACAATATGCCTCCTATTTTTGATGATTATGGTGATGAGAATAATTATTCTGTTGAATCTGCTCCTACTATGATTGTTTATGTGGAGAGTATTAATTCTTTTATGCATGTGGCTCATGATAGGGATGCTTTATGTGATATTTATATTATTAGTTCTATTCATGATGCTACTAAAAGTTATTAAGAGAGAGGGAAACATAGTTTGATGGATCTCAACAATATTGAGTTTCCCCTCTTTATGTTGCAACTCTTGAAGTTGTACTTGTTTTGCCTTCCTATGCTTTTTGCTTTGCGCTTTCATGACTTGTCTCTTTATAAGATTATTTTTCATAGGAAGTGGTTCAGATTTAAATGTCTTTCACATTTGCTTTTTGATGCTCTCTATTACTTCAAGTTCTTATATGGCGCCTTTGCCTTAAGCTCTTATATGGCGCCCACATGAGCATCTTTGCAAATTACTGCGCCTAGCTCAAAGGCGTTAAAGAAAAGCACTCTTGGGAGATAACCCAATATTTTACTTTCAGTTCTTTTTATTTTATTTGAGTCTTGGAAGTTATTACTACTGTAATAACTGCTCCTTATCATTTTTATTTCGTTGTTGTGCCAAGAGAAGCCTCTAATTTGAGTGAGGTAAGATTTGGGGATGTTGCTGTCCTGAAACAGATTTCGGTGCTGCAACGTAAAAATTTGTGAAAATTCTCAGAATATCTTTTTGACCTGCGATTTCTTGTGCATATGCCACAGGTTATATCCAAACTTTTATTAGTTATACACTTTTCGATTTGAGCAACAGAAAACCCTCTAAAAATTCGACCTTTGACAGCTGTTCTGTTTTGACAGATTTCTGTCAATATTTGTGTTTGCCGCTTTATCACTTTCTTTTTTAGTTCTTTTGATCACGGAACTTTTGGGGAAGTTGCTACAGTAGTATATGCTTTATATGTAGTGGTTTTGAGTTGAAACCTGAAGCAAAAAGGGTTGATTCATTACTATACTTACACTAATGTTGCTAATAGAATTGTGTTTAGTTTTGTATGAAGAAAGTTTTCAAGTGTAGGGATTGGAGAATGATGAGATGAGTTGAAGAATGGAAAAAAGCTCAAGCTTGGGGATGCCCATGTCACCCCAAAAATATCCAAGAAGTACAAGCGTCAAAGCTTGGGGATGCCCCCGAGGCATCCCTTTCTTCATCGGCAAAAATCAGGTCACCTTTCAAGACACTATATTTTTATTGCTTCATGCATTATGCGTTTTTCTTGGAGCATCAGTTGTTTTTGCTTTCAGTTTTCCTTTTGTTTTGTTTGCTGCAATAAATGGTTGGATCACATCATGTTCTTTTTGGAGGAGAGAGACTTATTCCTTTTTCATTGCCAAGAACACTCTAGTTTTCACTCTTATCGTTCAACGAGTATTCTCTTTTTCTGCTACTGCGTTTAGCCTTTGTTTTTCACCTTGATTTTTGTTCAGATCTTGTTTTATCTTTGCATCAAGGTGTATTTGGACCTCTGGTCTATGTTGGTTTTCCTCAAAAGAGTTGTTTCAAAAAGGTTTGAATGGTGTTGGAAAAGAGAAAAAGTTTCTTGCAAAAAAGTGGTACAAAAAGGAGCTTGTTTAGACTGCGGCTTAGACTTTTGCATGTAGTGCTTGATGTCTTTTTGATAGTATGCTTAGTGGTTCTGCTGTAGCATGACTTGTCTCAAATAATTGAGATTGCTTAATGAGCCTTTGAAAAAATCATGCCTTGTTTTAATTATTTGGAAGCATTATTTTGGTTTTCTCCTTTGATGCTTTATTTGGGTTGACTTGGCACATGCTTACACATATTGACTACAAAATAAGTCGCCTATAGACTCTATGATCATTTGGTTTTTGACTTGTGATACCACTTTATGCTTCTTTCAATGATGTTTTGTCGCTATACATGATTATGGCCGTTATTGCTCTCTTAGTTGGCCACTCCCAGTCTTTTGCTAGCCCTCATTTTGTATTGAGTATGAGCTCTACTCGTGCATCCAACTCCTAAAAACCAAGTTTGCCATTGTGTCCACTATAGATTCCTATGCATGGTATTTATAAGCCATTCCAAATAAATTTTCATGTGCTACCTTTCAAAAAAACCTTCAAAACACTTCTCATTTTGTGACACTATTTTTAGCTCATGGGGACGTAGTGGTCGGATTTGCTATCTTCCATATTGTTTTATTCCAAAAAGAAAAAAAGGAAAAAAAAGAAAGAAAAAGGCACTCCTCCATGGTATGTGAATGTTGGTGGGCACCCGAAGGAATCGGCTAGCCATGGTTTGTGAAAGGAAAAAATGTGGAGAGGAGTGCCAAGCTTTATAAAAGAGAACCAAAGTGCCAATCCCTCTCTCAAAAACTTGCTTACTTTTTGTATGGAAGATAGTAAGGACCCCATTGCCAGTCATTGACATGAAACAACCACCTCTCAAAACCTAATTTTTTTCTCTCTGTTTTACAAATGAAAAGCTCTAGCACATATTTAATCACTGCTTCCCTCCGCGAAGGGCCTTTCTTTTACTTTTATGTTGAGTCTCCACCTTCTACCTTTATGCACCGTCTAAGAGAGCATAGTTATCATTCTGAGTATAATGTGCATTGTCCCAAAGTTTATCATTGATTGACTCATGATTATGGTTTCATTTGTTCTTAAATTATTTGTATCTGGTCGCCCTCTTAAACTTGAAGGTGTCCTATGCATTTATGTTTTGCTACTCCATGAGGGACAAGCTGAAAAACATTTGTTATGTTTTCCATATGGTTGAAACACACACGTGACTTTCATTGTTTCATTTTCATGATCTTTCCTTTGTGTTTCTTTTCATGCTATAACATGGTTGCTAAGTTTCTATTATCAAGATTATGTCTTTCATGCCCATGTTTTAAGTTCTTTGATCTCAGCACTCAATGCTCTACCTCGTTGATCAAATTGTGATGGTGCATGTCATCTCAAAAATTATTCTTTTGTTATCACTTACCTACTCGAGGACGAGCAGGAGTTAAGCTTGGGGATGATGATACGTCTCAAACGTATCTATAATTTTTGATGCTCCATGCTTGTTTTTTACATCATTTGCCTTGTGTTTTGTTGCACTTCGTGGCGTTTTTATGCGATTTCCAGAACTAACCTACTAACAAGATGCCACAGTGCCAGTTCCCTGTTTTCTGCTATTTTTGTGTTTCAAAAATGCTACACAGGAAATATTCTCGGAATTGGACAAAACAAGTTCCAGAAGTCTTATTTTTTTCGGAAGAGGACCGAAGACCGAAAGAGAGCCGGAGGGGGGGCAGCCTCACCATGAGGGGACGCGGCCCAGCCCCTGGCCGCACCCACCTGTGGTGAGACCACCCTGGTCCACTCCTGACGATGCCCCTTTGCCTATAAAGAGCCTCCCGACGGAAAACCCTAAAATAATCGGCGTTTTTCCCAGAATAGTTCCGCAGCTCCGCCGCCGTCGAAGACAAATTTCATGGGACAGAAGTCTCTATTCTGGCACCCTGCCGAGACGGGGAAGTGCCCCCGAAGCCATCTCCATCGGTCTCCATCGCCGTCTCCGCCGTCTCTATCGACATCACCGCCATCTCCATCAACCTTGCTACCTCCTATGATGAGGAGGGAGTAGTTCTCCCCCGGGGCTGAGGGCTCTACCGGTAGCTATGTGGTTCACCCCTCTCTCCTATGATGTGATCTTTATATGATCGTGAGCTTTGTATCTAGTTGAATTGGTAGATGCTATTATTTAGATATTATGCTACTCCCGTGCTTTATATTTGTAAACTCCGGAGATACCTTGTATCATGGTGTGAAGGTGACTAGTGTGCGCATCATGTGTATCTTTTTGGTTAATGTCTCTATGAATTGTTGGTGTTTGTTGGAACCATCTAGTGCATTCATGGTGATAGTGTGGGACAATCTAGTTTGGGTACATACGAACTTTGAGGAGTGCTTCGTAGCCCTACGCATGATTAGTGTTTGTTTTCCATTGGAGAACTGTTTTGAGTTGTATACTGATGATAGTATCTATTGGTTCAATTATGTTATATTTGTTGAGAGTGTGTCCACTAGTGAAAGTATGATCCCTAGGCCTTGTTTCCAAGCTTTGCACACCGTTTAAATTCAGTTTTGTTACATGTTTGCTTGCAGCGATATTTATTTCAGATTATGTTTACTACTCATAATCATCACTACTACTTGTATTTCACTATCTCTTCGCTGAACTAGTGCACCTATACATCTGACAAGTGTATTGGGTGTGTTGGGGACACAAGAGACTTTCTGTATCATAATTGCAGGGTTGTTTGAGAGGGATAGCTTTGACCTCTTCCTCCCTGAGTTCGATAAACCTTGGGTGATCCACTTAAGAGAAACTTTCTGCTATTCTACAAACCTCTGCACTTGGAGGCCCAACACTGTCTACAAGAACAGACGCGTGCGTAGACATCACCCAGGAGAAAACATCAATACGAAAACGGCTGTAACTTTTGCATCTGGACTCCGTTTTCGATGATCTTGGGCTCGTTGGAATCAACACAACAAGCTCTACAACTACATCCATAGAAACATCATAGTCCAACAAAGGAGGATGAAACCAAATGATAAAAGGTTTGACTTAGCTATAAAGATGAACCGGTAAAACCTCCAAACACCAAAAACGCAATAAGAGTTCCATACAAAATCCATTTTTGATGACCTAGAGCTTGTCATGGAAATGACCACAAGCTCTAGAACCTCACATGGATAAAAGCCAAATAAGAACCAAGAAAGATAATGCCAAGTATGCAAGGGTTTGAGCTCTCTCCGAACGATACAATTAAGTTACTCACTCGAGAGCCTCTCTTGATAGTACGACTACCAATCCTATAACCCGGTCTCCAAACTAACACATGAGACTGATAGAAGAGAAAACCTATCAAGAACAAACCTTTGCCTTGTGCAATCCACTTGAGCTAGATGATGACGGTCTTGACACCCTCAAGTTGGACTACCTTTCTTGATTGCGCTTGCTCGGTGAAGTTTTGCGGATTGCTCCCCCATACTTCACTGTGGGAGAGACACTAGTAGAAATATCTTCACACGTCCATTACCACCAAATGGACACCGAGCTTCAAGCAAATGATATCTTCTATATGCCTATCTTGAACTTGCGCTTCGACTTGATCAACATTGCACTTCATCTTATTCCTTCATAATGATGATGTCTTGAGAATGCACATGAGAGTTCACTCCATCTTATTCCTCAAGACACACTCTATAGGCTCAACTCCCTTAGACCAATCTTCGGATCACTTCTTGAATAACACCTTGGTCATTGAATAATCTTCTTCATCTTCATCTTCTTACACCCTTGAAACCAATATATGGCTCAAGCATTGTCTACGGACAAGTCCTATAAATATAACTCAATGCAAACATTAGTCCATAGGGATTGTCATTAATTACCGAAACCACACATAGGGGCACATGCTCTTTCAATCTCCCCCATTTTGGTAATTGATGACAATCTCTTTGAGAGGGTTTATATAATGAATTTAAAGAACTAAAATGGTTACACTAACATCAATTACTACAAAAGTAAGTGATGCTAGTAGAACCATCATATATAGTGCAAACTCCCCCACAATCTATGCACGTGTGAATGAACTTGAATTTCATTGCATATATTGCCAACCAACCAATGTTGTTGGTAGAGTTTACACTATATACTCAACCATGTAAAGCATGCAAGGCAAATGCTTAAGAACCAAACCAAAGCATGAATCCCAATTCCCTTCAAACCCTCGAAACTTCTCCCCCATTGGCATCCATTGCCAAAATGGGCGGAAAGGCTTAGAAGGCCAATATAGTGAGAGTTCCTCCTCAAGGTGTGCATGGCCAAAAAAAAAGTGAAAACACATGCACATATCCAAGGACAAAAAGTTGGAGGAAATCAAACTATATTGAGGATCAAAAGATTGCAAACAAAATAACAAAATGGATAGACTTCCAACAAAGGAAGAGAGCAATCAAATTATCCAAAGAACAATATGAGTAAAGGTATTATGATAAGACCAAAACAATGCTCTAAATAATACGAGGAAGCTCCCCAAGGCTTATGCACAAAATATTCTATTTGAATTGAAGTAAAAGGTGCACAAACATGGAATCATTACTCCCTCAATATTATTCACAACACAATGATACCAAGTGAAATCAACTACTATGATAACCGCAAAATGGTGCTTTAAATGAAATGAGGAAGCTGCCCAAGGTACGTGCAAAAATCAGAATGTTTGCATTTGAATACAATTTGCACAACATGGAATCCTCACTCCCTCAATAACATTTAAAATGCAACCATTTGCAAGCGATCATATAAAAGAAATTAAGCTTAACACTTGCATTAAAGAAATGGTTGAGCAACAAGTAAGAGACGACAATGAAGGGCTCAACCAAAAGAATGTGTGAGAGGTATGACAAAGCATATTATAAGACTATTAAAAGGTTGAGCATTGAGCATCCACATAGTCTTCAATGAGTGATATTGCTTAGCATTCCATCCCAACACACAAGGTTCAAATAAGATATCAAATAAGGAGATATCATCTCTCATGTGTATAAGTTTCTAAGTAGACAACATCACGAAGATGATTATCACAAGAAACATGTACACACAAAATAGATACTAAAAATAGAACATGATGTCCAAACAAGTTCATGCAATATACCAATGAGATTTTTGCTTTTAAAGCATGACCAAAGGTTCAATTTATCTTATTGCATATTGAAGAACTTCAAACACAATCATGTCAAAGACATCACAGATATCAACAAGGGAAAGAAGATAGTTGGGATGTTTTGAGAAAAGCAACAAGTATCACGAATAAGTATACCAAAAGAAAGAACTAAATTTGCACTTTCATCAATATTGCACATGTGAGGCACTTGAGGAATTGATATGCAATAAAATTGCTAGATAGACATAATTGGGAAAGATGAATCATGAGGATGATTTTATGTGTTCCCAGTAATATGCACTCATTTCAACTAACTCAAATTTGCAATAAAGAGGTTTCAATAAAATCTTTGCAAAAGCCATACGATTTGCAAAATAAAGAGATCCATGCCATGAATCAACCTACACGAGGTTGGATGCTAGAAAAGTATGCATGACGAAGATACTTGTTACCAAGATAGCAATTGTAGGATGTAGTAGATAGGAGTTCTTCAATAATCCTAGCTTGCCTCAAATTATCATTTAGTCACCGCTTCATGCTTATTATTGAGACAAGCACCAATATATCTCTCATGTACCTAAAACAAATTCAAGTATAATATGGTCCCCAAACTCATTGGGTCTGAAGTAGTTAGAGACACTACAATATATAGGACAAGCTCCACATAAATATGTGCATATAGATATGAACTTGAATTTCATGCACATCTTAGCCAATTTAGGATTTAATGGAGTTTACCCTATATATTGGATCAAAGAAAGCAAAGCATGCCATAGAGTATACATTTAGTAATTATGCATGCACAAGACTTTCAAGAGCCAAAAGAGATACAATTTGGACAAAACACCAAGAAGTCACACAAATGTGTGAAGAACTAAAGTTTTTCCAAATTATATCAAAGAATCAACTCAACACAAAATTGACTCCAAAGTCCACCAAGTGAACAAAGCAAATGCCAGTGAGCATAAAGGATCACTAAAACACACATGCCCAATGACTTCTCTCATTTTAAGAATATAGAGCAAAATCAAGAAAAGAGATAGCCATTCTCCCAAAGAGAGCAAGGTTTCAACAAACAAACCAAACTCTCCACTCTTTTTATGATGGCACACTAAGTACCAAAAAGAAAAAGATTTGTCTTCCAACAATAACCAAAACCAATTGAAATAAGCCACACGAGTATGTTATAGCAAATATAGGAGAGCTCCCCCAAGATTAGTGCATTATTTATGATTTTGCATTTGAATACAAAATGCACACAAATGGGATCATCATCTCAACCTATATTAAGAATAACACAAAACAAGTTCAACAAAATCAAATGGGATCACAAGAGTGAAGGAAGACAATGGGAATTAAAAACAAATACATTCCTTGACAAGAGATAAGGTAATTAAAAGCACTAGCCAAAGTAAAGATGATCAATATATATATACCACATGATAAAGTACCAATTGTCCAAGGACAAGAGGTATTTGGAGTTATTAATTTCCTGGTGGTATTTTACACATAAATCCAAGATCATCTTCACAACAAGAAGCATATGACAAGGATAAGAATTAAACACAATGCAAAAGAAGATATTCTTGATAGACTCAAATAGTTAAACAATCACGCAAAGCAATGATTAGGATAACTTGAAGCAAATGGTTTTCCAACTTTGATGTAGAATTCCACATTCTAGGAAAACCCTACAAAGAATGTATCTCACAAACAAGATCCAAAACAAGAGCAATAAAACAATTTAGCAAATTGAAACTTGTTTGAGCAAACATGTCACATAGAAGAAAGATAATTTACAATATCAACACTATGTGACACAACCTCAAATATACACATTTTATTGGTTTGTACTATGCACAAAGCATATTACTCCCCCATAATGTGATAAGCATTTATTTTCGCAAGAGGTAAATAAAGTTCAATATGAGAAGATTAATGGACATTATAGAATTTGAATTTCTCATGAACATGACATACCACATAGAGACTAGATAAATTCAAATATCAACACTAAGTGGTATTCCTCATGTGCACACATATTTAGGATTGTGAAGTGCCAAAGCATATCACTCCCCCAAAATGGGATAGTCCATTAGTCTCTCAAAATAGCCAAATAATATAAAATAAGATGCAATATAGGCTCAAACACAAACACACATACATGGTGTGCAAACCCACAAGTACATGCTTGATTAATCAAAATAAAATAAGTAGGTAGCACAACATATACCAACACATGTAATGGAGCATAACCAACACATGCAAAAGGGGCGAGTAACTTTAAATGTAGATAAGTTGAGTACATGTTACCACAAAGAGGAATATTGGATATATGATATAAATAAGATAATTCAATTGACTTGACTTGAGACAATATATTGATGAAGATCCCTTAATTCTTTATGATATAGCCAAGTCTCCAATGCCCTCCAACAAACACCTATTGATCAAGTTTTGGTGTGTTGGTCCCCAACCAAGTTGGGTCCTAAGAGGTTAGTCACAATAGGCTTGGCCACCCAAATGGTTCTTTTCTTGACACCACATTGAGTACCAACAAATTTGGCAAACATATTGCCAACCTTATCCTTAAAAAGGGAATAAGCATCATCAATTATGATAGGGTTGGATGAGTTACCCATAGTGCATGAAGAAGAAAGGTGACCCTTCTCACGGCATATGTAGCAAGTTCTTTTCTTCACCTTCTTCTCACTTGATTTCTCCGCAATGGGAGCATTAGCTTGATTCTTCTTGGGAAGTGGCATTTCTTCAACTCGATGTTGAGCATGACCTTCAACTTGAGGCCACTTCCCTTGTTGCTTCTCAACTAGTGCCTTCTTCTTCAAAGGGCAAGATCTAACATGGTGCCCTTCAATTTTGCACTTGAAGCAAACAATCTTGGCCGGATCTTTGACTTGTCCTTGGCCCTTCTTCTTCTTGTTAATCTTGGACTTGTTCTTGTTATTGGATATAAACCCAAGTCCACTCTTGTCATTGGGGGATTTTTGCGCTCTCAACATATTGTCGAGTTTGAATTTCCCTTCATGACTCTTTACCAAGTCTTTCTTCAAGAAAGAGACTTGGGCCTTGAGCTCTTCAATTTCCTCTACATGGTTAGTAACAACACAAGTACTACAGTAAGTAGAAGCTTCATTGTTAGAGCAACAAGGAAAGGAAAGTAATTCATCACAAGATGTAGCAATGTTATGAGTGGATGAATTACTTGGACTAGCACAAGGCAATATGGTATTTTGAGAAGTAGTGCAAATGTCCACATGAGGCTCACTAGATGTTACCTTTGACATAATAGCCTCAGGAGCTAATTTTAGCCTATCATGGGAAGCTAGAAGATCCTCATGGGAGCTAGAGAGCTTTCCATGATTTTCTTCCAATTTCACATAATTGCTAGTTAGCAAATCAAGTTGAGCCCTTAGCTCAACATTCTCCTTCAAGATGGATGCTTCACAAGAAGTAGAGTTAGTAGCACAAGCATCATCACTAACGGAAAGCGGAGAAGGCAATTTAGTAAGCTCATTTGAATTTGAAGCCTTAAGTTGCTCATGCGACTCGGTGAGAATGATGGGCTCACACGAAATGACCCTAGAGTCATTTTTAAGAAGCACAACATTCTCAAGGAGTTTAGCATAAGTAACTACAAGCTCTTCATATTTAGTTTCAAAATCATTTGCCACCACAAGAGTTCTATCATAGGATTTCTTTATTTTAGATAACTCTAAAGTAAATGTCTCCTCAAGAGATTCCTTGGTGGTTTGTTCTTCTTCTAGAGCTTCTTTTAGATCCGTGATCTCAGCCGCGTAATCACGGGCATGACCTTGCATTTTAAAAATGGTATTCTCATGCTCCTCAATAATTTTATTGCTCTCGGTGGCAATAGCAAAATCTTATAGAAGTAAGAGCAAACAATTTTATTCTTATGAATAGCATGAAAAAACATTTCACTCTTCTCAAATAAAGATGCAAGATCATCATCTTCTTCTTCATTATCCTCATTCTCATCATCACTAGATATATTGGGTTCCAAAGTAGGAGTTACCTTTGAAGCCCTAGCCATAAGGCAAATCTGGGAAGCAATAGATGATGATGAATAAATACTTGAAGCTCCAAGTGAGACCATGTCTTGGCCAATAGAATTTCCGGTTTCCTCTACATTGTTAGACACACAACAACTAGGGGAACTAGAGGCATTTATATCATGGCAACAAGACGAAGTAAGCATATCATTATGAGATGTGTTCAAGGAGCATACACATGATATGCAAGGACTATCAACACAAGCATGTAAAGCATTTATGGTGCTAGAAGTGTTTAAGTCCAAAGATGAAGAATGGCAATGAGATAGAGATGAATGATCATCACAAGTAAGCTCACTATCAACATTGCAATTTCCATCACCACTCACCATAGAGTTACCTTGTGTCTTGCTACACTTTGGTGAAGTGGAAGAGAGTTCATCAAGACCGGAAGTGGAGGGAATACAATCATCCTCAATCTTATTGGACATATCATATTTGTCTTGAATCTTTGTCCAAAACTCATGAGCGCTACGGAAGGGCATGATTGCAAGAATAACTGCATCGCTCACAAAATCAACAAGCACATTAGTAGCTCGAGAATTAAGATAAGAGTTTCTCTTCTCCTCTAAAGATAGACTTTGGGAATCCTTAGGAGGAGAGAAACCCATATCTAAAATTCTCTCTATATTTGGGTCCATATCTCGAAAGTGGATAATCATGCAAGTTTTCCATATATCATAATTAGTGCCATCAAATATAAAAGTGTCATTGTGCACTAATCCCCTAGCTGACATCTTTGCTCTCAAGGTGGGGAAGCCTAAAAATGAGAGACCCGCTCTGATACCAATTGAAAGGACACGGATGTCGCCTAGAGGGGGAGGGTGAATAGGCGATTTAAAACTTTTACGAGTGGCTTGACAAATGCGGAATAAAAATAACATTTAATTTACCAAGTATACAAAACCTAAATAAACTAGGTTCACCTATGTGCACCAACAACTTATGCTAGACAAGATAAGCAACTATGTGATAGCAAGATATAAATAACTTCAAGCACGAAGACTACCACAAAGTAAATTGCATAAGTAAAGGAGCTCAGGTATAGAAATAACCGAGGCACGCGGAGACAATGATGTATCCCGAAGTTCACACCCTTGCGAGTGCTAATCTCCGTTGGAGCGGTGTGGAGGCACAAGGCTCCCTAAACGCCACGAAGGCTCACCATAATCTCCTGGAGCCCTCCCACTAAGATGGAAGACCTGACCACTATGGGATACTTGAGGGCGGTCACCGAACCCGTACAAGCTTGGGGCAATCTCCACAACTCAATTGGAGGCTCCCAAGAATCGCCACTAAGGCACCACAAAGCTTGGGAAGATCTCCACAACTTAATTAGAGGTCCCCAAGTAATTGCCACGAAGGCACCACAAAGCTTGGGAAGATCTCCACAACTTAATTGGAGGTCCCCAAGTAACCACTAAGGCACTAAGCTTTCTAGGGTTCCAAGAACCCAAGAGTAAAAGCTCAACAAACTTTCACTACCGAATCTCTGAGGAGAACTCAAACTGATGCACCAAATGCAATGGCAAGAACACACGAAGTGCTCAAATCATTCTCTCCCAAATCCTACCAAAGCAACAAATGCTATGAAGGGATATGAGAGGAAGAACAAGGAGGAAATCCACAAAGAACTCCAAGATCTAGATCCAATAGGTTCCCCTCACATAGAGGAGATAATGATTGGTGGAAAAGTAGATCTAGATCTCCTCTTTCTTTTCCCTCAAAAAGATGCAAGAATCATGGGAGGGATGGGGAGGAAGGGCAAGCTCTTCAAGGTCAACAATGGAGGAGAGAGAAATGGAAGAGCCAACCTCCAAATGAGGAAGAAGGGGCTTTATATAGCCCCCGCACGAAATCTGACCGTTATAGGAATTTTAACCCGGCACGGGGGCGGAATTTCCGCCCCCTTATAAAATTTCCGCCCCCTACTGCGGGCTGCACCACAACTCGAGAAAAAGGACTTAGCGGAATTTTGCAGGGGCGGAAATTATGGAATTTCCGCCCCCCGGAAATTCCGGTCTCGGGGGCGGAATTTCCGGCCCGGGAGAAAACATCAATACGAAAATGGCTGTAACTTTTGCATCCGGACTCCGTTTTCGATGATCTTGGGCTCGTTGGAATCACCACAACAAGCTCTACAACTACATCTATAGAAACATCATAGTCCAACAAAGGAGGATGAAACCAAATGATACAAGGTTTGACTTAGCTATAAAGATGAACTGGTAAAACCTCCAAACACCAAAAATGCAATAAGAGTTCCATACGAAATCCCTTTTTGATGACCTAGAGCTTGTCATGGAAATGGCCACAAGCTCTAGAACCTCACATGGATAAAAGACAAATAAGAACCAAGAAAGATAATGCTAAGTATGCAAAGGTTTGAGCTCTCTCTGAATGATATAATTAAGTTACTCACTCGAGAGCCCCTCTTGATAGTATGGCTACCAATCCTATAACCCGGTCTCCAAACTAATACACGAGACCGGTAGAAGAGAAAACCTATCAAGAACAAACCTTTGCCTTATGCAATCCACTTGAGCTAGATGGTGACGGTCTTGACACCCTCAAGTTGGACTACCTTTCTTGATTGCGCTTGCTCGGTGAAGTTTTGCGGATTGCTCCCCCATACTTCACTATGGGAGAGACACTAGTAGAAATATCTTCACACGTCCATTACCACCAAATGGACACCGAGCTTCAAGCAAATGATATCTTCTATATGCCTATCTTGAACTTGCGCTTCGACTTGATCAACATTGCACTTCATCTTATTCCTTCATAATGATGATGTCTTGAGAATGCACATGAGAGTTCACTCCATCTTATTCCTCAAGACACACTCTATAGGCTCAACTCCCTTAGACCAATCTTCGGATCACTTCTTTAATAACACCTTGGTCATTGAATAATCTTCTTTATCTTCATCTTCTTACACCCTTGAAACCAATATATGGCTCAAGCATTGTCTAAGGACAAGTCCTATAAATATAACTCAATGCAAACATTAGTCCATAGGGATTGTCATTAATTACCAAAACCACACATGGGGGCACATGCTCTTTCAATGGCGTTGTGGACCAAGAGGAAGAGGAGGCGCCGGCCTATCACTACACCACGTACCACACCGGGGCGCCCTCGAGCTCATATCAGGACGAAGGTGCTTCTTCGTCATAATTTGGGGATGCCACTTCATGGCCGAGCTAGGATTGATCTCAACTTAGGCCAAAAGCCTAAGCTTGGGGGGAGGTACGCCGACGATTCACTCATCTACATATCATATTTTGTCGGTACTTTGTATATTCATGCTTCGCTTTCTTTGTTGTTCTCGTTCTTATTTCTACATTCCAAAACGCAAAAAGACCAAAAATATTTCCGTTGTTTCTCTTTGTTTGCCTTTTTAGTTGCTAGCTTTGGTTTGGTTTACTTACTATTTTTGGTTTGATATTTGAAAAATCCAAAAATATTTTGCTATGTTTGCTATTTCCTTCCGTTCTTGTTTCAAAAATCAAAAACCCAAAAATATTTGTTGTTCTTCTTCGGTTTTGTGAAGTTTGTTGCAGAGTTCAGTCTCCTGTGACTCCATTGGAGCTTGGTATTCACTTCATATTATTCAAGCCACACATGTGAAAGGCAATAATGATGACATACGACAATCCGAGATGTGGTAAGAGGCTGGTATGAACTCTATTTGTTTTTATTTTTGTACATATACTCATCTATGTGGACATGCTTAGTCGGTTCATGTAAGGTATATGTTATCTAATGGATGCTTTGTAGTTCTCGCTCTCATATGATTAGTTCCAATTTACTAATAGTTTGTAGTATGTGATACGTCCAATTTGCATCACTATTTTGTATCATAATTTACTGTTATTCATTGATATATCTCATATTTAGACATGATACTTATGTTATTTCCTTTGCTTTCACATGTTTGATGATCATCGGAGGAGCTGCTGCCGGAGTCAGGATTCTGCTGGAAAAAGGACCATCAGGAGACCATATTTTGAAGATCAGGAAAATTCCAGAAAAATACTCAGAAATTATATTTTACCAGAAGACTCGCGAAGCCAGAAGGAGGAGTTGAGAGGAGCCAGGGGGGCCCCACACGCCAGGGTGGCGCGGCCAGCCCCCTGGCCCACCGCTGGTCTCCCCCCTTCGCGTACATCATCGTCCCCGAAAACCTAAGTCAAGGGGGGGGTTCAGAGTTAGACACAGCCGCCTCTGCGGGGCGGAGAACACCAGAGAGAGAAAGCTCTCCGGCAGGGAGAAATCTGCCAGGGAAATTCCTTCCCGGAGAGGGGAGATCGTCGCCATCGTCATCACCATCGCACTGGACTTCATCGGGATCATCATCATCATCATCATCTCCATCACCAGCACCTTCATCTCCGCCATCACCACGCCGTCCCGCTCTAACATCTTGAGTTGGATCTTGTCATATTCATAGGGGAAACTTTCCCAGTGTTGATTACTCTTGTAGTTGATGCTATTGAGTGGAACCGTTGAATTAAGGTTTATGTTCAGATTGTTATTTACCATTGTTTCACCTCTGATCATGATCCATATGATGTCTTGTGAGTAGTTCGTTTAGTTCTTGAGGACATGGGAGAAGTCAAGATGTTAGTAGTGAATTATTGTTGAGAAATATTTAATGGTTTGATATTATTGTGGTGCTATTTCACTAGTGGTGTCATGTGAACGTCGACTACATGATACTTCACCATTTATGGGCCTAGTGAGATGCATTGTGTATTTGGCTACCGATTGTGGGGTTGCTGGAGTGACAGAAACCTAAACCTCCGTTGGGAAACCATTGCACCAGGGAGCGTAGGATCTCAGAGTTTAAGGCTGTGGTTAGATTTATCTTAATTACTTTCTTGTATTTGCGGATGCTTGCAAGGGGTATAATCACAAGTGTGTATTTATCCTAGTAAGGGTAGTGCGCTAGCACAGGTTCACCCCCATAACACTTACCAAACCAATAAATACTATTGGCTCTATGAAGCGAAAGCTCTTGACAGAAAACTCCCGTGTGTCCTCGAGAACGTTTGGTTATTATAAGAACACAACCGGCTTGTCCTTTGCTGAATAAAGGATTGGGCCACTTGCTGCAATTGTTACTACTGTCTTTTATTTACTCGCACTTTATTTACTCGTATTACCAAATACTCCTGAAAACCTGTTTGCTAGTATTTACAGTGATTCCTTGATCAAAACTGCTCATCAACACCTTCTGCTCCTCGTTGGGTTCGACACTCTTATTTATCGAAAGTACTACGATACACCCCCTATACTTGTGGGTCATCAAGACTATTTTCTGGCGCCGTTGCCGGGGAGTGTAGCGCTATTGAAGAGTGGAATTAGTAAAGGTAACCGTCACTGTGAGTATTGTTTTATTTTGTCTTTTATTTTACTCTGCTATGGAGAACTCTCCATTTGGTTTCCTATTTGGAAACACTTCTACTACTACTGCTGCTGCTGCACATGCGGAGGAATCACCACCACCACCGCCTGCTGAAATTGATCCTTTTAAAATACCTATGAAAATGGTTGGGCGTATTATGGATAACTGCTATTCAGGAGATGGAACTGTCCATCCGGGTGATCACTTATTATTTATACATGAATTATGCGAGTTGTTCAGATGTGCAGGTATTTCACCAAGCCAGGTCAAGAAGAAATTATTCTCATTATCATTGAAAGGCAAAGCTGAAGAGTGGTATCGGCTACTCCAAGATGGTCCATCTATGGCATGGGAGGATATTGTGCCTCTCTTTTATTCCAAGTTTTATCCTCCAAGTGAAATTCATAAAGACCGTAACCGGATATACAATTTTTGGCCTCATGATGGAGAGAGTATTGCCCAAGCGTGGGGGAGATTGAAGTTACTAATGCTCAAATGCCCCATTCATGAGCTCCCCAATAATATTGTTATTAATAATTTTTACGCGCGGCTTACTCTTCCTGATAAGGATTATTTGGATGCTTCTTGCTTTGGATCATTTACTCATATGAAAGAAGATGCCAAGTGGAAACTTCTTGACCGTATACAAGAGAATGCTGAAGGTTGGGAAAACGACAAAGGTAGGAAGTCAGGTATAAACTATGATTATGAATGCATTAAATCTTTTATGGGAACCGATGACTTTCATAGTGTTAGCGCTGCTTATGGTCTTGATTCACAAATACTTGCTAATTGTCTTAAGGCTTTTGCATCTTATATTGATGTTCCAAAGAAAGACTGGAACAAATATCATGCGCCTTATAAAGATTCTATTAGTCATATTCCTGCTGCAGCTACTGAAGTTTGTACTGTTGATAGCATTGTGCCTGAACCTTATTTTGAGAAGACACCTTTCCCTGTTAAGGTAAAAAAGTATTCTACTTTGGTAAGTGTGTCTAATAAAAGTACTAAGAAAGCTGCAGAACCTGATGAGCAAATTACTATTAAGTCTCCTGTAGCTATATTGAAGGATCTTGTTACTAAAGATGTAGGGGATGAATATATTCTTTTTTGTGAAGATGCTTCTAACATTCTTTCACATCCTAAAAAGCACAGGAAAGCAAGTGTTCCTGTTATCTCTGTCAGGATTGGAGATCATTGCTATTATGGTTTATGTGACATTGGTGCTAGCGCAAGTGCTATTCCCTTAGAGCTTTACAAAGAAATCATGCACGAGATTGGCGCTTGTGAACTTGAAGATATTGATGTGGTTGTTCAGCTTGCTAACAGAGAGACAGTTTGGCCTCTTGGTATTGTCCGAGATGTGGAAGTTCTTTGCGGTAAGACTAAATACCCTACTGATTTTCTAGTACTTGGTAAGGAGGCTAGTAAAACGTGTCCTATTATTTTTGGTAGACCCTTTCTGAACACTTGTGGCTCCGTGATAGATTGTAAGAAGGAGAATTTTTTTACTAAGTTTAATGGAGAGTCTTATGAGTTTAATTTTTCCAAGTTTGCTAAGACTTCTTATGAAAATGACATGCCTAATGAAAATTTTCGAGTTGAGCAGCTTGCTTCTATTGCTCTTGCCCCTAATAATGCCTTGCAGCAATTCATGGAAGATCACGAAAGTGATGTTTTTAGCAAGGAAAGAGAAGAGATTGACGATATTCTCCTTCGTCAGCCACCATTACTCAAGCATAATCTACCTGTGGAGGATCTTGGTACCACTTTGCCGCCTAAAGAAGATCCTGTGTTTGAATTAAAGCCTTTGCCCGATGACCTCAAATATGCTTATATTGATGATAAGAAAATATATCCTGTTATTATTAGTTCTAAACTTTCAGGAAAGGAAGAAGAAAGATTATTGGAGATATTGAGGAAACACCGAGGAGCTATGGGATATACTCTGGATGATTTAAAAGGGATTTCTCCTACTTTATGTCAGCATGCCATTAATATGGAGAAAGATGCGAAGCCAGTTGTAGAGCATCAACGCCGCCTAATTCCCAAGATGAAGGATGTGGTAAGAAATGAGGTATTAAAGCTCCTGGATGCTGGTATTATTTATCCTATTGCTGATGGTAGATGGGTTAGTCCTGTTCATTGTGTTCCTAAGAAAGGAGGTATGACTGTTGTTCCTAATGAGAATAACGAGCTTATTCCTCAAAGGGTAGTTGTTGGTTATAGAATGTGCATTGATTATAGGAAGGTAAACAAAGTTACTAAGAAAGATCATTACCCTTTACCGTTTATAGATCAAATGCTAGAAAGGTTGTCTAAGAAGACTCATTTTTGTTTCCTTGATGGTTATTCTGGTTTTTCTCAAATTGCTGTTAAGAAGGATGATCAAGAGAAAACCACTTTTACTTGTCCTTATGGAACTTACGCTTATAGACATATGCCGTTTGGTTTATGTAATGCTCCTGCTACTTTTCAAAGATGCATGTCTGCTATTTTTCATGGTTTTTGTGAAGAAATTGTGGAGGTCTTCATGGACGATTTCTCCGTCTATGGAACTTCTTTTGATAATTGTTTGCACAACCTTGATAAAGTTTTGCAGAGGTGCGAAGAAACTAACCTTGTTCTTAATTGGGAGAAATGCCACTTTATGGTAAATGAAGGAATTGTCCTTGGACATAAAATCTCTGAAAGAGGTATTGAAGTTGACAGAGCAAAAGTGGAGGCAATTGAGAAAATGCCTTGTCCAAGAGATGCTAAAGGTATTCGTAGTATTCTTGGTCATGCTGGTTTCTATAGGAGGTTTATTAAAGATTTCTCCAAGATTTCAAAGCCTCTTACCAATCTTCTTCAAAAGGATGTACCATTTGTCTTTGATGATGATTGTAAGGAAGCTTTTGAAACTCTTAAGAAGGCTTTAACTACTGCTCCTATTGTTCAACCACCTGATTGGAATTTACCTTTTGAAATTATGTGCGATGCTAGTGATTTTGCTGTTGGTGCTGTTCTTGGACAGCGCATTGATAATAAGTTGAATGTTATTCATTATGCCAGTAAGACTCTTGATGCTGCTCAGAAGAATTATGCTACTACTGAGAAAGAGTTTCTTGCTGTTGTTTTTGCTTGTGATAAGTTTAGATCTTACATTGTTGATTCTAAAGTTACTATTCATACTGATCATGCTGCTATTAGATATCTTATGACTAAGAAGGATGCTAAGCCTAGGCTTATTAGATGGGTGTTACTTTTACAAGAGTTTGATTTGCATATCGTAGATAGGAAAGGTGCTGAAAATCCTGTAGCTGACAACTTGTCTAGATTGGAAAACATTTCTTTTGATCCTAATCCTGTTAATGATAGTTTTCCAAATGAACAGTTGGCTGCAATTAATGTAACTTCACGAGACCTTCCTTGGTATGCTGATTATGCTAACTTTATTGTTTCCAAGTATTTGCCTCCGACCTTTACAGCTCAGCAAAGATGAAAATTCTTCTATGATTTGAGGCATTATTTTTGGGATGACCCACACTTATATAAAGAAGGATTTGATGGTATCATGAGAAGATGCGTACCGGAATATGAGCAACAAGAGATATTAAGGAAATGCCATAGCAGTGCTTATGGAGGGCATCATGCTGGAGATAGGACCGCGCAGAAGGTTCTACAATCAGGTTTCTATTGGCCAACCCTCTTTAAGGATGCCAGAAGGTATGTTTTATCTTGTGATGAATGTCAAAGAGTTGGAAATATTTCTAGACGCAATGAAATGCCTATGAATTACACTCTTGTTATCAAACCATTTGATTGTTGGGGATTTGACTTTATGGGTCCTTTTCCTCCTTCAAAAGGCTATACCCATATACTTGTTGCTGTTGATTATGTTACTAAATGGGTAGAAGCCATACCTACAAAGAGTGCCGATGGTGAGACTTCGTTAAAAATGCTTAAGGATGTTATTTTTCCTAGGTTCGGAGTGCCTAGATATCTTATGACTGACGGAGGTTCTCATTTTATTCACGGTAGTTTTAGAAAGACTCTCGCTAAGTATGATGTAAATCATAGAATTGCTTCTGCTTATCATCCCCAAACTAGTGGGCAGGTAGAGCTTTCAAATAGGGAGATCAAGTCTATCTTGCAGAAGACTGTTAACAAATCTAGGAAAAACTGGGCTAGTAAGTTAAACAACGCTTTATGGGCTTATAGAACTGCTTATAAGAATCCCATGGGTATGTCTCCCTATAAGATGGTTTACGGAAAAGCGTGTCACTTGCCCTTAGAATTAGAACACAAAGCTTTTTGGGCAGTGAGAGAGCTTAATAGAGATTTTAAACTAGCCGGTAAGAAGAGGTTGTTAGATTTGAGTTCTCTAGATGAGTGGAGAAACGAAGCGTATGAGAATGCCAGACTTTTCAAAGAGAAAGTCAAGCAATGGCATGATAAGAGAATTCTTAAGAGAGAGTTTCATGTTGGTGAGAAAGTTCTTTTGTATAGGTCTCATCTCAGATTTTTTGCAGGAAAATTACTCTCTAAATGGGAAGGACCATATGTTATTGTGGAAGTATACCGCTCAGGTGCTATTAAGATTGCTTCATTGAAAGATGATTCTACACAAGTGGTGAATGGGCAAAGACTCAAGCATTATATTTCTGGAGATTCTTATAATGAAGATGTTGATGTTATTGAAATAGTTTCTCCGGAAGACTACATCCAAGACAAACTGCAGGAACCTGCAGAGTTCGCTTTCGAATAGGTAACAGTTCTAGTCAGAAAAGTTTCGCGAAAAGTTCTTCTTTTAATATTTTTGCTGTTTTTACTAAATATGAAAAATCACGAGATGAAAAAGGGCAGGAAAAAGAGTCCGTGTGTGTCTCACACACGGGTGGCGCGGGCCCACCCCTGGCCGTGCCACCCCTGTGTGAGAACACCCCGGAACTCGTTTCCGTCCCGTTTTCCTCCTGTGACTTCGTTTCGATGTATAATTTTCGCCTATTTAACCCCCGGAGTCCCCGAGGTCTGTATATCGTTTTCTCGTCGTGTTTTGTTTCAAGCTGTTTCTGTCAGGAGTTGATCTTAAGCTTGGGGGAGTCATGGCCTCTTCAAGCGGTGACAAGGACAAGACACCTCCAGAGGATGATCACCAAAACCCCAAGCTGAAGGAGGGGCAGATTACCACTGGATCAAGGACAAGAGAACCTACTTTTGTAGGATCGATTAACACTGGACGCGTCTTTTCTCATAATTTGCAGGGACCAATACCACCAGCTCTTGACCTCAGCTCCTACCCTGCATCAGAGGAAGCCCTTCGGGTCACCAATGAGTTTTGCGATAAATATCGAGTTCTTAGGATGGAGGTGGAGATACTTCGAGAGGAGAACAATAGGCTTCACAGGATGCTAGAGAATTTACTCACCCCAATCATGAATGCACCGCCACCACCAAAGGAGTAATTCGTCATCGGTATAGGCATCCCCTTGGCTTGTTCCAAGCTTGGGGGAGTGCCGCGGTATCACATCATTACCTTTTGCTCATTTACTTTTCAAGTAGAGTCGTATCATGAATAGAAAAGTTATCATATAGAATAGTTTGTAGTTGGAAGTATCCTCCTTAGTCAGTTATCTATGTATCCCTTGGTGTGAGTTGCGGTAATGAAATATTAATGAGAAGTTTTATCATTTACTTTTCGCACACTTTATGTTAGTCTGCAATCTCTCTTATGTGACTAGTCTTGTGATTGGTATTGGTATCACATTGGGAACATGAGTAGATTTAGTTGGTTTTGGCAAACCTAGCTTGGTCAGTAGCAACTTTACCTTGAAGTTTGAGTAGAAAAGAACAAAGAAGTGCTTGCAGTTTCATCACTTCAGTTTTCCCTTATGTTTGGCTTATAAGCATTGTTATTCTTAAAGTTAAAATCGTTGTACTTTCAAGGGAGTTTGCATGATTGTTCTTATTATATGTATGTTTGTTTGTTTCATGCAACTCTTATGCTTGCTACCAAGCCTTGCTAGCCAAAAACCTGTACCGAGAGGAAATACTTCTCGTGCATCCAATTTCCAAAAGCCAAGTCACTTCCAAAGAGTCCACTATAAATTCCTATGCATGGTATTTCAAGCCATTCCAAGTAAATTTTCATGTGCTACCTTTCAAAAACCTTCAAACACTTCTCATTTTGTGCCACTGTTTTTAGCTCATGAGGACGTAGTGGATGGGTTTGTTATCTTCCATACTAAATTAAGTACCCCTCGACTAGGCAGCTTCATCTGCTCGTCATTAATTTTGCAAGGGAGCTGGTCAGACCATTATAATCTTAAAAAGAAAAAGAAAGAAAAAGGCACTCCTCCAATGGAATGTGAAAGTTGGTCGGCACCCGATGGAATCGGTTAGCCATGGTTTGAGAAAGGAAAAAGGTGGGGAGGAGTGCAAAGCTATAAAAGAGCACCAAAGTGCCAATTAATCAAACATCTCGGAACCGCTCTCACTTGTTTAGTATGGAAGATATCAAAAACTCCGTTGCTAGTCGTTGACAAAAGCAACCACCTCTCAAAATAACTTTTACCTCTGTTTTACAAATGAAAAGCTCTAGCACATGCTTAATCCCTGCTTCCCTCTGCGAAGGGCATATCTTTTACTTTTATGTTGAGTCAACCTATTTCCCTCTGTCTCAAGCAAGCATTTGAATTGTTATGTTTCACTCATCCATATGGTGATCCGTTTAATCATGTTTATTATCTTCCTTGTTTTGTATAATGCTTTTGTCTGAAGGAATATATCTTTGAAAGTTTTATTTGAATGCAAAAGTTTACTTTGTTGAGCATATAGTCTTTGCTATATTAGCTCTGTTTTAAAAGGCTCTGTTTAAAAGAGAATAGTTTGTTCTCCATTCTTTGACCAAGAACTAAGGTTTGCCATTGCCAATTATAATTTACCTTGTGCATCTTTACATGTGATTCCCTTTTACCTATTGCAAGTTTACATATTATAAAGGGAAGTTGCTGTCTATTATAATTTGTGCCTTAGTGAATGTGATGCTTCTCGTCCATATTTTGATTATCGACACTTCACTCCATAAACCTGTGGTCATGTTTACCGAGTTTAGTTTTCGCTTGGGGACAAGCGAGGTCTAAGCTTGGGGGGGGGGGTTGATACGCCCAATTTGCATCACTATTTTGTATCATAATTTACTGTTATTCATTGATATATCTCATATTTAGACATGATACTTACGTTATTTCCTTTGCTTTCACATGTTTGATGATCATCGGAGGAGCTTCTGCCGGAGTCAGAATTCTGCTGGAAAAAGGACCATCAGGAGACCATATTTTGAAGATCAGGAAAATTCCAGAAAAATACTCAGAAATTATATTTTACCAGAAGACTCGCGAAGCCAGAAGGAGGAGTTGAGAGGAGCCAGGGGGGCCCCACATGCCAGGGTGGCGCGGCCAGCCCCCTGGCCGCGCGGGCCCCACATGAGGCCACCCTGGCCCACCTCTGGTCTCCCCCTTCGTGTACATCATCGTCCCCGAAAAACTAAGTCAAGGGGGGGGTTCAGAGTTAGACACAGCCGCCTCTGCGGGGCGGAGAACACCAGAGAGAGAAAGCTCTCCGGCAGGGAGAAATCTGCCGGGGAAATTCCTTCCCGGAGAGGGGAGATCGTCGCCATCGTCATCACCATCGCACTAGACTTCATCGGGATCATCATCATCATCATCTCCATCACCAGCACCTTCATCTCCGCCATCACCACGCCGTCCTGCTGTAACATCTTGAGTTGGATCTTGTCATATTCATAGGGGAAACTTTCCCGGTGTTGATTACTCTTGTAGTTGATGCTATTGAGTGGAACCGTTGAATTAAGGTTTATGTTCAGATTGTTATTTACCATTATTTCACCTCTGATCATGATCCATATGATGTCTTGTGAGTAGTTCGTTTAGTTCTTGAGGACATGGGAGAAGTCAAGATGTTAGTAGTGAATTATTGTTGAGAAATATTTAATGGTTTGATATTGTTGTGGTGCTATTTCACTAGTGGTGTCATGTGAACGTCGACTACATGATACTTCACCATTTATGGGCCTAGTGAGATGCATTGTGTATTTGGCTACCGATTGTGGGGTTGCTGGAGTGACAGAAACCTAAACCTCCGTTGGGAAACCATTGCACCAGGGAGCGTAGGATCTCAGAGTTTAAGGCTGTGGTTAGATTTATCTTAATTACTTTCTTGTATTTGCGGATGCTTGCAAGGGGTATAATCACAAGTGTGTATTTATCCTAGTAAGGGTAGTGCGCTAGCACAGGTTCACCCCCATAACACTTACCAAACCAATAAATACTATTGGCTCTATGAAGCGAAAGCTCTTGACAGAAAACTCCCGTGTGTCCTCGAGAACGTTTGGTTATTATAAGAACACAACCGGCTTGTCCTTTGCTGAATAAAGGATTGGGCCACTTGCTGCAATTGTTACTACTGTCTTTTATTTACTCGCACTTTATTTACTCGTATTACCAAATACTCCTGAAAACCCGTTTGCTAGTATTTACAGTGATTCCTTGATCAAAACTGCTCATCAACACCTTCTGCTCCTCGTTGGGTTCGACACTCTTATTTATCGAAAGTACTACGATACACCCCCTATACTTGGGGGTCATCAGTATGTCATGTAGACGCTTGCTTGCATTGTTTTATTCATAATATGGTATGTTATTGTGGTATCCCCCTCTGAAAGTTTCATTTGAATCGACTTGGCACATGCTCAAGCATGCACATGACTGAACAAAAAGTCAAATAAGCCTCGATGATTTACTTTGCCTCAAAGTTCTTGTATCATTTTTATGCCTATATTAATTTTATTTTGTTGCAAGCATGATTATGACAGTTATTGCTCTCTCGATTGTCGCTTCCCAGTTTTTTGCTAGCCATCACTTGTACTGAGAGGGAATACTTCTCGTGCATCCAACTCCTGAAAACCAAGTAATCCCAAAAGAGTCCACTATAAATTCCCATGCACGGTATTTGCAAGCCATTCCAAGTAAATTTGCATGTGCTACCTTTCAAAACTTTCAACTACTTCTCATTTTGTGCCACTGTTTTTAGCTCATGAGGATGTAGTGGTCGGAATTGCTATCTTCCATATTAAATTAAGTACCCCTCGACTAGGCAGCTTCATCTGCTCATCATTAATTTTGCAAGGGAGCTGGTCAGACCATTGTAATCTAAATCTAAAAAGAAAAGAAAAAGAGCACTCTTCCATGGTATGTGAAAGTTGGTGGGCACCCGATGGAATCGGTTAGCCATGGTTTGAGAAAGGAAAAAAGGTGGGGAGGAGTGCCAAAGCTTTATAAAAGAGCACCAATGTGCCAAATTTTCAAAGAACTCGGAACCGCTCTCACTTGTTTATTATGGAAGATAGCAAGTCCCCATTGCCAGTCGTTTACATGAAACAACTACCTCTCAAAATAAATTTTTATCTCTGTTTTACAAATGAAAAGCTCTAGCACATATTAAATCACTGCTTCCCTCTGCGAAGGGCCTTTCTTTTACTTTTATGTTGAGTCTTCATCTTCTAACTTTAAGCACCTTCTTGAGAGCATAGCTGTTATTCTTAGTGTAATGTGCTTGTCCCAGAACACGGTTAATTGTGGTATAACTTTGATGCTTATATCTCTGATATTTTTACTTCTAGTCTTCCCTTGAACTTCAGAGGTGCCTCGGCATTTATATTTTGCTCCACAAATAAAGGCAAGCGGGATACCACTCTTCCATATCATTTATGAACACTACAATCTTGCAGCTTTTTATGTTCATGTTACTTATTATTAGTGCATTGGCCCTCTTTCATAGCTTGCTTGACTATGAGGTAACATTAGTTGCATATTTCTTATTATGAATTGCCTGAGTACTCGATCATATAGTGAGTATATATACATCATATGAAGCAAATGTGTTCGTGAAAGTTTCTTTTATCGCTCTCAGTTGTTAACTGAATTACTTGAGGACAAGCAAATAGCTAAGCTTGGGGGGAGTTGATACGTCCAAAACGTATCTACTTCCCCGAACACTTTTGCTGTTGTTTCTCCTCTAATTTGTGTGTTTTGAATGCAACTAACACGAACTAACGCTGTTTTCAGCAGAATTGCTCTGGTGTCTCTTTTTGTGCAGAAATCCAACTTTTAGCAAAAAACTAGGAAAATATTGCAAAAATCCTATTTCACCAGAAGACCCACGGAGCCAGAAGATGAGATGGAGAGGGGCTGGGAGGCCACCACACAACCAGGGGGCGCAGCCCAGGCCTAGTCGCGCCCACCTGTTGTGTGACCGCCACGGCCATCGCCTCGACCCCTCCTTCCGCCTACATATACCCTCTGACCTAAAAGGAGCGGGGGTTCGGCGTTTTTCCAAGATAGACTTCCGCTACGCCGCCACTACCAGAAACCGCGATTCGAAACAAGAAACTCCGTTCTCGCACCCTGCCGGGACGGGGATTTGGAGGAGATCTTCATCACCATCATCACCGACATCTCTCCATCAACCATCCATGACTCCCCCATCCATGTGTGACTAATTCCCGCTCTAGGCAAAGGGGATGGTAGGAATTGGATGAGATTGTTCATGTAATTTGCTATGAGATTGTTAGGGCATAGTGCCTAGTATCCTTTATTAGTGCTTATGATATTGTTGCAACTTGTTGTGCTTAATGCTTGTCACTTTGGACCCGAGTGCTATGATCTCAGATCTGAACTTGTTATTGTTTTATGATGATACTTGTTATTTATGATCTTACCTGCAAGTTGTATACACATATTGTTGTCCGGAATCCGAGGCCCCAAAGTGACAGAAATTGGGATAACCGGAGGGGATGGCTATGATGTGAGGATCACATGTGTTCACCGAGTGCTAATGTTTTGCTCTGATACTTTATTAAAAGGAGTACCTAAATTACCAGTAGTTTCCCTTGAGGCCCTGCTGCATGATACGTCTCAAATGTATCTATAATTTTTGATGCTCCCCTGCTTGTTTTTACACTATTTGCTTAGTGTTTCGTTACACTTCGTGGCGTTTTTATGCATATTCCGGAACTAACCTATTAACAAGATGCCACAGTGCAAGTTCCCTGTTTTCTACTGTTTTTGTGTTTTAGAAAAGTTGCACATGAAATATTCTCAGGATTGGACGAAACAAAAGCCAAACGTCCAGATATTAAATGAAGCTTCTAGAACACCGAAGAGGAGACGGAGCCGAGCCAGGGGCCAGCCTCACCATAGGGCGGCATGGCCAGCCCCTGGCCCGTGCCCCCTATGGGTGAGAACCCCCTGGTCCACCTCTGACGCTGCCCCTTCGCCTATAAAGACCTCCCGACGGGAAAAACCTAAGTACCCGATCAATTTTCCAGAAACATATCGCGATCCGCCGCCGTCGTCGTCGACCCGAGATCGGGAGGGTCCAGAAGCTCTTCCTGGCACCCTGCCAGAGAGGGGAATTGCCACCGGAGGTCTTCTTCATCGCCATGCTTGCCTCTGGCGCGATGAGTGAGTAGTCTACCTTGGACTATGGGTCCATAGCAGTAGCTAGATGGTTGTCTTCTCCACCATGTGCTTCATGTTTAGATCTTGTGAGCTGCCTTACATGATCGAGATCACCGTTATGTAATTCTACACGTTGTGTTTGTTGGGATCTGATGAATATTGATGTTATGTTGAGTTGATGTGCTGAATCATATATCTTATGTTATCTCTATGTTGTTTATGATCTTGCATGCTCTCCGTTGTTAGTAGCTATCTTGGCCAAGTAGATACTAGTGACTCCAAGAGGGGTATTTATGCTCGATAGTTGGGTTCATGCCTCTATTTAATCTGGGGGAGTGACAAAAACCTCTAAGGTTGTAGATGTATTGTTGCCACTAGGGAGCAAACAACATTCTGATGTCCAAGGGCATATGCTTTGTTTACATTACACACTTTGCTTAATGCAGTTATCTGTTGTTCGCAACTTAATACTCATGGGGTGTTCGGACGATATCCCTGTGGGTGGATTATTAGTCATAGATGCAGTTGGATGGCGGTCTATGCATTTTGCTGTAATGCCCATAGTAAATCTCATAGTGATCCTCACGACATATGCACGTTATCTTTATTCTATCAATTGCCCAACTGTAATTTGTTTACCCAGCATGTGCTATTTATCTTATGGAGAGACACCACTAGTGAACTGTGGACCCCGGTCCAATTTCCTTTATATTGCTATCACCTATTTACTTTACTCGTATTGTTTACTTTCTCGCATACTACTATTGCTTTCCACTCGATACGCTCATACCTTTGTTTAAAGCAAACCGGTGAGATTGACAACCTCATCGTAAGTTGGGAGTAAAGTATTTGGTTGTGTTGTGTGCAGGTTCCACGTTGCTACTAGTTGAAGACGCACTAACAAGTGTCATAAACGGCGCCCTTGTTGAAGTCACTAGGCTAGCAAGCATCACCTTCTGGAGTTTGGCTTTTCCCTGGACTGACAAACCTTGGTTTCTTACTGAGGGAAATTTTGCTGCTATACTCATCATACCTTCCTTTTGGGGTTCCCAACTAGACGGTGATTTACATCAAAACCTTCGCAAGCAGCAAGAATTTTCTGGCGCTGTTGCCGGGGAAAAAGAAGACTTCTGCAAGGGGAGTTTGCACGCACATCCTTTACTTTGTTTTAGTTTTGCTTTTATTTTATTTTTACTTGCATCGTTTTATCAAAAATACAAAAAAATTAGTTTTCTTTATAGTTGTTTTTACTTGTCTGCTTTTAGCTTTGCTAGAATGGTTACTCATGAGAACACCAAGTTGTGTGACTTTACTAGCACTAATAATAGTGATTTTATCTGCACTCCTATTGCGCCACCTGCTCCTGCTGCTGATTTCTATGAGATTAAGCCTGCTTTGTTGAACCTTGTTATGAAAGAGCAATTTTCTGGTGCTAGTACTGATGATGCTGCAGCTCATCTCAACAATTTTGTTGAGCTATGTGAGATACAGAAATATAAGGATGTAGAGAGTGATATTATTAAGCTTAAGTTGTTTCCTTTTTCTTTGAGAGGAAAAGCTAAGGATTGGTTGCTGTCTTTGCCTAAAAATAGTATTGATCCATGGGCTAAGTGTAAGGATGCTTTTATTGGAAGATACTATCCTCCTGCTAAGATT
This sequence comes from Dactylis glomerata, assembly GCA_007115705.1. Classification (NCBI taxonomy): domain Eukaryota; kingdom Viridiplantae; phylum Streptophyta; class Magnoliopsida; order Poales; family Poaceae; genus Dactylis; species Dactylis glomerata. The sequence continues at coordinate 1,616,499 of QXEO01000791.1, read as the reverse complement.
TTAGCTTTGCGTAGCAATATTATGAAGTTTAGCCAGTTTGATAATGAACATGTTGCTCAGGCTTGGGAAAGAATAAATTCTATGATAAAGAATTGCCCTACTCATGGACTGACTACTTGGATGATTGTCCAAACTTTTTATGCAGGACTAAATTTTTCTTCAAGGAACCTATTGGATTCAGCTGCTGGAGGCACTTTTATGTCCCTTACCTTGGGCGTCGCAACCAAGATTCTCGACAATATGATGGTAAATTATTCTGAATGGCACACCAAGAGAGCTCCACAAGGTAAGAAGGTAAATTATGTTGAGGAAACCTCTTCCTTGAGTGATAAGATTGATGCTATCATGCTTATGCTTTCTAATGATAGGACTCATGTTGATCCTAATAATATTCCTTTGGCCTCTTTGGTTGCTCAAGAAGAGTATGTTGATGTAAATTTCATTAGAAATAATAATTTTAACAACAATGCTTATAGGAACAATTTTGCTAGTAACAATTATAGGCCGTATCCTTCTACTAATGGTAATGGTTATGGTAACTCTTATGGTAATTCCTCCAACAACACTAGGGCTGCGCCCTCTCAGCTTGAGGTAATGCTCAAGGACTTCATCAGTAAGCAAACTGCTTTTAATAAGTCTGTTGAGGAAAAGTTAGGCAAAATTGACATTCTTGCTTCTAAAGTTGATAGCCTTGCTCTTGATGTTGAACTTCTGAAATTAAAAGTGTTGCCTAATGAGGTGAAAGAGAATAATACTTTTGCCACTGCTAATGCTATCCAAGTTAGAATTGATGAAAATGTTAGGATGCTAGCAGAATTGCATGATAGGTGGGAAAGAGAAGATGAGATGGCTAGGAAGATAAAGGTATGTACCATTACTACCTCTAATGATGTTGTTCCAAATGCTAGAAATCCTCTTACTTTGATTGGTGTAGAGAAAACTCCTACTCCTAGTGTTAAAAAGCCCAAGACAGCAAAAACTTTTTCTCAAAAGAGTGCTGAAATTTTTCGGAGTATAGGAGATGATAGCTCTATTTACTTTAATGATTTTGATGTTGATGGCTGCAATATATATGAAGTTATTTTGTTCTTGCAAAAGCTTGCTTTGACTCCTAATGCTAGTCCTATAAATGTTGCTTTTACTAAGCATATTACCAATGCTCTCATGAAAATTAGGGATGAAAAGTTGAAGCAAAAAAACTTCTATTCCGAAAAAGTTGGAAGATGGTTGGGAACCCATCATTGATATGCATGTTAATGGTTTTGATTGCCATGCTTTATGTGATCTAGGTGCTAGTAGTTCTATCATGCCTAGAAAAATTTATGATTTGCTTGATTTACCACCAATTGAAAAGTGTTATTATGATGTTGCTATTGTTGATGTTGCTAAGAAGAAACCTTTGGGAAGGATTAATGATGTTCTTATTATGGTTAACAATAACCTTGTTCCCGTTGATTTTCTTGTCATGGATGTTGAATGCAATGCTTCATGTCCTATTATTTTGGGAAGACCCTTTCTTCGAACTATAGGTGCCATCATTGATATGAGGGAAGGCACCATCAAATATCAATTCCCACTCAAGAAAGGTATGGATCACTTCCCTAGGAAGAGAAAGAAATTGCTTTTTGACTCTATTCTTAGAGCAAATTATGAGCTTGATGCTTCATCACTTGATATTACTTGATTTGTACTTTCTGCGCCTAGCTCAAAGGCGTTAAAGAAAAGCACTCTTGGGAGATAACCCATTGTTTTACTTTCAGTTCTTTTTCTTTTATTTGAGTCTTGGAATTTATTACTACTGTAATAACCGCTCCTTATCCTTTTTATTTTGTTGTTGTGCCAAGAGAAGCCTCTAATTTGAGTGAGGTAAGATTTGGGGATGTTGCTGTCCTGAAACAGATTTTGGTGCTGCACTGTAAAAATTCGTGAAAATTCTCAGTATATCTTTTGGACCTGCGATTTCTTGTGCATATGCCCCAGGTTATATCCAAACTTTCATTAGTTTAACACTTTTTGATTTGAGTAACATAAAACCCTCTAAAAATTCGACCTTTTTCAGCTGTTCTGTTTTGACAGATTTCTGCCATTATTTGTGTTTGCCGCTCGATCGCTTTCTTTTTGAGTTCTTTTGATCACAGAACTTTTGGGGAAGTTGCTACAGTAGTATATGCTTTATATGTGGTCGTTTTGAGTTGAAACCTGAAGCAAAAAAGGGTTGATTCATTGTTATGCTTACACTAATGTTGCTAATAGAATTGTGTTGAGTTTTGTATGAAGGAAGTTTTTAAGTGTAGGGATTGGAGAATGATGAGATGAGTTGAAGAATGGACAAAAGCTCAAGCTTGGGGATGGCCACGCATCCCAAGAAATATTCAAGAGGTACAAGTGTCAAAGCTTGGGGATGCCCCCGAGGCACCACTTCTTCATCTGTAAAAATCAGGTCACCTTTCAACACACTATATTTTTATTGCTTCATGCACTATGCGTTTTTCTTGGAGTGTCAGTTGTTTTAGTTTTCAGTTTTGTTTGCTGCAATAAATAATTGGACCCCAACAAATTTCTTTTGGAGAAGTTGCCTTGCTTTTCATTTGCCAAGAACACTTCGTTTTTCACTCTTATTGTTAAACAAGTGTTCTATTTTTCAAGAACTGCGTTTAGCTTTTGTTTTTCGCCTTGATTTGTGTTCAGATCTTGTTATATCTTTGCATCAAGGTGTATTTTGACCTCTGGTCCATGTTGATTTTCATCAAAAGAGTTGTTTCAAAAAGGTTCGAATGGTGTTGGAAAAGAGAAAAAAAAATTTATGCAAAAAAAAGTGGTACAAAAAGGAGCTTGTGTAGACTGCGGCTTAGACTTTTGCATGTCGTGCTTGATGTCTTTTTGATAGTATGCTTAGTGATTTTGTTGTAGCATGACTTGTCTCAAATGACTGAGATTGCTTAATGAGCCTTTGAAAAATATTATGCGTTGTTTCTATTATTTGGAAGCATTATTTTGGTTTTCTCCTTGATGCTTTATTTGGGTTGACTTGGCGCATGCTCACACATGTTTGACTCATACAAAGTCGCCATAAGCCTCTATGATTATTTAGTTTTTGACTTTTGATGCCATCTTATGCTTCTTTTAATATTGCTTTGCCGCTTTGCATAATTATGGCCGTTATTGCTCTCTTAGTTGGCCGCTCCCAGTCTTTTGCTAGCCCTCATTTTATACTGAGTATGAGCTCTACTCGTGCATCCAACTCCTAAAAACCAAGTTGTTCCATTGTGTCCACCATACATACCTATTAGCAATTTGCCATTCCAAAGTACATTTGACTTGCTTTTATCTATCCTTCAAATTAAACTCTTTTTGGCGTTATGCGAAAATTGGTCAGTAAAGCTCTCACGAACCTGATGGCACACTTTACTTTTCTCATTCTTAAAAATTTGACATTGTTGCTCTCTTATGTTGAGTTGTTATGCTTGCAAGTTGTAAGTTGGAAATTAGCCAAACCATGTCGTCATGGGGTAAGCTTTCAACATTGCACTTCTTATTTGAGTTGATATCGTGATCTTTTGTTTATGGATACTCGCGATGTGAAATAATTTGGGAATCTTGCGGGATCATGGAGTTTGTATACGTGTTAGAGAAATGCCTGGGCCGCTAATCTAAGCCATGGATAATTCATGGTGGAAATTTACAGCATGCCCATAGTGAACATTCGATGACGCATCTCACAATAAAAAGCTATACCAATGGTAAATAAAAGAGATGCCGAGGTGTTCATTGTCTGTTTGTCCTGTCATTTTGATGTGGGCTTGTTCCATATCATCGGGCATGGAGGTACCCGTTGGCGGTTCTTGATGATACACATATACTTACAATGACAAGAGCTTGCTTGGGACTCTAATTCGAGTAGCATGAGGTTTGGGTATTCGTACTTCACGGGACACGAGGTTTTCAACTTATGATTTGTCAAGCATATGCATCATAAGTGTATTCGTATTAACTTTAACCATTAAATATGCCTATGATGGGGGCAATGAGAGCTCAAAGCTAGTAAGTACCATAATTTTTGAAGGTTTATAAAACTTGCAATCACTGCTTCCCTCTGCGAAGGGCCTTTCTTTTACTTTTATGTTGAGTGACCACCTTCTATCTTTATGCACCGTCTAAGAGAGCATAGTTGTCATTCTGAGTATAATGTCCATTATCCCAAAGTTTTCATTGATTGATTCATGATGTTGGTTTCACTTGTTCTTAAATTACTTGTATCTAGTCGCCCTCTTAAACTTGAAGGTGTCCTATGCATTTATGTTTTGCTCTCTCATGAAGGACAAGCTGAAAACTATTTGTATGTTTTTCCATATAATTTGAACACACGTTTGACTTTCATTGTTTCATTTTCATGATATTTTGTTTGTGTTCTTTTTCATGTTATAACATGGTTGCTAAGTTTCTTTTATCAAGATTATATCTTTCATACCATGTTTTAAGTTCTTTTGATCCCAGCACTCAATGCTTACATAGATGATCAAGATTGTGTAGGTGCATGTAACCTCAAAAATTATTTCTTTTGTTATCACTTACCTACTCGAGGACGAGCAGGAGTTAAGCTTGGGGATGCTGATACGTCTCAAACGTATCTATAATTTTTGATGCTCCCTGCTTGTTTTTACACCATTTGCTTAGTGTTTCGTTACACTTCGTGGTGTTTTTATGCATTTTCCAGAACTAACCTATTAACAAGATGCCACAGTGCCAGTTCCCTGTTTTCTGCTGTTTTTGTGTTTCAGAAAAGTTACACAAGAAATATTCTCGGAATTGGATGAAATAAAAGCCCAACGCGTGTCCAGATATTAAACGAAGCTTCCAGAACACCGAAGAGGAGACAGAGCCGAGCCAGGGGCCAGCCTCACCATAGGGCGGCACGGCCAGCCCCTGGCCCGCGCCCCCTATGGGTGAGACCGCCCTGGTCCACCTCTGACGCTGCCCCGTCGCCTATAAAGACTCCCCGACGGGAAAAACCTAAGTACCCGATCAATTTTCTAGAAACACATCGCGATCCGCCGTCGTTGTTGACTCGAGATCGGGAGGGTCCAGAAGCTCTTCCTGGCACCCTGCTGGAGAGGGGAATCACCACCGGAGGTCTTCTTTATCGCCATGCTTGCCTCCGGCGCGATGAGTGAGTAGTCTACCTTGCACTATGAGTCTATAGCAGTAGCTAGATGGTTGTCTTCTCCACCATGTGCTTCATGTTTAGATCTCGTGAGCCGCCTTACATGATCGAGATCACCGTTATGTAATTCTACATGTTGTGTTTGTTGGGATCTGATGAATATTGGTGTTATATTGAGTTGATGTGTTGAATCATATATCTTATGTTATCTCTACTAGATGTTGTTTATGATCTTGCATGCTCTCCGTTGTTAGTAGCTATCTTGGCCAAGTAGATACTAGTGACTCCAAGAGGGGGTATTTATGCTCGATAGTTGGGTGCATGCCTCTATTTAATCTGGGGGAGTGACAGAAACCTCTAAGGTTGTAGATGTGTTATTGCCACTAGGGAGAAAACAACATTCTGATGTCCAAGGGCATATGCTTTGTTTATATTACACACTTTGCTTAATGCAGTTATCTGTTGTTCGCAACTTAATACTCATGGGGTGTTCGGACGATATCCCCGTGTGTGGATTATTAGCCATAGATGCGGTTGGATGGCGGTCTATGTATTTTGTTGTAATGCCCAGAGTAAATTTCATAGTGATCCTCACGACATATGCATATTATCTTTATTCTATCAATTGCCCAACTGCAATTTGTTTACCCAGCATGTGCTATTTATCTTATGGAGAGACACCACTAGTGAACTGTGGACCCCGGTCCAATTTCCTTTATATTGCTATCACCTGTTTACTTTACTCGCATTGTTTACTTTCTCGCATACTACTATTGCTTTTCACTCGATACGCTCATACCTTTGTTTACAGCAAACCGGTGAGATTGACAACCTCATCGTAAGTTGGGAGCAAAGTATTTGGTTGTGTGCAGGTTTCACATTGCTACTAGTTGAAGACGCACTAACAAGTGTCGTAAACGGCGCCCTTGTTGGAAGTCACTAGGCTAGCAAGCATCACCTTCTGGAGTTTGGCTTTTTCCTGGACTGACAAACCTTAGTTTCTTACTGAGGGAAAATTTGCTGCTATACTCATCATACCTTCCTCTTGGAGTTCCCAACTGGACGGTGATTTACATCAACACCTTCGCAAGCAGCACTGCAACAGGCTAGTAGGACAAAAGATGCCGTGCAAGTTTCTCATTGCGAGCACGTACGACTATATACGGAATACGTGCCTATGATTATTTAGTACTAGGATGCTTTATTATTATTTATCTGCAATTCTCATGTCTCACTGATTTCATGAATTATCTTATCCATGCAACGCCCGTGCATCCATCCCTATGCCTACAGTATTTTATTCTACTGTTTACTACTGTTACTATTACCGCTTTTATTTTACTATTGTTGTTACTGTTTTGCTACTATCACCACTATAAAACTGTTGCTATTGATAAACCGCTGCGAGCAAGTCTGTTTCCAGGTGCAGCTGAATTGACAACTCATCTGTTAAGGCTTATAAATATTCTTTGGCTCCCCTTGTGTTGAATCAATAAATTTGGGTTTTACTTCCCTCGAAGACTGTTGCGATCCCCTATACTTGTGGGTCATCAGACAGCACGCACGACAGTCTTGCCAGCCAGCTCCTCGCTCGCTGGCCAAGGCCTGCGCGGCGAGCAACCGCTCGGTCTCTAGCTGGCGATTCGTCTCGAGTCAGGATAAATTTTGGCCAGGGATGGGTCGAGCTGGATGCGTCGGTCCGAATACGTCGCACCGCTGGAGCGTGCAGCCGACTCTCGCGTCCGGACGGACACCCCATTGGCGTCGGCCCGTTGAAGATGCCCTAACCACTTGCATAAAGATGGGAGCATCAAGCCGGGTCTACCCAACTTAGCCTGACTATGGATCATTGATGGGTGGGTTCCACATCTGGTAAGCCCCACTTATCAATGACCCAAAGTCAAGGCAAAGCCAGGCCGGGCCGGCCCTGGGTAGGTGCAGCCGGTGCGGCTGCACAGGGCCTCTGGCGGTGGAGGGGCCCCGCCTGAATATACATCGCTAGTACTCACTTATACATTCAGCCCAACAAAAATTACCAGCAGATCAGCATTTGTGCAGCCCAACAAGCACATGACACGCAAGGAAAGGTAGATAGAAAAAGCAGCGGCAAATCCCTAATTTTCTGCCCTTCGACCTCTTCTTTCCACTTCTCAAAGAACAGCCGCCAGCGACCATGCAGCACCGACCCCAACGAGTAGATCGCAATTTTCTCTATTCAGTAGTAATAATAGGAGGAGAAAAACCTGATTCCATGAATTTCCAAGAAATTTCATTCAATCTTCAATCATAGTACGAATCCTCTTTTGTATATCCGCCCAGGTCCATTTTAGTTGATCTAAAATTGATCTGGTTCATCGCCCCGTGCTCGTATAGAAGGATACATCTAGGTGATTTGTTCTAGCTTTCTTTTTATAATTATTTTTTTGTATTTCTTAATTTCTCTCTCTATGCCATGATGTCGGGGGGCGAGAGTATGCCAAAGGCATACCTTAATTTTATAGAAGAATAGAGAAAACATTTACAAGATGCCAACCAAAGTGCGAACAAATCGGTTGGCTACACACAACACTCCCTCCGCTCAGCACCTAGGCCTATTCTCTCGAAGCGGGTGCACTCCCTCCTGCATGAGCTATCTCCCAAAGCGCTAACTCATCTCTAATCCTATCTACCAACTGTCCAGGGTCCCATTGTTGGCTTCGGTGGTCGAAAACACGAGCGTTCCTTTGCTTCCATAGCATCCACGAGGTTAGGATGACCAAGGTATCAAACTTTCTCTTGTCCCTGGGATGAATTTGCCTCCTAGCAAACAGCCACCACTCCTGAAGTTTGCTGTCCTCCTGAGGCTCCATAATCTGTAGGCCCATGTGTTGTAGGCACCTATACCACACCTCCCTGGAGTAGGCACATTGTGCCAAGATGTGGTCCACATTGTCTTCCTCTTGAAGGCAAATGAAGCAAGGCACTGGCTGCTCCTGCAAACCGTGGCGGGCTCTACGGTCGGAGGTCCACAACCTGTACTGCATTGCAAGCCAGCTGAAGATCTTGCAGTTCAGGGTTGCCCTAGATTTCCAGATTGGGGCTGCAGTGGGCGATCGAATTCTCCCCTGACAGAGCATGTTGTAAGTATCCCTAGCCGAGTATTCTCCAGATTTAGACCCCTTCCATCTGAAAATATCCTCCACTCCAGCGTTTCTCTGAACCGTGCTGACACGAAGCCACAGAAGCACGCACTGACGACTCCCTTCCTCAGTCAGGGTTCCTTGGATGTCGGACATCCAGGCATTTTGATGCAAGGCCTCGGCCACCGACCTGCTGTTCTTCCGTCTCATGGGAATAGTCGCAGCAACGAGGGGGGCAATGTCGGCTGCTGTCCAACCATCGATCCAGGCGTCAGTCCAGAAGACAGTCCTCCTCCCGTCTCCAACCTGAATCTGCGCAAGCCCCTGGAACACTGCGAGAGCATCATCGTCCTTCAGAACTGGCAGACCATGCCAAGGCCTCGAGGCATCAGTTCGCTTCAACCAGGCCCATCTAGCCCGCAGCGCCAAACCCTGGAGCTTTAGGTCCTTAACTCCAAGACCCCCAAACTCATACGGCTGGCTGATTGTATCCCAGGAAACCAAGCATTGCCCTCCATGAACCTCCATGGACCTCCCTCTATGCCATGATGTCATCTAGGTAGTGTTTATCTAGCCATGAAACTGCAAAAAATTGGAGTAGATGACAAGATAGAATCCTAAAAGGGGGATCAAGAGATCTACTAAAGGCTTTACTGATTTCCAAATAAATTTAACACAACTAAATTCGAATTTAAAGTAAATCAAAAAATTCTTAGGTTCAAATGGTTGAACCTTGAACGGATTTGCTATTATATATATCGAACAATTATCATGATATGCATTGACTGCATTTTGTGATGTTATTTTGGAGAAAATATGTTGCAACTACAAGGTTTAGGGCCGGCCCTAGAGCCAGGGCGGCTAGACTCTAGAGGATCTCGTCACATGCGATGGGATGCGATGCGATGCAGTTTCAAGGGAGATCACTCATGTGTCCTGCGTCTGCCCAGCGGGCCCCACGCACGCAGTGTTCACCCACAAAAGTACAAAACGGCAGGCAAAAGGCACTTTACATTGATCGGTCCCCTTTTTTTTTTGCCTTCACACTTACTTTTTCACATGGAGGCTTCCTCATCAATGCTCCACCCCCCGTAAACCCACCCTCAAATGACACGTTTTCTCTCCAACCAACATCAAAACCCTCTCCGCTAAGCTCGCCCTCAAACCCCAACCCCCGTCCCTTTCCTTCCGAAGCCGCGGCATTCTCCAGGAATTTTCTCGGCTCGCCGTTCTTCCTCCGCTCCGCTCCGTTGGGCTGCCGTGCGGAGACGATCCGCCCGGACTTCTTGATCGATTTCTCTTGTGGGTGAGAGAAACCCTAGCTTTGGGTACTCTGTTTTAAGAGTTTGTTCTGGGGTTTTCTATGCTGTGGGCAATGCCTCCAAATCCATCCAACTTTTCTGTCTTCCTTTTTTTTCTCTGCTTCTTGTTGCTGCTGCGTGCTGGGAGTATTTATCGAGTTTATTCTTCCGATTTCTGAAGAGGGGGTGGCGGCGATGGGCGGCGGCGGCGGTTCTTGCTGTCCCCAACATCAAGAATTTCATCGAATCGAGCTTTAATTTTGGTTCGTGTGTTTCGGGGTGGTTGTTTTACTGAGATTTGTTGTTCCGAACTCGCTTCTTTCTTTGGCATGTTGCATCCTGTGATCCTGAGTCAGGCGTGAGGGGATGAAATGGACTTTCTATTTTCGGCAATGAAGCCTGCCCTTTTCCTCTCTTTACACCATCAATCTTTTATTATGGTTTGATAAATTAGATTGCCCGTTTGTTCTTTGTTTGGCACGCCGGTTGCTCACTCTGTTTTCTTGTTTCAGGTGGTCAAGCGATGACATTAATCGACTGGATTGACTTGTCTTCTGATGATGATGATGAGCCGACGGTCAATGAAGGACAGGATGCTCATGTACCAGGTCATGCAGCTCAGATTAAAGTAGAAACTGTTGATTTAACCACAGAAGAAGAAGATGTCGCTGTAGGGTATAAGAATGCTCAATGTGTATTGCCTGAACAAGAGTTTCCTGAAGCTGCTCATGGTGTGGAGGAGGCCATGCAGCCTGGAAATCAGGTGTTTCCTGTAGCAGGTGATGTTGACAAAGTGGCTATGCAGCCTGGAAATGAGGAATTTGTTGCAGCAGTCGATTGCACCAAAGAGTCTATGCAGCCTGGAAATCAGGATTCTGTTGCAGCAGTCAATTGCACGGATGAGGTTATGCAGCCTGGAAACCAGGTGTTTCCTGTAGCAGCTGATGCTGAGAAAGTAGCTATGCAGCCTGGGAATCAGGTTCTTGTTGCAGCAGTCGATTGCACCCAAGAGTCTATGCAGTCTGGAAATCAGGAGTCTGAAAGTGCAGCCGGAGATGTCCCATCCTCGTGTACAGAACAAGGTGTTGCAGCAGGTGATTGCGCTGAAGATGTGCACTCTCAACATGCAGATGATGTTTCCACATGCTCGCAAATCACAGAACAGGATGCTACATCATGTTTGTGTATGTCAGAACAAGATGCTACGCCATCCTCATCAAGGACACAAAATCAGAATCACAGCACAGATGCATTGCTGGGTTCCCCTCCCATCTCAAGTGCAACGCCTTTTCCTCGGCAGTTCTGGAAGGCCGGAGAGTACAATGTTGCTGCTCAAGCTTCCATCAGCAGTATGTTCTTGACCTTCTCTTTCAAGCTCGGCAATCTATTTACCATCCCACCAATAAACGTTACCTGTCCTGTTCAGAGTGTCCATCATGGCAGGTTGGGTGGATCCCCTTATCTGTCCATTCCACTCCTCGCCATCGTGTTTTGGAACTTGCTCACATGCAGTCCCCTGTTTCAGTGCACTCTTTTAAACAAGTTGTTTTACTGTACATCTAGAGTATTAACTAGTTATAACTTTATTTTTTTTTGCTTTATTTCTCATATATGCCTGAGCTGCATCCAACCTGCACTGCCAAAACGTTGCGTTGTGGGTACTGTTATATCAGTCCCACCTATGCAGCATCACATCCTCCTTGATTATACCCTGGCTACCAAGTTGTTTACTTCCATCTTTAGTTAGTTTATTTAATTGTTATGTCAGTTTATTTCCTTTGGATATATTCCACATTAAAGAGAGATGTCTCCATCTTGTACATATTATATTACATAAGGCATCCCTAAACTTTGGAGGGTGTATCCAGAGCTCATTAAGCCTGAATGAATTAAGCATCTTCTGTTTGAAGTCTCCTCCCTAGCTTCTTTCTCTATTGATTAACACAAAAATTAAAGAGGACTGACATGTTCCTTGGATATTTGATTCATCAGGGTTGAGTGTTCTATTTATGACCGCCAATTTGTATGCATTTTTTTCTTCATTTCCAGTTTGTTCTTACCATTGAATTTTTTATTTGATTAGATGCCCAGAACTGCTTAAGGATTAATCCCAAGTTTCTTCATTCGAATGCTACTTCACACAAGTGGGCCTTCGGTGGTGCGTTATAGTACATCACTACAACCTGCACTTCACTTCTGCTTTTATATGTATGTGCTCCTGATTATTGAAATCTGGACTCTTGACTGACGTATGTGTAACTCTCATGCTACAGCTATTGCAGAGCTGCTCGACAATGCTGTTGATGAGGTTTTAATTTCAAATATATGAGCACCAAATATTATCACCATTTTCTGTGAATCTCATGCCTTATTTTCTTCTTCAATCTTCCGTTTGGGCAACATGGAGTAGGTGCAAAACGGCGCAACCTATGTGAAAATAGATAAAATGAAATATTCTCCCGGAGAGTATTCCCTAGTGATACAAGGTACCATACATATGTATACCCTGTAATTGCACTGTGGCTGACTGGCTGCATTATGTTTTTATAGTGTTTTATATACCTTTTTTTAATCATATTTTCAAGATGATGGAGGCGGTATGAGTCCAGAGTATCTTCGACATTGTCTGAGCTTTGGATTCTCCAATAAGTGCACAAATTCATCAATTGGACAATGTAATAATTCTTGTGAATGCCTTGTGCTGCCTGTCCATTGCTAAATAGTCACTGACTTGTGATCACAACTACAGACGGAAATGGCTTTAAAACTAGCACAATGAGGCTTGGGGCAGATGCTATCATATTCAGCTGCAGACAAGATAAGAGGTTTGTCCTACTTTAGAACTGCCTCATTTTCCCATTCATCTTCTGACATTAGCAAATGTTTGAAGTTCTTTCATACTCTTTAATTAGGATCAAGCACAATACGAAACATAGTTGTTATTTTTTGCTCCGCTTAAAAGCATCCATCCTTCTAGCCCTCCTGTCCTATAAAGTATATCCCAGCTAGTTTGACATTTCTAGTCTGGGCTATCATTCTAGCTTGCCCATTTTATGGCCTTTTAACATGTAGCTTATGTTGTCTTCTTGTGTCGAAGGTCTTTTCTCATGTCTTGCCAACTCGCTATCGAAACCGTTTTCAGTATTTTCCCATTATTATCTTTAATTTGTCGAAGTAACTATCCGATTTAATGCTTCATATGACAGCAGATTGACACGAAGTGTTGGGCTGCTCTCCTACACATTCCTTACGAGAACCGGCTGCAATGACATATTGGTGCCAGTGGTCAGTTTTGAACTTAATAATTATAACATTCTCAGTGTAGTATCTGCAGCCACATGAGCTTGCTTTTTTTGGTATCTAGACAAGAGTAGACTGAATTTTGTGTTCAGTATGGTATCTCTTAGTTAGTACTTAGTAATAATGTCCTCAGAAAATCAATTAGCAGGGGTATGTAGGGTTTTAGCTGCGAGAAAGTTGATACTTTGCTATTTCCTACTAAACAAGTGATGTTATTTTTCTTCCTAGGTGGACTATGAATTTGATCCGTCTTCTTGTACTTCCAAGAGGATAATGGACCGGGGTGAAAAGCATTTTTCCTCCAATTTGTCCACTCTTTTGAGGTGGTCTCCGTTTTCTACAGAAGAGGATTTGTTGAATCAAGTAACTTACTACTCTCTGTTTATCCGTTCATCCTTTTTTATTGGTTTTTTTTCCATGACATTCTCTTGAAAACAATTTTTAAAATTAAGTGATCCGATGCTAGCTGCTCAAATATCAATTGATTACTTCTATCCAAAACTAATATTGAATATCTAGACTTTGTTTGGATTGCAACAGCTAGATATAGTTATTTTTTTTCATGTCTGGAGTTCTGGACTGGCTTGTTTTTTAAATACTGCTAGCTGCTGACCTGATGCATGTCCTGACAGTTTGGGGACATGGGATGCCATGGCACAAAAGTTGTTGTGTTCAACTTGTGGTTCAACGATGCGTGGGAAATGGAGCTTGACTTTACAACTGATGATGAGGTTACGTTTGTTAATCTGCGAGACTCTGCTCCATAGAGCTCATATTTCAGTATCCTTGTGTTAATGTGTATTCGGCACTTAAAAACTATATGTAGCAAATATTTTTTGCTAAAGAACAACTTTGTCGCATGGTGGTGCAGGATATTATGATTTCAGGAGCACCTGAGATACCAGAAGAACGCATGAAAGTAGGAAGGTTGAATCATATGCATATCGCTAATCGCTTTCGGTATTCACTTCGTGTAAGTTCCAAACAGTAAATTCTTTATCTACATTTTACATGTGTTTTACGGAATGGCTGACTAGCTTAAACATGGCCAGGTTTATGCATCTATACTATACCTTCATCTACCAGAAGACTTTAAAGTCATCTTGTGTGGGCGAGTTGTTGAACCCCATCATATTGTCAATGATCTCATGTATATTGAATGTGTCGAATATCGACCACGAGTTGGAGTAAGCGTACAGGTTTGAACTAAAAAACTGGTTCAGAACTGATCTCGGCTGTACATCTACTGATACGACACTGTGCACAATTTTCCTAATTAAATGATAGTTTTTCAGAAGCAACGTATATGACTAGCTGTATTCTTATGTTTTTGTGTTGGACATTGATATGGTCTGCAGTATGCAATTTTGACCACGATTTCTCCTATTTACATAATTAGTACAACTTATTTAGTATGGGATGACATTAGCGCACTACAAATTCTTTCGAGAATATTTGCACATGAAAATTCAAATACTTGCTTGGGGAAAAGGCTTTGATGTTGTTGCTGTTAGTAGTCAAAGTTTTAAATGGTTGATTGCACACATTCTAAAACGACATCTGAATATAAACTAGTAGATTGCAACATCATTACTTTTCAGCCGACATCTGAAATCACTTGGAAACTCACGGCCAATGGGCAATACTCCGCGGAGTCCGCTTACAAGCTCCAATTTTTGGGTCTCATCGATTCTCCTATGTACAAGCTTATTTGGAAGGCTTGGGCGCCTCCAAAAGTCAAGAACCACGCTTGGCTAGCTTTCCAAAATAGGCTTTCCACGGCGGATCGGTTGCGCAAGCGCGGTTGGGATAATTGCGGCCTTTGCCCCCTTTGCAAGCAAACCGAGGAAACAAATAATCACCTCTTCATCCATTGTCGCTTCACCGGGAGAGTTTGGGAGCTTCTCAAGGATTGGCTTGGCCTCCATAGCATCTTCCCAAGGCAATGGATCGGAATGTGCATTCAAGATTGGTGGTCTCTTATGGTGGAAGGTGCAAACCCTCACCGCAAGGGTTTGGCGTCCCTCGTTTTGCTAACCATTTGGGAAATTTGGAAGGAGAGGAACGCCCGGGTTTTTCGGAATAAGCTTTCGCCTTCCTTTGTAATCCTTGAGGGTATAAAATGTGAGGCTAGACTTTGGGTTTTAGCCGGGGCAAAGCGTTTGGGTGATTTAATGCCGGGAGAGTAGGCTTTGGCATTTGTAGCTTTCTTTTTCCACTTGTAAACTCCTCTCTTATTTAATGAATGGGGGGCAAAGCTTTTGCCCTCGTAAAATTTTCAAAAAAAAAAAAACTTTTCAGCAATGATCATTTCAATGCTCATGCTAAATTGCACAATGAAATTTCTCAGGAACTTAGTCTGAAATATAGTTTGCATCCATCTAAGTGTAATCCTCTTGGATGACTGAAAATTTTGTAATGCAACTAATTCGTTTGTTTGGAGCAGGCTGGTGTCATTACTACTATTGGCTTCTTAAAAGGTGCTCCAAAGCTAAATATCTATGGATTTAATATCTACCACAGGAACCGTCTTATTCTGGTAAATATAATGTTACCACATGCAGTACTGCTTTTAATTTGGTATATGCTTGTTGCTATATAGTATTTATTCTTGTAATCTCTTTCAGAAAACAATTAGTTTGTATGATAATACAATTGCTGAATAAGAGCATTGGCCAAAGTACAGACTCCAGATTTGTGAGTATGTGCAGATGATTAATGTCCAATACGGATTAGTTGAGAACTTATTAGAGTAGTCTGGGAATATTTAAGCTTTCATTTACATATAGGATGTTTAGGCGGTCCCTCTTTGCTTTAAGGTGATACCTCTCTGTTTTGAAGTGTTCCCCCACTACCAAAATTTCTTTCCAGATGGCTATCCTGAATTTCTGATATCACAAATTAAAATGTAGTTCATTGTGATAGTACAGTCACCTTTTCCAACTTCCCGCTGACTAAATGCTAGCATACCATAATATATTAATTTTAGTTCTTTTGTTCAGCCATTTTGGTGTGCAGGCTCTGAGAGAGGCAAAGGCAAAGGCATTGTTGGTATGAATTCTCACTGCATTTTTTTTACTTTATTGCTTGGTCCCACTTTTTCAGTACTATTGTTTAAGTTGGTTTGTTTAAATTGAATAATATATTATTTGCAAAGGGGTTTTGGAGGCAAACTTTATACGACCTACACATGATAAACAAGATTTTGAGAAGACGGAGCTTTTCCAGAGACTTGATACGAGATTAAAAGATATGACAACAGAGTATTGGTAAGTTCAATGTATTATGTACATGAGACTGAAAGTGCTTAGAGCTGCAATCCAGCCTTTGGCCATCTACTCATTTGTAAATTACATCGACCTTCCAACCAGATGCTGAGTTTCTGTTCTTTACTGCCTGCATACTCTGATTCTTTCTGTTATATATTGCCTCCCAACCAGATGCACAGTTCTCTGTTCTTTTACTGCCTGATACTCTGAAATCTTCTGATTATTCTTATATATACTGCTTTTTTGGAAAAAGAATATGACTATCATAACTACCATCAATATGTGGCAGGAGGTATCATGCTCATTTGATTGGCCACCAACAAGTCACTAAAGCCCGCCCTCCAGCATATTATGCCACTATTTCTGCTATCAATGATGATAGCTCAGCAGCTCGAGCTACCACAAAGACGTATGCTGGCAACTCAGGAATTAGAACATCTGTAGTGTTGGACCCCTGTTTCAATGGAGGTAACTTACTAAATCCTTTGCATGTTAGCACAATGAAGGATAAAATGGATTATTGTGCATGCCTGTCAATGAGAAGAAATATGAGCATTTCATTATATATGCAAAAGCATACTTAGCAAACTTGTTGGCTTCAGATATCTTCCGCACCCTTTAATGAACCCCTTAATAGTTTCTAATTGACGTACTGCAAGCAGAACCGTTCAAAAGAAGAAACTCTGGCTCGCTGATTGAAACGAGGGCTCAAAAAAGGCAGAACGCGAATGGCAATGCTAACTACCCTGGAAGTCTCGGTGCTGTTGAGGTTAGAAATGTGCCAGTTTAGTAATTTTATGGTAATCAGTTTTTGTAACTCACGAGTAATGATTTCATGTTTCTAGATAGGAGAAGAAAGGAGCAGAGTCTTAATTCATCAGAACAAGACGCTAAAGGCCGAGTGAGTAATGAATTGTTTCTGAGCTTGTTTTTAGTTTACACCCCATTCACTTCCAGTTCTATGGGTTGCATAGGCCCATTTGAATTTTGAAATGACAATTACTTTTAAATTCATTTTTTTGGGTTATACCTACCTTATATCTAAACAAGGTAAAGCAAACAGTTAATTATCGTATGAAATCAATCATAACTCTGTAAGCATGAGATGCAATTTTTATTGTTAAGTTACAAAGGTACAAGGATATGCATGATTCAGAAAAAAACATGACCGCCACTTGTCACTGGGAGACAATTTTGAAGATCTGTGAATAAAAAAAATGACTGGATTTACTCACCTGTGATTTGACTGAAATGCTTGCAAGATTTCTTAAGGCATGGCTAAATTCCATAGTGCAAGCCAAACTTTATTGACAACCCAAATAACATCATCAATTGCGAAGGCATGGAAAGAAGTGATTACTGTGGACAACCAATACAAAGTTGACATTTGATGCAAACATGCTTCGTTCTTGGTTGATTATGGCTTATCATTGTTGGCAGTCCATATTCTTTCATTCAATAGTGAGATATAAGCTAATAATGAGATATTATTTCATTCAATGTTATTGCTATGCAGCTACCTATGGTTGAGGCATCTCATCTTTCCTTCATCCATATCATAACAGTGGAAGATTCGAACTAATTTTGAACATGTATGTACGATTGAACATAGATAACTGAATTGAGCTTCACAGCAGATCATAGCCACCAAAAATACAGTTTACTGTTTTACATTGGGGTTGGCTAAAGCTTGTAAATCTGGATCTATTTTCTTTTCCTTGATGCACTTGCCTACTTTTTCATCCTAGGATGATGTTCATGCCGCATACTCTTGCGGGAGCACTTATTCTGTTTATTTTCGAAGTTCCACACATGATCTGCCGAGTTAAAAAGAAGTTAAGAGGCTGATTATTTGGTCGGCCGGAGGAGGGGTGTGAACTGTAGAGACACTTATTTGTGATCTTTAGAGTCGTAAAGAATAGTAAAAATTGAACAAATACGTCATCCCTGCCTTTTGTTTTGCCAAGGTCAACAATATTTCTGATTCAGTGGCTAAAATAGTTTGTTATTGTTTCATTTTGTGTGAACCACAATTAATGATTGTTACTTGTCTAGGTGCTCTGAACTTGCGGCAGCCGGGCAGCAGCTCCAAAGTAAGGTAAGGGAGTGGTAGAAGGTAGTATCTAGTAGTAAAGGATAAATTTATCTACTAGATGGTTCTGGTGTTTGAGTGAGCACAATTTTACTGAAAAAAGAACAGCTTCTCAGCAGTTTGTCTCCTGTCCAGGTATACACTTGCTCTCTATATTCTAACAGCTGATTTAGTCAATTGCCATTCTGATCAGGCAGAGAAGTTGAGCAACGAACTCCGGGAGTACCAGCAGCTGCTGAGGAGCCTCACCAAGGAGTTGCAGTTCCACGAAGGCCTCAACGCACTGCAACACACGACGATCCCCAACGCCAGCAGCCCCTACATGGGAGTGGGATGGATCTAAGGCTCTGACACTGACGGCGATAGTCCATAGCTCACAAATTCTAACTTATGTGGCGGTTTAAGTAGCAATTTAGCTCAAATGGTGGTAACATAAGGCACCTCCGGTCGATCTATGATGTAGGTCTAGCCGAGTATCTAAGCTCTGAAGACATCCTTTTGGCAGCAGTCGAGACGTATAACTAAAAACAATCTCTAAATTAAGATGCTAGTAATGAACCAGTGACACGAACTGGGTGGTTAACAGTTTGGAAGGAATCTACCTAGGGCTAAGATATTTGCAGCTCTATTGACCAAGAAATATGAGGCTGTTTGTTTGCGAGGATGATTTGACATTTCTGTTGGTGGCTTCAGGAGGGTGAAAGGCACGCAGCGTTGCTTGGTTCACTCCACGAGGGAAAAAAATTTGGGTTGGTTCTTGTAGTATAGTGATGGTTGCGCTGCGACAAAGCATTATCTAGCGAACTGTGCCGGGCGCTACACAGTCGTCATGTTATCATCAGTCCTTTTTTTCCCCTTTTCTTTTCGAAAAAAAACACCAACCGTCCATGCAAATGACAGCAAACAAACTATACAAGTATTATGCATCTGAATCGACGAGACTGGAAGCAAGCAGGTGTCAAGAAGCAAACGCAACATACTAGTACCTGCCTTTGACAGGAAACCCGAGCTAATCAACTCGAGTTGGCTGCCTCGCCCATGTGCATCACGGTTTCTTAAAGTGCTTGTTATTTTCGTCACGGTTTAGGAGATAATTTTTTGGCTTTTCCTTGTTAGCCGGCACTTGGTTATGATAGGCTTTCTTAGTCAGCCATCAGTTAACAGCCTATCCATCGTATCTTCACGAGTTCATGTTGATTTCTTCGAGTTATAGAAGCCTTTTTTGTACCGTGCAAACTAGCCAACATATACGCTTGTTCCACAAGATTCAAATGAGTAAGTTACAAGATAGTCAGCAGATCTTCTATATATATCTCTGGCCTCCGGATAATATATGGTAATGTACGTGCGTTTATCCATTTCTGGTGTAGTTATATGAAGTGCATATCATCTTGTCTCGATCTGTATATCCAGAGGGATACATAAAACAGGTGCGTCCTACTGGCTGCTCTTTGCAATTTTTTTTTTGAAATGGAGGCAAAAAGTTTTGCCTCAATATATTAATTAAGAAGAAGAGAATTGCCCAGTTAATTAACGGAAAACCGGGCAAAAACCGTTACAACAAAACCATAAGACAACAAACCTAAAGCAAACAACCTCAAAACCACTTAACCTACTACAACCACAAACTGATGACCCAAGGAGCACCATGATGCAAAGAAGACCCACTAAACGGATGAACCAAAGAGGGTTCACCAATCAAGCGGCTACCGATGCTTTCCTTGCAACTTTCCTTGCTACGCCACTCTTCCTTCTATTGCTCCAAAGAGAAACCTTTCTTAGAGCCTTCTTCATCTTCTTGATTGTGTCCTCTGAAGCTTTCCCCGCTAGGACGCAGCCAATGTCCTTGCCATAGCCAGGGCCAGTCATCTCTAAACTGGCAATCAAGCCACAAAGCTCTTTGGCAAAAAGAGCCTCGGATCTACGCGCCAACACACTTCGACTTTCCAAAGAGACGGGCAACCGCGGTGGCGAGGTCATCACAACCACCGCCTCAAAAGAACCTGACTGTAACGGAGGGATCATAGAAGATTCCCCACACAACTCATTAAGCTCTGGTGTGATCTGCACCGGAGCCAAGACCCCATCCGTGTCCTCGCTCTTGGAGGCAACCAACATATCAAGCTGCAACGGCGGGCAAAGACTGCCACGAGGAGAGAAACAACCGTGGAGTTGTTCTTCCTCAACCACAGACGACTTCTGTTCAGTGGAGTCAAGAGGACATGAAGCCTGCGCGGGGGCGAGCCCTAGGCCATCAACAGTACGTGCATGTGTCGGTTCCAAAGAAACACCAGCATGCGCCAACAATAGTTTGAGAGTTGCCACCTCTTCACGAAGGGGGCGAGACACCTCCTCGATGCGGACATCGACCAGCTGAAGGAGCTCCATGCGCATCAAGGCAACCTTAGACTGAAAGAGAGAGTCCAAACCGGTGTTGACACTGAACTCCTCACAACCCCTAGGAGAGGGTCTTGGGGACACCGCTGCACGCAATGACGAGTGGCACACGACCTCGGCCCAACTCCGGGACAACGAGGGATGACACGGCTGAGCGGATGGAGAGCGGCTCCGCTGGCAAGGAGCATGAGTATCTGGAGAGCAAGAACGAGCGGCCGGAAAGGGCGCAAGACAGTTTCGCTCCCGATGACCAGGACGGCGACAGCGGATGCATCTGAAGGGCCCACGGCATGAGCTGACCTGGTGGCCATGCTCGAGGCATCGAAAACATCTCCCCCGAGCCCACCGCTTGAAGGCGAGACTCCGCTCAACAGCTTCCTGTTGAAGCAAAGGCAATGGCTCGCGGCCGGGGCGGCCACCCCGACCCGCCTTCACCCAGCCTTCCTTGTCTCTAAGAGCAGCAGCTGCAGCAAAGAGGCCATCGCAGGCCTCCACCGGCGCCTTCTCAACAGTACACTCGGCAGCCAACAGCGCCCGTGGGGCTTCTTCTACATCGGTCTTGGTGGCAGTCGGTGTTTGGGGAGCGAGCTCCTCTTCGTCTTCGTCGTCGATGTCAGTAGATGAGACCCAGGAAGGCCATGGCGTGGCAAACATGGATGCCTCGGGGACGGAAGCTGAGCAGCAGCCCGCTGAAGGCGGGAGAGACCCTGTCGGCATCGATGCCCCAGGCAGCTGCAGGCTGGAGATGGCATCCACGAGCTCTGTCTTGGCCTCCAGCACTTGCACAGGTCCTTCGCATACTGGAACCGAGTGGCCCAGCGCTGCGGAAGGGTCTTCAGGCATCAATGCCGGCAGCTTCGGCAGGCAAGAGACGGAACCGGTGAGCGGGGCAGGGGCGCTGAGCTGCTGTCCAGGAGCAGCCGCCGTCGCAGGCATGGGGATGACAGGGAAGGAGACCACCGCGCCGGCGTTCTCCTTCCGAAACCACTCAGCCGGGGGAAGCCGCGAAACACGCAGAGGGACGGCAGCTGAAGAAGGCCCGGAAGCCTGCGGCAGAACAGCCAGCGGCGGAGGTGCCCGGGGAAGAGCAGGAAGGCCTCTACCGCCGGGAGAGGGCCCGACCGCAGAGCACATCGGCGGAGCGCGCGGAGGAGCCCCACGGCGACCCGACGACGACAGCGGTGAACCTTGGGATGGACGGAGAGAGGACGCCGAGAGGGCACTCGATCTGGTCGCGGCGGAGGCGGAGCTTGACGGAGGTGGGAGATCAAGGCGGCGGCGGCGGCGAGCCTTCCCCCGTCGCGGACATGTCGCGTCCCGTTGGCGTTTTTCTGTTCAGCTATAAATTTTGGGTTCTTTGCAATTTTCAGTTTTATCTTTTGTGCACTAATATTAGGGAGTTCGAATGTACTTGAAACTGTCAAAAGTAATCCCCAAATGGTTGTAAACCCAATTGTGTACCCTTTTGCTAATTTTAAGATTTTCAGTGTCAAATTTTGACACGTTTGAAATCTTAAAATAAACTAGAAGTGGGACTTGGTGGTGGGATCCCACCTGCATCTCTAGCTACAATCTGCAACCACCGGCGCTATCCCAAACCAAAATATCTGGTATCTCAAGTAAAAATAAATAAATAAATATCTGGTATCTTTGGTGTGTTTCTTGGCCTTATTATATCACTATTTTCGGAAAGAGTACAGCGGCCGTTTTATCCCAAAATAATAATCGTGGTGCAGAAGAAAAAGGAAGGAATCTCAAATCCCAGTGACGTCTTTGTCCCTTTGTTCTACTGCATATGGGCCACAGTGGCTGCTCCAAAATTTTATTTTAAACGAGAACTTCCAGCGTGCTTTCGCGGTCGAAATTGCACACGATGAGATCACTGCCACAGCCAGCGCTGTGTCCACACGCGTCCTTGCCATGCACGACACGGAGGCAAGCCGTCCACCGGGCCCACATGTCAGGCACGTGTTGGTCGCCCGCTTGCGCTCGAGATCCCTGCCGTTGGATCCCGTGACGCTTCTGCTTTGCTTTGGTCTCCTCCACGAGGTTTTCTTTCTGCCTTAAAGCTTCGATCCTAATCAAAGCAAACCTTTTTTTGCACGTGTTCCCTTGTTCATTCTCAGAATCGTAAACTGCTCCCAAGTACCCCTTTCTTCCCACAAACTAATTAGATTCAAGGGGAACAGATGTTCTCATTAACCAAGTACTCCCTCCCATTCCATACCTTTTCTTCTGATTAAAATTTAAATTTATACTAAAATCAGCACAAGAATTATGAAACGGAGAAAGTACACCCGTTCCAAATGTTCGCGTGAAAGATGCTACTACACGGTGACACTTTGAGTCAACATGGGGGCTGCGCCAGATATTTTCATTCTTCTAGGTGAAACTTTAACTACCAATGTCAACAAAAATATGTAGCATTACAAAAGTGAATATACATTAAAAAAAGTACCTCTGAAACTATCCAATGTATTTCCAAATGTAGTGATGTAGGTGTTTTGTGTTCTCTATGTTTGAGTAGCACATATCTTGGAACGATCTACATGTGATTGGTTAGAATATTTTCCTAATGGTTAAATCCTTCAAAGCAAGGTCTTGCTATTCGTACTAGTTGATGGTCCCAAAAATTAGTAAATGTTAAGTAAATGTCATTTCAGGCCACGTATGATCCAATATGTACAAACTCAACTACTTATGAAAAGGAAAAAATATTTCCATAAAAGTATTTATTGTAGTTATTTTTATATAAATCCATGCAAAACTAAGAATCACGATCAAATGTATATATAAAAAATTGCTTAAGGTGCTTAAGATTAGAAGTGTAAAATATATCAACTGAAAAAGTCGACGCTCTCTGTATGAAGTATGAGCATAGCATATACACACTTTTTAATTGAAAATTTGAGAATACAATTTCGCGAAGGATACCCCTTGTTTTTTAAAAAAAATGCTCAAACTATCACTACCACGAAATAGCATATCGTGCCATTGAGAGAATTATAACTTCATAGGTACATTGTAATTGTTGCCAACACATAATTACTTTTTAGTGTACTCCTTCCTGCCCAAATTAATTGGCAAGCCGCGTTAATTAATTTGGGCCGAAGGGAGTACACTATTTGTGCCTTTCATACTTTGCAAAATCATTGGATTAGAAGTTGAAAACTTGCATGGATATAACACGCTCTTCACTACTATCACATTACACTTATTTTGAGAAACTCTAAAAGCTTCAGACAACATTTTGAGATTTTTTAGAAAAGGATCGTTCTCACTGAGATATGCGTCTATTTGTCTGGCTGAAAGACTGCGATTTGTCGACCTATCACCTCCTCACCTCGCATGAGCATGAACAAACGACAAATGAGCAGTGGCCTCTTCGTTTTATCAAAAAATTTGATTCGATGGGGCAGGCATGTCGGCAGTCCCATGCTGTTCTTGTTCTCCGTCCGGAAATGGTGAGAAGTGCAGGGAGACGGACGCAAAAGCAGCGGCATGGCTGATGGCTCTCGCCTCAAGCGAGAAGATATTAAACTTCCGTCATCCACGCCACTCCATGAGATTCACTCCACCACACGCACACTCTTCGGGGCGGAGAGAGGTAGAAGACGCGGGGCCCCCGACACCCGCGCCCATTTCTCTCCTCCCCATCCCTCCCACCGCCACCGCTCGTTTCTAGCTCCGCTCCCTGTTTCAGCTTCGTCGTCGTCGACGGTTAGTGGGCGGAGCGCATGCAGCTCGGTCTCCAACTCTCGCCGGAGCACCGCATTCCACTCAATCGCCACGCCGCCCGATGTTCTTAGCTTGATTGCTTACTTGATTTTTTCCCATTTCATTTGTCTCCGGCAGGAAGGAAGAAACAGAGGAAAAGCGAGTGATCAGAGCAGCCACACGGACAGCGGCAGCGTGAGCATCAGGCGCGTGAGCGGCTGAGATTCGTGCTATGGGCGGATTCTCCGCGGCTTCAGCGGCGGAGCGGTGCGCCGTCGGGATCCACGCGTCCCCGTCCTCGCCGGCGTCCCGCCAGCGTTCGCAGCAGCAGCCGCCGGCGCCCGTCCGCCGCGGAAACCGCCGCCTCGCCTCGGCCGCCGCGGCCCCTCTCGCGGTCTCCCGCCGCAGCATCCTCGTGCCCCGCGCCGTCGCCGCCTCCACCGACCGCGCCTCCCCGGAGGTGCCTACGCCCGCCCCCTCCGCCTAGTGCCCGCCAGCCGCTCGACGGTTTGCTCACCTCGCTTTCGTTTTCTCTTGACGCAGGTTGTCGGGAGGTTCAACCTGGAGTCCAACTCCGAGCTCCAGGTGCTGATTATAACATTACGCTGCGTGTAGTGCATATCCTGGATCGGTTATTTGCCGCGAAGAATTTTGTTTGTTTCTGTAGAAAGTATGTAACGTGATGCATTGCGTGTGTCTGCCGCAGGTAACTCTGAACCCAGCTCCGCAGGGTGCCATCGCCGAGATCAATTTCGAGGCCACCAACACCAGCGGCTCCCTCATCCTGCATTGGGGTGCCCTTCGCCCTGACAGGAGGTGAATCTGCTGTCCTCACGTGCTGTGCATGTTTTGATTTGAACTCTTGCTAATCCAGCTGCTTGGGTGTAGAGAATGGCTCCTCCCAACACGAAGACCGGACGGAACGACAACCTTTAACAACCAGGCCCTTAGGTCACCTTTTGTAAAGGTATATCATTCCTACAAAATGGATTTTGTTTTACGACAAAACTTTTATGGCTGGTATTCTTTATTCTGTCCGTAACCGTGCAGTCCGGCGACAACTCTACCCTGAGAGTTGAGATAGATGATCCCGCGGTTCAAGCCATTGAGTTCCTTTTATTCGACGAGGCACGGAATAAGTGGTGAGTTCCCCTGTCGGATTACCATGTAGCCCTGCTTGTTTGTCCGAACGCAGAAGATATCAGCAATGCAGCACTCTGCTTTTGACAGGTTTAAGAACAATGGCAAGAATTTCCTAATCCAGCTCCCGACAAGCCGTAATCAGGGGCAAGTTGCATCAGGTGCTACCGTGGTGCCAGAGGATCTTGTACAGATCCAGTCTTACCTTCGTTGGGAAAGAAGCGGAAAGCAGTCATATACACCTGACCAAGAGAAGGTACATACTAATGTTAGTTTACATCTTATGTTAAAAGGAACTTAATGCTCACACTGATCTCTTTGCCATCTTTATCTAGGTGGAGTATGAAGCAGCACGAGCAGAGTTAATAGAGGAATTAAACAGAGGTGTTCCATTGGAGAAGCTGCGAGCTAGATTAACAAAAACACCTGAGTCAAGTGAAAGGGACACTCCTGCATCTCAAACCACCACAACTAGGGTCCCAGAGGAACTTGTACAAGTCCAGTCTTACATAAGATGGGAGAAAGCGGGCAAGCCAAATTATTCCCCTGAGAAGCAACTGGTAATACATTAAACGTCCAGTTCAACGGACCGTTTTTGGGTTAACACTTTACCGAGGTTCTTATTTTGCATTTGCCAGGTTGAGTTTGAGGAAGCAAGGAAGGAGCTGCAGGCTGAGTTGGATAAAGGAACCTCAGTTGATCAACTAAGGAAGAAAATTTTGAAAGGAAACATTGAAAAGAAAGTTTCCAAGCAACTAGAGAACAAGAAGTACTTCTCAGTCGAAAGGATTCAGCGCAGAAACAGAGATATCACAGAACTTCTTAATAAGCATAAGCCTGTAGTCACAGAAGAGCAAGTAAAAGCTGCACCCAAACAACCAACTGTTTTGGATCTCTTCACGAAGTCCTTACAAGAGGGGGATGACTGCGACGCCCTAAGCAGAAAGCTTTTCAAGATCAGTGATAAGGAGATATTGGTTAGGATGCCTGACAGATATTTCATATTTCTAAGATTTGCTTTGACCATGCTAATTGAACTTCTACATTCTGAAGGCAATTGCCACAAAGGCTCAAGGTAAAACCAGAGTGCACTTGGCAACAAGCGATGTGGAGCCACTTACTCTTCACTGGGCACTGGCAAAAAAGGCTGGAGAGTGGGAGGTACAGTAGTAATAATAAAATGTGTGCAACTGTGCATTTACGCTGCAAACTCGGCACCTGAAAGAAACTCAGTATACTGTAACGACGAGGTGCTTTGTAATTGTGCAGGCACCTCCTTCAAGGATAGTGCCTTCTGGCTCAACAGTGCTCGACAAGGCATGTGAAACTGCATTTGTTGAGTCTGAATTGGATGGTTTGCAATACCAGGTACATATAATTTGATGGACCTTTTTTTGTTCTCTGTATGAACAACTCAGGACTTATTCATATCCAGGTTGTTGAGATAGAGCTTGATGACGATGGATACAAGGGGATGCCCTTCGTTCTCCGACGTGGTGAAACATGGATAAAAAACAATGACTCTGATTTTTATTTGGATTTGAAGACTAAAGTTACCAAGAAGCCAAAGGCAATTCTTCTTATATTTGTAGCCTTGAGACTCGAATCATTTCTTTCCTCAACTCTGGTGCAACTCTTGGACTTATAGACTCTTATATCTATTCTTAACTAAAGGATACAGGTGATGCCGGTAAAGGCACTGCAAAGGTTTTCCTGGAAAGAATAGCAGATCTGGAGGAAGATGCCCAGCGATCTTTTATGCACAGGTTGGATGCTCAATCATCTGTACTAGTAATGACTTAATTTTTTCCTGAAAAATCTATGAAATTAAGCTTTTTTCCTCGGCAGATTCAATATTGCAGCAGATCTAGTTGACCAAGCCAGAGATGCTGGACTATTGGGTATTGTTGGACTTTTTGTTTGGATTAGATTCATGTCTACCAGGCAACTAATATGGAACAAGAACTACAACGTGAAACCACGGTACATAATTCTTTCCTCCTCGACGATTATTACTCTGAAGAAAGCATGGAAACAGAAAACAATTCAGTAGACTGGAATCTATTTTTTTGAAACATGGCAATTTGCCATTTTCATTAGTTTAGAAGTGAGAATAGCCCAGTTAGTTAGAAGAAGCGAAAACCATGACAAATACAGATGATCTTGACATCTTATAATGATCTAACCATGGGCTTACAATGATTTGACATCTAATTTGCATCTGATTTGCCCACAAAACTAGGGTTCAGTGACATCTGATTTGACATCTTATAATGATCTATAACCATGCAGTGAGATAAGCCAAGCACAAGACAGGTTTACAGATGATCTTGAGAATATGTATAAAAGTTACCCACAGTACAGAGAGATATTAAGAATGATATTATCTGCCGTTGGTCGTGGAGGTGAAGGTGATGTTGGTCAGCGTATCCGTGACGAAATATTAGTAATCCAGGTAAAAATAATGCTCATTTGTTGCTCAATGAACTAGGCAATGAGTTACTTTTGGGTTGTCAATAAAAACTTACTTGTTGGTTTTGTAGAGAAATAATGACTGCAAAGGTGGAATGATGGAAGAATGGCACCAGAAACTGCACAACAATACAAGCCCAGATGATGTAGTTATATGCCAGGTAATTGATGTTCTGAATTGGCTATATCGTTTTTGGCTTTGAGCATTTGTCGATTTGATGGTTACGTCTCCGTGAGCAGGCAATAATTGATTATATCAAGAGCGATTTTGATATCAGTGTTTACTGGGACACGTTAAACAAAAATGGCATAACTAAAGAACGTCTGTTGAGCTATGATCGTGCGATTCATTCAGAACCAAAATTCAGGAGTGACCAAAAAGAGGGTTTACTTCGTGATCTGGGCAATTATATGAGAAGCCTGAAGGTATGTACAACAGCTATCTTGAACAATTTTTTTTAGAGATTCTACATGTTTATTTGCAAGTTGGAGACATGAGCTAATAATTGTTTATCAGAATGTAGTCGATGGTCTAAGTCATGTATGTCTATTTCTTCACGTACGTCATCCCTATATAGGAAAGTCATGTAGTCATAATCATTGTAGAAAAAGCCTGACCACTATGTGGTAGAAGTTTAGACCCTTTGATGTAGTCCAGCTGATAATGGTAATGCCACAAAGAAGGTTTCAATTTGTAAGCTACATAGCTGATACAAATTTTCAAAACAGCATCATTTGGAGTGGCATTTTGATTCCCGTCGAAGCATAAGAAAAATGCCTTATGCCATTTGCTTCTCTGTGATTGAATATATTGTACTTCTTTCAATTTTGTAGGCTGTGCACTCCGGTGCTGATCTTGAATCTGCTATAGCGACCTGTATGGGATACAAATCAGAGGTAACATTCAGTGATGATTCTGGTAAAATGCTTTAGATAGCTATGGTCGTATCTAATGAAATGAATGTCTTGGGTGCAGGGTGAAGGTTTCATGGTTGGTGTTCAAATCAACCCAGTGAAGGGTTTATCATCTGGATTTCCTGTAAAATTCCTTACCTTCTTTTGTTAGCACATTTAATTTTTTTATATTGTAAAATTTAATGATTGCCTTCTTTTCTTAGCACATTTACTTTTTTGTATGTGAAATATACTTTATGGCGTCCATTTCTTGAGTAGGAATTGCTTCAGTTTGTGCTTGACCATGTTGAGGATAAATCAGCTGAGCCACTTCTTGAGGTGAGGGTTATTGCTCTACACCAAATGATTACGTTTCTGAGGACTGATTTATTTGTCAATTTCTCCAGTTCTTTTGGATTGCCATATGAATCACGAGTTGCCAATGTTGAATTGCTACCTTGCAGGGGTTATTGGAGGCTCGAGTTGAACTACGCCCTTTGCTCATTGAACCATCTGAACGCTTGAAGGATCTTATCTTTTTGGACATTGCTCTTGATTCGACTTTCAGGACTGCAGTTGAAAGGTCATATGAGGAGCTTAACGATGCAGCACCGGAGGTTGGTTGCACCAATATTGCTCTTGTTACTTCACTACATGTGACTGTTCTTTCTCATTCAAACATGTTTGCCTTCTCCAGAAAATTATGTACTTCATCGGTCTTGTTCTTGAAAATCTTGCCTTGTCCACTGATGACAACGAAGACATCTTATATTGCTTAAAGGTAAATTTGATCTTCTCTTTCATGTTATCCAGATACAAAATATTTTATCTACATTGTTAACTAATTTGATACGCGTAGCCATATTACTATATTTATTTTTTTATGTCAGATTGCTGCTCTGCATTGTCCTTCTCTTGTTTTCGGAAATTCATTTTGGCTCCCTTGTGTATATGCTCCCTTTACTGAAAAGACAAACATTTTTAAATGTTAAAAGAATTCCGATGAAAATTTTTGCACGTACATATCTGCATTCATGAGTGCACGCTAAAGTTTCGCGAAAAACCAATATTTTTGTGAGCTATGTAAAAAAGACAAAAAAATGTTTTGTGAAAAGCCTTATTTTAGCACCAAATTTTATCTTTTTGCATACACCATACAAAAATTCGTTTTTCCATGAAACGACATTGTGAGCATGTAGAATGTCGAGATCTACGTGTGGATTTTGTTTTGGATTTTTTTGACATTTCGAAACACGATTAAAATGTGTTCAAAATAAAGGGAGCGTATGCACATGGGAGCCAAAACACCCCTTATTTTTTTGTTTTAACTTCTTAGTTATTCCTTGCCATGTACTTATGGGTATCTCTATTGCTTGGCAAGTTTTTAACATTTTCATATGCTTGAAATATAATGCAGACCATGTTTTGCTATCATGCTTACATGGTGTTGTACTATCTAAAAGCATCAAGTTTGAACTATTTGAGCGTCATGAATGCACAATTGATGTTTTTGTACACTAGAGGGGATACTATTGAGAATTGTCGGTTATGTGGTACTCTTTTGTTTGAAGGTATGTGTGAACTCTATATTTTATGACTGTCAAGGATGATGACTTTGTTCTAATATGTTCCCTGAAGGGATGGAATCAAGCCATGCAAATGATTAAGCAAAAAGATGACCAATGGGCTCTCTATGCTAAAGCATGTCTTGACAGAACCAGACTTGCCCTTGCGAGCAAGGGCGAACAATACTACAATATGATGCAACCCTCGGCTGAGTATCTTGGCTCATTACTGAACGTTGATGAATGGGCAGTACGTATTTTTATGAACTTCAGATTTATTCTATTTTGGCATCTTGGGAACTAGTCGTAAAATCATTTTGGCAGGTTGACATCTTCACAGAAGAAATAATTCGTGGTGGGTCAGCTGCTACTTTGTCTGCTCTTCTGAATCGATTTGACCCTGTTCTCAGGAATGTCGCACACCTTGGAAGGTAAAATTTAAATTCCATGACGACTCTTGTAATTTTTTACTCTACAATCCTTTGTACATTAACATGTCATTTTCGTAATGGTGTTACTTAGCGATCCTTGTCAAATTTTTACATCTTTGTATTATATTTGTTTACTCTGTGCTTGATATCTATCTTCTTCTAACAGTTGGCAGGTTATAAGCCCAGTAGAAGTAACAGGTTATGTTGTTGTGGTTGATAAGTTGCTTTCTGTTCAAAACAAATCTTACGATAAACCAACCATCCTTGTGGCAAAGAGTGTCAAGGGAGAGGAGGAAATACCTGATGGTGTTGTTGGCGTGATAACACCTGATATGCCAGATGTACTGTCCCATGTGTCAGTTCGAGCAAGGAATTGCAAGGTTTTTTTTCTCTTCACAATTATGTAACAAGGTTTGATAATATACGTTTCCTCTGTTGATCTGTCATGACCTTACTTTTTTCTGTTTAAGGTGTTGTTTGCGACATGCTTTGACCAGAACACCCTGTCTGAACTTCAAGGACATGAAGGAAAGGTGTTTTCCTTCAAAACTACTTCTGCAGATGTCACATATAGGTAATTTTTGTTATTATTTCATGAATTGCATATTTCTCATCAATAGTGTCTTCTGTCAGAGTAGTTATTTATTTAGTATTTCATATACGGGGGGGATAACTAGTTGCTGGGAGATACTACTGCTTGCTGTTTGAAGAACAGTTTCAGTTCTGTTGGCAATATGCAGTAAGATTGACTAGTTTATAGGGTTGGGAAAATCTTGCGATGTATGATGGCCAGCAGATTAACACAAGTTGAACTATCACCATGTGATCATACTATGCCCTTTCTGCAGTTCAGTTTTCAAGTATCTCCAGTAGTATCACAATCAACCTGGAATCCCTTGCCTTAGTATTTTATAGTTTATTTGTCTTGATAATGCTCCTTCTATCCTTGATCATCTGTCAAAAGTTTACATCTCGTCTCTACCACTTCGTAGGGAGATTACGGAGAGTGAACTTATGCAATCAAGTTCTCCAAATTCACAAGCTGACGACGCAATACCATCTTTGTCATTAGTCAAGAAGAAGTTCCTTGGGAAATATGCAATATCAGCAGAAGATTTCACTGACGAAATGGTAATCATACAAATCTAGTCACTTGGAGATGTTACTTTTCAGACTGAACCAGGAAACAATTAGTTGCTCTATTTGATTCATTTTGTTTTGGCCTTGCGTTAGTTTCTGAATGCTCACTTTTCTGTTGTCAGGTTGGAGCAAAGTCCCGCAACATAGCGTACCTGAAAGGAAAAGTACCTTCATGGGTTGGTATCCCAACATCAGTTGCGATACCATTTGGGACCTTTGAGAAGGTCTTGTCAGATGGTACCAATAAGGTTGGTGGCTCTTGTTTGACATTAAATTGGTGAACGGTAGCGCAGTATCAAAGTCAGTGTGCACAATGGTTGGGAAAATCTGTTTCTGCTGCATGTTCAACAAGAGAAGTTTCTAGCATAAATAATCTTTTTTAAATTTTTCTCATTTATTTGTATGTTCTTATCCCAAAAGTGCAGTTGAAATAAGTAATAATTTTCCAGGCAATGAGGCAGTTGATTGTTCTGTTCCTTTAATGACAGGAAGTAGCACAAAACATACAGATGCTGAAGGGCAGACTTGCTCAAGATGATTTTAGTGCTCTTGGCGAAATGCGGAGAATTGTTCTTGGTTTAACTGCTCCAGCTCAACTGGTAAGATATTAAGTTGCAATTTAAAGCCGGTGAAGTATTTTTTGTCTGCAGTAATAAGAAGTGAGTCTGGCTCACTTGATTGGCAGTGAGTATGTACAATCCCACCACCTTGGTTCAAGTTGGCATGGACACAAAATTATTTTTCTATTTTACTGCAAGGGTTTCTCCTACAGTTTATTTTAAGAAAGCAGTAACTTCTAATATTGTGTGCATTTATTAAAACTTTCTACTTCCCTTTACAGGTTAAGGAGCTGAAGGAGAAGATGCTAAGTTCTGGAATGCCCTGGCCTGGGGATGAAAGTGAGCAGCGGTGGGAGCAAGCATGGATGGCAATTAAAAAGGTCTGATCTCCTACCATTCATAGCAAGTGAAGAAGCCAAACTGCACACCTCCCTGGGTCAATTTCTTATTAGAAACTCCATGGATTGGCCATAGGCTTACCTACATTAGTTCTTTCGCATATATTTGTGGGATCGATTGACCCACAGCTCGCAGCTAAGTCTCTTGTGGATGATTTGAGCATGTAACCATGATTAATAGTAGGCAATTTAGTACGTTCTAAATTGAGATTTGGGTATCTCACTTAAATTTCCGTTTTAGGTTTGGGCATCAAAATGGAATGAAAGAGCATATTTTAGCACACGCAAGGTGAAGCTCGATCATGACTACCTTTCCATGGCTGTTCTTGTACAAGAAATTGTCAACGCAGACTATGCCTTCGTCATTCATACTACGAACCCGTCATCTGGAGATTCTTCTGAGATATATGCTGAAGTGGTGAAAGGACTTGGAGAGACACTTGTGGGAGCTTATCCTGGCCGTGCCATGAGCTTCGTGTGTAAGAAAGATGACCTTGACTCTCCCAAGGTGAAAAATATCTCTGAGTATCTCTTAGTTTGGTCATATGATAAATTCTACCTGAGCTAAATGCGCCCATTGATAGGTACTGGGTTACCCAAGCAAGCCAATTGGTCTCTTCATTAAACGATCAATCATCTTCCGTTCAGATTCTAATGGTGAGGATCTGGAAGGTTATGCTGGAGCAGGACTGTACGATAGGTTAGTGAAAATCTTTCATTAGACGTGGTTTGCTCACTTAGATTTTATTTAGCATTGCAACTAAGGAGTGCGCTTGTTTCAGTGTCCCTATGGATGAGGAAGATCAAGTTGTGCTCGACTACACGACCGACGCTCTCATCACAGACTCTGGATTCCGAAGCTCAATCCTCTCAAGCATTGCACGGGCTGGCCATGCCATTGAGGAGCTCTACGGGTCACCACAGGACGTTGAGGGAGTAGTGAAGGATGGGAAGATCTACGTAGTCCAGACAAGACCACAGATGTAATATGTATGTATAGGCAGCTCAAGTTGTAGAGTAGTAGGATATATGAGCCTTTGTGGCATGCATAGTTGTACAACACATCAGCATTTGTTATTTACTTGCATATATGCTCAGAATAAGGATTAACCAAATACTGTATTTTCTGGAGCTTCTATTTGCACCAATAAAGTGTATGTACCATGAGGAATATGAACCTACTAAAAACATCAGAGGAAACCTTCCTTTCTTTTGAAACCCCACTTGCAACGATTATTTTTTGAGCAATAAATATTGCACGTGCAATTATAATATAAATATCAGTAGTCTGCTTGCTTTTGGTCCTCTCCTTTATGTTGGAAAGTGTGTGAAGATCCCTGTAAATATCTGTTCTCTGAAAATGACAGCTTCTTGTACTTATCAGCAGCAAATATCTGAAGAGAACTAATCTCCAGTTTCCTGCAAACCAGAGGCACAGGAAGAGTCACCTGGCGAGAGAAAAATGGCAGGGCTGTTCAGCTCCCTTGCTGCTACTGATCGCTATTATCTGCAGCTCAGATCTGGATCAACTCAGCATGAACTGATCAGACCAAGCAAGTACAGAAGGAGGTGCACGATCAGGTGCTGCAGCACAGCAAAGGGAAAGGCCAGAAGAGACTACTACCAGGTGCTTGGAGTGGCAATCCATTCCACACCTCAGGAGATCAAGGAAGCTTATAGGAAACTCCAGAAGCAACACCATCCTGATATTGCTGGCGACAAGGTACGTTCATCTGCCTCTGCTTTGATCCACTCTTCTTTTTTGGGTTCAGTTTTTCTTTTGGTTTCTTAGAGATTCAGGTGTACGTTAACTGTTATTGTTATGTTGAGATGTCAGATCTGTTCTATCACTTGTCTTGTGGAACTTAAACTGTGAGGTGGTATTTATTGTTCAGGGTCATGACTACGCTCTGTTACTGAACAAGGCGTATGAAGTGTTAATGAGGAATAGTTCCAGGAGTGCTGATGGTTGTGTCAAGAGTAGGGCGGGCTTTGGAAGCGGTTACACTGGGGAGGGGTTCAGTTCTTGGAATGGGCCTATGAGAAGCCAGGCTCTCTTTGTTGACGAGAACAAATGCATAGGTAGGTAGTGTTGATATTTCTGATCAAAGAACATCAGTGTTTGAGAGATGCATGTTGCCATGTACAGGATGCAGGGAGTGTGTTCACCATGCCGGTGGGACGTTTGCCATGGATGATGTTGTTGGAAGCGCTCACGTTGAAGTCCAGTTTGGCGACGTGGAGCAGCAGATACAGGTAGTCCAGATGGTCCGAGTTTCTGGTGACCTGTAATTGGCATCAGTGCAGCTGCTTGAAACATATCCATGGATCTGTTCAATATTATGCTGATTGATTCATTTGGCGTGCTGTGGCAGGTGGCTGTGGAGTGCTGCCCTGTGAACTGCATCCACTGGGTTGGGAGCGAGCAGCTCCCGGTGCTGGAGTTCATGGCACGCCCACAGCCCAAGGAAGGGCACGGCGTGTTCGGCGGCGGGTGGGAGAGGCCCAAGGACGTGTTCATGGCGGCTAAGACCTTTGCAAAGAAACTCGAGAGGGAGGAACATTCTGGAGGCACCAACAGTACGATGGAATCCTATAGTTGTATGAATTGAAATGTGAATTTCGGAAACCTGAAAGTTGGAACAATATTTCAGGGGATGAAGAAGATGTGGAAGCCGAAACAGCAGCGCAGGTGGAAGCGAGGCGCCACGCCGGGCAGGAGCTCCGGTGGAAGCCTTTGTTCGATGTTTGGAGTGGGTTGAGGGACTGGAGGAAATCTGGAACGGAGCGCTAGATGTGCGATTGGCTGTCGTTGGTTAGTGATGATGTGTAAATACTACAGATGTTGTCGATGTGCTGCAATATACGGTACGGGATACCATAAGAGCATCTCAGCGGCTGTAAGACTAATCACAATGGAGTATGGTTAGTGTATGATACCACTCCTACAATGCATAATATCATAAAGTAGTATCATAGTTTCATCATATTTATTGTTTTGTAGAATCTCAATATAAATATGTGTACTGTTACTAATTTTTCTAGATTAACGTGCTATAATACAATATCATGATATAATACCACACTTACCTCTCTTCTCATTAATTATAGTGCCACATCAGCCTTTTGCATGCATATAGTGCATAATACTAGCTATGATACTCTCATTATGAGTAGTCTAATGTGACCCGCTGTATACTGCATTTTGGTAAAATTCAAAAATAAATCTAACTTAATTATTGTTATAACACAAATAAATAGTACATCAATTAAACAAAGTTTAATATACAAATCTTTACTATTGGTTTCGAGTTGGTCGACATACAACATTTGACGGACAAAACTACTCCTAACAAAAAAACTGAAATACAAACAGTCAATCATCATAATCACCACAATTAATATAATTAATATGGTAATTAATCACCCCTCCTATTTTTAGCGCTAACAATCAATCACCCCATCCTATTTTTAGCACTAACAATCAATCACGGTAATCAATCCACCTGGCGGCAGAAACAATGAGCGCTGGTTGCCAACGACAAACTCGGTTGGCACGGAGAGCGGCAGGCTCCTAGCTAGACCGCTGTCCACCGTGAAGACCGACACCAGCGTGGCCACAAGGTTGACGACGCCGGTGATGACCGCCGACATGAGCGAGGCGCTGCCACCGAATCCCAACGTCTTGAACAGTACTGGTGCGTAGTACATGATGACGTTGATGCCTGTGAGCTGCTGCAGCACCGGGATCGCCACCGCCATCACTAGTTGCGGCCTATACTTCTGCCGCAGGATGTCGCGCCATGGCCGCTCCACGACGTTGGACGCCTCGCTTGCCGCCGCCAGGTCGTGGTACTCGGCGTCCACGTCGTCTGTGCCGCGCACGCGCCGGAGCATCCGCCTGGCGTCATCAGGCTTACCGCGCTCCAGGAAGGAGTTAGGCGTGTCCGGGAGGAACAGGGAGCCAACGGTGATGATGGACACGGGCACCGCGGCGAGCGCGAGGCTGAGCCTGCAACCCCAGCCGCCGGAGATCTTGTCGGTGCAGTAGTTGATGAGGTTGGCGGTAAGGATGCCGAGGGTGATCATGAGCTGGAACCCGTTGTTGAGCATGCCGCGCATCCTCGCCGGCGCCATCTCGGAGAGGTACACCAGCACGCTCTGGTTGGCGAAGCCTACACCGACGCCGAGGAGGACGCAACCGAGGATGAGCATGGGCACGTTCTGCGCGGCGCCGTTGAGCACGCAGCCGGCGAGGAAGGTGACCCCGCCGACGAACATGGACCACTTGCGGCCGGTGAGGCGAGTGACGGAGGCGGCGCAGAGGGAGGCGATGAGCACGGCGAGGTAGAGCAAGGAGGTGAACATGGTGAGGAGCTAGTTGTCAAACTTGCAGTACTGGTTGCTGTCATCAGCCTCCTGCTGCTTCCGCTACACTGACGGGTAGAACTTGCTGAGGAACGGGTCCATCGACGTCACCCCGCCGGAGATGCCGATGTCGTAGCCGAAGATGAGGCAGCCGGTTGCCGCCACCAGGCACGCCATGAACACGAACAGGGTCAGCCGACCGGGGTAGTCCCGCCCGCTGGACGCGCTTGCGCTCGGCGCACCGCCTGCCATCTTTCCTGAGCCGGTTTTGATCAATCAAGAACTAGCGCACAATCGAGTCGCGATGCAGTTGGGCTGGTGTGTGTTCGTCGTTGCCTAGATGACCGCATGGAGGCGCTCGTCTCCGAGGAAGACAGCAGTGACCGCCGCTCTCTCGACCAAATCCACGCTCCGCCACTCAATGTATGTCCTCGCCGCTTTCCTACGGGCTCAAGCAACACCTAACTCGCAGGTCCGCATCCCGCATCTTGGCCATCTCCGGAGGGAATCGACATGGATGCCACATCAATTTGATTCGATCCCCATCTCGATTTAATTTGCCTCTGTTTTCCCCAGTTTCAATTCACTTGGTGTTTTCCATGTTTGACAGAGGTGAGGATGCATCCATGTTTGACAGAGATGAGGAAGCGGCAGAAGTACATCGGGGACAAAGACATTTTCATCAGTTTGGCCACGACTCGACCAACGAAAAGAGGCAGCAGCAACTCGGCAAAGCGGCCGCGAGACATGGGCGGACCTTTGACAAGAAGCAGGACCTGTGCAAAGCAGCGGCGGGAACTCAACGATCGAAAGCAACGCCAGGATCTGCATGGAGCATGAGTATTGTACTTGGATTGGATATTTCTTTCACTGCATGTCTATATACTGAGATTGATGATACTATGACACAAATAAAATAGACCGAACAAATGGCTACCAGACATATTTCAGGTATATTGATCTCCTTTGGTGGAACAACCTCATCATGCTAACTTGAATCTTGTGTTAAAACTCAGTAAAACAGGAAGAGTTTCATCAGAGATATATGAATAGGATGAAATATATTTGATAATATACAATGATTTTCTATCCACTATGCCATAAATAAAGATGTTTTCAACACAGCATCATCTCCTGAATATTGCTATAGGGGTTCTAATTAGGTTACTGATACGTCTCAAACGTATCTATAATTTTTGATGCTCCATGCTTATTTTTACACCATTTGCCTATTGTTTCGTTACACTTAGTGGCACTTTTATGCATTTTCCGGAACTAACCTATTAACGAAGTGCCACAGTGCCAGTTCCCTGTTTTCTGCTGTTTTTGTGTTTCAGAGTGATACACAGGAAATATTCTCGGAATTGGACGAAACCACATCCTGAAATCTTATTTTACCCGGAAGCTTCCAGAGATCCGAAGAGGAGTAGGAGGGGGGGCCACCAGGGCCCCACACGCAGGGGCGGCACGGCCAGCCCCCTGGCCGCGCCGGGCCCGCGTGAGGGCACCTGGCCCCTCCTCTGACATCGCCCCTTCGCCTATAAAGACCCCCCGACGAAAAAAACCTAAGGCACGATCAGTTTTCCAGAACACATCGCGATCCGCCGCCGCCGTCGACCCGAAGATCGGGAGGGTCCAGAAGCTCTTCCCGGCACCCTGCCGGAGAGGGGAATCGCCACCGGAGGTCTCCTTCATCGCCATGCTTGCCTCCGGAGCGATGAGTGAGTAGTCTACCTTGGACTATGGGTCCATAGCAGTAGCTAGATGGTTGTCTTCTCCACCATGTGCTTCATGTTTAGATCTCATGAGCTGCCCTACATGATTGAGATCACCGTTATGTAATTCTACATGTTTGGTTTGTTGGGATCCGATGAATATTGGTGTTTATGATTAAGTTGCTGTACTGAATTATATCTTTTGTTATCTCTATGTTGTTTATGATCTTGCATGCTCTCCGTTGTTAGTAGCTATCTTGGCCGAGTAGTTGCTAGTGACTCCAAGAGGGGGTATTTATGCTCGATAGTGGGTTCATGCCTCTATTTCACCTGGGGGAGTGACATAAACCTCTAAGGTGGTAGATGTGCTGTTGCTACTAGGGAGAAAACAACATTCATATGCTCAAGGGCATATGCTTTGTTTACATTACACACTTTGCTTAATGCAATTATCTGTTGTTCGCAACTTAATACTTCTAGGGTGTTCGGATTGATATCCCCGGGAGTGGATTATTAGTCATAGATGCAGTTGGATAGCGGTCTATGTATTTTGTTGTAATGCCCAGAGTAAATCTCATAGTGATCTTCTTGACATATCACGTTTATCTCTATTCTATCAATTGCCCAACTGTAATTTGTTTACCCAGCATGTGTTATTTTATCTATGGAGAGACACCACTAGTGAACTGTGGATCCCGGTCCTATTTCCATCATATTGCTATCACCTATTTACTTTACTCGCACTGTTTACTTTACTCGCATACTATATTGTTTTCCACTCGATACACTCATAACCTTTGTTTCAAGCAAACCGGTGAGATTGACAACCTCATCGCAAGTTGGGAACAAAGTATTTGTTTGTGTGTGTGCAGGTTCCGCATCACCTTCAGTCGTCATTGTCTCTCCTCTCCTGACCGACATTAAACCTTGGTTTCTTAACTGAGGGAAAACTAGCTGCTATACTCATCATACCTTCCTCTTGGGGTTCCCAACGGGCTGGTTATTCACCACGCACAAGGACCGTCTGCTCCCACGTCAACCATACGCCAACAGCTTATTTTCTGGCGCCATCAACCGGTAGCAGCTCATTTTCTGGCGCCGTTGCCGAGGAGGAAAAGAAGACTTCTGCGAGGGGAGTTTTTCGCACACACATTCTTTACTTTGTTTTATTGTTTTGCTTTACTTTATTTATTTTACCTGCATTGCTTTATATCAAAAACCCAAAAAAATTAGAATCTTTAGTAGTTGTTTTTACTTGTTTACTTTCGTTTTGCTGAAATGGCCAATCCTGAAAACACCAAGTTGTGTGACTTTACTAGCATAAACAATAGTGATTTTATCTGCACTCCTATTGCACCACCTATTCCTGCTGCAAACTTTTATGAGATTAAGCCTGCTTTATTGAACCTTGTTATGAAAGAGCAATTCTCTGGTGCTAGTACTGAAGATGCTGCAGCTCATCTCAACAATTTTGTTGAGCTATGTGAGATGCAGAAATATAAGGATGTTGATAGTGATATTATTAAGCTCAAGTTGTTTCCTTTTTCTTTGAGAGGAAAAGCTAAAGATTGGTTGCTGTCTTTGACTAAGAATAGTATTGATTCATGGGCTAAGTGTAAGGATGCTTTTATTGGTAGATACTATCCTCCTGCTAAGATTATATCCTTGCGTAGCAATATTATGAAGTTTACTCAGTTTGATAATGAACATGTTGCTCAAGCTTGGGAAAGAATGAAATCTATGATAAAGAATTGCCCCACTCATGGACTGACTACTTGGATGATTATCCAATCTTTTTATGCAGGACTGAATTTTTCTTCAAGGAACCTACTTGATTCAGCTGCTGGAGGCACTTTTATGTCCCTTACCTTGGGCGCCGCATCAAAGCTACTCGACAACATGATGGTAAATTATTCTGAATGGCACACCGAGAGAGCTCCACAAGGTAAGAAGGTAAATTCTGTTGAGGAAACCTCTTCCTTGAATGATAAGATTGATACCATTATGGCTATGCTTGCTAATTATAGGACTCATGTTGATCCTAATAATGTTCCTTTGGCCTCTTTGGTTGCTCAAGAAGAGCATGTTGATGTGAATTTCATTAGAAACAATAATTTTAACAACAATGCTTATAGGAATAATTTTGCTAGTAACAATTATAGACCGTTTCCTTCTAATGGTGATAATAGCTATCTTGGTAGACCTAAAATGCCTAGTGAAGAAAGAATTTTTGAACTTGAAAAGGCTACCAAGAATTTTATGCAGATGCAATATGAGCAGAACAGGGCTTTCACCAAGACTATGGAGGAGCAATCAGCTCTGTTGAGGACTATTAGTCATCAACTAGAAAATTTAAACAAGGCTATTCCTGAATTACAAGCTAAGGTTTCCAAAGCTGAAACCGATATTTCATTATTGTCTAATGTGCAATCTTCTTTGGTTAATAGAATGTCCGCTAAGCCTGATCCTTTTGCTACCGCTAATGCTATCCAAGTTGGAATTGATGAAAATATTAGATTGTTAGCGGAATTGCATGCCAGGTGGGAAAGAGAAGATGAGATGGCTAGAGAGATGAAGGTATGTACCATTACTACCTCTAATGATGTTACTCCTAATACTAGCAATCCTCTTACTTTGATTGGTGTAGAGAAAACTCCCACTCCTTGTGTTAAAAAGCCTAAAACTGCTAAAACTTTTTCTCAAAAGAGTGCTGAAATTTTTCAGAGTGTGGGAGATGATAGCTCTATTTCTTTTAATGATTTTGATGTTGATGGCTGCAATATATCTGAAGTAATTTGTTCTTGCAAAAGCTTGCTTTGACTCCCAATGCTAGTTCTTTAAATATTGCTTTTACTAAGCATATTACCAATGCTCTCATAAAAATTAGGGATGAAAAGTTGAAGCAAAAAGCCTCTGTTCCCAAGAAGTTAGAAGATGGTTGGGAACCCATCATTGATATGCATGTTAATGGTTATGATTGCCATGCTTTATGTGATCTAGGTGCTAGTATTTCTATCATGCCTAGAAAGATTTATGACATGCTTCATTTACCACCGCTTGAAAAGTGTTATTTTGATGTTCCTATTGCTGATGTTGCTAAGAAGAAACCTTTGGGAAGAATTAATGATGTTCTTATTGTGGTTAACAATAACCTTGTTCCCGTTGATTTTCTTGTTATGGACGTTGAATGCCATGCTTCATGTCCTATTATTTTGCGAAGACCCTTTCTTCGAACTGTAGGTGCCATCATTGATATGAGGGAAGGCACTATCAAATATCAATTCCCACTAAAGAAAGGTATGGAACACTTCCCTAGGAAAAGAAAGAAATTACTTTTTGACTCTATTCTTAGAGCAAATTATGAGCTTGATGCTTCATCACTTGATATTACTTGATTCGCAATTTTCTGCGCCTAGCTCAAAGGCGTTAAAGAAAAGCACTCTTGGGAGATAACCCAATGTTTTCTTTTCAGTACTTTTTCTTTTATTTGAGTCTTGAAAGTCATTACTACTGTAATGACCGCTCCTTATCTTGTTTATTTCGTTTTTGTGCCAAGAGAAGCCTCTAATTTGAGTGAGGTAAAGATTTGGGGATGTTGCTGTCCTGAAACTGTTTTCGGTGCTGCACCGTAAAAATTCGTGAAAATTCTCTGTTTATCTTTTGGACCTGCGATTTCTTGTGCATATGCCCCAGGTTATATCCAAACT
Organism: Dactylis glomerata; assembly: GCA_007115705.1. Lineage (NCBI taxonomy): Eukaryota > Viridiplantae > Streptophyta > Magnoliopsida > Poales > Poaceae > Dactylis > Dactylis glomerata. The sequence continues at coordinate 1,573,753 of QXEO01000791.1, read as the reverse complement.
TTTGTTAGTTGAACACTTTTTGATTTGAGCAACAGAAAATCCCTAAAAAATTCGACCTTTGTCAGCTGTTCAGTTTTGACAGATTTCTGCCAATATTTGTGTTTGCCACTTTATCGCTTTCTTTTGAGTTCTTTTGATCACGGAACTTTTGGGGAGGTTGCTACAGTAGTATTTGCTATATATGTGGTAGTTTTGAGTTGAAACCTAAAGCAAATAGAGGATTGATTATATGTTATGCTTGCACTAATGTTGCTAATAGAATTGTGTTTAGTTTTGTATGAAGGAAGTTTTCAAGTGTAGGGATTGGAGAATGATGAGATGAGTTGAAGAATGGACAAAAGCTCAAGCTTGGGGATGCCCATGCATCACCCCAAGAAATATCCAAGAAGTACAAGCGTCAAAGCTTGGGAATGCCCCCGAGGCACCCCTTCTTCATCGGCAAAAATCAGGTCACCTTTCAAAACACTATATTTTTATTGCTTCATACACTATGTGTTTTTCTTGGAGCGTCAGTTGTTTTAGTTTTCTTAGTTAGTTTAGTTTGTTTGTTTGCTGCAATAAATGGTTGGACTCCAACAAATTTCTTTTGGAGAAGTTGCTCGTTTTCATTTGCCAAGAACACTCAGTTTTCACTCTTATCGGTTATCATGTGTTCTTCTTTTTTCTGCTACTGCTTTTGGTTTTCGTTTTCGCCTTGATTTGCGTTCAGACCTTGCCATATCTTTTCATCAAGGTGTATTTTTGCCTCTGATCTTTATTGGTTTTCATCAAAAGAGGTGTCTTTAAAAATTTCAAATGGTGTTGGAAAAGAGAAAAAGCTTTGTGCAAAATAGTGGTACAAGAAGGAGCTTGTGTAGACTGCGGCTTAGGCTTTTTCATGTCATGCTTGATGTCTTTTTGATAGTATGCTTAGTGGTTTTGCTGTAGCATGACTTGTCTCAAATAACTGAGATTGCTTAATGAGCCTTTGAAAAAAATCATGCGTTGTTTTTATTGTATGGAAGCATTATTTTGGTTTTTCTCCTTGATGCTTTATTTGGGTTGACTTGGCGCATGCTCACACATGTTAGACTCTTACAAAGTCGCCAATAGCCTTCATGATCATTTAGTTTTTGACCTTTTGATGCCATCTTATGCTTCTTTTAATGTCGCTTTGTCGCTTTGCATGATTATGGCCATTATTGCTCTCTTAGTTGGTCGCTCCCAGTCTTTTGCTAGCCCTCGCCTTGTACTGAGTATGAGCTCTACTCGTGCATCCAACTCCTAAAAGCCAAAGTTTTCCAAAGTGTCCACCATACATACCTACTAGCAATTTGCTATTCCAAGTAAATTTGACTTGCTTTTATTTTCTCTTCAAATTAAACTCTTACCAGTGTTATGCGAAATTCGGTTAGTAAAGCTCTCATGAACCGGAAGGCACACTTTACTTTTTCCTGTTCTTAAAAATTTGACATTGTGGTCTCTTATGTTGAGTTGTTATGCTTGCAAGTTGTAAGTTGGATTCTAGCCCATCCATGCTGTCATGGGGCAAGCTTTCAACATTGCACTTCTTATTTGAGTTGATATCGTGATCTTTTGTTTATGGATGCCCGCGGTGTGAAATGAATTGGGAATCTTGTAGGGATCATGGAGTTTGTATATGTGTTAGGGAAACGCTGGGCCGCCAATCTAAGCCATGCATAATTCATGGTGAAAATTTGCAGCATACCCATGGCGAACATTCGACGACGCATCTCATAATAAAAAGCTAAACAAAAGGCAAATAAAAGAGATGTCGAGGTGTTCATTGTCTGCTTGTCCTGTCATTTTGGTGTGGGCTTGTTCCATATCATCGGGCACGGAGGTACCCCATTGGCGGTTCTCAATGATATGCATATACTTACAATGACAAGAGCCCTGCTTGGGACTCTAAGTAAAGTAGCATGAGGTTTGGGTACTCGTATTCACGGGGCACGAGGTTTTCAACTTATGATTTGTCAAGCATATGCATCATAATTGTTCTCGCATTAACTTTAACCATTCAAGATGCTTATGATGGGGGCAATGAGAGCTCAAAGCCGGTAAGTACCATAATTTTTGAAGGTTATAAAACTTGCAATCACTGCTTCCCTCTGCGAAGGGCCTTTCTTTTACTTTTATGTTGAGTCACCACCTTCTTTCTTTATGCACCATTAAGAGAGCATAGTTGTCATTCTTAGTGTGATATGCATTGTCCCAAAGTTCATTGATTGATTCATATTGTTGGTTTCACTTGTTCTTAAATTATTTGTATCTAGTCGCCCTCTTAAACTTGAAGGTGTCCTATGCATTTATGTTTTGCTCTCTTTGAAGGACAAGCTGAAAACCATTTGTATGTTTTTCCTTATGATTTGAACACACATTTGACTTTCATTGTTTCATTTTCATGATCTTTTGTTTGTGTTCATTTGCATGTTTACAACATGGTTGCTAAGTTTCTTATTGTCATGATTATATCTTCATGCCCATGTTTTAAGTTCTTATGATCCCAGCTCACCAATGCTTACATATATGATCAAGATTGTGTAGGTGCATGTCACCTAAAAAATTATTCTTTTGTTATCACTTACCTACTCGAGGACGAGCAGGAGTTAAGCTTGGGGATGCTTGATACATTTCAAACGCATCTATAATTTTTGATGCTCCATGCTTGTTTTTACACCATTTGCCTATTGTTTCGTTACACTTAGTGGCACTTTTATGCATTTTCCGGAACTAACCTATTAACGAAGTGCCACAGTGCCAGTTCCCTGTTTTCTGCTGTTTTTGTGTTTCAGAGTGATACACAGGAAATATTCTCGGAATTGGACGAAACCACATCCTGAAGTCTTATTTTACCCGGAAGCTTCCAGAGATCCGAAGAGGAGTAGGAGGGGGGCCACCAGGGCCCCACACGCAGGGGCGGCGCGGCCAGCCCCCTGGCCGCACCGGGCCCGCGTGAGGGCACCTGGCCCCTCCTCTGACATCGCCCCTTCGCCTATAAAGACCCCCCGACGAGAAAAACCTAAGGCCCGATCAGTTTTCCAGAACACATCGCGATCCGCCGCCGCCGTCGACCCGAAGATCGGGAGGGTCCAGAAGCTCTTCCCGGCACCCTGCCGGAGAGGGGAATCGCCACCGGAGGTCTCCTTCATCGCCATGCTTGCCTCCGGAGCGATGAGTGAGTAGTCTACCTTGGACTATGGGTCCATAGCAGTAGCTAGATGGTTGTCTTCTCCACCATGTGCTTCATGTTTAGATCTCATGAGCTGCCCTACATGATTGAGATCACCGTTATGTAATTCTACATGTTTGGTTTGTTGGGATCCGATGAATATTGGTGTTTATGATTAAGTTGTTGTACTGAATTATATCTTTTGTTATCTCTATGTTGTTTATGATCTTGCATGCTCTCCGTTGTTAGTAGCTATCTTGGCCGAGTAGTTGCTAGTGACTCCAAGAGGGGGTATTTATGCTCGATAGTGGGTTCATGCCTCTATTTCACCTGGGGGAGTGACAGAAACCTCTAAGGTGGTAGATGTGTTGTTGCTACTAGGGAGAAAACAACATTCATATGCTCAAGGGCATATGCTTTGTTTACATTACACACTTTGCTTAATGCAATTATCTGTTGTTCGCAACTTAATACTTCTAGGGTGTTCGGATTGATATCCCCGGGAGTGGATTATTAGTCATAGATGCAGTTGGATGGCGGTCTATGTATTTTGTTGTAATGCCCAGAGTAAATCTCATAGTGATCTTCTTGACATATCACGTTTATCTCTATTCTATCAATTGCCCAACTGTAATTTGTTTACCCAGCATGTGTTATTTTATCTATGGAGAGACACCACTAGTGAACTGTGGATCCCGGTCCTATTTCCATCATATTGCTATCACCTGTTTACTTTACTCGCACTGTTTACTTTACTCGCATACTATATTGTTTTCCACTCGATACACTCATAACCTTTGTTTCAAGCAAACCGGTGAGATTGACAACCTCATCGCAAGTTGGGAACAAAGTATTTGTTTGTGTGTGTGCAGGTTCCGCATCACCTTCAGTCGTCATTGTCTCTCCTCTCCTGACCGACATTAAACCTTGGTTTCTTAACTGAGGGAAAACTAGCTGCTATACTCATCATACCTTCCTCTTGGGATTCCCAACGGGCTGGTTATTCACCACGCACAAGGACCGTCTGCTCCCACGTCAACCATACGCCAACAACTTATTTTCTGGCGCCATCAACCGGTAGCAGTTACTTTGCTTGAGATTTTGTCAACACATTTAGTTCGGTGCTCTGTGACTAAATTCGTTTTAAGATGAACCAAGTATCTCATTACTCACCAATTTTGAAACATAGCTAGCACTATCTCGACGTGTAATTCATTAAAATACGAATTTTTTCCTCTAAATGCATTAACGTACTATTTATCTTCCTTTTGTTATTCGGTGTATTCAGGTTGATAAGTTAAGCTAGATAGCTATACGTGTGTTTATAAATTTGTAGTAAAAAATGCATTTTCTACATATAAGAAAAAGTTAAAGTAAATATAAGCAGTATGTCTTTTAGTATCAGTCATCATATCTTGAGGCAGGCAAGAAAAAATATTCCGTTACAACGCAATTTTAATTTCATCAATGGTCAAACTTTAGATAATTTAGGCACGTATAGCAATATGGTTAACAAATGTAGCTGTTGATTATGTTTGTAAAATTTATATAAAAAATAACTTTTGCAAATGTCATTATAGTTTTTTATCCCGTAGCAATGCACGGGCACTCAACTAGTTAATATAAATCTTAAGTTTATGCTTCCGTATTTTGTTGCCCATTCCATCACCATTCTCTGATGATATCGTTTCAAAGATTATCATCCATGTAGGAATAAATAAAATGTGCCACTCTATGTTCCCTCCGATGCACATACACGGGACATCCCATCAATTCATAGTGGGTGCAATCTAAATTTTTGTCACGCTCGTCCTCGATGATCATGTTGTGCATGATAACATAAGCACTCATGATATACCAAAGCACCTCTTAATCCTAAAATCTAGCCGGTCCTCTCATAATGGCAAATTGGGCTTGCAAAATCCTAAATGACCTCTCCACATCTTTCCTAGCGGCCGCATGTGCATTATGGAAATCACACTTTTTTACCTTTGGGTTTGACAACCGACTTCACAAAGGCCCTCTACCTAGGATAGATACCGTTGGCAAGGAAGTATCCATAATTATACTTGCGGCCGTTTGCTTCAAAATCCACATGAGGACCTTCATTCGGTGCTATGCATGTCATGAGTGGGGATCTCTAAAGAACATTGATATCATTGCAAGAACCGGGAATCCCAAAAACAACATGCCAAATTCAAGTCTCATAGTCAGCCACGGCTTCAAGAATGATTGTGCTATCCTTTGTGTGGGCTTTGAATTGTTCATGCCATGCTGAAGGATGATTCATCCAACTCTAATGCATGCAATCTATCGAATCATGCATACCTAGAAAGCCACTGTTCTTGTTGAACTCCAAAAGCCTAGCCGTATCCTGAGCATTGGATGCTCTCAAATACTCTTCCTTGAACACCCGAAGAATTGCAACCTGCGGCGATGACCTTTTGGATGGTGCTATGGCCAAGCTCTCCGGCGGCATTTCTCTTTGCTAAAAAAAATCTATCATACCTCATGACACATTCACAAATGGTGTCAAACAACTTGATACTCATTTGGAAATGCCGCCGAAAATAATTTTCTAGATAAATTGGATCATCAACAAAGTAGCTCCTCATCAACTTGTTGCGCCCTTCGATCCTCTCCCTCCGTAATATTTGCCGACCAAAAGTAGAGCCACCGTGCTTCGACCTCTTGTTTGCGTGCAAAGCTAAAATCATAGCAATATCCTCTTCTTCTTCAAGATCCCACTCATCATCGGAGCTCGAATAGTCATAGGATGAACTCATCTACAATGCATATCACTATATTAAAACTATGCAAGCAAACGGTGCCGCATCAGCACATGGAGACGGTGGCATACCTTGGAAGCAAAACGTCGAACAACTGCTACGCGGGGTGATGCTTGTCAGATGCGCGTGCTCCGGCCGCTCGTCCGAGGCTCACCGCCGATGGAAACGAGGCTTGCTGCCGAATCCCATCTCCGCCGCGCCAAAGCGTAGCACACTTCCGGCGCTAGAGGGGAATAGGGGTCGCTTGGCACCAGCGACCATCTCGGATCTGCGTCCCCGAGCGATGCGCTTGTCGTAGGACAGCGACCGGGGCGGTGTAGATGAAGTTTCTGGGAAGTTTGGTCGCCAGTTTTGGTGGGCAAAGGCGTGGGAGCGGTGGTGGCGACAGCGAAAAGTTTCAGGGCGGTCGTGCGTGCTCATGCTTTGCCACGCAGGTGATTTTTTCGTGCGCGTGGAAACCAAATTTGGACGCGCACGGTTTTGTAGCGCCCGCTGGAGCGTGCGATAGACGTGTCGGCACCCAATAAAAAACAGTTTTTTACACGCGGACACGTTTTACCGCCGGTGTTATAGATGCTCTAATATGATGAAGGATGACTTAGAAAAAGGAGAAACACTGATCTTGAAGTCTCCGACTGTGATTATCATCATCAGCAGCATCCCATCATAAGAAGGAGAGAAACATCGACCCTGAACCGTCTCGGACGGTGATGATCACGACATCATATATAAAAGGAGAAACACCGACCCTGAAGCCGCCTCAGGATACCGACGGATCGCTTGTGCCGATCGATGTGTAGTGCGCCATGGAAACCTAGCCCGTCGACCGCGTCATGAAAACCCAGCCACGCGATCCCTCGGCGTCCTTCGCCTACCCTGCCTGGGTGATGCTCGACTCTAAAGGCTGCGGCTGCGGGAACCCTTCCCCGGCAAACGCTAGGACGGTGGCGCGCTACCACACCTCCACGGCCTTCCCATCAGCGTCTCGATCTGTGTTGCGGTGCCGCCGGTGGTGTCGCGCTGGCACACCGAGGTCCCGATATCGACGGAACGGTTGATGGTCCATCCCTCCTCCGTCGCTGCCAACGGAGACTCCATCCTCATCAACCTGCACATCTTCGAAATTGGCGTGACCGACGCGGTCGTCTACAACGCCGGTGCCGCGCCCGCCCGCCCGCCGTCGCTGTCGGTTATGCCCCCTTGCCACCTCACCCTGCACGGAGAGGACGAGGAGAGGCAGCGGATGATTTCCCCCAAAGGTCGCTACCTGAAGAACTGCTCCACCGGCCTTCTGCGCTGCGGCAGCGACATGGAGTTTGTGGTGGCGTACCTCAAGCTGAAGGTCGACCAGGTCATGGAAGCCGAGCTCTGCGTGCTCCGCCGCGCAGGGTGGGAGCTGAGGCGGCTGCCGGTGCACCATGGCATGGTCAAAGGCGACGATTTCTGGGGCCTCTTGGGCTGGCAACCCGACGCGGCCGTCGTCGCCGTGGGCGGTAGGTACCTGTGCTGGGGTGACTTGAGCCGCGGGGTCGTCTTGTGGTACGCGCTCGCCGACGGCCCGGAGCTTCAGTACGTGTCGCTGCCCTTGGCAGAGCCCCTTCGCCGGCGTCGCGGGAGCGGTGAGCGCTACGCGTTCTACACGAGATCCAGGAGCCTGTGCGTCACCGGAGAGGCGGCGTTGAAGTTCGTGGACGTCGCCCCGCGCTGCAGCTGCGGCGGTCTTGGCGCCACGCAGTGCCCGCGCTCCAAGTACACCTTCAAGATCAGAACGTGGAGCCTGAGGACGGAGGACATGACGTGGTGGCAGGACAGCGAGATGGACGCGGTGGAGCTCTGGGCTCTCCCCGGCTATTGCGGGCTCCCGCGTGTCCCGGTGGAGTTCCCCGTCGTGAGCATGGACGAACCCGGCGTCCTCTGCCTCCTTCTGTGCGAGATGCACCACGAAATGGGCGACGAGACGACGGCGACGGCACCGTGTGGCTGATCGAGGTCGACATGGCCCGCAAGGTGCTCCGGTCCGTCACCCGTTACGACGGCGAGAGCTTCAATCACGGAGCGTTCTTGCCCAACGAAGTCTCCAGGTACCTCGACGCGCACCGTCGAGGTGGCATTAACGGCATCGCAGCAGCAGCCGGCGAGACGACGGCCAATTCAGCCTACCATGGTGGCAATGGCAGCCACCATCACCATGCCAAGCAATTGTACTGCCCCAACGCCCGCAAGCCGTCCCACCCCAATAGGCCGCCGGGCCCTTCTGGACCAAGCGGCAGAGGCAACAATAATAGCGTAGTATGTCAGCTGTGCGGCGAGGTTGGGCATGTTGCCTCCTGTGCTTCAAACGTTTTCGGACTTTCTCGGCGCCGGCAACGATGGGCGGTACACCCACATGCAGGTTGCCGCGGCAACTCTCACGCGGAAAAGAACATAAACATCCATCATTGTGAATAGATGAATAGAAGTCGGATTTGCTAAATAACAGGCGACTGAGAAATTGTTATTTCTCAGTCACGCTAAAAAATACGCATCAGTTGCACTTTTCTCGTAGAAAAGTGCAATTGCACTTTTCTAACAGAAAAGTGCAACTCGTTGCGGTTGCACTTTTCTTTGAACTACGGTTGCACTTTTCTGAGTGACTGAGAAATAACTATTTCTCAGGCGACTGACACATAGACAAACCCAATAAAAGTTGATGCTTTGAACTTCGCATATACATGTCCACCGTTATTTTGCATACATTTTTTTTTGAAAGCTATTTTTTTTTTCACAAATGTTGGAACCCAATGGTGACGATTGTCATACAGCCCTTTAAGCCATCTATCACTCATTATCAGCAATATTATACCTCTCGATCATAAGCATCCAAGAACCTTCAAGATTGTAATTTTAAATGAATCATAAGCTACTTTGCCCAGAGAAGTCTTGATGTAATCATATTCCTCATATGCACCTAACTTTTTAGGTACCTTCTTCATTATATGGCATAAGCACCACCTATATTGAGCATTTGGAAAACTTTTTCAGAACATTCTGAATTGCTTTTGCTTGATAGGTCGCAATATAGCTCATCGTTGACGATTTGACTTACATGTCAGCCATGGTTGAAATAACCAAACAAATGTTTCGCCATCTTTATTTGATAATAAAGCACATCCTAGTAACACATATTGCCCGTGATGATTCACTCCAACAAAAGAGGAAAAAGGCATATCATATTTCTTCACCAAGTATGGGGTGTCAAAAGTTATGACGTCATCAAAGAAGTCATACACTGCTCCATTTCTTGCATCTGCCCAAAAGGCATTCCAAAGTCGGGATTCATCATCAACATCCGTTACAATAAAAATGTTTGGATTGTCGGATTGCATTTGGTGTATCACCATTTCCAAGTTTTTGCAATCTTCTTGTTTTATCTAGATAGTTGCAACATTCTTTCTACCAAAGTCAGTTTTTTATGACCATCCAATCTGCCACAACAAGAGAGTTGAAATTCTTTTTACTCATATTCCAGCCCGGTCATTCAACCGAGGCCTTCGCTTAACATGATAGTCTAACTTCTTGTTGCATCTAAATAATCGTGATTTGTGTGGCCTCAATGTATGGTTGTGATCCAAAATGACTGTTGAAAGATGAAACTTCCCATCAGGACGACAAGTAATATTTTTTTTTGCTTTACATCCTAATCTAGCTAGGTTTGGCTTCAACGTATTTCTTGAGTTGGACCGAGTCTTTCCATAATGTGAACCAAAAAGTGTACGGTACTTGATTTCTCCATTATCGCAAGTGTTTGAGCTTTTTTTCATCACATCAAATTCTTTTGCTTTAGCATATTTATTGTAGTACTCTCACACATCATCCGCACTATCAAAATTCATGCCAAATTCAGGGTCTTCAAGTAAGGAATCAGTTGGAGCTTCATCATGATCACGCTGAAGAGAAGATCGTCGAGGACATCTATGGGCCCCACAAACCTTTGCAGTGTGCCTGAGCCCAGGTGGATGGGCCCCCACAAAGTGCTCTTCTGGCTGCTTCTTTAGAGAGGGTTTTGTAGCGTGCGCGTGATGGTGGAGGAAAGAGGTGGTGTGGTGTGCATCTACCTCATCGACGATAACGAATTCCACCGGCGTAACACAGTCAGGTCTCGTTGTCCGGCATGTCATGATGAACTCGCACATGGCAGGGGCGATGTCTGGCATCATGACGACAGGACTGGCAAAGACTATGCGGATCTTTGCCCTAAAGATTGCGCGGTGGTTTTGACGGTCATTATGACTTCTGTAGCGTGCACGTGAGGTGCTCGCTATGTGTCTGCTATACTTGTTGAGCGGTCCCATTTGGCCTAGAGGGTGTCTTGGGATATGTGATGTTCCCGGTTCCTAGTTGGTTGGGATTTTATATTTTTTTTGGATCTTTGTTAAATAATTAATAAAGAGAGCCGTATGCATCTTTTCAATGTTGTGGCTGCCTGGCTGGGGGGTCTAAAAAAACGAGATGTATGCTGAAATAAGGGCAGCATATGCATCAGAAGGGGACTCTCAAGGTAGAAGATGTCAACTTAACTCGACACTTGTTTTTGTAGTCCGCAATATAAAAAAATGAAGTCTTTACCCTGCCCTTTTTTTTTCCAAAAAATGAAGTTCGAGGCGCTAAATATACCTTTTGTTGAAAGCTGTGTACACATATCATGTACCTTGAGAATTATTTTAAAGAAGCTTGAACAAACTCAATGTTATTCTTGCAGGACAGTAGCTCATGAAGTAAGTATAGACTCCAAGTTGCAAAGTTGTGTGCAGACTAATACAGAGGACCGGGTAGTGCGTGTAGGCACGTACTTTGGTCACCACACGCGCATGTGCTTACCAAGTACTATTAGTAATACTTTAGATCGAGTTATAATACTACGTAGTACATGGGTCTATGGCCGGTGGAAGTTGCTGGCTTTGTTACCTAATCGGTATAATCTAATCCATCATGGCCAGCTGGGCTTACCCACCCACCGTCGGAAACAAAAGAATATGACGATGACGAAGACGACGACGAAGGAGCCATGCTTCTTCCCTTTGGTCAAGCAAGCAGCCCCGGCTATAACTTCGTCTCTCCCAACTCCCAAGTCCCATCAACACTCCCACCAAGCTCCACGCACTATGGCAGGCGGAGATAAATCCCTATATGCATGGGTGACAGAGAAGGGAGCTGTAGGTAGGAAGGTATTCAGAGAACTAGCTGTAGGTGAGGACACATACAAAGCAGCTAAAGCAGCCGCGGATTCACGAGCGAACAAACGTGTGAAACCGAAGATAGCTCGAGCATCGTCGGATACGAAGTAATTGACACCGGTGGAAAAAAAGCCTTCAATCCCGGTTTGTAAAGATCATTAATCCCGGTTTCCGCAACCGGGACTAACAAAGCGTGATTAAAGGCTTCAGCCTTTAGTTCCGGTCGTTTATGAACCGGGACCAATGGTCCGCCACGTGGCCCTGGGCATGTGCTGCGGCTTGAGGACCTTTGGTCCCGGTTCCTAACACGAACCGGGACTATAGGTCCATTCGGTATAAAATTGTATTTTCTGTTTCAGAATTTCTGTATTTTCTTTATTTCTCTATTTTTCTTTATTTCTCTATTATCTAATCATCTCTATTCTCATATAGAATTAGATACTTATGGCTCTCACTCCATATCACATATCAAATTACAAGTACTTGTGGTCCTCACTTCCCGGTCGGTAACCCATCCTCACACTGCTCCACCCTTAGCACGTTTAACTTCTCCATTCCTTCCCTACTAGCTTCCAAGACTGCGCTCGCGACTTCTTGATAATGGTATGGTACCTATTCTATTAACCTATACACTTTGGTAATATATAATATTACTTTTTTAAATTCCAAATAAATTCACAAAATAAGAAACAATGATTATGAATAATAAGCACCAATGAATTTCAAATATTCTTTATATATAATTTAATTATTAATTTTCAGATGATTAAAATATTCAAAAAGCAAAAATACTTGAAAAATCACAAATTCGATCACATCCAAACATTTTTCCATACATATAATCATCCACTTAATTATTAAGGTTAAGACGATCAACATTGCTATTGTAGCCCTTTAGCTTCCAGAATCTCCTAGCTATCTCAAAGCCTAGGCGAGCATCTAATTAAAGCGGCATATTTTAGTTGGTTCATGCTCAATGGAACTTTTTTCCCAACCAAAAATTAGATCATCTTCTTCTTTTCTTTTCTTTTTTTCTTCTTCTTCTTCTTCTTCTTCTTCTTCTTCTCCCTTCTTCTTCTTGTCCTTCTTCTTCTTGTTGTCCCTCTTCTTCTTCTTCTCAAGATGTGTCCCAATAATAGCATTGGCCAAATCATAGAGACTCGACGTTGGCTTGCTAGTGGGGTTTGGGACAACTTGTTGAAGATCATATGCGGACGGAATAACAATTCTGTATGGGCTTAGCTTGCGCAGATCATTGTCGATGGCGGCACCAACAAACTTGATGGTGGTGTCCTTCAAGAAGTCCTTGAGGAGTTGCGGCACGGCATTGGCCTTGCAAATTTGAAAGACCAATACCTCGGACTCCACCGAGAGTTGAAGGACGGCGGCACGTTGAGGGCGCGCGTGAGTGGTGAACTCACAGTCCAAGCCCACGCACTTGACCGGTGCGTCGTCGAGGAACCGGCGCTTGACCATGCCGATCCACTTCTCCACCCTCGAAGCACGGAGGGTCTCCGTGATGGTGAAGTTCATCTCTTCGATGACCACATAGTAGACCCGAGACCGGGGCCAATGTTGCTCCTCCATTGTCGCCGAGGGAGAGCTCGCGGGCGCCGGCGGTATGGTGATGTGTGGGAGAGGTTTTGGGGAAGAAGAAGAGGGATGTTTTGGGGAAGAAGATGATCAAATGTTGAGTGATTTATATAGTGAAAGAGGGAGAAGATGAGAGAGCACACGCCGGCGATGTGAATGCAGATCGAGTTCCAACGCGTCGCCGCGGCGGTTCCCGATCAGCACGACGATATACGAAGCGTCGTCGTTAATGTCGAGCGCCGTCGATCGATAACTGGCGTGAAGTTGGCAGTTCGTTTGAACGGGTGATTGGTCCCGGCTCGTGGAACGAACCGGGACTAAAGGGAACCTTTAGTCCCGGTTTGTTCCACGAGCCGGGACTAAAGGTCCCCGGGGCATTAGTCCCGGCTGTTATATGAAACCGGGACTGAAGGTCCCTTTTGAACCGGGACTAATGCTCCCTGGCCCACATTTTCAAATGAACCGGGACTGATGAACCCTTTGGTCGCGGATCGAATTTGGTTCGAGACAAACGGGTCGAATGGAAGCCCCTTTTTCCACCAGTGTGAACCAGTAAGGATTTGTCACAAACCAGAGGGGACTGTCAGGTTTGTCAAGCCTTCCTTTTCCTAACTATCATGAATCGCAAAACCAGCTTCGCTCTTGTCTAACTATCATGCTGCATGAAAAATTGGTGAACAGCTTTGTCGCGGGCGCCGTGCACTTTGGAATCATGTCTGCTGGTGCTGCGCTTCGCCGGCAATGTGATGGCCTAGGCCCCGCTGTGAGAGAGTTCCTGGGAGACAAGGATGCAAGGAAGAAATAAGGCGCGGGGTATAATACAAGGAATATATAATATATTGAGTCGGGCGAATGAGTCTATGTGTATTAGTTGGGCCAAATGTTTTTCAATTCGGCTATGTGGCGTGTTCGGGCAGTGCGTTGACTCCTCTCATAGGCTCACTCATCTAGTTGCTACTTTGTTATCATTCAGTTCTTCAAATAAAAAAGCTACTCCCTTAAGAAAAGAGTATAGCTACTTTGTAATTGTTATGCTCTTGTTGTTCTCTTTTCTTCCCTCTCCTTGGGATCCCAGAACTCTTGTCCTGCTTGCGTTGATCTGCAACCACACGAGTTTGATTTTCAAGTTTGTAGTTTGGTTAGCTAGTATCTTTGTGTGACTGTATTACCATTACTATTGTGATTATTGCGTTGCTGGTCTTGTTTACTAATTTTACAAGTTTTACCATCTTTCTTAGCTATGTTTCTTGGTTTCATCGGATACAAGATAAAACATGGCAAACATTATGTTTCTGAAGTGAGTGTTACCTTTGTACTTTTGACCATCTACTGGAACTCTCTCCGGCCAGTTTGCCAGACATAATTGGTATATTAGTACAAGGATAAATCGAGATACAACTTTGCAAACATTTGTGTCATCACGGCTACAATAGGAATGCCAATTTGTACTACGTACCTAAATCCTCGGTACATACCACCAGAAAGAATGACCTTAATGTCATGTCTAGAGTATGTAGAACAAATGACACGAGCTCAGGCATGAGTGTGCTTACGCCGTCTACACGCCAGAGATTCCGGCCAAAACAGACTAGATGTTTTCCTATTTATGTCTCTTCTAGGTGATTTCGGCATGTTCCGCTATCAAAAACATATCACTCTTGTACATTTGTTTCCTCTCTCTCTCTTTACGAAAAGAAAGTGCTCCTGCCGGTCTCTTCAAAAAAAAAAATGTTGGGGCTGCCCTCTGGCAACACACGCTGAGCAGCCCTCTAGTTAGCGACACGAACGCTGGACGGAAGGAGACAAACTCCACATGACTCGAGAACACGAGTATTTTCAGCGACATATGCCTCGACGATGAACGCCTCGCTACACATAGGGCGCTTCTTTCTTTCAGCTTAGACCGGCAACACACCGATACACACAATCAGTACACATGACTCTGGACGTACCACGGCTTACGGACACACACGCACTAAGCATTGGAGACTACGGGCGTGTTTGGTAGCCCTGCCCAATTCAGATATTCCCACCCTGGCCAAAATTTTCGTGTTTGTTAGCCCAGTTTGTGTATCTGGACACTGCCCACCTGGACCGAAAACGGCCTCTCGGCCCTGCCCACCTGCGAAGTCGAAATCAAGGTTCTCACTTGAGCTCGGCCGAACTGAGCCGAAAAACAAGTGCCCCGTGGTCCTAAAAAATATCCCCCCACGTCCCACCGCCCGACCCACCGCGGTATCCCCTGACCCCGAACCCTAGCCCACCAACCATTCCCCCCGTCTCCTCCTTCGTCCCGCATCGCCGCCTCCATCGCCAAGCCTGATTTCGCCGGCTCTCTCCCAGATCCCGTCGAGCTAGACCCCGCCGTGCCTGCACAGAAGGGCCCCCGTATTCCCTCTATGTTGATCTCTTCTTCCTAGCTCTGTCTACACACACATCGCATACTCTTTAAATAGACTTACACACGCATGCATGGTCCGTCCACCAGTCTAGCCACTAACAGCTTGAGCTGCACGACCTACATGCACGCCACACTCAGCTGGGCCGCGAGCACGACGCGCTCCAGTACGCACGACCTCCAGCTTGTATGCAGCTAACTTGGTTCACACGCCCGAGCAACAAATTCATGCATGCCGCTAAACACTAGTCTAATCAAGATTACTAGTACTAACAAAAACATTACTTCTAGTCCATATTACACCCCTGACCTTGACTCAAAGTTCATCTTACAACCTTTAACTCTAACTTGGTTCAAGTTTCAACCCTAATCTATAAAAACTGTTCAGAGTACACCCTTACACCGTTTCAACTGGTTTTTACCTGTATTTTGATTGTCATGTCTGCAATTTTTTCGTAACTAAACGTACTCGTATCTGGTACATTTATACGGAGATAATTAGTCTAACGGATCTAGGCATGAGAATAGAAAGTGATCATAAGCTACGGGAGACGTTGCGCCATGTTGACTGAGAACATCCAAACGTGTAATTGTTGGTTAGTAGGCTAGCACTTATCAATCTGTATCAAGTTCCTGGCGTCGATCGTGAAGGAGCCAGCCCTAGCGGCCTGGGCAGGGGCGGCGGCCTGGGACAGCGTACTGCGGAAGACTGCGGACGGCGACCTCGGAAGGGGCTACAGACGGACGTCTAGGGAAGGGGCAGTGGCTGCCGGCTGCCAGAGCGGACAGCTGCCGTTGCCTGTCGGCGTCCTGGCGGCGCTACATGTGATTCTGATTCTTGTGAGGGACACGGAGACTAATCATCTCGGTATGCATGCACGAGATACGTACGTTTAGTTGGGATACGAAAAATCGCTGACATGGCAATCAAAATACGCCTAAAAATCACTTGAACGGTGGAAGGGTGTACTCTGAACGGTTCTTATAGATTGGGGGTGAAACTTGAACCAAGTCAGAGTTAAAGGTTGTAAGATAAACTTTGAGTCAAGTTCAGGGGTGTAATATGGACTTCTCTAATCGTAAACATTTTAATGCTTTTGGACAGTCGGTTCAACTAAAACATAGATTCTCCTAGGGCGATTGTGCGGAGGGGGACATCAGTGAAGACAAGTCATCACAATGAATGGAGCCAGGGGCGGAGGCAGAAATTTTGTACAAGGGGGGGGGGGGGGGGGTGAAAGAATTGTAGTTGTTGTCAACTATTGGGAGGGATAAAGTACTAAAATGCACAGCTTTAAGGGGCTTTTAACAAAGAAATTAGGGGATCTAATGAAATTTTCTGCATGTTAGGGGGTGCTAGGGCCCCTTCTGGTCCCCTGTCTCCGCCACTGAATGGAGCAACCTGTAACCAGTCATAAGAAGTCACTGTCTTTTAGCAGCAGTTTAGAGAGAACTTAATAACCGACAACCTCATAGCGACATGTATAGAATGAAGGAAATATGCCCTAGAGGCAATAATAATATTGTTATTATCATATTTCTTGTTCATGATAATGTTTATACTCCATGCTATAATTGTATTAAGCGGAAACATTAATACTTGTGTGGTTTATGAACAACACCGTGTCCCTAGTACGCCTCTACTAGACTAGCTCATTGATTAATGATGGTTAAGGTTTCCTAACCATAGACATGAGTTGTCAATTAATAATGAGATCATGTCATCAGGAGAATGATGTGATGGACAGACCCAAATAAAGCAGAGCAATTAGATCGTGTCATCGTGTTCATCTTTGCGAAGCTTTTTCTTATGTCAAGTATTGTATTCCTTAGACCATGAGATAATACAACTCCCTAGTATCGGAAGAAAGCTTTGAGGTCATCAAACGTCATCCTATGTGAGGGTGATCATAAAGGTGTCTCTCAGGTGATCGGAAAGTACTTGTTGGGTTGTATGTATCGAGATGGAATTTGTCCCTCCCGAGTCGGAGAGATATACTTCGGGCCCACTCGGTAATCGATATCAACACCGCTTGCAAGCACGTGGTTAAGGAGTTAATCACAAAGTGATATCGGATTACGGAACGAGTAAAGTACTTGCTGTGAACGAGATTGAACTAGGTATGCCGATACCGACGATCGAATCTCGGGCGAGTAAAATATCGTGTGACGAAGGGAATACATATACGGGATTAATTGAATCCTGGCATCGTGGTTCATCCGATATGATCATCGATGAATATGTGGGAGTCAATATGGGTTTCCAGATCCCGCTGTTGATTATTGATAGAAGATCATGTCTGCATATTCTCGAACCCGTAGGGTCACACACTTAACGTGCATCGATGCTAGGATAGAATGGATAATTGGTTTATGAGTTTTTGGTCGGAGTCTCGGATGAGATCCAGGACATCACGAGAGGTTCCGGAATGGTCCGGAGAATAAGATTCATATAAAGGAAAGCAGTTTTTGGATTCCGGAATCGTTTCGGAGTTTATCGGTATTGTACCGGAAGGTCCTAGAAGGTTCCGGAGTGGGACCAACGTGGGCCCACTTGTCGGAGGCCT
This sequence comes from Dactylis glomerata, assembly GCA_007115705.1. NCBI lineage: Eukaryota > Viridiplantae > Streptophyta > Magnoliopsida > Poales > Poaceae > Dactylis > Dactylis glomerata. The sequence goes on along the minus strand of QXEO01000791.1, from coordinate 1,556,021 downwards.
ATGTGGGCCTAAGGGGAAGTGTCCTGGCCACTTTGGGCCAGGCGCACAAAGCCCCTAAGGCCCAGCCGGCCAGCCCTTAGGGGAAACCCTAAGGGAACCTTCTAGAAGGAGGGGGGAAACTTGCCCCCCACTCTTCCCCCTAGGCCGCTGCCCTAGGGCTTGGAGGAGGGTCCAAGGCAGCCGGCCAGCCCCCCATATAAGGAGGGGCTGGGGCGCAGCCTCCCCCACTACTCCAACCCTAGCCGCCGTCCAACTGCTGCCCCTCCACCTCTCTCTCTCGCGACTGTGCGTAGGCGAAGCCCTGCCGCAGAAACTTTCCACCATAAGCACCACGCCGTCGTGCTGCAGATCCAATCTATCTCTCCACCATACTTGCTGGACCAATGAAGGAGGAGACGTCGCTGCACCGTACATGTGCATCTCTCGGAGGCGCCGCCACTTGCGGCGTAGGATCGGATCGGATCGCGGGGAGGAGACGGCTAGTACGACTACATCATCCATGTTCTGTTGAACGTTTCCGCTGTGCAATTTCTTCAAGGGTATGAAGATCTCATCTACCTCTCTCGTTGATTACATCTCCTAGATTAGATCTTGGCTTTCTTGTTCGCATCCGTAGGAATTTTTTTGATTTACTATGCTGCGAAACCCTTCAGTGGTATCAGAGCTAGATCTATGCGTAGATGTGTTTCACGAGTAGAACGCAATATGCTTGTTGTGGGCGTTGATGTTTTCTGTTGCAAACCTCTTTGTTTTGTATTTCTTATGGCGCGGCATAGTGAGATCGAAGCGGTCCAGGCCAACTTTACACGACCTCGTTCGCGAGACCGGCTCCGCACTTGACGTGTGGCTTGTTCCACACATGCGGCTGGTGGATGTCAGTTTCTCTCACTATAGTAGTCATGAGATTTACAACGGATGTTAGCAACCATAATATCACCGTTGTGGCTTTTCGTAGGTAAGAATCGTTCTTAACTTGCTACTCCCATAAGCCACGTAAAACATGCAACAACAAAGTAGAGGCGTCTAACTTGTTTTTTTCAGGGAGTGTTTTGTGATATGGTATGGCCACAAAATGTGATGTGATATATGTGATGTATGCGATGATCATGTTTTGTAATATTTCACGACTTGCATGTCGATGAGTTCACAACCGGCAGGAGCCATATGGTTGTCTTTATAATTGTGTATGACCTGCGTGTCAACTTCTTATACGCCATGTAATAGCTTTACTTTATCGCTAAGTAGTTAGCAATAGTTGTAGTTGCTATTCGTGGTGGAGGCAATCATGGTGGAGTGATGGAGATCATGCCGGCGCGCACAAGATAGAGATCATTGCGCGGAGATTGGCTATACCATGTCACATAAAATTATATGCATGTGTTGTTTATCCTTTTATGTATCTTATTATGCTTAGATTGCGACGGTAGCATTTTAAGATGATTCCTCACTTAAAGATCAAGATAAAATTGTGTTCTCCCCATGTATGCACCGTTGCGAAAGTTCTACATTTTGAAGCATCTCGTGATGATCGGGTGCTATAAACTCTACGTTCACATACAACGGGTGCAAGCCAGTTTTGCATATGCGGAAATACTTGGGTTTGACTTGACGAGCCTAGGATGTACAGACATGGCCTCAGAACACACGGACCGAAAGGTCAAGCATGAGTCATATGGATGATATGATCAACATGTTGATGTTCACCATTAAAGCTACATCATTCACGTGATGATCGGTCTCGGTGTAGTGAATTTGGATCATGCTTCACTAAACAACTTTGAGGGATGTTGAATTTAGTGGGAGTTCATTAGTAATTTGATTAACTTGAACTAATTATCATGAACTGAATCTTGATGTATTTGCATAAGTCGTTGTAGTTTTTGGCACCGTTTCCCACCGACACTTAGCTTAATTGAGTTAAAAGAACTATAGAATTCTGGATAATCACTTTTCGGTCTAGTGCCGTTTAGTTAGAATGTCAAGACTAAAGATTAAGTCCTATTGCAAACTTTAGCAAACCTTGCTTGCTCCATACGATTTAATAAATTGTATTAATCTAAGAGCAACGATTCAAGTTTAGTATCTAAAGATCATATGTTTGCCTTCATGATAAATTGATCTTCAAAATTGTTTGAGAATCAAAGTGATCATCGAGCTGAAAGAATTATTTCAGAAACAAATAAGAAGTGAAAGATACTTGATATCTAAGACTTTGATTGTTTGCAAAATGATGAAGTATAATTTAGTAAAAGAACATATGCTCATATTGTATGACTATATGCGAAGATTGAAGATGCTAGGCGTCCCGATCACCCAAAAGTTTGGGAACTAATATTATACTTGCATTCATCCTTATAAGCTATAGTAGTTTCATCATGAAAGATGTCATGATAGGACGAATGAAAAGGTATCGGCTAAATTGTTTTGCTATACCAAAAGAATACTAAAGAATGGAATCTGGAAGAATACCAATCATATGATGATGGCGATCCACTTCAAAGTGCAAAATCCAAGGCTATTAGTATTTGACTAAAAATCCTTTGGACTATGTGTCAAATGATTGACGCCACTATTGATGTCGATAGATTCTTCTAAAAAGAGAGGAAATGCTAAATAGGATCTGCAAAATTATTTGGTAGAAAAAGGAAAAGACTGGAATTGTCCAGCAATGAATTCTTTTGCTCATTAACAATGTAATTCTTGGGTATTCGATACTGATTTGTTGGTATGAAATGTCATACAAAGCAACACAATACAAGAAGTACAATGGCCTAAGTAACTAGTAAAAGAATATGGTAATGATGCATGTCGAGATACAAATAAAAGTGTTATTGTGCTTCTCGTCGACATCAAACCTAGCCTTCAAGATATTTCATGAACTTAATAATTGTTATTTTGTTCTGGTATTATGAGAGCAATGGTTGTTCAAATTATTGCCGTCTTCCATAATTGATGGATAGATTATTATTATCTTGTTGGTGAAATAGACATTTATAACACTGATGCTAAAGGTCGCATGACAAAACGAATTTCACTTATATATGACACCGCCGTTTAAGTTATATTGGAAACAAAACATGAAAGAAATTCTATATTGATAGATTTTCGAGTCATTTGATTTTGAATTAATTGACGCTTGTGAGACTTTTCCTAAAGATGATTAAACTCCGTTCGTGGGCCATAGAAAGAACAAGCGACTAACTACATGGAGATCGTACATGTTGATGTATGTAGTTCATGTGTGAAGTCGAGCGTGGTGTATTTTCTATTTCATCAATGACTCGAATAGATGTACGGTATATCTACTTGATGAGATAGAAGTATGAAATTATTCAATTTATGAAGTGAAAATTGTTGTAACAAGAATATTCAAGTTGTATGATTAGATCATAAAGAAGAATATTTGAGTTACAAGTTTAGCAAACATCTAAGAGTTAGAGGAATTGTTCCACAAACTTGCATCATGATAAACACCATAGGAGTATGGAGTTTTCGATGGATGTAATCAAACCTTGTTTGACATGGTTAGATCAATGATGAAATAAACTACCAATATAATTTGTGGATTATGCTTTAGAGACTACCGCTTTTCACTGAATAGAGTACCATCATAATCTGCCGAAATGACACCATACAAGTTATAGTTGTCTTTTCTTGAATTTTGGTATGCAAGGCATATGTGTAAAATGTTTACAACCAAAATCGGATTAGTAAGTCTTTGTAGGTTATCCCAAAGAATGTCGATGGGTATTCCTTCTATTATGAACCCAAACACATAGTGATTGTCACTAAAAGAAGTGAATTTCTTATGAAGGAGTTTCTCGTGAAAGGTTTAAGTGGGAGGAAGATAGAACTTGATGAGGTTGTTGAATCTGAGCAAGATGATCAGAGTAGCGCAGCACCAGAAAATGTTCTGGAAGCGGCAACTACATTCATAGCTCACGCGTCTACAATATGTTGTAGTCACGACATCGAAGTTCATATTTAACCAAGTTGGTCGTAATCAAATAGTAAGATTTGAGGACGAGATATTATTAGATAATAGTAACCAACAATATACAAAGAAGCGATGATGGGCCCTGACTTCGTCATATGAATTATTCTAGCAACAATTACATATTAAGATATGATAGTTGAATAAACGAAACAACGTTCCTCTACCGGAATGCACACCAAGGACGTGTAACTGACACGACCCAATGGGTTTTGTTGATTCAAAGGTTGCTAGATATGTATGCAAACTTCTATGGTAGAAGTAAGCATAGCAAAGTTGGAATCTTCAATGATGAAAATGTTAAAGTGTTAATTTCATCAAGATATTTGAAGATGCTTGTATTTACAAGAAAGTAAGTGGGAGCGCTAAGACATATTTCTAATGCTTTATGTAGATGACATATCGTTCATTGGAAATTATGTGTTTTTTCTTGATATTGTTAAGTTTTCATTAAAATTAGTTTTTGATGAAAGACTTAGGTAAAACCAGAATATTAAACATCAATGTCTATGCAGATAGATTGAGGCTCTAATATAGTTTTGCCAGAGTATATAGATGAAATATTGAATTTGTTCAATATGGAAACAATAAGAACGGTTCTTGTTGCATGGAAGAGGTTGGAGCAAGAATCAATTGTTTTGACACTTGATGAGTGAAACCACAAGAATGATTTTATCAATTTTGTATACCATGATATGTAGATCCAGATGTGTCCAATGCTCTAAAGGTTATAGCATTCATATGATGATCGTTGGACAATAGTAAAGATATTCTTATGCACTTTCGAAGAAGTAAGAATATGTTCTGTATGCAGAAGTGACAAATGGTTCATTGCAATGAGTTACATTGGCTTTGTCACACATACAAGTAAAATTTTATCTCAATTTTAAGCCATTTGTTTTGAGTTAGAACGTGGCATAATAAGATGGAAGAAAGTTCCATGATGACTTGGATGAGTTCCAATGTTAATATTGTGGCGGACACTGCAACGAGGGCTAAGTATATAATCGCTTTAGAAGGGGCATAAAATATGCAAAGTAGATAGTGATAATCCAACTTATTTGTGGCACTGTCGTCCAGGTCATATTGGCATAAAACGCATAAAGAAACTCCATTCTGATGGACTTTTGGAGTCTCTTGATTTTGAATCATTTGACATGTGCAAGCCATGCCTCATGGGCAAGATGATCAAAAACCCGTTCTCCGGAATAATGGAGCGAGCAACGAACTTATTGGAAATCATACATACCGATGTGTGCGGACCAATGAGTATTTCGACGCACGGTGGATATCGCTATTTTTCTAAGTGTGCTAGTACTATGTAGTCCTATTGTATGACAATAGTGACAACATAGTCTCGGCCAAGAAACAAAGGTCTCACCAGAAGACCAAGTTTATACGATGCTATCTCATACAAGATGAGTAATGCGTGCTGACGCAAAAGAATATGCAAATACAAACGGACCTGAAAGTGTCAGACCCGTAGATAAGGTTTACCACGTGCAACGCGTATGAATAACACCGGAATGCCATAGGTGTTAAAGGCGCAAGTATTAACTAGATTATTGACTCTAGTGCAAGTGGGAGACTGAAGGAAATATGCCCTAGAGGCAATAATAATATTGTTATTATCATATTTCTTGTTCATGATAATGTTTATACTCCATGCTATAATTGTATTAAGCGGAAACATTAATACTTGTGTGGTTTATGAACAACACCGTGTCCCTAGTACGCCTCTACTAGACTAGCTCATTGATTAATGATGGTTAAGGTTTCCTAACCATAGACATGAGTTGTCAATTAATAATGAGATCATGTCATTAGGAGAATGATGTGATGGACAGACCCAAATAAAGCAGAGCAATTAGATCGTGTCATCGTGTTCATCTTTGCGAAGCTTTTTCCTATGTCAAGTATTGTATTCCTTAGACCATGAGATAATACAACTCCCTGGTATCAAAAGAAAGCTTTGAGGTCATCAAACGTCATCCTATGTGAGGGTGATCATAAAGGTGTCTCTCAGGTGATCGGAAAGTACTTGTTGGGTTGTATGTATCGAGATGGAATTTGTCCCTCCCGAGTCGGAGAGATATACTTCGGGCCCACTCGGTAATCGATATCAACACCGCTTGCAAGCACGTGGTTAAGGAGTTAATCACAAAGTGATATCGGATTACGGAACGAGTAAAGTACTTGCTATGAACGAGATTGAACTAGGTATGCCGATACCGACGATCGAATCTCGGGCGAGTAAAATATCGTGTGACGAAGGGAATACATATACGGGATTAATTGAATCCTGGCATCGTGGTTCATCCGATATGATCATCGATGAATATGTGGGAGTCAATATGGGTTTCCAGATCCCGCTGTTGATTATTGATAGAAGATCATGTCTGCATATTCTCGAACCCGTAGGGTCACACACTTAACGTGCATCGATGCTAGGATAGAATGGATAATTGGTTTATGAGTTTTTGGTCGGAGTCTCGGATGAGATCCAGGACATCACGAGAGGTTCCGGAATGGTCCGGAGAATAAGATTCATATAAAGGAAAGCAGTTTTTGGATTCCGGAATCGTTTCGGAGTTTATCGGTATTGTACCAGAAGGTTCTAGAAGGTTCCGGAGTGGGACCAACGTGGGCCCACTTGTCGGAGGCCTATGTGGGCCTAAGGGGAAGTGTCCTGGCCACTTTGGGCCAGGCGCACAAGGCCCCTAAGGCCCAGCCGGCCAGCCCTTAGGGGAAACCCTAAGGGAACCTTCTAGAAGGAGGGGGGAAACTTGCCCCCCACTCTTCCCCCTAGGCCGCCGCCCTAGGGCTTGGAGGAGGGTCCAAGGCAGCCGGCCAGCCCCCCATATAAGGAGGGGCTGGGGCGCAGCCTCCCCCACTACTCCAACCCTAGCCGCCGTCCAACTGCTGCCCCTCCACCTCTCTCTCTCGCGACTGTGCGTAGGCGAAGCCCTGCCGCAGAAACTTTCCACCATAAGCACCATGCCGTCGTGCTGCAGATCCAATCTATCTCTCCACCATACTTGCTGGACCAATGAAGGAGGAGACGTCGCTGCACCATACATGTGCATCTCTCGGAGGCGCCACCACTTGCGGCGTAGGATCGGATCGGATCGCGGGGAGGAGACGGCTAGTACGACTACATCATCCATGTTCTGTTGAACGTTTCCGCTGTGCAATTTCTTCAAGGGTATGAAGATCTCATCTACCTCTCTCGTTGATTACATCTCCTAGATTAGATCTTGGCTTTCTTGTTCGCATCCTTAGGAATTTTTTTGATTTACTATGCTGCGAAACCCTTCATAGTAATGTCCCATTAAAAAGTTTTTTGGAACCTGCAATTTAGAAGTAATTTAATTAACACCAATCTAACTTTTGTCATGCACATGCATTGTATTGAGAGACAATTTCACCACATAAACAGTTGTAACTATTAATGATTCTATCATAACTTCAAATATCAAACATTATTCTTTCATAAGTATCCTAACAGGCCAACTATCCTAAACAAATACCAATACAGTTTTCACAAGAAAAGACTGATGTCATTTCACAAAACTTCCTCAAAACAGACTTTTGTCCCGCTTTATAAATAAAGCACCAACATTCATACAACGTTCAAGAACAATCCACACAAACGAGAAAAAAGTTTGCTGGGTAACAACCTAAACATGCCCTACATGAAACATAAAGACAAATCGCCTCAAGAGGAGGCGAAGGTCAGCGACTAGATGGCGTAGGGAGACGGCACCGCGTTAAGCAAGGCCCATAGCATTGCCATCCACCCGCTATCTGTCCTGATGTCTACACAACAGGTACCACAGCTGCAAGAAAGCCAAAAATTTAAACAGCGAGTAAGAAGCACGCCGTAAGAAGATTTTCTCGATAAAACCATCTTGTTACAAATAATAACAAAATCGACAAAAAATTGAACCAGAAGAAGCGCCTCCTCATTCAGGTACAGTTCTCCTGGGTTTCTGGTACCCGAGGCACTTGATGGCACCGATGCTCGCCATGCGAGACACTTCCTTCACGCGCCCCACCGACATCATCCTTGCCACTATGCCCAAATCTTGCACGGCGTGGCTCACGGCCCTCTTCTTCGCCGTCACCCACCGCTACCGCCATGCGTTTGATGACGTGTGCCACCTACTCCTCAGCTCCAGCCCACAGGACCTCGTCGAGTTCCTGCACTCCCTCTATGAGAACGACTGCATGGACCAGTACCAGGAGCCGCCCAACGAACTATGCCATGGTTAAGGTCGGGACCTAGCTCATTTGCCTAGAAACCATGTATCTTCGTACATAATAGCTTTGTTCTGTGAAGGGTTTTTTAGAGTATCCGGCTAATTGAATTTTTTTCCTGCAAATATGTCACCTAACATGACAATGTGAGAATGTTTTCCATTTTTTAATTAGTTGCACCCATATTTGGTCTCAGTTGAAATGATGTTTCGCCAGACCGGGCGCTTCGGGGCATACCATAGGTAATCCAAAGAAACCGACATTGTATCTCCGTTGAAACAACAAATTGTGCACCTAATTTTTTTGCCTACTATTCAAATTTGGCCGGCTTCTAGTTAAATTGGCTGGAACCGTTTAAAGTACAAGAAATTTTCAGAAATCTTTGACATGCAACAGCTATATGAATTGCCTGTAAAATCCGGTCTAGTATTTATTGAAAGAGCAGTCGTGCGTTTTTGCACTGTTTCTTATACTTGATTCAAAAAATGACATGCGTTTTAGTACTTACAAAATGAAAAAATCACAAAAGCTTCAATAATCTATTTGACAATACTATTTAAAATGTCAAGATGCACCTCTATAATCATTGAGGCACTTTATAATGAATTATACAATAAAAAATGAGAAAACAAAGAAAAAGATAATTTTTTTTACTTTGCCTAGTGTTAAATGGAACACTCGGAAAATGCCCAGTTTCGTTACTGGGCCCTCCAATGGGACTTCGGCTGCCACTTGTCTCACCGGTTTGCCGAGTATATTTTTAAGGGTGTGTTTAGGGCTTAGTCTATTGAGCACTAACTTAGTGCTCAGTAGAATGATGTCATCACATCTCAGTTGTAACTCACCACTAGCACGAATCACGAAGCAAATCTAACGGTTTGGATGTATTATTTCTAGTTACAACCTCGTTTGCAACTGAAAAATCTCAATTACAACTCAAGTACACAAATCACGATGTAAATCTCATGGTTTTTTTTAGAGTACGCCAAGGCGTACCTTATTTTTATAGAAGAGAGAAAAAGTTTACAAGAAACTATCAGTGATACAAACAAAACTGACATATAGATCCAATGAAGCAAAAGCAACGCTAACACTACCAGCTAGAAAAATTAGGTTACAATCTCAAAAAGGGTCGAAGACTCCTGCTACTCCTCTCCTACCTAGCGTCCAAGCCGAGAATTCATCTCTCACGTTCCTGGCCAGTTTCACCACCGAGAACTGCCGGTTTTGATCCGCAAACACCCAGGCGTTCCTATTTTTCCACAGATGCCAGCACCCAAGTATGACCAGCGCATCAAAGTCTGATGGTTTTAGATTCTACTGAGCCATAACTTAGTTCTTAGTCTACTAAGAACTAGCAAAATCGATTTTTAAAATTATTTCCTGAGTGTCTTCAAAAAACTTTATGTTTACAGTGTTAAGCACTCGGCAAACAAAGTGTTCGCGGAGTTCCGAAATTTAAACACTCAGCAAACACGGCGGCCTAGACGGCGAAAACATTTTTTCGGGTAGATGTCACATCACATCATCATGTTTAAAGGCAGTTGAGTACATCAACGTCGTACATTTGATGCAGAAAGCAAAGCTTACTGCCTGACTGCTTACCTACTGATCGAACACCGCTAGTACATGTACAGTACATCCATACTGCAACGACACGAGCTTGTTAATCGCAAGCTCATCTAATCTAACTGTTCCAGTCCAACACAGGCGAACCGATGGGGAGCCGCGGTGGTGCGCCGTTGCCGCACCTGCTGTTCGTGACCAGCCCACTGCAGGGCCACATCAACCCGGTGCGCCGCCTCGCCGCCCGCGTCGCGGCTGCCGACGTTCTGGTGACCATATCCACCGCAGTCTCCGGCCACCGCCGCATGTTCCCCTCCCTCGGGTCCCCCGACGAGGAGGCCGTCGACGCCGCGGGCCTGCTGCACGTCCCCTTCTCTGACGGCTACGACGAGGGGTTCGATCGCGAGGTGCACGACGTCCGCTCCTTCGCCGCGCGCAGCCGCGTGGCCGGGTGCGAGACGCTATCCGGCGTCGTCGCGCGCCTCGCTGATCGCGGCCGCCCCGTCACGTGTGTCGTCTACACCTTTCTCGTCGGGTGGGTGCCCGAGGTGGCGCGCGCCCACGGCATCCCCGCCGCGCTCTTCTGGATCCAGCCGGCCGCCGTGTTCGCGGTGTACTACCACTTCTTCCACGGCCACGGCGCCGCCCTCGCCTCCTGCGCCAACGACCCCGCCCGCGACGCCGTCGTCTGCCTGCCTGGGCTGCCACCGCTCAAGTCCCGCGCGCTCCCGTCCATCGTGGCACTTACCTTGCCGGAGCAGCAGGGCTACGCGGTGCTCGGCATGCTGCGTGACATCTTCCTGGCGCTCGATGCGGACAGGCCCACCAAGGTGCTGGTCAACACCTTCGACGCGCTGGAGCTCGAGGCGCTCCGCGCGGTGCCGGAGCTGGAGCTCATCGCCGTCGGCCCCGTGGTGCCCCACATCGGCGCGTCTCCGTCCAGCACGGACCTGGCCCTGCGCGACGACGACACCAGCGGGTACCTGGAGTGGCTGGACACTCAGCCCCCACGGTGTGTGGTGTACGTGTCGTTCGGGACCTTATTCACGGCGAGCAAGCGGCAGCTGCTGGAGACGTTGCAAGGACTGAAGGCCACCGGCCGGCCGTACCTAGGGGTGTGGCGCGAGGTTGCCGAGGAAGGTGCGCCGTTGGACGGCACGAGCGGCGGTGGCGGCGCCGCCGACGGGAGGCAAGGGATGGTGGTGGAGTGGTGCGACCAGACGCGAGTGCTGTCGCACCCGGCGGTGGGATGCTTCGTGACGCACTGCGGGTGGAACTCGGCGCTGGAGAGCATCGCCTCCGGCGTGCCGATCGTGGCCATGCCGCAGTGGACCGACCAGCCGACCGTGGCGTGGCTGGTACAGGAGTGCGCGGGCGTCGGAGTGCGCGTGGAGGTGGACGGCGAGGGAGTGGCGGAACGAGGCGAGATCCAGCGGTGCGTGGAGACGGTCATGGGCGACGGCGACGCGGCGGTGGAGATCCGAGCACGCGCAACGACATGGATGGAACGGGCCAAGGAGGCGGTCACCGCCGGTGGCGTGCTGGAGAAGAATCTTCGAGCGTTCGTGTCGGGGCTATGAGAAGTCACACAGTCCTTTATAGTACTTGCGCGGAGAGTGCGTCATCTTCCACAGTTTCGAACAAACATATGCAGTTCGATTTCTGCCGACATTTCCTTAAAGCCTTGTTTACTTCTAGGGTATTTGAGGGGATGTGAGGGGATTATTTCGAATCCCGGAATTTCCCTGATAGGTTGTTTACTAGTCCGGGTTTTGAGGGGATAATCCCGGGATATCCCCACAAATCCCCTCCACTCTAGTGTATTTTTGGCTAGATAAAAAACTCTCCATCACAGTAGAGTATTTTTGGGGAAGAGTATTTGAGGGGATTTGAGAGTATTGGGTGAACACCAAATCCCCATATATCCCCACATCTTTCGGGGGTGAAAATATCGGAGAAGTAAACAAGGCCTAAAGAAAAAACTCATACTGTGAATGCATGAGAACTGGTTGCCAAAACGATCGGGTCCGAATGGCCGTGAATAATAGTGTTTCGTAAACTTCTTTTTAGACTGGTCGCTAGTGGGACAGGGCCTCCAGTCCCGGCCCGTAAGGGGCTTTAGTCCCGGTTTGCAAACCGGGACCCCAGCCGCGGGACTAAAGGGTAAACCTTTAGTCCCGGCCCGGTTACCAGCCGGGACTGGAGGCTGTCCACGTGGGCGGCTCCGAGTGAATCCAGGGCCAGGACCTTTAGTCCCGGTTTGTAACACAGACCGGGACTAAAGGCATCTACAGATTTTGTTTTTTTCTTTAGGGTTTAGGGGTTTTAGGGTTTTAGGTGTTCGGGGGATTAACGTGATGCCTTGTTTGGTGCCTTGTTTGGTGTTCGGGAATTAGTTTATGCATATATATAAGATTAACTTATCTTACAAGCGAGCATATATATACAATTATATTGGAGATCAGAATTATCGGGACTAGAGCCCGTCTATTCGATTACATGGACCAACATCAGTAATGGCCCCTAGCTACACTAAATCGTCATTTGTCATCTATAGCTTCCGTCCTCACAAAGGTCGCTAGCTCCTCTGCAACAGCAATCGCGCGTTGCTCTGGTAGGTACTTCTCCCTCATGGCCGTGTACTATATAAGAAGAGGAGATGAATATGAATATCAATCATGATAACAAAGAATGACGGGTAAAAATAGAGGTGTGAATATTCATTACTTACGTCGTATCTGTAATCCTTGTGCTCAGAGGTAAACGTGCGAATGGTCTCGCAAACATAGTATCCGCATAGATGCGTCCCCCGTGGCTGCTGATCGCACTTTACGAGAATAGAATATATATAATCAAAATAATAATCTAGCATCATAAATGTATTGAAAATAGAAGTATATCATACTACTACTTACCTGAGCGGCTCTAAAGGTCAGCTTCTCATGCTTGATACCGTCAGTCACGCACTTGAACCGCTTCCAAACCCTGCCCGACAAGGAAAATGATTTGCTAAGTTTTTCATTAATTGATATATCAGAAAACGATCGAAAGAGACCGATAGAGCGCAAGAATGATTGAAATTACCCTTGGAGCATGTCCTGCAGGCTTTGGAACTGTTCCAAGGGTCTCGATAATGGGTCGAAGGCATCAACTCTTCCCTTATCAATTTGAATGTCCAACAGAATCCAGTGGTAGCTGCACATGTATATATATATATATATATATATATGTGTCAGTAACTTATCAATTACACTTATAAGTGAATGGACACAACAGAGTAAGACCCGTACCTGAAGTTGTATGGAAACAGTATGTGGTCACAGAAATTTTGATCTGTTAGAAACCTTAGAAGGTTTTCCTCTGTCTCCTTGGGGTTATCAGTTAGCGTCTTTATATGTATTTTATCTGGGTCAATAAACCCAATATTTAGGATGTTCCTACTTTTACATTCCAGAATCTTCATTCTGCATAATAGAGTACAAGTCAGAACGGAACAAGTTATATGTAGATAATGAATTGAAATAACTGAACAAGTTATATGTAGACAACGAATTAAAAAACTGACAGACAATAGCAACTCATAAGCGATTTGTCGAGGGCGTCGGCATTGTACATCTGGAAGAGTTCATCAAAGTCGATATGGATGTCTTCGGGGCGGCCGTAGTACTCCCGTGGGACACGCGCCACGATCATCGTTCTCCCATTCTTTGATACACTTAAGTACCATGTATGCAAGTAACGCATATTTGTTGGGAGATCATCCAACTTATCTTTGCTGACCAAAGGCGCTCCCATGACAAACTGTGGCTTAGGGGCTACCACAGCCTTGGGTAACCTGTCGTCTTGGGAAGCCAGAACGTCTTCAACCGGGATACCCCATTCAGCCGCCCACTTCTTTGCTAATTCCAAATCTTGCCCCTGCACCAGAGAGGGAACATTCTCGGGTAACACCCTGAGGGGTGGGATCGACTGTTTGGCCTGTTGTCCAAGCTGAGGAACGTCTGATCTTTTTTTGCTTGTAGTTGAACTTGATTTGCTCCCACTTGCACTTGCACGTGATCTGCTCTTTTGCCCTTCCTTCTGCAATGTGCGTGTATAGTCGTCAGGCTTATGGTGTAAGTCATACTGTGATGGAAGGGTCATGAAGTATTTTGCATATGCTATTTGCTTCTCGGTGTATTTCGGGCGGGGCTCGGGTTCCTTCTTTTTCATCTGCGCATCATAATGTTCCTTTGCTATCCTGGCGTTTTCCTCGTCGGTACGATCATAAGGTCTGATAGGAAGATTAGCATGAGGTACCTTTGGGAGGGGCGACAGTTTGCGCTTTGGGGAGCTCCGTCGCTTAGAACTCATCGACGGAGCGTTCTTGCTGGCACGCTTCCGCTTAGTATCCTTAGCGGGGGGCGGCGGAGACGGCCGACCCAAGTCCGGCGGCGGTGATCGAGATGGACTCGTGTTGTGGTGGCCGTCGTCATGTGGAGGGCTTGGAGGTGATGGAGGTGTAGGTGACCTGCGACGACTCGGAGGCGGTGTTGTCCTTGGGGCCGAGCCTAGAAGCTTGATGTAGTTCTTGTCCCATAGGATGACTCCACCCAGTACTTCTCCGAGTGTCCTCTCATCTTCGGGTCCAGCCATGTCGAGCTCCATATCATGAAACCCCGCCATGATTTCATCCACCCCGACTTTAGCACAGCCAGCTGGAATCTCACGGCCATGCCAGCGTGCATCAGGGCCAGAAGGTAAAGCTTGTCCGACGGCCACCTTCATGGATATGTTCTTGAATTTTTGATGGAGTTCACATGATGTTGACTCCTTGATTCCATCCACGGGGTAGCCGGGACCGCCCTCTATCATTCTTCGTCCATCGTCGGGCGGGGCCTCAGATTCAGCCACGCTGCTTTTCCGCTTAGATGGGGCGCCGGTAATATCGAGTGCAGGATCTTCCTGGCGCGCTACTCCTCTAAGCTCGTCAATCTGCTTCTGTTGCTCGTTAAGCCTGGCAAGCAACTGGTTGAACGTGTCATTCTCCTCATCCTGCTGTCGCTTCTTTGCTCTCGCTCGGCTTCTGTAAGTGTCTTGGTCTCTGGCAAACCCAAGCCACCACGGGTAAGAAGGACCGAAGCCTCGCGTTCGTCCTCCATGTTCGTCATTGCCGAGGACCAGTGTGAGCAAATCTTTCTCTCTATCTGCAGTGAACTGTCTTTTTCCCTCTTTAATTTCTTTCACTATCTTTTTCCAATTCTCCCTGGGTATCCTAAGACCGTCACTGCAGATGAGGTCCCCTGTTTCTTCGTCGTACGAACCACCATGCGCAAGGAACCAATTCCTTGCTCTCAATTCCCACTCATCACAGATGGGTTCAGGTACGATGCCTTTAGCTAGCAGATCTTGCTCTTTCTTATCCCACTTTGGGATGGCAGTCTCATAGCCCCCTGGCCCCAGCGTGTGGTGATATTTCTTCTTGTCGGCATTTTTCTTGTTCTTTTCTGATAATGCCTTGGCATCTTCTGACTGCTTGTACTCCTGAAATGCCTTCCAGTGATTCGCCTGCTTGGCTAGATACCCCTCGAATACTGGCACTTTCTTTGTCTTCAGATAGTCTTGCCATAGCTTCTTCTTCCAGCTACGGAACAGTTCGGCCATCTTATTTAGAGTCCACTGCTTGACTTTGGCCCTCAGTTTATTTGCGGCGTCTTGATTCTCACATTCTGGCAGGTTGAAATGTGACATGATATCATTCCAAAGATTATCTTTGTACCTTTCGGCGACATAGTCACTATCGGCTGCCCCTTTGCGCTTGTTCCACTCCCGAACGCTGATCGGGACGTGATCCCTAACGAGAACTCCGCATTGCTTCTTGAATGTGTCAGCAGCATTCTTAGGAAGCTTTGGTTCGCCCGTAGGCAATATCACCTCAAAGGTGTAATGCGTCCGTGCATCCAACTTTTTAGTCGGTCCTCGTTTCGTAGCTTTGCTCGATGTGGAGGCCTAAGAGGGAGAAACATTCGTCAAATTAATGTATATGTATACAATATAGAGCTATCTCCAATATTTTTCACATATTACAAGTGATTGCCGAACTTCATATGAATACCTCGCCCGACTTTGTTATTTCTCCACCGGCTTCTCCATCAGTGGAGCTATCCCCTTCTCCGTCATTGGAGTTATCTCCTGCCCCGTCGGCTTCATCTTCGTGTCGGTCGACCTCCATTCCATCTCCGGAGGGGTTTAGAAACGACGACGGAGATTCAGCTGGTTCAACGTCAGGGGCGTCTTTGATTATATCTTCGAGAAGTTCTTCCTCTTCGAGGTTCCTGCTATGTGGATCCATAGTTTCTGCAAAAAACAGACATTTATATTTCAATTATCAACGCTATATGGAATAATAACTAACAAAAAAATCTTACTTATTATCTAACTACTAACCCTAACTAATAACAAAACAAATATTTGCTAACAATTATTACTACTTAACAAATATTTGCTAATAATTATTACTACTTAACAAATATTTTTCTAACAATTATTACTACTTAACAAATATTTGCTAATAATTATTACTACTTAACAAATCTTACTTATATCTAACAATTATTTTGCTAACAATTATTACTACTTAACAAATATTTGCTAACAACTATTACTACTTAACAAATATTTTGCTAACAATTATTACTACTTAACAAATATTTGCTAATAATTATTACTACTTAACAAATCTTACTTATATCTAACAATTATTTTGCTAACAATTATTACTACTTAACAAATATTTGCTAACAACTATTACTACTTAACAAATATTTTGCTAACAATTATTACTACTTAACAAATATTTGCTAATAATTATTACTACTTAACAAATCTTACTTATATCTAACAATTATTTTGCTAACAATTATTACTACTTAACAAATATTTGCTAACAACTATTACTACTTAACAAATATTTTGCTAACAATTATTACTACTTAACAAATATTTGCTAACAACTATTACTACTTAACAAATATTTGCTAATAATTATTACTACTTAACAAATATTTTGCTAACCTATTTACTAACAATCTATATAGCATTTCTATTACTAATAATATTTTGCTAACAATTATTTGCTAACAATTATTTTGCTAACCTATTTACTAACAATTATTTTGCTAAGCATTTCTATGCTATCTAACAATTTCTATTTCTATTATTCTATCTAACAATTTCTATCTAACATAAAGTTTTAACATAAAATTTCTATTTCTATTTCTATTATTTTTCTATTTCTATTCTATCTAACCCTAACACAATTAAATTTCTATTTCTATTTCTATTATTTTTCTATTTCTATTCTATCTAACCCTAACACAATTATTTTTCTATTTCTATTTCTATTATTTTTCTATTTCTATTCTATCTAACCCTAACATAATTTCTATTTCTATTCTATGTAACCCTAACACAATTATTTTTCTATTTCTATTTCTATTATTTTTCTATTTATATTCTATCTAACCCAAACCAAAAAAAAGGGAGGGACGGTGGTCGGCGGTCTCACCGAGCGTCGGCTGGGGAGGGTCGGGGCCGGACGGCGCGGCGCGGCGGGAGGGCGGTGGCGCGGCGCGGCGCTCGCTGGCGGCGGGCGGCGCGGGAGAGGGCGGCGGCGCACGGGACTCGGAGGCGCGGGAGGGCGGTGCGGCACACGGGGCTCGGTGGCGGGGGGAGGGCGGCGCGGCGCGGCGGGTCTCGGCGGCGGCGTCAAAGATCCGGCCGACCGCAACGTTCCTCTCGGGAAGCTCCTCGCGCTCGGCGTCTCGTCGATGGTTTTCGCGCTAAGTGTGTAGTGGGGAAGAAGAGAAGTGGGGCGCAGGCTTTATACCCCCCCCCTTTAGTCCCGGCTGGGGGCTCAAACCGGGACTAAAGGGGGTCTTTAGTCCCGGTTTGAACCCCCAGCCGGGACTAAAGGGTGGTGGGGCCGGTAACCGCCCGAGCCCCCCGAGCCCCCCCCCTTTAGTCCCGGTTGGTGGATCCAACCGGGACTAAAGGTGCAATAAATGCGCGCCAATGCTGAAATTTTTTCAGTTTTTCATTTCAAATATGAATTTGTAATTTTGAATTGAATAACTTATGTATATTTTAGAATCTGATAAAACTTTCAATATGAAAAGTGTTTGAAATTGATTAACTAATTCAAAACCATTTTCTATTTTCAAAATTAATTATTTTAACTATCCAAACTATTAACTATTTTGCCATTTTTAATTAAAACTATATTGATTAATATTCTTTTTGTATAATTTAGAATTTGACAAAACTTTCAATATGAAAAGTGTTTGAAATTGATTAACTAATTCAAAACCATTTTCTATTTTCAAAATTAATTATTTTAACTATCCAAACTATTAACTATTTTGCCATTTTTAATTAAAACTATATTGATTAATATTCTTTTTGTATAATTTAGAATTTGACAAAACTTTCAATATGAAAAGTGTTTGAAATTGATTAACTAATTCAAAACCATTTTCTATTTTCAAAATTAATTATTTTAACTATCCAAACTATTAACTATATTGATTAATATTCTTTTTGTATATTTTAGAATTTGACAAAACTATTAAAGTGAGCCGACTTTTTTTCTAAAGAGCGGTGATGACCGATCCATACCATTCTTCACATCCAGCCATCCATGTAACCGTGTCTGTCGTAGCCATGGAGAATCTTCATCATGCATTACATAAAAGGTTTAATACATTATTACATTATTGCACCAACATTCCTATCTATTATTTATGTTTTATTCTGGGTCGTAGCCATGGAGAATCTTCATCATTCAGTAGGATGCTTGGGTCAGTTTTCACTTTGAAGGGCGGAATTTCATGAAACTTATTATAATCTACTGACATGTCTGTCTTGTCATCTACTCCCACGATGTTTCTTTTCCCTGAAAGAACTATGTGGCGCTTTGGCTCATCGGACGATGTCTTCTTTTGCTGATTTCTTTTTCTCGTTTTTGTAGACATGTCCTTCACATAGAAAACCTGAGCGACATCGTTGGCTAGGACGAATGGTTCATCCATGTACGCAAGATTGTTGAGATCCACTGTTGTCATGCCGTACTTTTGGTCTACAACTACCCCGCCTCCTGTCAGCTTCACCCATTTGCACCGAAACAAAGGGATCTTAAAAGTAGGTCCATAGTCAAGTTCCCATATCTCCTCTATGTACCCGTAATATGTTTCCAAACAGTGCCCATTCTCGTCTGTTGCATCAAAGCGGACACCACTGTTTTGGTTAGTGCTCTTTTTATCTTGGGCAACCGTGTAAAATGTATTCTCATTTATCTCGTACCCTTGGAAAGTACATATAGTCGAAGATGGTGGCCTGGCCAAACAGTACAGCTGATCTCCAACGGTGTCATCATTCATGAGATGTGTCTGCAACCAACTACCGAAAGTCTTCTCGTGTTCCCCTTTAATCCAAGAGTCAGCCTTCCCCGGGTTTTCGGAGCGTAGAATATTCTTGTGTCTCACGATATACGGAGCCACCACGGTGGAATTGTGTAGAACTGTGTAGTGTGCTTGAGAGAAAGAATGCCCGTCCATACATACTTTTGCTTTCCTTCCTAGTGTGCCTTTTCCTGTCAGCCTACCCTCATACCGAGATTCAGGAACACCAATCGGCTTAAGGTCAGGAAGAAAGTCCACACAAAACTCAACGACCTCCTCTGTTCCATAGCCCTTGGAGATGCTTCCTTCTGGCCTAGCACGGTTACGAACATATTTCTTTAAGACTCCCATGAACCTCTCGAAGGGGAACATATTATGTAGAAACACAGGACCGAGAATTCTAATCTCTTCGACTAGGTGAACTAGGAGGTGTGTCATTATATTGAAGAAGGATGGCGGGAACAACAACTCGAAGCTGACCAGACATTGGACCACATCAATCTGTAACCCTGATAGACTTTCTTGATCGATTACCTTCTGAGAAATTGCATTGAGGAATGCACATACCTTCACAATTGCCAGGCGAACATTTTCCGGTAGAATTCCCCTCAATGCAACCGGAAGCAATTGCGTCATAAGCACGTGGCAGTCATGAGACTTTAGGTTTTGGAATTTTTTGTCTTTCATATTTACGATTCCCTTTATATTCGACGAGAAGACAGTCGGGACCTTGATACTGAAAAGGACTTCAAAGAAGATTTCCTTCTCTTCCTTGGTAAGAGCATAGCTGGCACGCCCTTGAAACTGCCCTGGATGCATGCCATCTCTTCCTTTATGACGTTCCTGGTCCTCCCGTGCTTCCGGTGTATCTTTTGACTTCCCATACAAGCCCAGGAAGCCTAGAATATTCACGCAGAGATTCTTCGTCAGGTGCATCACATCGATTGCGGAGCGGACCTCATGGACTTCCCAATAGGGTAGCTCCCAAAATATAGATTTCTTCTTCCACATGGGTACGCGCTTATCAGGGCCGTTAGGAACAGGTTGGCTGCCAGGACCCTTTCCAAAGATTACTTTTAAATCTTTGACCATATCAAATACTTCAGCACCAGTACGGATGACAGGCTTCCCCCGGGGTTCTGCCTTGCCATTGAAATGCTTGCCTTTTTTCTTTAAGGGATGCTTGGGCGGAAGAAAACGACGATTGTACGGATACACATTCTTCCTACATTTGTCCAGACATATACTTTCTGTCTGATCCAAACAATGCGTGCATGCATTGTATCCCTTGTTTGACTGTCCTGAAATGTTACTAAGAGCAGGCCAATCATTGATGGTTACGAAAAGCAACGCTCGAAGGTCAAATTCCTCTTGTTTGTGCTCGTCCCACACACGTACACCTGGTTCGGCCCACAGCTGTAAAAGTTCATCAACTAATGGCCTTAGGTACACATCAATGTCGTTGCCGGGTTGCTTTGGACCTTGGATAAGCACTGGCATCATAATGAACTTCCGCTTCATGCACAACCAAGGAGGAAGGTTGTAGATACATAGAGTAACGGGCCAGGTGCTGTGACTGCAACTCTGCTCCCCAAAAGGATTCATGCCATCTGTACTCAGACCAAACCATAAGTTCCTTGCGTCACCTGCAAATCTTGGGAACTCTCTCTCGATTTTTCTCCACTGCCGACCATCAGCGGGGTGCCTCAACTTATCGTCTTTCATACGATCTTCCATGTGCCATCGCAACAACTTCGCATGATCTTTATTTCTGAACAGACGTTTCAACCGTGGTATTATAGGAGCATACCACATCACCTTGGCAGGAACCCTCTTCCTGGGTGGCTCGCCCTCAATCTCACCAGGGTCATCTTTTCTGATCTTATACCGCAATGCAGTGCATACCGGGCATTTATCCATATTCTCATACTTCTCACCGCGGTAGAGGATGCAGTCATTAGGGCATGCATGTATCTTCTGCACGTCTAATCCTAGAGGGCAGACAAGCTTCTTTGCTTCGTACGTGCTGGCGGGCAATTCGTTCTTTCTTGGAAGCATCTTCTTCATCAGTACCAGCAACCTTTCGAATGACGAGTCAGTCACACCGGTCTCTGCCTTCCACTTCAGCAATTCCAGTGTGCTACCCAGCTTCTTCTGGCCATCTTCACAAGTTGGGTACAACAATTTGTTGTGGTCCTGTAACATCTGCTCGAACTGCAACCTCTCCTTTTCTGTGTCACAGCCTCGCCGTGCTTCAGAAATTACCCGGCCAAGATCATCAGCGGGCTCATCTGGTTCCCGTTCTGCACCCTGATCTTCTTCTTCATTGTCTTCCATTGCGGTATCAACATACTCAGGGAACATAGATCGGTAGTTGTCATCATCGTTCTCTTCTTCTTCATCGTCGTCTTCCATCATAACCCCTCTTTCTCCGTGCTTGGTCCAAACATTATAGCCCGACATAAAACCGGACCGAAGCAGGTGGCTCTGAATGACTCTTGAGGAAGTGTAATCCTTCTCATTCCGACATTCAACACATGGACAAAACATATAGCCACCACCATGCTTGTTCGCATCGGCCGCATCTCGAAAAGAATGCACGCCTTCTCTGTAAGCGGTTGTGCGTCGATCACCGTACATCCATGGATGGCTCATCTGCGTCATACGACAGTATATCAAACACAATCACGATCCTAAAAATTAGTACCGCACGGTCTAAACAAGAAAATATAGTTGCTAACCTTTTAGAATAAGTGGAAATAAAGAGGAAGAGGTTTAAGCGTGGCTCGGGCATCGACTATATCGTAGTTGTGTTCGGTGAACTGAAGCGGCATCGCTCTAACACACATTTCAACAAACACCTCTAGTGCATCCAAGAAAAAAGGAGAGCTAGCACACACCCACACTCTTTCATCCAAAAAAATGCAAGGAAGATGGGAGAGAGGGGCTGCGGCCATATATATAGGCAGAGGACTTTAGTTCCGGTTTGAGACACAAACCGGGACTAAAGGGTGCGCACATGCGGGCTGCACACCGCGTAGCCCTTTAGTCCCGGTTTGTGTCTCAAACCGGGACTAAAGGCTTGTTACGGGCCGGGACTAAAGCCTCCCGGGCGGCTGGCGAATTTGGGGCGACGTGGCCGGGCCTTTAGTCCCGGCCCAGATGGAGGCCGGGACTAAAGGGTCCAGGCCAAAGGCCCTTTTTCTACTAGTGGATGGCTCGTGGAAAGAAAGTAAGGAGAGATAGTTGCGTGGCTAGTATAATAACTTGTCAACTTTGCATTTTTATACAACAAGTTGCAAGTTGTGGCTGGGTTATACAAAACCCACTAGTGGAAAATAGACCTTTGGTCAGGCACCTTTAGTCCCGGCCGTTGTCTGGACCAGGACTAAAGCCCTGGCCACGTCGCCCGAATTCGGCCTACGCGTACGACACCCATTGGTCCCGGTTCGTTAGGACCCATTAGTCCCGGCTTGAGATACAAATCGGAACTAAAGGGCTCTGCGGCCCACTGCGGGCAGGTGCTTCCCCTTTAGTCTCGGTTTGTATCTCAAATCGGGACTAATGGGCTGGCCCTATATATATGGCCGCACCCCTCTCCCCTCTCTCTTATTTTTTTCCTGGTGGGAGGAGTGTGGATTTGTGCTAGTTTTTTTATTTATTCGGTGTTTGTTGAAATGTGTGTTAGAGCGATGTCACTTAAGTTCACTGATGACAACTATGATATGAGATGCCCGAGCCACACTTAAGCCTCCTCCTCTTTATTTCCACTGTCCTAAAAGGTTAGCAACTATTTTCTCGTTTAGACCATGCGGTACTAATTTAAATAGGATCGTGATTGCGTTTAATATATATTTGTATGATGCAGATGAGTCATTTATGGATGTACGGTGACCGACGCATATCCGCTTACAGAGAAGGCGTGCATTCTTTTCGAGATACGGCCGAGGCGAACAAGCATGGTGGTGGCTTTATATTTTATCAATGTGTTGAATGTCAGAATGAGAAGGATCACACTTCCTCAAGAGTCATTCAGAGCTACCTGTTTCGGTCCAGTTTCATGTCTGGCTATAATGTTTGGACCAAGCACGGAGAAAGAGGGGTTATGATGGAAGACGACGATGAAGAAGAGAACGATAATGACAACTGCCGATCTATATTCCCTGACTACGCTGATGATATTCATATTGATCTCTTTTTCTTATATAGTTCAAGGCCATGCGGGAGAAGTTCCTACCAGAGCAACGCACGATTGCTGTTGCAGAGGAGCAGGCGGGGTTTTTAAGGACAGAAGCTATAAATGACAAATGACGATTTAGTGTAGCTAGAGGCTATTACTGATGTCGGTCGGTATAATCAAATAGACGGGCTCTAGTCCCGGTAATTGTGATCTCCATATAATGTATATATATGCTCGATCATAGGACAAGTTATCTTATATATATATATATATATATATATATATATATATACATATGCACAAACGTGTACGTGCAGAATTATACGAAAACTATTTTGAAATGAAGAAAGAAATAAATAAAATATAACAAAATAAATCTCCTGAACCCTAAACCCTAAACCCTAAATAAAATACAACAAAATAAATTCCTGCAGTGACAATTTAGTCCCGGCCCGTGTTACGAGCCGGGACTAAAGGAGGTTCCCCAGCGCGCTCCACGACGCCCATGTGGTGGGCTTTTTATCCTAGCTGGTAACAGGACTGAGACTAATGGGTTAGGCCTTTAGTCCCACTTGTTTAGTCCCGGTTTGCCAATCGGGACTAAAGCTCCTTACGGACCGGGACTAAAGGGCCTATCTCCACTAGTGACCTTTGCCTATGTGAGCATTTTCATACAGTTCAAACGAGGAGCAACATGTGTGTGCGCAGGATCAAGTGATTTGCAACGGAGCCTTAAGGACGAAGCTCGACGTACGCAACGATGGCCGATGATTCGTGCCTCCGAGACTAGGGTGAAACTCCGTAGTATGTAAGTGCTTTTCTCCTCCTCTTCTTGTGACTTTCTCTTGTGCCATTGACGACGATGATGAAGGTGCTGTTCATGAGCACATTTGTAGTGTCATGAAATTAGACGAAATAGTGGTGCCTTCCTGGGAAAAATTCTCTGACTTCACATACTTGCAATGACGGGATCATAGCAATTTCTTGAAGGGTCTAAGGGATCATGTGATTGTACCAGTTCCTAGCAAAACACCAGAGATGCAGGCAATGTAGAGACAATGATGCAATTTTAGGTTCATCTGCTAAAATTTGTGCAACATAGAAAGATGTTGGGGATAAAGATGAAGAAGATGGTGACACAGTGATTTCTATGATTCTGAATGATGCGGAGAATGGTGATGATGATGCATTTCAAGAAAATAATGACAAGGATGTAAATGGTAATAATGAACATATAGAGATAATTGAGAAAGAGGGTGATGGTAGGCTTGATCATGATGATTTAAATCTCACAAAGGAGCTAAGCCACTAGGGTACAAATTCAAAGAATTCAATGCTAAATTTGATATGGAAACACCTGTATTCAAAATAGGCATGTTTTTCTCCAGTATGAATGAATTCAGAAAAGCTTTGACAACATGTAGTGTCAATGAGAGAGAGAGAGAGAAGATCAGGAAGTCAAAAAGGATTGTCATCCTGTTCATTAAGTAATATATTCAAATTCGCAAAAAAGAGAGGCTTGATGCTCATTGTGAGGAAGGCTTCCCTTGGTTGATTAAGGTGTCACAGGATGACAAAAGCCATTGTGGCGAGAAAATATTGTAGTGAGCACACATGTGAGAGATACTAGGAGCAGAAGACACTAATAGATTTATTTCTAACTTAAGTATTCATTGATGAGTTCAGCAAGTACATCATACCATGAGGTAATTTCTATGTAAATGGTACATAATCTAGAGATATTGAGGCCCCTTTTCTGGATTGGTGACACAGATGAATCACAGGAAACAACATACTCAATACTCACTTGATTGTTTGCCAATCAAGACTAAGTTGTAAAGAATTCATGCATGCCATTGTCTCCGCTTCCTTGGCCTTCGAGAAATCTTCCAGGAATGTACTAGCATGGAGCCATGAACCATCACCTGACCAACACAATTCATCACAATATTTAGTTGAGTTAGTACACAAGAACAATCTTCCATACCTGTACTAGCATGTATCTTCAATCGATTACAATTTATAATCATAGCATCCAAAATAAAGCAAACTTGCAAACCTTGATATTTAGGAGCACATTCTCATAGATGAAATAATCTGTGACAAACTACATCTGTAACACTGGTCTGCTAATAGGGTATTAAGACAGTAGGCTTCGGCATACACATATATTGGTTGCTTACATATTTTGTTCTACCAACTACATGAATCACGGTACGTAAAAGAATAAATATTTTGCTAGAAATCAGGCGCCTGATATTTATCTCAGGCGCCTCCTCGTCCGTTCGATCGAACTGTTGAGATTTGTGCTGAGTCAGGAAAGAAGAAGGCCGACCGCGCCAGAGACGGAGACGATGTGGCTGGCCGCGGCATCGTCGGTGGAGGTCAGGCCAGGACCTCGCCGGAGACGGGGACAGAGGTGTGAATCGCTACATGTAAAAAATCTCCTACTCCCTCTAACCCATATTACTTGTTGTTAATATGGATATATCCAAACATATATTATTGTCTAGATACATTCATATTAGCGACAAGTAATATGGATCGGAGGAAGTAGCTGAAACGTAATGGCAAGGATAGGACGGCTAGGATACATATAGTTTAGAAAAAATATTAAGTGTAAATAAAATGGTTACATACTTTCTTTGATTTTATTTACACTTATACTTTCTTTGTTTTTATTTATCCTTAGCTCTAAGTTTCCAACAGTCAAATCTCTAAAATTTTATCGAACATGTAGCAATACATATAAACATCCATAATACAATTTTATATAATATAAAATACATAATACATAATATGATAATAATAATAATAATAATAATCTGATTTATTTTTATGTTGATATTTTCCTATATATTTGGCCAAACTATATAAAAGATTATTTTGACTAAACCAAAACGTAGGTAATTGTGAAATGAGGAATTACATTATTCTATGATTGAGTACATACAAAATGAAAATTTATTCGGATGCCATTAGACTAAGAAATTCACAAAAAATCTATAGAAGTTTCAGATTAATAAAGTCATGATATTTATCACACTATGTACATTGTTTCTATGATTCATTACACATAAATGATAAATTTATACCAACACTCCCACAAGACGCATGCGGAAGTTTGGATTTCAAATTCAGAATTTTGGAATTTTTAATTAATGAAGTCGTGACATTTTTTAGACTAACTACGGAAACATCCCTCACGCTAAAAATGTTACCGCCTTAACGATAAGTACAAGGCTCCGTCAACACATATTCTCGCGAGGATGAGAATGTCCCCCCATTGATGGAATATCCAAACTTAGTGAGACACAAAACATCAAAGCTTCACAACTAATGAAGATACAACTTTAGTCGACAAACCATCATTACATATTTTGGATTAATGATCACTACTGCAGAATGGCTTATAGCTGCCATCACATTAGTGGATACACATAGGCCTAAGCCAATATAGATATATCAACTTGATACGTTTCATATTTAGTATCCACACAGTGTGTCGATACTATTTTTAAGTAGAGGTCCTCAAAATCTTACACTTAATTCTTATGAATTCTTTTGACGGATATTGCTTGGTTTGTAAAGTAGACATATTTAGATTATTATACGTGTCTTTCTCTCATATAACAAAATCAACATAAGAGCATATATTAAGAGTCATTTTTCATAACATATAAAATACATGTGACCGAGCGTGTAAAACCATTGACTAAAGATCAGGATAAATTAAGAGTTCGAAAATCTTAAAGTCTATTCTCTAACTTTGAATATTAATGTATAAACATGTCAACAAATATGCATAGAAGAAAATATTTTATCCCAAATAGTATATTCATATAAAAAATAATAGATAAAAGTTTCACCATGTTCAGTTTTACAAAAATTTGCACATTGTGACCTAGAGTGAGTAAATGAGAGCAAGAAACCTTAGAATTAATAAAATGATTCTCCTTGTGTAATATCACCTATTAAGGGGATAGATGATTTTATATGAATTCATTGATTTTTCACCAAAGATAACTAACATCATGTACTAATCAAAGATCATGTAAGAACTATAGTTTGGTTTACAAATCATGTATCTCTTACATTGGTGTATCACCATATGGCTTAACAACCATTTGCCTAGAAATTCGAGATTGCCAATAATGTGACTCGCATACATGATTTTTTTTTAACCATAACATTTTCAATAGTTGTACAACAAAAATTTTTTTTGTCACATAATGAAAACTAATATGATAAACTAAAGCATATTTTTATTTCTAAAAACTTTCAACTAACTATAGATGATGCCCTCACATTTGCGAGGGCCACCTTGCTAGTTATGTATTAAAAGCAATACACGGATGTCTAATAGACCCGCCACTTTGAGCCACATCATCTAAATTATTTTGATAGTTGGATACACTAGTAGAAAACAGGGCTTTCATTTGGAGCTGCCTGAGGCTTTAGCACCGGTTGTCTTACAAACCCGGACTAAAGGGATGCTTTAGCACCGATTCGAGCGGTCAGGACGCCGCAGGGAACACGTGGAGCTTTAGCACCGGTTTGTAAGGAACCTTTAGCACCGGTTCGAGCCACGAATCGGTGCTAAAGGTGTTGCGTTAGCCGCGTGGCAGGCGCAAGATCTTTAGCACCGGTTTGTGGCTCGAACTGGTGCTAAAGGTGGCCCTTTTGCACCGGTTTGTGGCACGGACCAGTGCTAAAGGTCCTGCCTATATATACACTCACCCACCAGCCCTCTATTTTTTTCATGTGGAAGGTGTGAGAGGGGTGTGCTAGTTAGATTTCTTTCCTATGCACAAGAGGTGTTTGATGAAAATCCTAAGAGCATAATGCTACTTAAGTTCACACAAAATAAAAATGATATGAGGTGCCCGAGCGACACTTAGGCCTTGTCCTCGTTCTTTCCTCCTCGATCGAGGTTAGCAACTCTATCCTTTCATTTGTCATTGATACAATGCATGTTTTGATGTATAGTGGTCATTTCACTATTTATGATGTTCTATAATGGTTTTGGTAAACTTAATTATATGACGCAGATGAACTGACGATAATGGATGTACGGTGACCGACGCAATTCTGAGTTCATTGAAGGCCTTCGTAATTTTGGCAATGTGGCTCGCGCAAACATTCAGAATAGTTTTATATGTTGTCCATGCATGTATTGACTGTGAAAGGCTCATATAAAATCTATGGTTAGGGTTTAAGTAAATAACATAACTCTGAAAAGCTCATATATACATCAGCATGTCAAAATTAGATCTCTGCACCGGTGCCTGTCTTGCATACGTTACACATTAAAACTTATCTCAACACATGGCGGTTTAAAGAAAAAACTATATGTTTATCTTCATCCGGGTAATTTTAATAAAAAAGACTACACGCTGGCAGCTATAGGACGTGAAAAATGTTCGTTTAAAAAGGAAAAACGTTAGTTCAAAACAAAAAGAAGTCCTTTTGACCAAGTTCAGCTCGTTGTGCCAGGGCATCACTTTGAGCTTGCTTTTGAAGTACATGCTAACCAGCTATAGAACGAGATCTATGTCTGATGAAAATAAATAATATGTATTCAAGCCTATACCAGTACATATATATTCATCTTTCGTCTACGAAATAACACAACATAGCTGGCTTTTCAATTTTAGTCATTGTCGGAAAACTCTATCTTGACGTGTATGTCACTGTTTGCCTAATATATTACCGCAGAACTCGGCATCTAGAATATTTGCCAAGTACCAAATAAAAAGCACTCGGCAAAAATTTGGATACTCGATAAAAACCTAAAACCAAGTCGGCAACTACTCCCTCCGTTTCAAAATATAAGATGTTTTAGATTTATGAAGCAAATGTATCTAGATATGTTTTAGTGTGTATATTCAAGTGAACCTATACACTAAAAGATGTCTAAATACACTTGCTTCATAAAGCTAAAACATCTTATATTTTGAAACGGAGGGAGTATATAGCAAGCATCCACACAACACTCAGAAAACTCGTGGCACTCCAAAACTATACTAAATAAAAAGAGAAAAAAAATGCTAATTTGGTCTATGAAGTTGCCACGGATGTGTGATTTGGTCACGAACTTGCAAATCGTGAATTCTGGATCACAAAGTTGCCACACACAAGCGTTTTTGTCACTCCATGACGGCCACCATTAGTTTTGTGACATGGCAGATTGTTTTTTGTGAATACACCCCTAAAACTCTGTTTCTTCTCTTTTGAGAACATTATCTCTCTCCCTCCCTCACTCCATCACTCCAGAAAAATCCCCAAAAAAGTGTGCCCTAGGGATCGATCTCAGGTCGAATAATGGCGTGGAAGCCAGTGATTTGATTGAATGGGGGTTCGATTTATTTTTGACTAGCCAGAGGCGAAGGTCTGCCTTCTCATCTGCAGGAGGTCGAGCTCGGGGAGGCCGATCTTCTCGCCGGTGCTACTGGAGGAGCTCGCTGCCGTGTGTCATCGTGTGGAGCGCCGCGACCCACAATTTGGGGAGTATGGGGCCGTCGGGCTAGTCACGATATCGACCCATTGTTGAGGTTAGGACCTTGGGGAGGCTACGGTGTCGAGATCTGCGGGCAGTGGCTCAGAGATGGAGACAAGAGATTGGAGAAGAAGAATCATACGACAATATAAGATTCAAGAAACATATAAAGACTAATCCGGATTTTTTCGAGCCCATGAAAAATAATCAAGTTAGAAAAAGGATCTAGTAACTAGAAGAAATAAACATGTAGGAGGTTATTTGTAAAAAAAATAGACATCGCCATCACGGGGTGACCAAAACGCTCGCGCGTGGCCACTTCGTGATCCAGAATTCACGATTTGCAAGTTCGTGACCAAAGCGCACATCCGGGACAACTTTATAGACTAAATTGGTGTTTTTCTCAAATAAAAATAGACAATGGCCATGTCTCAAATAAAACTAGAAATAAATATGATGCCCTCGCATTTGCAAGGGCCTCCATGCTAGTTCATACTTAAAAGAAAATATTTCAAAAAAGATCAAATTTTTATAGAAGTGCCCTCACTCGTTTGAATTGCCCCACTGAAATTTATGTTTGGGTCCGCCACTGTATGACGGAGGGGGTAGGAATTAGGATGCAAATAGAACCTACATTTTTTTTCTCAGGAGAAAACAAACGCAGCTGGCATTTGAATTTCCAAATCCATGTGGCTAAGCAAAGCCGCCACTTCAATACCGGATTACTGCATCAAGCATATGACTGATCAACTGCACTCGATGTTCTCTTATCGGCGGGGCTCGGAACAAAAACAACAGATAGGTCGAGCGCATTCATGGACATGCTGGGGGGTTTTTACACTGAAGATCGAGTCAAGTGGAATCACCGTTCATGTCGCCCAAGCCAGCGAGCAGGCCGGTTCCAGTCCCCAGGGCCCAAAGCCAGATATTAAATCTTTAACCTTTTTGGTTGTAATCTTTAATCAGTTTGCTAAGAGATGGATGGACCCTTCCGTCCTTCGTCCTTGATCCCTGTCAGTGTGGTCACAGGCGGCAACAACCAGCGACGTTCGGCTAGATTGGTCCAAACTCCGATCGGAACGACGGAGATCACGCGAAATCCTTAGGTTTTGTGTGGTCAAAATCTTTATGGACCTGGAACTCGCGTGAAGCGTTGCTGCTGCTGTTGCTAGGAAGGTTTTGAACACTGTCGTGCTAGTGGAATGGTAGCAGTAAGTAGCTTGAGCTCGTGCTGGTCCAGCTGCCTCCCCTGTACCGCCAAGGCCCCCTTCCTTGCTTTGCCTGAACGCTTTGTTGGCGATTCAGGGTTTCATGCCCACTCATGATAAATAAGTAGCCACCTAACTGTGCGAGCTTCGATCGGCTACATCTTTGCCGGCCAGCCCGTGAAAGTTTCAAAAATAAAGAGAGACAACCCCACGAGAAAATGTTCTCATAGCAGACTACTCACACTCACTGATATCAGCTGGTCCTATCTTAGCTTAGCTTTAGCTAGCCTAGTCGCCCGAGTAGTTAACAACAAGCTGTCCAAGCGATTGATCACTTCAAAGGCTGCGGGGGAGAAGGGAGGAGGAAGAAGACAACCACATGCTATTACTACTACTATCCATCCTCGCTCCAGTATGTGCGTGAGTGTGCCTAGATAGAGAGATTCACAAGCGGACAAGCTGTGGAAGCATGGCTCGTAGCTTCCACTTTGTTGCCTTGCTCCTCTTGCTCTTATTCTTCTTCTTGCTCTCCTCTGCCTCGCCACTGGCCTCCTCCGGCCACAGCAGGGGCAATGCCACCGCTACCGCAACGCTGAGGCCAGGGCTCAAGCAGAGGAGGATCAGGGCTCTCCTCAGCACGCTCAACAAGCCTTCTGTCAAGACCATCCAGGTTACCATTTGTACCCCAACTAGTTCTTCAGTGCACATTGCTTTCTCCATTATGTTCTTGGGTTAAAGACATGTTTCTTTTGCTTTACAGAGCCCAGATGGCGATTTCATTGACTGTGTTCCGTCTCACCTCCAGCCTGCATTTGACCACCCAAAGCTAAGGGGACAGAAGCCTCTGGTAAAAGCAGATTCTTTAACCTTTACTCACAATGTTGTGTGCTGCTTATAGTTACCAAACTAGCTTTTTTGTCTCCTCTCAATAGAATCGCTAAGCGATTCCGTAATGCTTAATTAGGACCCACCGGAGATGCCCAAGAACTACAACTCCACCATTGCCGGAGGGAGCAGAGTGGGCGCGGTGGTGGTGCAGGCGTGGCATGCCACCGGCGAGGCTTGCCCGGAAGGGACGGTGGCACTGCGCCGGACGACGGAGAAGGATCTGCTCAGGGCCAGCTCCCTCAAGAGGTACGGCAGGAAGCCGGCACGCCGGATTACTCGTCGTGATTCCACCAGCAGTGGCCATGAGGTTGGTTGCTTTGCAGACTCTCTCTTCCCTCCTGATGATGGATAAAATATGGAAGGAATAACTCTGCAGTTTTTTACCTTGCTACTAGGATCACTGGTTGCATTTGTTCATATCTGTAGGCCAACCTTTTGTTAGATCCAGTGAAACAGCTTGCAGTTTAGATCGCCTCTGCTTGGCTAGCCGATTTTGCCATTGGAATATTTCAGTCAGGACAGTGGTCAGACTTCTGTCTGGTACGGTCTTAAGGGGCAGCATGTGCGTCTCATCTTGGTTGAGTAGACTTCAGACTACCGTAAGTTTTTCACATCGGTGGTCGAATTAAGATCTCTGGCATGCCAGGCATAGTTTCTGTGAAGACAATGACAAAGCCCTCAAAATTATTTAATTTTTTTATCTTACTGTCAGTACAGTAAGGATGAAAGTTGATGTTTTTGGAAAACTGTGGAGCTTATTTACATGCAAAAGGTTCTCTCAAATATCGAGTTGAGACAGTACCTTCATTGTGTTTACCAAGAAGCTTAATCTCCGCAGAAGAGATGCTGAAAAAACACGCAAGAACAGAGCCATGTGGTTTGGAATGACTAAATAAAGCTATTTGTACATGTTCAGAAGTTTCAGTAACTTAATCAAGCTGAGAAATTAACTCTTCTTGAAAGATGAGCTCCTTGACATAACCATTAAAACTAACTTATTTGCTTTGTCTTATAGCCACTGCATTAAATTTGTGGAGATACTGCTAGAGAAATGTTTGACCTACTATCTAGAATAACAAATCATGGTTGGACTTACATTAACATAGTTCTGGTTTGGCTACAGCATGCAGTAGGGTATGTGAATTCTGAGAAATACTATGGGGCCAGAGCTAGTGTTAATGTGTGGTCACCAAGGATAGGTGACCCCTCTGAGTTCAGCCTGTCACAGATCTGGGTCCTCTCTGGCTCCTTCGGCAATGATCTCAACACCATTGAAGCTGGATGGCAGGTACATGCATGCAGAAAGAAATTTTCTTCCATCTTAGAACATATTCAGTGATAATCTACAGGAACATGTAAATATTTTTGCAACAATTTCAGGTAAGCCCTGAGCTGTATGGAGATAGTAATGCCAGGTTCTTCACTTACTGGACAGTAAGTGTTTCTACAAACAAAAAAACAACATTGTTCTCAACGTTTTTGCATGACTAAAGAAAATGCACATTTTTCAGACTGATGCGTATCAAGAGACGGGGTGCTACAACCACAATTGCCGTGGGTTTGTGCAAACGACCAACAAGATCGCCATCGGGGCGGCTATCACGCCAGAATCAGTGTACAACGGCAGGCAGTTCGACATAACTCTGATGATATGGAAGGTAACTGCAATTCCAATCTAACTGCAACTTTTTTAAAAAAAAGTTCTTGATCTTCATGTCAAATGCAATGCTGATGAGCTGATCATTGGTCTTTCCTCAGGATCCGAAGCACGGGCACTGGTGGCTGGAGCTCGGCCCCGGCGTCGTCGTGGGCTACTGGCCGTCCGGCCTGTTCACCCACCTGGCACACCACGCAAGGATGGTGCAGTTCGGAGGCGAGATCTTCAATGCAAGGCCGACGGGATCTCACACGGCGACGCAGATGGGCAGCGGGCACTTCCCCGGCGAGGGGTTCGACCGCGCCGCCTACTTCCGGAACCTGCAGGTGGTGGATTGGGACAACAGCATCATCCGGGCGTCCAACCTGAAGCTCCTCGCTGACCATCCCGGGTGCTACGACATCCAGGGAGGTTTCAACAGGTACTGGGGCACATACTTCTACTATGGAGGGCCAGGGAGAAACGTGAAATGCCTCTGACCTGAGATTTTTGGGCTCTTTCTGTTTGTTTGTTGGTTTTGTTTGTTTGTTAAAATCTTTTGTGATTGTAGATTCTAGTAGGATGTGATGATTAGGCCTTAGATCTTTATGCATATGAACACTTCAGAGGAATCTGTAAATTTTGAGGTGTAGCTGTGATTCTGTGCAGTGGATTCTACAGCTCATATTTCATCTTGGATAGACTTCAGTAGATGTACATCAAACTAAATGTACATGTGGTTGCTGGACTGGATAGGGGTCACTCAACCCCTTCGTTGCTAAGCTGGTTACTAGTTTGCTACTAGTTGGCCAAGCAATAAGGAAGACAGGATTCGAAGAAAAAAGGGAGACAGGAGGCACATGAGTGCATGATGTTGAGCCAAGAATCGATAGTGGGCACAATCAGTCATCAGTGATAACTCATAACTGCAAGCGCTTGCAAGCGCGACATGAACATTTATAATCGTTGATAAAAAAAATTGTTTGAGAAAGTTATAGTATTTGTATTTTTTTAATAAAGCAAATATATTAATATCACGAAGATACAAATTACATCCAATGTATGTACAATTAAGATGTCCAAAGACATCTAGATGCGCACAACCAAAAAATAAAATAAAAAATAAAAAGATTGAAGTCTCCTAGTACTTACTGTGTACTCGGGTAGCACGACCAAGACTGAAGTCTTCCAGTGTTGCTGCCCCCACTTGTCGAGGCTGTTGCTGCAAATCACAACACTCACAAGCATCATGTGTGGGACTTGGACATGAACAACATACCCCGGCCATGCCCGCACAATAGCCAGCGGAGCAATGTTTTCCAATGCAACCGAGACTCGCCACCGCCTTATGGTCTTCCCGTCATAGCCATCTTGACATTCCCCACAACCACACCATGGAAATCGTAGGTGTCGACATATCTCATGGTGTCAATGAAAATGGTGTCAATGAAACGTTGGACTTCACGATACCCTCCTTGAAGCATGCTGATAGTTGGGGGCACGCACGACCTACCATCCAATCGGGTGGTCTAGGGGCACCATGTGCCAATCCACGAAAATCAGACTTCGGCAAAAATCAGAGCTCGTCGACGGTAAGACAACCGACAGCAAGTAGAACGACGACTTGGACGGAAGAGGACCACTAGGGTGCTTGCCCTTACTCAATGCAAACAAGCATGCCCCATTCTGCCATCCGCCACCCAACAGGACCGGCCGGCCCGACCCCCCCCCCCCCCCCCCCCCCCCCGCGCAAGGCCACAGTCAACATAGGAGACGATGTCCTGCACCGCCCAAAGTCTGCGCTAAGGGTCGCCAAGACCACGAACATGCCGACAATGTGACCACCACCACGCCGTCGATGGAGAAGATGCGCACCCACGCCTCCTCCATAAAACCACGATGCCACACCTCGCCAAGTGCCGCAACACCGTTGGCCATCATGTCTCATGCAGCCGACTATCATGCGAGGAGGGTTGGGAGCCTTGTCGCTACCAACGTCGGCCGGGCTACGTTTAGAAACACGCCCTAGCAGCGGTGAAGAAAGGGATAGGGAGGATTATGGAGAGGGCATTGAGGGTAGTGGCTCCCAGCTACTCGCAGAAGCTACGAGGAAACCCTAACTCTCGTGCCTCTCGTGATTCTGCATGATGGGCTCTTGGAGAATAAACGATTCGACATGACCTGTTGTAGTATATGTATGTTCCTAGATAAAAAAATTGTATTATTAAATTATGCTTACTTAATTTAACTATTTTTACTATGTCTATTTATATCTGCTTGCTCGCTGTTAGGCGGACAAGCGTGCAGGCAAGCCACACTTTCTTACCTAGTATTTGTATGTTTCGAGTTAAAACTTGCGCACTGTCTGGATTATTCGTGAGTTGATTTACCTGCTACTTTCTATCTTGGCGTTACTTTTTTATAAAAAAACGGGGGCTAAAGTTTTTCCCCATTTATTAATTAAAAAAGAAGTTATGGTTTCTTACAAAACCGAGCCAAGCACGAAAATACAATGAAACTGACATTTTCTCATAGGAGTGTTGGCATCAACATGCTATATGTTGGATAATTAGGCACAATTTCCATGATTAATTCCATAATATTAAACATGACGATACCAGCTACTATCACATGTAACTCGAACATACTAGATGTACTAAACAGCAAGATGAACGGAAACAAGCAGCAGCTAAACATGTACTCGCAGAACATGATGAACAGACGAACAGCAGTAGACCGCACGTACCGTTCGTTTGCAGATGTAGTCGTTGCAGAAACGTTGTTGATGACAACGTTGGAGAAGACCGGTCGAAGCAGACGGCGATGAAGACGGCGGTAGGCTGCACCGCCCGACTTGGATGGAAGATGACCCGTGATGAAGAGCTTGAGCAGTCGCGCAGAGTGCTTCCCAAAAACCTAATTCGCCCTCTTCCGTACAGGATCGCAAAGGCGAGTGCTTCCGGAGACCTTCTCTCCCGTTCGCCGGTGCACGCCGGCGCTCGGGATGGAATAGACTACGGAGGCGGCGCAAGCAGCGAGAGGTGGCAAAAACCCTAGATTGGTTTCAGGTGTGTGCGGCGGTAGCCGGGCAAGAGTTTATATAGGCGGCGCAGCGGAGAAACCCTAGGCAACGTGGGCCATGCCCACGTCGCACGCCCGAGTCGGTTACAGCAGCCCACGATCCGGCTAGCTATGACGCGTCCGTCAAGGACTCGGTCAAACGTTTGGTTTTCCTGTGCATGCAGCAAAAAGATAAGCTCGGCTCCGAGGCTCAATTCCGCAAACCGCGGCGCGCGCGCGCGCGTCGTGACGAGTCGAGACGAGCGAGCGAGGAGGAGGAGGAGCGCGCGTGTGGCACTTCTCTTCTCACTCACTTACCAAGTGGTGCTACACCCTACCTTATATATTGGTCTACATCTCTCCCAGCTTTCCATGTGGGACTAAACTTAGCTCCTACCCCTTGCCTTTGTGTAGCCAACAACTTGGGCTGCATGTCACATGGGCTTACACACATGGGCTTTGAGATTTCTAGGAATTTCTGAAATCTATTATGGGCCAAGCTGAAATGGCCCAATATTTCAACAATCCCTCACCAGATCTCAAATGCCCATTTAGAGATTTACCAAACCTCACTACTTGTTTATATACCAGTGTTTCAGCAGAGACTGTTAAGTTGAACTTTCGCCTAGAACCTTAAGCTACGTCTATCAGCAACTTGAACAATGGACTACGCCTTGAATTGCAAGTTTTGTGCGTCAAGATTTTACTCAAAGTCATAACCAGTACATGGTTGCTAGTAGCCTACCCCGCGGGTTGGAGCATATGCATCGTACTCCATGGTCTCTTCATGAGTTTACTAGAGATCACCCAAATCTCATAGACTGCGACGTTTAACAATCGGGCTCATATAGGTGTGTTCTTTCAAGAATGCTCTGTAGGACAGCATCTTTGCTAATCATAGCCAACAGAAACACATTAAGGCATGTTGCCAACCTGCCTTACAGATTTTGAGAATTTTGCATCTTCACATAGAGAGGGTTATAGAATACTCTCCTCAGTTAAACCACTAGCTTGTTTTTCCAGGTCCTAATTCACGGGATCTCCGATCACAAAGGTTGGGTTACCACTATGGCATAACATCTATGGGTCTCAAACCCATCTCCCTCGATGCACTGTCTATCACATTGCGTGATAGTCCCTTTGTAAAGGGATCTGCCAAGTTTTTGTCTGTTTGAATATACGTAACAGTTATTACTTCGGAGTTTCACAATTTCCTGATAGACTTCAAATGTCTTTTAACGTGTCTTGATGACTTCGCGTTATCCTTAGAATTGTTCACTTTGACAATAACTATTTGGTTGTCACAATTCAAGAGGATGGGCGGTACAGGTTTTTCAACCACCGGCAAGTCCATCAAGAGCTCACGCAGCCATTCTGACTCTACAGTGGCTGTGTCTAAAGCAGTAAGTTCTGCTTCCATAGTTGACCTCATCAATATGGTTTGCCTACATGATCTCCATGATACGGCGTCACCTCCAAAGGTAAATACATACCCACTAGTCGCTTTGATATCATCTACATCAGAGATTCAATTTGCATCACTATATCCTTCAAGCACAGCAGGGTGCCCTGAATAGTGAATCCCGTAACTCATTGTACCACATAGATAGTGCATGACCCTTTCAAGTGCATGCCAATGATCAATACCCGGGTTTGACATGAACCTACTCAACTTGCTCACAGCAAAAGTGATGTCAGGTCTTGTCGCGCTCGCTAAGTACATGAGTGAATCAACGATCTGAGAATATCTCAGTTGATCTGTTGGTTCGTTCTTGTTCTTACGTAGTATCACACTGGGATCATAAGGGGTTGGAGAAGACTTGCTATCAATAAAGCCAAACCGGCTCAAGATCTTCTCAACATAGTGGGATTGCGATAAAGTAATCCCACTCTCGTTCTTATTCAGCTTGATGTTCAGGATCACATCAGCTTCTCCCAGATCTTTTATATCAAAGCACTTTGACAAGAAAGACTTGACCTCAAGTATCACTTTCATGTTTGTACCAAAGATGAGAATATCATCAACGTACAGACACAATATAACACCTTCGCCCCCACCATGGTGATAGTAAACGCACTTGTCAGCATCATTAACGACAAAGCCAACAGAAGTTAAAGTTCTGTCAAACTTCTCATGCCATTGCTTAGGTGCGTGTTTCAGGCCATATAAAGATTTTAACAACTTGCACACCTTTCTCTCTTCACCTTTTACCACAAATCCATCAGGCTGATCCATATAGATTTCCTCTTCCAACTCTCCATTGAGGAAAGCTGTCTTTACATCTATTTGATGAACGATAAGACCATAAGAGGCAGCCATTGAAAGTAGTACTCGAATGGTGGTTAGTCTTGTGACAGGTGAATAGGTGTCAAAGTAATCTTCGCCTTCTCTCTGTGTGTAGCCTTTCACTACAAGTCTTGCCTTGTACTTCTCAATAGTACCATCAGGCCTTAGATTCTTCTTGAACACCCACTTGCAGCCCACAGGCTTACAGCCATGGGGGCGCTCTGATAATTCCCATGTTCCATTAGAAAGAATCGAGTCCATCTCATTTTGGACAGCTTCTTTCCAATCATCTGCATCTGGTGATGCATATGCCTCAGCAATAGACTTAGGAGTATCATCCACAAGGTACACAATGAAATCATCACCGAAGGACTTTGCAGTCCTCCGTCTCTTGCTCCTTGTAGGAGCTTCATTGTCATCCTTCTCATGAACATTCTCAAAAACGTTCTCATGTGGTTGCTCAAAATAATCATCAGATGCACTAGATTCAGGAATTATCTCAGAAGAAAATCTAGCAGTGCTATGCATATCTTTCATAGGAAACATATTCTCAAAAAATGTTGCATCACGAGATTCCATTATAGTGTCAACATGCATATCAGGTACCTCGGATTTGACTACTAAAAATCTATAACCAATGCTCCGCTGAGCATAACCTAGAAAGATACAATCCACAGTCTTTGGTCCAAGTTTGCGTTTCTTTGGGATGGGAATGTTGACCTTCGCCAAGCATCCCCAAGTGCGCAAATACGAAAGTGATGGCTTTCTCCCAACCCACTCCTCATAAGGGGTTTTATCTTTATTCTTGTTAGGAACTCTATTCAGGACATGACACGCAGTCAACAAAGCCTCCCCCCACCATGCCTTAGATAAACCAGCAGTGTCGAGCATGGAATTCACCAAGTCAGACAGCGTGCGGTTTTTCCTCTTGGCCACCCCATTAGATTGGGGAGAGTAGGGAGGCGTCCTCTCATGAATAATACCGTGTTCCTCACAGAATTCATCAAAGATTTTAGGAAAATACTCTCCACCACGATCCGACCTAAGACGCTTGATCTTTCTCTCTAGTTGATTTTCAACTTTGGCCTTATAAATTTTAAAGTAGTCTAAAGCTTCATCTTTGGTTCGCAACAAGTAAACATAGCAAAATCTAGTCGCATCATCAATCAATGTCATGAAATATCTCTTTTCACCTCTTGTCAACACACCATTCATCTCGCATAGATTAGAATGTATGAGTTCTAGAGGTGCCAAGTTTCTCTCCTCGGCCGCCGTATGAGGCTTACGAGGTTGCTTCGATTACACACAACTATGACACTTAGAACCTTTGGCAATAGTGAATTTCGGAATTAAACTCATGCTGGATAACCGAGACATCAAACCAAAATTAATGTGACATAAACAAGAATGCCAAACACTGGTATCATCATTAACACCGCCACAAATATGGTTCACGGATTTATTACAGAAATCTGAAAGTGAAAAGCGGAACAAGCCTCCGCACTCATAGCCTTTTCCAATAAATTGTCCATGCTTGAAAACGACTACCTTATTCGACTCTAAAACAACCTTAAACCCATCTCTGCAGAGAAGGGAACCGCTAACAAGATTCTTGTTCATAGAAGGGACATGCTGCACGTTCCTCAGCTGCACGATCTTCCCTGAAGTGAACTTCAGATCTACCGTGCCAACACCACGAATAGAGGCATGTGACCCATTGCCCATTAGGACGGAGGAATCCCGTGCGGCCTGGTAAGAAGTGAACATAGATATGTCAGCACACACATGAACGTTAGCACCCGTATCAATCCACCAAGAGGGAGATTGAAATACCGAAAGAACAGTAAATAGATTACCATACCCATCAGTATTGCCAGCAGTCACGACGTTGACATTCTTGGCCCTTTTCCCTCTGCGGTCTGCGCGTTCTGGGCAGTCCTTGGAAAAGTGGCCGGGCTCTCCACAAGTGAAACAAGTCAGATCACTCCTGTCCCTGTTCGGCTTCTTCTTCTTGAAGGTTGTAGTTTTTACAGGCTTGTTGAAAGAGGGCTTGAAGTTCCCTTTATTCTTGCCTGAGGATTTGCCTTTCTGCTGCATAAAGTTAGCAGTAGCATGACCCTCTCCTTTCTCAGTAGTGTCCTTAGCACGAGCTTTCTCCTCAACATCAAGAGACGCTATCAGATTTTCAACCGATATCTCCTGTCTCTTGTGTTTGAGAGCTGTGGCGAAGTTCCTCCATGAAGGGGGCAACTTAGCAATAATGCAACCCGCCACAAACTTGTCGGGTAAGGCACACTTAAGGAGTTCGAGCTCTTTGGCAATGCACTCTATCTCATGAGCTTGTTGAACCACAGGAAGGTCCTTAGTCATCTTAAAATCATGAAAGCTCTCCATGATGTACAGTTCACTGCCAGCATCTGCAGCACCAAACTTGGCGTACAGTGCATCCCAGAGCTCCTTCCTGTCTTTTATGTGCATAAACACATCACACAGACGGTCAGCAAGAATGCTCAGAATGCATCCCACAAAGACAGTATTGGCTTCCTCGAAATTTTTCTGATCATCCTCAGACATAGTTCCTTCATGTTTGCCTTTACTAATCCGGAACACTTTCATCGTGGTCAGCCAAAGCTCAGCTTTGTACTGCCACCTCTTGAAGTGCACACCGGTAAATTTATTCGGCCTCAGTGCATCAGTAAAACCAGCCATTGTTAATTCAGGAAATTGCCGACAATTAGGTTTTTGGATTATTGGATAATTAGGCACAATTTCCATGATTAATTCCATAATATTAAACATGACGATACCAGCTACTATCACATGTAACTCGAACATACTAGATGTACTAAACAGCAAGATGAACGGAAACAAGCAGCAGCTAAACATGTACACGCAGAACATGATGAACAGACGAACAGCAGTAGACCGCACGTACCGTTCGTTTGCAGATGTAGTCGTTGCAGAAATGTTGTTGATGACAACGTTGGAGAAGACCGGTCGAAGCAGACGGCGATGAAGACGACGGTAGGCTGCACCACCCGACTTGGATGGAAGACGACCCGTGATGAAGAGCTTGAGCAGTCGCGCAGAGCGCTTCCCAAAAACCTAATTCGCCCTCTCCCGTACAGGATCGCAAAGGCGAGTGGTTCCGGAGACCTGCTCTCCCGTTCGCCGGTGCACGCCGGCGCTCGGGATGGAATAGACTACGGAGGCGGCGCAAGCAGCGAGAGGTGGCAAAAACCCTAGGTTGGTTTCAGGTGTGTGCGACGGTAGTAAACCCTAGCGTCCGTCAAGGACTCGGTCAAACGTTCGGTTTTCCTGTGCAGCAAAAAGATAAGCTCGGCTCCGAGGCTCAATTCCGCAAACCGCGGTGCGCGCGCGCGCGTCGTGACGTGTCGAGACGAGCGAGCGAGGAGGAGGAGCGCGCGTGTGGCACTTCTCTTCTCACTCACTGACCAAGTGGTGCTACACCCCACTTTATATGTTGGTCTACATGTCTCCCAACTTTCCATGTGAGACTAAACTTAGCTCCCACCTCTTGCCTTTGTGCAGCCAACAACTTGGGCTGCATGTCACATAGGCTTACACACATGGGCTTTGAGATTTCTAGAAATTTCTGAAATCTATTATGGGCCAAGCTGAAATGGCCCAATATTTCAACACTATATACAATGCAAGGTGCTTAGAAGGATGCTTAGCAAAATAAACCAAGTATTTTGTTAAGCACCGATGCTTATTTGTATTGGAGAGGTACTTAGTTAGGCATCTATCTAGTATAAATAAGCACGGATGCTTAACTACAAACCGGTTTATTTCCCTAAAAAACTCTCTGGTATACTGCAGACTGTACTCCTTAGGAGTATATTTATTGAAACTAAACTGTTAAGTTTAATTTTTCATAAATTTATATTCGTATAAGAAAACATCTTCGTGTTCGAGTTCGTTTTGAAAATGAAACCGACATTTCAACGAACTTTTCCTTTCTTAGCATTTTATTCAGCATCATGTTAGATTGAATCAGAGCTAGAATTACAACAAGTCAACAATTAATCGACACAAGAAAGTACACCAGTTGAACCAATGTCGATTGAGTTGATCGAATATCGATCATGACCTGGGCGGCTTCTCGAGCAGCGCGGAGAGATAGACCTCCTCCTTGGACTTGAAGGACACGACCCAGCGATGCTTCCTGTACCTGAACTGCAGGAACATGTACATGTAGTCGTCGAGGTCCCTGCGCGCGCAGGCGAACCTGTCGACCCAGAGCAGGCCGCCGGGGCGGAGCACGCGGTCCCAGTCGAAGAGCACGAAGTCCAGCAGCTGCAGGTCCACCCACCCCTCGAAGAACCCCGCCGTGTGCAGCAGGTCCATGGTGTTGTCGAAGAACGGCAGCCGCTGGCTCATCGTCGCGTACAGCGGCACCAGCCCGCGCAGCGCCACCGTCTCCGCGAACGGTGCGCCGAGGTTGAGCGCCGCGGAGACGACGGTCACGCCGCGCTCCCGCATGCGCGCCGCGAAGGTGCCCGTGCCGACGCTCATGTCCAGCCCGATCCGCACCTGCCCCGGCTTCACCGCCAGCACCTCGTCGATGCTGAAGTCTACCAGGGACAAGCTCGACGACGCATTGCGCGTGGTGTTGACCCAGCGCTGCTTCTCCCTGTCCATGTCGAAGCACCCGACGCACCGGGTGTAGCCGGGCCGGGGGTTCCTGGCGGAGAGGCACTTGTAGCCGCGGCAGTGGTACCGTGTCCACCGGACGCTGCCGTCGTCGGGCAGCTTCCAGAGCGACTCGCTGATGGGGACGGTGCGGTTGAACAGCTTGGAGGCCCTGGTGAGGCACCGGCGGCGCGGCAGCGGGTCGCAGCCGCCGAGCATGAGGCGCTGGCCCAGGTCCCAGTCGTCCGGGCAGTAGGCGCCGACGTCGTAGCTCATGTACTCGTCCAGCTCCCGCCGCATCAGCACGCACGCGTGGCCGATGCTGCCGTACGTCCGATTCGTGCCGTACACGCTCGGCCGCCCCTCGCGGTTGCCCTTGGTCGTCACGTACTTGCGCAGCTCCTCGGCCATGAAGAAGTTGACGAGCGGGTCGACCGCCGGTGCCCCCGCGTCGTCTTCGTCGTCGGGGTCGGGGCGGGGGATGCGGATCAGCCGCAGGGAGATGTGCGCGCCGTAGAGCGGCTGGATCACCTCGTCCTCCAGGAACCGCCTGAACTCCGGCATCGTCATGTTCTCCTGCTGCTGCTTGTGAGCCTTGCCCTTCTTCGTCTTCTTCCCGATCTTGAGCGCCGTGGCCTCCAGCTTGTCCTGGAGCTCCGAGAGCTGGA
The DNA here is from genome assembly GCA_007115705.1 of Dactylis glomerata. Taxonomy (NCBI): domain Eukaryota; kingdom Viridiplantae; phylum Streptophyta; class Magnoliopsida; order Poales; family Poaceae; genus Dactylis; species Dactylis glomerata. The sequence goes on along the minus strand of QXEO01000791.1, from coordinate 1,511,682 downwards.
CGAGCACGTCGTCGACGCGGTCCGACAGCGCGCGCATGTCGAAGCTGGCGTACCCGTCGGCGCCGGCGCTGTGGAGCTTGGAGCAGTGGGCGGAGTCGTCGAGGCCCGGGAGGAGGGGGTCCGTGGTGTAGAAGCGGTGGAGGCTGGCCGTGCTGATGCAGATCACCAGCACGCCCATCACCAGCTGCATCACCACCATGAGCCGCGTGAACCGGCACCGCGCCAAGCAGAAGAACGCCTCCATTGCCGGATCAATCAATGGACGTCGAGGGGCGCACGCGCGCGGCAGGCAAAGAACGGGGCGGAGCGCGCAGTTCCAGTACTCTTGTGGAGATTATCTCGAGCCTTTCTGGTTCTTGGATTTCATTCCTCTTTGGTTTCTAGCCATGGATTGACGGCGCACTCCACTCGCCAGGCTCGGATCTCCATGGTTCTTTATGGGTTAACACGATTTAATCTACTTGTTGCCTATGTACGCAATGTTGAAGCTAGAAACCGGAACTATTTCTGACGTTGTTTAGTTGTAGTTTGAGGTGTTGACAAATGAAAAGAGACCGTGTTTGATCCGAATGTACTCAATCGCATCAGAGAAGCAAACGCACGGGCACTTTGCAGTAGCATGATGGTTTCGTCAAAATCTAAGCAGTTCGTGTGTTATTTATTAAGATAGATTGCAATAATGTGATCTCTAACTTCAGATTATTTTTTGTCGCATTGCCAAGTTAATCTAAAAAATCTTGGCGAAAACCCCTAAAAAGGACCGAAACCTAGCACAAGGCTACGAGCACCGCCTCCCGTGGCCGAGGTAGCGCAGACAAGCACAATCTCAATGGACACCACCAACCAGAAGAGCACACCACATCGATGTTGCACACGACATCATCATCTTCACCTATTCCACCCGCGACCTGGCAACTTCGACTTCACGGTGACCACATCGAAGTGAGAACCCCCAAAAGGCAGCACCAAAGACCACACCGACCAAACCACCAATGATTAGCATCGCCGGAACAACAATATGCATCTCCGATTTTGGTTAGAGATCGGCGAGCAACAGGCAGGGGAGAACTTGAGGCCTCGATGGAGAGGCAGAGCATGGAGGGAGCTATCTCCATTGTCAGCAGCACTGCACAGAGCGAACAAGCGAATGCCAGAAATGTGGACTCATATTCCCTCAGACAGTGGTTACTCGAGAAGGGATCGCAAGGCGGCGTCAGCTCTGTTAGTGTTCAGTCACCACGTTTTGCTTCTAGAGAAGACGATGGAGGAAATGGCGGCAGGGGTTCAAAGAAATTGTTGAAAGAGCCGTTGCAGAGAGATGACGGGATGCTTTCAGGCCCATGCGATAAAGGTAGAAATGTGGGCTTTAGGTGGGAGGAAGAAGTGGAGCCTTTCTCCAGCAGCTGTGGAATATTCCACAGCATCTCGCCAAACCACTGTGGGTACAAAAGGGGTTGAGCAGGGAGAAGCTACCAGTTAGGGTTAGGTTTCCTACCAAGCCGCCGCCACCCTTGCCTCCTGATATACCTGGCTTATGCTGCTTGGGTGTTGAGGAGGAAGTAAGTGCTGAGGCTGAGGTGATGGCTGATCGTGGGAGAGGTAGGGGTAGAGGTGCTGGTCGAGGTGAACCATGGATGCAGCAGCAGATGCAGCCGTAGGGCTTTGAGTTCAATCAGGGACAAGCTCCTTATGCTTTCCCACCCTTTGGAGGATTCATGCCTCCCAACATGCCTCCATGGGGTTTTGGAGGTCCTTTTCCTACTTATCCACCACCAGCTTTTGCTATGCAACCTAATCATTGGGTCGCTCAAGGCAATCAACAGAATCAAGGGAATGACTTTGGCAGGGGAAAGAACACAGGCAAGGTTTTCCCTAAGAAGAAAGGCAAAGAGGCTGTTGTCCCTGATTCAAGTATGGTTCCTTTGGCACAGCTGAATTATGCTGACACAATTTGTACTTGCTGTGGTGAACCTGGTCACACCAAGACAACTTGAGGTAAGGCACAGATCAGCTTCATCTGCAAAGCAAGTAATCATGTTGTGGAGGGGTGTCCAGTACTCAAGAGACCTCATCAGATTGCCAGGTATATTGGTAGTTCTGCTACTGGGTTGGGCTTCTACCACATTGAGATGCCTGAAAACACAGCAAATCAAGTGAGTACTACCAGGAACTGTGGGGTGGTCACTGTTGAAGAAGGTGTAATCACTAAGGAAGAACTAGCTCAGGAATTTGGAAATATCTACAAGACAAATTGGCCTTGGCAGATTAGAGAGCTTGGTGACTGGTCCTATCTGGTAAAATTCCCTCATCACATCCCTGTGGAACAGGTGATTGGGTATCCCAGATTTGGTCTGTCAAGAGAGGGTGTTACTGTCAATGTCTGCAAGTGGGAAGATGACCCAGAGCCAATGGAATTCCTGCATGAGGTTTGGTTGCAGATTAGAGGACACCTTGGTGTGAATGGAATGTGATTGACCAGGCTGTCTCTGTTTGTGGACTGCTGAAGGAGATTGAATGGCAGAGTGTGTTCAGGAATTGTGCTGAGGTTGTGAGGGCAAAGATAGTTTGTAGAGACCCTTCTAAGGTTCCAGCTGGTAGGTTATTCAACTTCCAGGGGAAGCTGTTCCAGTTACAATTTACTATGGAGATGGTGAATGAGAAGACTGGTAAAGATGGGAGTGCTCAAAACAAAGAACTGGGTGGTGATGGCTTTGAGGATGCCAATGGTGGGAAGATAGATGATGGCAATGGTGCTAATCTTGACCTGCCTAAAGATCCTGGTAATGGAAACCTCACAAATTCTGGTGGCAATCAGACTGGGAACCAGTACACTCAAAGGAGCAGTGGCGCAGAGGGGTCCAAGAGGATTTTCGTGAGGCTACTGTTATGAAAGGAGAGGAAATATTTAGTTTTTTGCTACAGAGAGGGGCTATTAGTTCTGCAGACCAGTTCCAGTGGTGTGAAGAAGTGTCAGAGGAAGTGTTGCAGGAGGTGGTATTTTTTTGGCAAGATGAGGAACAAAGTTTTGCTCAGAATATGCAGCTGTCTGTGGAGGGTGACCAGGAAGTGCAGCTGCCTGAAGATTTATTTTCAAGCAAAGAAGGAGCTGTTCACAGTGTTGAGGGTGAAGGCATGGAAGCAGAGAAGACCAAGAAGCAGAAGACATGGGGTCCTGTGATGCCCACAAGGCAGAGCAATAGGATTGATCGTTCGATGAAGATCATGGGCAAGGCAAAAGAGCTGAAGAAGAAGATCAATTTGGAGATGCCGGCCTCAAAAAAGCTGTCAGGTATAATGAAAAGTAATCCTTTTAATTTACTGCATTTTGATTCTTTAGGATACATGGCTAGTACTGTAGGAGTTAGGATTGGTTCCTCTATTCTAGATTCTGGATTAGATGATAGTGAAGTTGTTAGAAATCCCACTAGTATAGATATTTCATGTATTGTTGATAACAAAAATAGTTCTGGTGAGAATGTTGAGATAATAGAATTAGAAAGTGATCAGATTTCAAATAATTCAATAGAATCTCATGAGCAGTATAATACAGCTCATGATAGATATGATTTAGATGAAGGTGCTTGGACACAAGTTTGTAGTAGAAGACGGGTCAAGCACCCTAGGAAGTCTTTTAAATGTTAATAGCCTTTTGGAATGGTAGAGGGATAACTGCTCCTGGTAGACAGGAATGTATTAATGGTACAATACTTCCTTTGAATCATGTATATGTAGGCTTCCAGGAAACAAAAAAAGAAAGTTTTAGTAATACCTTTCTTAAGAAATTCTTGGGCAATAGGAACTTTACTTGGAATTTACTACCTTCTGTGGGTTCAGCTGGTGGTATTTTAGTAGGATTTGATGCTGATGTTTTAGAAGTTATCAGCTGGGAAGTTAAGAGTTTCTCAGTAGGAGTGATAGTTAAGAATAGATGTAATGATTGTATTTTTAGGATTGTTACTTTCTATGGTTCTCCTTATGAAGAAGGGAAACAGGCTTTTATTTCTGAGTTGCATGAACTTTTCCTAAATTGGCAAGGTCCCATTATAATTGGTGGTGACTTTAATTTAGTTAGAGCACAAAGTGACAAGAGTAATGGAAATGTAGATTTTAGATGGGTAGATAGGTTCAATGTCTGGGTAGATATATGGTCTTTGATTGAGATTGGTCTTACTGGTAGATCTTTTACTTGGAGCAATAATTAGGAAAATAGGATCATGAGTAAAATTGATAGGATTTTTGTTTCTACTGAATTTGAAGCTTTGTTTCCTTTGGCATCTGCTAGAGCTCTCCCTAGAATAGGGAGTGATCATACTCCCATTGTCTGGGATTCTGGCATTGGGAATCCTCCCAAAAAGTCTAGTTTCAAATTTGAGAAATGGTGGCTATCCAGGCTAGACTTTAAAGATATTGTCATTAAAGCTTGGTCTGTGGAAAGAAAAGGAATGAGTAGTCTTGAGTGGTGGCAAACTAAGGTGAGATATTTTAGGAGATTGGCAAAAGGGTGGAGTGCTAACATTGATGCTGAAATTAGAAAGCATAAGAAAGAGCTGATGCAGGAATATGATCTCCTTGACATTAAAGCTGAGCTTCATTCCCTATCTGGGATAGAGAGCGATAGATTAGAGGCAATTCTTAGTGAGCTTAATAACTACTGGATTATAGAAGAGACCAAAGCAAAACAAAGAGCTAGAGATAGGGATATTGTAGAGGGTGATAGAAATACAGCATATTTTCATGTTGTGGCTAACCAGAGGAGAAGGAAGAAACAAATTAGTGTGTTAGATGGGCCTTCTGGCCCTGTTACTAAAGTTAAAGAGATGTTAACAATGGCTACTAACTATTACAAAGACCTCTTTAGATGGGAGGCTAGGCCTGATATTAGACTAGATCAGAATTTCTTCACTTCAGAGGAGAAGGTAACTAGCTGAAGAAAATGATAGCTTAGACTATAGATTTAATTTAGATGAAATTAGGGAGGCAGTCTTTGGATCTTATGCTTATGGTGCACCTGGTCCAGATAGTCTGTCTTTCATGTTTCATCAAAACTTTTGGGACATTATTAAGTTTGATCTGTTAGAAATGTTTGATGATTGGTTTGAAGATAGACTGGACATTTATAGGTTAAATTTTGCTATGATCACTCTTATTCCTAAGGAAGAGGATGCTAGGAGTATGAAAAAATTTAGACCCATTAGTTTACTTAATTGTAGTTTCAAAAAATTTAGCAAGGCTGTTACTAATAGATATGCAAAAATCATGAACAGACTGATCTCTCAATGTTAGTCTGCTTTCATTAGAGGTAGGTTTATCTTGGAAAGTGTGGTAACTGCTCATGAGGTCATCCATGAGATTCACTCTAAAAAAGAGCAGGGTTTAGTTTTTAAAATAGATTATGAGAAGGCCTATGATAAGGTGAATTTGGACTTCCTTTATGAGGTTCTAAGTGCTAGAGGATTTAGTGATAAATTCATTCAAATGATTAGACAAATTACTCAAAATGGGTCTGTAGGTGTTAAGGTTAATGAAGTTGAGGGTGAGTTCTTTCTTATAGGTAAAGGGCTGAGGCAAGGTGACCCTCTTGCCCCTTTACTCTTTAATACTGTTGTGGATGTCTTTTCAAGGATGCTTGTTAAAGGAGCTAATGCAAGCCTAATTAGGGGGTTATGTTCGAATCTGATCCCTGGAGGTGTGATTAGTTTACAATATGCAGACGATACCCTTCTCTTCCTAGAGAATGATAGGGAGGTAGTTGTTAACTTTAAGTGGATCTTGACTTGTTTTTAACAACTGTCAGGTATGAGAATTAATTACCACAAAAGTGAGCTGATTGGTATCAATGTAGATAATATGGAGATGAGTCCTTTTCTAGAAATCTTTCAATGTGTGGAAGGGCATTTCCCTATTAAGTATTTAGGGTTACCTCTACACTTTGAAAAATTAAAAAGAGAAGAGTTACAACCTCTAGTTGATAGTTTGCTTAAAAGGTTGTCTGGTTGGAGGGGGAAATTACTTTCTCTGGAAGCCAGGAGATTGTTGATTCAGACAGCCCTGGCTAGCATACCCATTTACATGCTTTCCTTTTTCAAATTCCCAAAATGGGCATTGAAACTGATTAATACTCAATTTTCTAACTGCCTTTGGAGTGATGAAGAAGGGAATAGGAAAATTCACTTGGCCAATTGGCCATCCATCTGTATGAAGAAAGAATTTGGAGGTTTAGGTATTCCAAATTTGAAGGACTTCAATCTCTGCTTGTTAGGGTCCTGGATTAAGAGGTACATTAAGGCAGAGGGTAGCATATGGAAGAAAATTCTTGATGCAAAGTAGCATACTAGGCAACCAAATATCCTGTGCTGCCAAGATACTCATCCTTCCATTTTTTGGAAGGGTGTTATGTGGGCTACTCAAGCAGTTAAGTGTGGGTATAAATGGCATGTAGGAAATGGTAAACTCATAAAATTCTGGGAAGATGTGTGGTTTGGTAATTCCCTCCTAGCCACACAGTACTAGGATATTTACTATATTGTTAACCAGCAGACAAAACTATTGAGGATTTGTGGGATGGTTCACAGCTAAGGTGTACATTTAGGAGAACGTTTATTGCTGAGTTGATTGTGCAATGGTAGGAAATTTTAGTGATTGCTAGCTCTATTTCTTTTACTGATTCAGAAGACCAATTCATCTGGCAGTTTGAGTCTAGTGGAGTTTATTCTTCACAATCAATGTATGCTCTGGTTAACTTTAGAGGGGTGAAACAGATTTTTCTTCCTGCTGTTTGGAAGTTAAAGATCCCTCATAGGATCCAGGTGTTTTATGGATTTTCCCTCAAAACAAAGTAATGACTAGGGATAATCTTAGGAAAAGAGGAATGCCAAAACTCCTGGAATGCAGTCTTTGTAAGGAGATAGAGACTGTTAAACATCTTTTCTTTGAGTGTTTGATCTCAGAGCTGTTATGGGACATGGTGTTTGATGTTTTTGGTATTAGAGTTACTGATTTCCTAAGCATTGCTTCCAGATGGCTTTGTAATACTAGGCACTTGCAGTTTAATTTTGTTTCATCTGCTATTATTTGGAGCATTTGGAATAATAGGAATAGCATTGTGTTTAACAGAAAAACTTGGTTAAACATGAAACAGGTGTGGCATCTAGCCTTATCTTATCTGAGAAGCTGGAAGATCCCGTTCAAAACCCAGGTTTGGACAAAGGTGGATCAATTTGCAGAATTATTGGCACAAAAACTCAGGCAGTCGCTGGAACTGAAGTCGGACTGATATGCAAATCCTTTGGATGGATCGCCTCCTGGGGTTCGACAGCGGCTGGAGCTCAGCATGGTGGCCGTGCCTCGATGTCCTACATGCAGTCTCATCCGGAGGATGAGTCTGTCCATGTAGTGATAGGTTGAAGACACTGGCTGCTCGAAGTAAATGTGCTGGAGCTTCTCCTTTGAGTTCAATGTGCGCAAAATTTCGTTTGATGTATGTGCTCCTGGGCAGTTTTGTCGTTGGACACCGTTGCAGGTTTGTAGTGGTTTAAAAACTTTAGTTTCTGCACTTAGTTTATGTTATCCTTTGGGAACTGAGTTTGTGTGTGTGAGTGGTGTGTTGTAAGACGCTATGGTTTCGTTATTTTTAATGAAACCGGGGAGCACTCCCTGTTTTTTTTTACGTTAGGGAGCGCTCCCTGTTAATCTAAAAAAATCTCCGATTTTGGAAAAACCATCACCGTTGCCACCGAAAGTCGTCGTTGGTCTCCAACTTAGTGAAAGGAGGAGTCTGATGCTGAATAGGGGATCCAGAATGATGTCTTTGAGGAGACCTCAAATATAGGGATACCCCCAGAGCCTAGGAAGGATGCAGGAAGAAGCACTGCTACAATGCCTCCTTAGAGGTGAACGATGCCCATGAGTGTCACCATCTTTGCGGCTGACGATAGTGAAACCAAGTTCAAGGTTGCGGCGACATAGTGCTCTTGAATAAAGTGGGGGGCGTAGGTAGCGGTGCTTATGTGTTTTATGTTCTAGAGAGGAGCGACCTCTCTTACATAGCCATAGTGGGAGGCGAAACGAAAAGCCAGGAGACGAACCGAATAGACATACTTCACATTCATTTCCCATTAAGGCCCGCCTGACCATTCAGATTTTTTTAGTCATGCGTGACAAAAAAGAAGTCTCAGCTTATTTTGTAAATCGCGGCGTGCATGACAAGGCGAGGCGGGCAGAGGAGGAGGAGAAACATGCGTGTGAGAGTTCTCTTCGCACATGCTCATTCAACTATGAGAAGAGCATATCTTATATATTGGTCTAACTAGTTCTAAACTAGTAAGGTGAGACAAAATGTATGATTGAGCCACATGGGCCATTAGAAATTAAGTTTTTTTTAAAAAAACTTAATTATTTTAGCTGGGTTAAATGGTCAAAATTCCAAAAAAAAATTGTACCTGTGCACGACGTGTTGGGAGATCCTATAGGGCGACCTAGTCGAAACTTCGGAGATGCCACACACGCCCGTGCGCACTGAACATGTAGTTGGGCCGCAGTCCACCATCATCAGGTAAATATGATTTTTTCGCATTTTTCTTTTCTTTTGTTTGTTTTTTAAAATTCAAGCTTTGATTTTTTAATGGGATATTTCTAGATCTGAACAATTTTGTAGGCTCAACGCTTTTTTAAATCTAAATTTTCAAATCTGAATAAATTTCAAATCAAAACAAATTTCAGATTGAAACAAATTTCCAATTGAAAACAAATTTCCAATTGGAAACAAATTTCAAATAAAAAAATTCAAAATCTGAATAAATTTCAAAATCTTAACAAATTTCAAAATTATAAACATTTTTAAATTTTCATTATTTAGTATTTTAAAAAATGTAAAAAATTGTACAATTTTTTAAAAAAAATCAATATTTTTTAGTCTTACCAGAAGAAGAAACGGAAAAGAAAAAGAAACGGAAAAAAGTAAAGCAACAAAAAATAGAAAAATGCAAAGTCTAACGTTTAACCGGGCTGGCCACGCCGCATACAGGGGTGTGCGGCACGGTGTAAGAGGGAAACTGCTCGGTGACGCTCGGGCGTCCCGAAGCAGCCGTTCCGCCCGCTCGCGCACTAATCTGGACCGGCCCATTTCCTCGCGTCTTCGTTCGTTCCGTGTTTTTTTTGTTTGTTTTACGTAGTTCCTTTCTAGCCAGCACGCAGCAACAATGAGGCGGACCCATCGCATGGAGCTACCACGTCATTGATCCAAGGCATCCTGTCTTTCACCAATCAGAGACAAGGATTACTTGTTCCTCCCCCAATCAGAAAAAGGATACGCAAATCTTGTATTTCTTCACGTGCAGGTTTTTGCCCTTTAGCTTGTTTTTTTATTTTCTCTTTCTCTTATTTCTTTTTATGTTATTTTTTTCCATTTCAATTTTACTTAGTTTAGGTTCTAATATTGTATCTATTTTTCTAGATATGTATTTTTTTATTTCTTCTTTTTCTGTATCTTATTCTTTATTTTCTTTCTTTTCATTTCACTTTTCCTTAGTTTAGTTACTAATACATGCTTTTTAATTTTCTTCATTTTCTTTTACTTTTTCTTTACCATTTTAATTAATATCTTACCATTTTTATTTTTATAAATGATTTGTTCCTCTTGTTTGAGAAATTAGTTCCATGACTTTTTTGTTCCAAGATTAACAACACTTTGTTCCTTTTACTTAGAAAAGATTTGTTCTACAAAAAATGTGTTCCAAGATGAATAATATTTTGGTCCTTTTATTTGAAGAAACTTTGTTCCACTTGTTCCAGAAAATTAGTTCTACACTTTTCTTTTTCTAGGATTAACAAACTTTGTTCCTTTTTATCTATAAAAGATTTGTCCCTCTTGTTTCAGAAAATTTGTTCCACAAAAAATTTGTTCCTAGATGGATAACAATTTGTTCCTTTTATTTAAAAAATATTTGTTCTAGTTGTTCCAGAAAATTAGTTCCACTTATTTTTTTGTTCCGATATGAACAACACTTTGTTCCTTCTATTTAGAAAAGATTTGTTCCTCTTGTTCCACAAAATTGCTTCCACAATTTTTTGTTCCCAAATGGATAACACTTTGTTCCTTTTATTTAAAAAGTATTTATTCCACTAGTTCTAGAAAATAGTTCCACATATTTTTTTGTTCCGAGATGAACAATAGTTTGTTCCTTTTATTTAGAAAAGATTTGTTCCTATTGTTCAAAAAAAAAGTTCCACGTTATTTTTGTTCCTAGATGAGTAACAACTTGTTCCTTTTATTTAAAAAAGATTTGTTCCTCTTGTTCCATTTTTTTTTTGTTCAGAGATGAATAATCTTTGATTATATTTTTCGAAAATATTTGTTCCACTTGTTCTAGAAAATTACTTTTACAAAAAAATGTTGTCAGGCGAATAACACTTTGGCAATCATGGTTTGTTCCACGGAACAAATAGTCTTCCAAATAGTCATGGTTTCTTTGGAACTAAAATATTATTCCAAATAGTCGTAAAATTACTTTTACAGTATTTCAAACAACTTTTATCCATCGAGCTGCTAGGAGCAGCATGCAGCCACGGATTGAGATTGAGCTGGCTAGGTGCAGCGCTGGTCCACGCCCGCGTCCAGCGCACGTCCACGCATTCGCGTCTCACGCCCGCGTCCCGTGTAGTCCGGTCCTGTTCCGGTTTTTAGTCCTATCTCGAAGCTTTAAGAAAAAATGAACTGGTTTAAATACCGAGTATGAGTCAGCAGATCGATCCAGTCGGGACTCGCGCAAGTCAGCCCACGCAAAGGTTCAAGGCCGCAATGAAAAACAAGAGCGAAACATTGAATGGCCATCCTTCATCGGCCCAACTGGGCGGAATGAGAGTTACAGGACGCCCGGCGTGAGGGAGGAGGACTCGGGAGGTCCTATACTCCACCTTGGGTGGAGCGGGGGAGACGCCGCACACCTGGCCGAGGACTCCGTCTTCCTTCTCCAGCAGTCGACGCCGCCATCAGCCGCCATCAGCCACCGCTGCAGCCGTCTTCCTTCCTCTCTCCCGTCACCGCTGCCGCTGTGGTTGTCTTCCTCATCTCCCCGCCGGTGACGCCCAGGCCTTCCCTCTATCCCCCACCTTCGGCCGCCTCTATCTTCGGTGTCGGCGAGCTCCCCCCCCAACCCTAAGACCCCCACCCCCAACCCTAAGTACACCGGTTTGCTCCGCCACCTCTGCCACTAGCCGCGACGTTGGCGGCTTCGTGGCGCCGCCGCCACCGCCGGCTCGACCCTCCCTGGTCATCGCCGGATGCCGGCGTGGTCTTCTTCTTCCTCCCGATCCCTCATATGCTCTAAATGGGCTCGGCCCACACCCACCCGGGGGGTGTGCGGCACACGGCAGGCGCCACCCTAGGTGGAGTATAGGATTCGCCGGATGACCCTGCAAGAGCCGACTTGGTCGGTGCATAGAAGAAGTATCTGGGTGGGCTCTGTTGGGCTTCTTGTGCTACCGCGCGAGTTAAAAAAAGTGAGAGATTGTCAAAAAAAAGTGAGAGAACTTCGTGCTCCATGTTAAAAGTGAAAGTAGAGAACAAGAGACAAATGGCAAATGATTCAACTGTGCTTTATTCATCATTGGTGCAGGTATATATACAGATGAGGGGTGCCACCAAAGGAGGCGGTTCCAGGAGAAGTGGTGACGGTTCCCACAAAGTGGGAACTGCCTGTGCGGGAGCGTGGGGGTTATCCCCATAATTAACTCATGTTAATTATTCTTAACACTCCCCCTAATCACCACATGACCGCACAATGATTCATCATCTTGATTAAATGTCCTCCAAAAACCCTATGGGAAAAATGGGAGGAGTATGATAGAATATGCTGCAAAAACTCCTTCAAACCCAGTGGGAAAATAAGGAGAAAAAGATACAACACATTATGATTATTGCCTCTGTTAACTCAATATGAAATAAATCACAGAATATAGAGGTCAATAAATATGTCGTATATACTTTCCTAAAAACCCTTATGGGGAAAAGGGATAGTATGACATATGATCTTATGTTGATATTACCTCATTAAAAACCTTAATGAGAACCTGTAAAGTAAACTCATCAAGGGAAAAGAGTATAATATGATGCTTTGAACAGGAACAGTTCAGGAAGATACTCCCCCTGATTCTTGCAAATCTCGAATCCGTCGCATACCAATTCCATGAATGTATTTCTGGAATGTTGAAGTTGGTAGAGACTTCGTGAATAGGTCAGCGAGGTTATCGCATGATTTGACTTGCAAGATGTTTATTTCCCCACTCTTTTGGAGCTCATGAGGATAAAACAATTTAGGGGCAATATGCTTAGTGATATTGCTCTTGATGTACCCTGTTTGCATCTGTGCAACACAAGTTGCATTATCTTCATAGATAATGGTAGGTGATTCGATAGAACCAATGCCACATGACTGTTGTATGTGGTTTATCATTCTGCGAAGCCACACGCTTTCGCGTGATGCCTCATATAATGCGATGATTTCAGAATGATTGGTAGAAGTCGCAATCAGAGTCTGTTTCGAAGACTTCCATGATATGGCAGTTCCACCATGAAGGAACACAAAGCCGGTTTGTGATCTGGCATTATGGGGATCAGATAAATAGCCAGCATCGGTGTATCCAATCATATCAGAGTCCAGATTTCTCTGAAACTAAAAAAATAGGCCAAGATCCTTTGTGCCTTGGAGATATCGGAAGATATTCTTGACCCCCGACCAATGGCGTTTGGTGGGAGCTGCGCTGTATCTAGCAAGTAGATTCACTGCAAATGCGAGGTCAGGTCTCGTACAGTTTGCAAGATACATGAGCGCTCCAATGGCACTGAGATATGGAACCTCGGGTCCCAACAACTCTTCTCCATCATCCCTTGGCCTGAACGGATCTTTCTCTACGTCTAGAGAACGAACCACCATGGGAGTATTAGATGGATAGGATTTGTCCATATTGAATTTCTCCAATATTTTCTGGATATAGGCAGCTTGGTGTACCATTATTCCTGAGGAAAGGTGCTCAAGTTGAAGACCCAAGCAAAATTTGGTTTGACCCAAATCCTTCATCTCAAATTCTGTCTTTAGATGATTGTGTGCTTCATCAATATCTTGTGTGTTACCAATGATGTTCAGATCATCGACGTACACTGAAATGATGCAAAATCCGGATGCGGACTTCTTGATGAAGACACATGGGCAGTCATTACTGTTGGAGTAACCCTTCTGAAGAAGGAACTCACTAAGTCGGTTGTACCACATCCGTCCCGACTGTTTCAAGCCGTATAGAGACTTGTTCAGTTTTACACAATACATGTTGCGTTTTGTGCTTGCATCCGGTACAGAGATTCCGTCAGGAACCTTCATGTATATGTCCGAATCTAGTGACCCATAAAGATATGCGGTCACGACGTCCATCAACTGCATGGATAGACGATTTTGCACTGCCAAAGATATTAGATATCGGAAAGTGATACCACTCATTACTAGAGAATATGTCTCATTGAAATCAATGCCGGGTCTCTGCGTGAAACCCTGTGCTACGAGCCTCGCTTTGTATCTCACCACCTCATTGTTCTCATTCCGTTTCTGGAGGAAAACCCATTTGAATCCCACAGGGAAAACTTTGGGAGGTGTTGGTATTGCTTCTGTGAATACCTTCCTTTTATTAAGCGAAGCAAGTTCTGCTTGTATTGCTTCCTTCCATTTAGGCCAGTCGGAGCATTTTTCACACTCAACGATAGTCTTTGGATCATGATCACTGAGAAGGGTATCAGCAATTGCAGCAGAAAAATAAGTGTCGACAATCGTAGACTTGCGGTTGAATGATTCTCCAGAATCGATATAGTTGGTGGATATCTCATGCACCCTTGATGACTCTTCGTGATTTCTCAATACGCGTGAGTCCAGGTGTTCCGATGTCCCAGCCAGTGTGTGCACGCTGGAGCTGGGTTGTGGAGGTTGCCCTTCCACTGGGTGTGTACTACCCATAAGGTGTTTGTCAACGTTGAGCTGACTTGCATTTACTGATTTAGAGGATTTTCTCCTCTCTCTCCTTTGTTGCTTGCGAGAAGCAGGATCCGGGTCAGAGGCCGTACTACTCCCCCTCTTTTTAGGGTCAGGGAGCTGAGTGGTTTTTATTGGTACCTCCACTCTTTCGGGCGCGTTTCTGGCCGGTTTCCAGGATTTTGTTACACCTTTTAAATCAGTAAACGAATCTGGCAGATTATTTGCAAGATGTTGCAAATTTATTATTTTCTGAACTTGAAGTTCGGTCTCTTGGGTACGTCGATCCGAGGCTGAAATGGCGATAGCATTCCAATCAATTTCCGGACATTCTTTCTGGTACTTGAAATCTCCCCCTAATGCCGGAAAATGTTCCTCGTCAAAGATACAATCAGCGTGACAGGCTGTGAATAGATCCCCTGTAAGGGGTTCCAGGTACTTGATAATCGACGGCGATTTGTACCCCACATAGATCCCCAGTTTTCTATGTGGACCCATAGATGTCCGCTGGGGTGGTGAGATCGGGACGTACGTAGCACATCCGAACTTACTCAGATGGGAAATACAGGGAGGATTTCCACGTACCAATTGCAGATGGGGAGTACTGTGATATGCAGTAGGTCGCAATTGGATTAGGTCAGCAGCGTGTAAGACTGCATGACCCCAACACGAGCTTGGCAAGCTGCAATTCATTAACAAAAGGTCTTGCAATGAGTTTGATTTTCTTGATTAGAGATTCAGCCAAACCATTTTGAGTATGGACGTATGGAACAGAGTGTTGAACTTCAATCCTCAGGGCCATGCAATAGTCATTGAAGGCACGTGAAGAGAATTCTGCAGCATTGTCCATGCTAATTGATTTAATTCGACTTTCTGGAAAATGGGCCTGTAACTTAATTACTTCCCTCATTATCTTGGCAAATGCATGGTTTCGTGTGGAAAGAAGACACACATGTGACCATCGTGTAGATGCGCCAATCAAAACCATGAAATACCGAAACGGTCCAGATAATGGTTGGATGGGACTACAAATATCACCTTGAATGCGTTCAAGGAACTGAAGTGGTTCAGCTTGAATTTTGAGGTGCGAAGGCCTCAAAATTAGCTTTCCTGTGGCGCACGATGTGCACACAAAGTCTGATGACTGAGGAAATTTTGACTCATGCAAATTGTGACCAATGGAAATGCTAGTAATTTTCCTCATCATCCCGATGCCGGGATACCCTAGGCGATCATGCCAGGTTTGGTATGCATCAACATTCTGGAAAATTACCTTGTAAGCAACATGATCTACGGGCTTGATGTACGTATAGTACAATCCAGACGACAGAGAAGGAATTTTTTCAAGTATTTGCTTGCCATATCCATAATCCTTTGTGAAGAGTAAATACTCCTCTTTGTTGTCCTCATGGGTTTCAATGTGAAAACCATTTTTACGGATATCTCGATAACTGATCAAGGTACGTAAAGAATCGGGATACAGCAAGGCATCCTCAATTGTCACTTGTGTACCATTTGGGAGGGTAAATATGGCACGTCCAGTACCAACAATTACCGTATCGCGTCCAGCGATAGTCAAAATATCTCCATTCATCTTTTTCAGAGTCTGGAAATACTTCAACTCCCTCAGTATAGAGTTTGTGGTCGCACTGTCCACAAGGCATAATTCCTCTTCCATCGGATTGTTCCCGTAGTGAGCTATATATAAAAATGAAGAATTTTCAGTAAGAAAACCTTATTTAAATATATAGAATACAATCTTATTATATCAAAGTGCTGATACAATATACATGACAACAATACTTATGTTCTATTACAATATCACACATGGACATAAATACATAAAACGATCACTAAGGAGATTGTGGGACTATCTAGTCGAAGTCTCCAAACATGTCCGTTGAGGCGTACTCAACCATCATGTTCTCCGTGCCCATAGGGTCCTGTGACTTCTGGAGGGTCGTAGTGCTGCTAGGTTCTGAAGGAACGTCTTGCGAGCAACCAGCTCCATCGGTGTCATCCAGATGAAGATTGAAGTTGGCTTTAAACCTTTTCCCTTGAGGTCCTTTGCGTCCTTGGTATTGCTGGTAGAGAATGGCCAGATGCTTAGGGGTTTTGCACTTGTTGGTAGGGTGCATGTAGCACCCACACCTATCACAAAGCTTGGTTTTTTCAAACTTGGGCTTTGCGGTGCTTTTCCCACGGTCCGAGTTTCTAGGCTTTTTGTTCCGCTTGCGCTTTCGCTTACCATTGAACTTTGATGATTTGCCTTTGGAAGCACCATCAAAATTACGTCCATTTGCGACATTCATATGAACTTCGGGGAGAGGTTGGGAACCAACCGGGCGCTGAGAGCCGTTCTTAGCAAGAAGCTCATCATGCTTTTCAGCCTGAAGTAAGATATGAATGAGGTCGGAATAGACTTGGTAGTTGCTAACGCCAAGTTGACGTTGGAATATGCAGTTGATGGTCTTTGTGCATGGCAGACAACCAGCCCGTTGGGAACCCCAAGAGGAAGGTGTGATGAGTATAGCAGCTAGTTTTCCCTCAGTTAAGAAACCAAGGTATGTCGATCTTGGAGAGAAGGGACAATAACGACTGAAGGTGATGCTTGCTAGTTTGCGACAGCTTCGGACAATTTATATATGGCGCCTCATCCAAGCTTTGCTTGCTAGCTGCAACGCGGAACCTGCACACAACACAACCAAGTACTTTGTTCCCAACTTGCGAGGAGGTTGTCAATCTCACCGGTTTGCTTGAAACAAAGGTTATGAGCGTATCGAGTGGAAAACAGTAGAAGTATGCGAGTAAAGTAAACAGGTGATAGCAATATGATGGAAATAGGACCGGGGTCCACAGTTCACTAGTGGTGTCTCTCCAAAAGATAAATAACACATGCTGGGTAAACAAATTACAGTTGGGCAATTGATAGAATAAAGATAAACGTGATATGTCAAGAAGATCACTATGAGATTTACTCTGGGCATTACAACAAAATATATAGACCGCCATCCAACTGCATCTATGACTAATAATCCACTTGTGGCGAATCAATCCGAGAACTCCATAAGTATTAAGTTGCGAACAACAGATAATTGCATTAAGCAAAGTGTGTAATGTAAACAAAGCATATGCCCTTGAGCATATGAATGTTGTTTTGTCCCTAGTAGCAACAGCACATCTACAACCTTAGAGGTTTCTGTCACTCCCCCAGGTTAAATAGAGGCATGAACCCACTATCGAGCATAAATACCCCCTCTTGGAGTCACTAGCAACTACTCGGCCAAGATAGCTACTAACAACGGAGAGCATGCAAGATCATAAACAACATAGAGATAACAAAAGATAATATTCAGTATAGCAACTCAATCATAACACCAATATTCATCGGATCCCAACAAACCAAACATGTAGAATTACATAACGGTGATCTCAATCATGTAGGGCAGCTCATGAGATCTAAACATGAAGCACATGGTGGAGAAGACAACCATCTAGCTACTGCTATGGACCCATGGTCCAAGGTAGACTACTCACTCATCGCTCCGGAGGCAAGCATGGCGATGAAGAAGACCTCCGGTGGCGATTCCCCTCTCCGGCAGGGTGCCAGGAAGAGCTTCTGGACCCTCCCGATCTTCGGGTCGACGGCGGCGGCGGATCGCGATGTGTTCTGGAAAAGTGATCGGTTACTTAGGTTTTTCCCGTCGGGGGGTCTTTATAGGCGCAGGGGCGATGCCAGAGGTGGCCCCAGGTGCCCTCACACCATGGCAGCGCGGCCCAGGCCCTGGCCGCGCCAGCCTGGTGTGTGGGGCCCCTGTGGCCCCCCTCCTACTCTCCTTCGGATGACTGGAAGCTCCCGAACAAAATAAGACTTCAGGAACTTGTTTCGTCCAATTCCGAGAATATTTCCTGTGTATCACTTCTGAAACACAAAAATAGCAGAAAACAGGGAACTGGCACTATGGCGACTTGTTAATAGGTTAGTTCCGGAAAATGCATAAAAGTGCCAAGAAGTGTAACGAAACATTAGGCAAATGGTGTAAAAACAAGCATGGAGCATCAAAAATTATAGATACGTTGGAGACGTATCAAGCATCCCCAAGCTTAACTCCTGCTCATCCTCGAGTAGGTAAGTGATAACAAAAGAATAATTTTTGAGGTGACATGCACCTACACAATCTTGATCATGTATGTAAGCATTTGTGAGCTGGGATCATAAGAACTTAAAACATGGGCATGAAGATATAATCTTGACAATAAGGACTTAGCAACCATGTTGTAAACATGCAAATGAACACAAACAAAAGATCATGAAAATGAAACAATGAAAGTCAAACATGTGTTCAAATCATAAGGAAAAACATACAAATGGTTTTCAGCTTGTCCTTCAAAGAGAGCAAAACATAAATGCATAGGACACCTTCAAGTTTAAGAGGGCGACTAGATACAAATAATTTGAGAACAAGTGAAACCAACAATATGAATCAATCAATGAACTTTGGGACAATGCATATTACACTAAGAATAACAACTATGCTCTCTTAATGGTGCATAAAGAAAGAAGGTGGTGACTCAACATAAAAGTAAAAGAAAGGCCCTTCGCAGAGGGAAGCAGTGATTGCAAGTTTTATAACCTTCACAAATTATGGAACTTACCGGCTTTGAGCTCTCATTGCCCCCATCATAAGCATCTTGAATGGTTAAAGTTAATGCGAGAACAATTATGATGCATATGCTTGACAAATCATAAGTTGAAAACCTCGTGTCCCATGAATACGAGTACCCAAACCTCATGCTACTTTACTTAGAGTCCCAAGCAAGGCTCTTGTCATTGTAAATATATGCATATCATTGAGAACCGCCAATGGGGTACCTCCGTGCCCGATGACATGGAACAAGCCCACATCAAAATGACAGGACAAGCAGACAATGAACACCTCGACATCTCTTTTATTTGCCATTTGTTTAGCTTTTTATTGTGAGATGCATCGTCGAATGTTCACCATGGGTATGCTGCAAATTTCCACCATGAATTATGCATGGCTTAGATTAGCGGCCCGGCGTTTCCCTAACACATATACAAACTCCATGATCCCCACAAGATTCCCAATTCATTTCACACCGCGGGCATCCATAAACAAAAGATCACGATATCAACTCAAATAAGAAGTGCAATGTTGAAAGCTTGCCCATGACTGCATGGCTGGACTAGTCTCCAACTTACAACTTGCAAGCATAACAACTCAACATAAGAGACCACAATGTCAAATTTTTAAGGACAGGAAAAAGTAAAGTGTGTCTTCCGGTTCGTGAGAGCTTTACTGACCAAATTTCGCATAACACTGGTAAGAGTTTAATTTGAAGAGAAAAGAAAAGGAAGTCAAATTTACTTGGAATAGCAAATTGCTAGTAGGTATGTATGGTGGACACTTTGGCAAACTTTGGCTTTTAGGAGTTGGATGCATGAGTAGAGCTCATACTCAGTACAAGGCGAGGGCTAGCAAAAGACTGGGAGCGACCAACTAAGAGAGCAATAATGGCCATAATAATGCAAAGCGACAAAGCGACATTAAAAGAATCATAAGATGGCATCAAAAGTCAAAAACTAAATGATCATAGAGGCTATTGGCGACTTTGTAAGAGTCTAACATGTGTGAGCATGCGCCAAGTCAACCCAAATAAAGCATCAAGGAGAAAACCAAAATAATGCTTCCATACAATAAAAACAACGCATGATTTTTTTTCAAAGGCTCATTAAGCAATCTCAGTTATTTGAGACAAGTCATGCTACAGCAAAACCACTAAGCATACTATCAAAAAGACATCAAGCATGACATGAAAAATCCTAAGCCGCAGTCTACACAAGCTCCTTCTTGTACCACTTTTTTGCACAAAGCTTTTTCTCTTTTCCAACACCATTTAAAAATTTTATAAACACCTCTTTTGATGAAAACCAATAAATATCAGAGGCAAAAATACACCTTGATAAACAAATATAAGAAGATATGAACGCAAATCAAGGCAAAAATTAAAACCAAAAGCAGTAGCAGAAAAAGAAGAACACTCGGTGAAATTGTACGAATGAAAAACGGAGTGTTCTTGGCAAATGAAGAGCAAGGCAACTTCTCCAAAAGAAATTTGTTGGGGTCCAACCATTTATTGCAGCAAACAAAACTAAACTAACTAAGAAAACTAAAACAACTGACGCTCCAAGAAAAACACATAGTGCATGAAGCAATAAAAATATAGTGTTTTGAAAGGTGACCTGATTTTTGCCGATGAAGAAGGGGTGCCTCGGGGGCATCCCAAAGCTTTGACGCTTGTACTTCTTGGATATTTCTTGGGGTGATGCATGGGCATCTCCAAGCTTGAGCTTTTGTCCATTCTTCAACTCATCTTATCATTCTCCAATCCCTACACTTGAAAACTTCCTTCATACAAAACTAAACACAAATCTATTAGCAACATTAGTGTAGCATAACATATAATCAACCTCTTTTTGCTTCAGGTTTCAACTCAAAACCACCACATATATAGCAAATACTACTGTAGCAACTTCCCCTAAAGTTCCATGATCAAAAGAACTCAAAAGAAAGCGATAAAGCGGCAAACACAAATATTGGCAGAAATCTGTCAAAACAGAACAGCTGACAAAGGTCGAATTGTTTAGGGGTTTTCTGTTGCTCAAATCAAAAAGTGTTCAACTAACGAAAGTTTGTATATAACCTGGGGCATATGCACAAGAAATCGCAGGTCCAAAAGATATACAGAGAATTTATACGAATTTTTACGGTGCAGCACCGAAAACAGTTTCAGGACAGCAACATCCCCAAATCTTTACCTCACTCGAATTAGAGGCTTCTCTTGGCACAAAAACGAAATAAACAAGATAAGGAGCGGTCATTACAGTAGTAATGACTTCCAAGACTCAAATAAAAGAAAAATTACTGAAAGTAAAACATTGGGTTATCTCCCAAGAGTGCTTTTCTTTAATGCCTTTGAGCTAGGCGCAGAAAATTGCGAATCAATTAACATCAGAAGGAGCATTAAGATCAACTGCAGAAGTCTTGTCAATAAGGCATTGTATTTCATCCACATAAGTTTTAGAAGACCCTTTGTGATCACGCCTTGGTTCACTCAAATCACAAAAAAGATTTTTGGGACAGATCCAGTCAAAATTATTTTCGAAAGCTTCACATAATCCCAAGAGCTTGCTAGGTATAGGTATTTCGGCTCCTTCATCGTTAGTACCAATAACCTTTATAGGTGAACCGGGTTTATTAAAACGTTTAAGAACTTTTCTAGCTTCAATAACGACATCTTTAAATTCTAAGCGCAAAGTTTCCAAAATAAAATTTTTCTTTTCAGGATCTTCAATTTTATGAAGCTTAAGGAACATGTATTGCATAAAAGGATTAAGACTAGCAAACCTAGTTTCCAACATGTGAATCAAATAAGCAGAAACAACTTCAATACTAGGAGCTAGCTCAACCAAAGATTTCTCCTCAACTTCCTCATGCATACTAATGTGATTAAAGAACTCCTCAATGTTACTTTTTCCAATAATTGAACCACTACCTACTGAGAGGTCCTCCAGAACGTACTTAGGGATCAACATAATGAACTAAAAGTAAAGAAATAACAACTACCAAGGATTCTAATTTTTTTGGGTTTTTGATATAAAATGATGCAGGTAAAATAAATAAAGTAAAGCAAAACAATAACAAAGTAAAGGATGTGCGTGCGAAAACTCCCCTCGCAGAAGTCTTCCAATCTCCCCGGCAACGGCGCCAGAAAAGAGGCTGCTAATGCCAAGTTGATGTTGGAATATGCAGTTGATGGTCCTTGTGCATGGTGGACAACCAGCCCGTTGGGAACCCCAAGAGGAAGGTGTGATGAGTATAGCAGCTAGTTTTCCCTCAGTTAAGAAACCAAGGTATGTCGATCTTGGAGAGAAGGGACAATAACGACTGAAGGTGATGCTTGCTAGTTTGCGACAGCTTCGGACAATTTATATATGGCGCCTCGTCCAAGCTTTGCTTGCTAGCTGCAATGTGGAACCTGCACACAACACAACCAAGTACTTTGTTCCCAACTTGCGATGAGGTTGTCAATCTCACCGGTTTGCTTGAAACAAAGGTTATGAGCGTATCGAGTGGAAAACAGTAGAAGTATGCGAGTAAAGTAAACAGGTGATAGCAATATGATGGAAATAGGACCGGGGTCCACAGTTCACTAGTGACGTCTCTCCAAAAGATAAATAACACATGCTGGGTAAACAAATTACAGTTGGGCAATTGATAGAATAAAGATAAACGTGATATGTCAAGAAGATCACTATGAGATTTACTCTGGGCATTACAACAAAATACATAGACCGCCATCCAACTGCATCTATGACTAATAATCCACTTGTGGCGAATCAATCCGAGAACTCCACAAGTATTAAGTTGCGAACAACAGATAATTGCATTAAGCAAAGTGTGTAATGTAAACAAAGCATATGCCCTTGAGCATATGAATGTTGTTTTCTCCCTAGTAGCAACAGCACATCTACAACCTTAGAGGTTTCTGTCACTCTCCCAGGTTAAATAGAGGCATGAACCCACTATCGAGCATAAATACCCCCTCTTGGAGTCACTAGCAACTACTCGGCCAAGATAGCTACTAACAATGGAGAGCAGGCAAGATCATAAACAACATAGAGATAACAAAAGATAATATTCAGTATAGCAACTCAATCATAACACCAATATTCATAGGATCCCAACAAACCAAACATGTAGAATTACATAACGGTGATCTCAATCATGTAGGGCAGCTCATGAGATCTAAACATGAAGCACATGGTGGAGAAGACAACCATCTAGCTACTGCTATGGACCCATGGTCCAAGGTAGACTACTCACTCATCGCTCCGGAGGCAAGCATGGCGATGAAGAAGACCTCCGGTAGTGATTCCCCTCTCCGGCAGGGTGCCGGGAAGAGCTTCTGGACCCTCCCGATCTTTGGGTCGACGGCGGCGGCGGATCGCGATGTGTTCTGGAAAAGTGATCGGGTACTTAGGTTTTTCCCGTCGGGGGGTCTTTATAGGCGCAGGGTCGATGCCAGAGGTGGCCCCAGGTGCCCTCACACCATGGCGGCGCGGTCTAGGCCCTGGCCACGCCAGCCTGGTGTGTGGGGCCCCTGTGGCCCCCTCCTACTCTCCTTCGGATGACTGGAAGCTCCCGGACAAAATAAGACTTTAGGAACTTGTTTCGTCCAATTCTGAGAATATTTCCAGTGTATCACTTCTGAAACACAAAAACAGCAGAAAACAGGGAACTGGCACTGTGGCGACTTGTTAATAGGTTAGTTCCGGAAAATGCATAAAAGTGCCACGAAGTGTAACGAAACATTAGGCAAATGGTGTAAAAACAAGCATGGAGCATCAAAAATTATAGATACGTTGGAGACGTATCAGTAGTCGCGAGCACGGTATTGCTGCTGGAGGAGCCTTTTAGATGGGAGCATAGTAGACAAAGTCTTTTCTATCTTTTCCGCATCAGTAGGTTCCTTCCCGCAAAAGCGCAATTTAGAACTTATCTTATGAACCTCATGATTGTACTCTCCAATGGACCTGAAGTCTTGGAGTCGAAGATGGGTCCAATCATGTAGTGCTTCGGGCAAGACAATTGCCTTCTGCTGTTCATACCTCATTTTGAGGGCCTGAAACAAAGTAAATGGGGATTCCTCCTCCAAATACTCGGACTTAAGATCTTGATGAATATGGTGCCTTATGATGTATAAGGCAGAATATTTCTGCTCATCTCTTAGTGGCGTGACTCCATCCGGGAGGGGATCCTCCGGATTCTGGATTGCACGCACTAATCCACGGGATGCAAGAGCGATCTTGATGTCCATGGCCCAAGTAGGGTAGTTGCGGCCATCGAGCTCGAGTGGATCGAACTCTTTTCCAGCCATCGGTTACCTATGTGGGTAAACCAGAGATTATTAATTTACGCATGGTAAATCAAAAACCATCATGGTTATGTTGTAATGAACAATGCAAAATTAATGATATTCAAGATCTGAGCTTGAAAATCACTAGTGTGGGCTTCAAGTTGTTAAATATGACACATTGTAGATACTCCCCAAAAAGAATTTCGGGGTCCATCTCTCAGCACTAGAGAGTATAATCTGATAAAATCAGTAGATACTCATGTTTCTAGTACCTTATGTCATGATTTAATTAAAATGTATGGGAGATCACTTGATAAGTAATCGCGGTAGCGGAGATAATCTGCAATGCATGCAGTAGATCCGTGCACTACCTTTGATCCCAAACATCAACTTGAAGTAGTCACTTAGAATTTTGCATATCAACTCGTGCTCGTATTAAGCCGAAGGCTCAATTAAGACGATGAATTGATTTTATTTGCAAGAATTTGAAAAACCCAATGCAAATATTAGATGCAATTAATCTCAACATGTGGATAACATGGAAATATATACATTACATCACAAAGTGCTGGAATACATGTAGTACTCTACAGATCTACAGTACTGAAGATTAAATACTGCAATAAAAATAGGTCTAAAACAGATTTAAGCTGCTAGAACTACTGTTAAAGAGGCTAAAAAGCGAAACAGAAAATAAAAGATTTTTGTTTGTAGCTGCGGAATTCGGCCCGTAGGCCCATCAAGAGAAAACAAGGAAAGGCACCGGCCCGATCCAACACCCACATGGGCGAGAGAATAAGGCGTCGTGGGGGGCGGTCGGGCGTCGTTGACCCCGACACCACGCCCACCTGCATCGACCCCCCATCCATGGCGCTACTCCTCCTGTCAGATGCGGCCGCCTCCACCCCCTGCTGCCGCCGGCGGCGCCTCAATGGAGTAAAGCCGAAGGCCCCGGTGCTTGTGGTGACCCAGCATACCACTGCATGTTGTAGTATACAAGTCGTTGATATAACACTCGTGAAGTACCAATTCACAAATATTACATCCCTCAGAGTGGTACAACAGAAACATAGCGGTCTTTATTCAAGCACTAAATATTACAAGCCATAAGGTTACAAAGGACTCCAGTTCCTCCTCGGTCCAAAGAGAAACACTCGGTGGTTCTAAGTGGATACCACAAACCTTAGTTACAACCGAAAGTAGTAGACTAAACATTGTGCCTAACTCCAGTCGCTTTATTCTAGGTATCCTATGCGACCAAAGTTACTGTCCTGCGGTTCTAAGTGTCGGTCTCCTCCTCGGTTCCTTCGTCGGGACCATAGGAGATGGTGTAATCAATGCCTTCGACTCCTCCAGATAAGTCCGGTTCTTCGTAATAGACCTCCTCGTAGTCCTTCGGGCTTCCTTCCGTGTCTTCAAACTGGTTCTCCAAGTCTAAGCAAGGGTTAAAAAGGAGTGGGGTGAGTAACGAGCATTACCCAACAAGTTCATTTAATAGATTAGAGGTGTTTGATGCACTATCTACGACCATAGACTAAAAGTCTCAGGCCAAATGCAGTTTTTATAAGCATTTCTTCAAAGATTGATTTTATTCAAAGAACTATGTCCGTCAGTCTTCACAGGTTGATTAGAGCTTCGATGGGCTCCTTTCCTGCCGTGTTCGTAGCTCCTTCCCGGAACAGGGAGTATCTTGATACTTTTTGTACACTCTGCAGAGGTGGTCACTTGTACCCATAGGAGATCAACACTTTGCTGCACAATCGGGCATACTTTCCCATCCACACTTCCTTGGTATGGGGCCTGATGTCTACGCACTTCTATTCTTGTAGACACTTGTTGGGCCTCCAAGTGCAGAGGTTTGTAGAACAGCAGCAAGTTTCCCTTAAGTGGATCACCCAAGGTTTATCGAACTCAGGGAGGTTAGAGGTCAAAGCTATCCCTCTCAAGCAACCCTGCAATTACGATACAGAAAGTCTCTTGTGTCCCCAACACACCCAATACACTTGTCAAATGTATAGGTGCACTAGTTCGGTGAAGAGATAGTGAAATACAAGCGGTAGTGATGATTATGAGTAGTAAATGTAATATGGAATAAGTATCGCTGCGAGCAAACAAGTAACAAAACAGCAAGTAAACGGTGTGCAAAGCTTGGAAACAAGGCCTAGGGATCATACTTTCACTAGTGGACACACTCCCAACAATATAACATGATTGAACAAATAAACAACTTCTCTCCACTATGGTACTCTGAATTACTCTCCTATTGAATAACACTAATCATTGTGTAGTGGCTACAGAAGCACCCCTTAAAGTTCATCAAGTACTTGACAAACACCACTCATAGAGACATCCAAATCAGATCACAATTCAAGATAGATATCATTGCAACTTAGACCAAGTACTAACACGGTGCACACACTGTCAACATTACACCATGAAAGGAGGAATAGATCACTCCATACTATCATAGTAATAATTACTCTCATAATCCACAAGAGATCACAATCATAGCCTAAACCAAGTACCACCATGATGCACGCACTGTCACCGTTACACCATGGCAGGAGGAATAGATTACTTTAATAACATCACTAGAGTACACTATAATAATTAAGCATAGGAGTAGCATAATATCTGAATAATAACATCTACTTGTTCAACATGATACAAAGCTCACGATCACATAAAGATCACATCATGGGAGAGAGAGGTGAACCACATAGCTACCGGTAGAGCCCTTAGCCCCGGGGATGAACTACTCCCTCCTCATCATAGGAGACAGCAAGGTTGATGGAGATGGCGGTGAGGTCGATGGAGATGGCGGAGACGGCGATGGAGACCGATGGAGATGGCTCTGGGGGCACTTCCCCGTCCCGGCAGGGTGCCGGAACAGAGACTTCTGTCCCCCGAAATTCGTCGGTGGCGGCGGCGGAGCTGCGGAACTCTTTCTAGAAAATTGCCGACTCCTCTAGGGTTTTCTGTTCCGAGGCTTTATATAGGCGAAGGGGCATCGTCAAAGGGGGAGCCAGGCGCCCTCACGCGGGGCCCGCGCGGCCAGGGGCCTGGCCGCGCCACCCCTGCGGTGGGGCCCTAGTGGCCCCCCTCCTACTCCTCTTCGGATCTCTGGAAGCTTCCGGGTAAAATAAGACTTCAGGAACTTGTTTCGTCCAATTCCGAGAATATTTCCTGTGTATCACTTCTGAAACACAAAAACAGTAGAAAACAGGAAACTGGCACTGTGGCAACTCGTTAATAGGTTAGTTCCGGAAAATGCATAAAAGTGCCACGAAGTGTAATGAAACAATAGGCAAATGGTGTAAAAACAAGCATGGAGCATCAAAAATTATAGATACGTTGGAGACGTATCAAGCATCCCCAAGCTTAACTCCTGCTCGTCCTCGAGTAGGTAAGTGATAACAAAAGAATAATTTTTGAGGTGACATGCACCTACACAATCTTGATCATAAATGTAAGCATTTGTGAGCTGGGATCATAAGAACTTAAAACATGGGCATGAAGATATAATCATGACAATAAGAACTTAGCAACCATGTTGTAAACATGTAAATGAACACAAACAAAAGATCATGAAAATGAAACAATGAAAGTCAAACGTGTGTTCAAATCATAAGGAAAAACATACAAATGGTTTTCAGCTTGTCCTTCAAAGAGAGCAAAACATAAATGCATAGGACACCTTCAAGTTTAAAAGGACGACTAGATACAAA
The DNA here is from genome assembly GCA_007115705.1 of Dactylis glomerata. Taxonomy (NCBI): domain Eukaryota; kingdom Viridiplantae; phylum Streptophyta; class Magnoliopsida; order Poales; family Poaceae; genus Dactylis; species Dactylis glomerata. The sequence continues at coordinate 1,484,003 of QXEO01000791.1, read as the reverse complement.
TAATTTAAGAACAACTGAAACCAACAATATGAATCAATCAATGAACTTTGGGACAATGCATATCACACTAATAATGACAACTATGCTCTCTTAATGGTGCATAAAGAAAGAAGGTGGTGACTCAACATAAAAGTAAAAGAAAGGGCCCTTCGCAGAGGGAAGCAGTGATTGCAAGTTTTATAACCTTCAAAAATTATGGTACTTACTGGCTTTGAGCTCTCATTGCCCCCATCATAAGCATCTTGAGTGGTTCAAGTTAATGCGAGAACAATTATGATGCATATGCTTGACAAATCATAAGTTGAAGACCTCGTGCCCCGTGAATACGAGTACCCAAACCTCATGCTACTTTACTTAGAGTCCCAAGCAAGGCTCTTGTCATTGTAAGTATATGCATATCATTGAGAACCGCCAATGGGGTACCTCCGTGCCCGATGACATGGAACAAGCCCACACCAAAATGATAGGACAAGCAGACAATGAACACCTCGACATCTCTTTTATTTGCCTTCTGTTTAGCTTTTTATTGTGAGATGCGTCGTCGAATGTTCACCATGGGTATGCTGCAAATTTCCACCATGAATTATGCATGGCTTAGATTGGCGGCCCGGCGTTTCCCTAACACATATACAAACTCCATGATCCCCACAAGATTCCCAATTCATTTCACACCGCGGGCATCCATAAACAAAAGATCACGATATCAACTCAAATAAGAAGTGCAATGTTGAAAGCTTGCCCCATGACAGCATGGATGGGCTAGAATCCAACTTACAACTTGCAAGCATAACAACTCAACATAAGAGACCACAATGTCAAATTTTTAAGAACATGAAAAAGTAAAGTGTGCCTTCCGGTTCGTGAGAGCTTTACTGACCGAATTTCGCATAACACTGGTAAGAGTTTAATTTGAAGAGAAAATAAAAGCAAGTCAAATTTACTTGGAATAGCAAATTGCTAGTAGGTATGTATGGTGGACACTTTGGAAAACTTTGGCTTTTAGGAGTTGGATGCACGAGTAGAGCTCATACTCAGTACAAGGCGAGGGCTAGCAAAAGACTGGGAGCGACCAACTAAGAGAGCAATAATGGCCATAATCATGCAAAGCGACAAAGCAACATTAAAAGAAGCATAAGATGGCATCAAAAGTTAAAAATTAAATGATCATGAAGGCTATTGGCGACTTTGTAAGAGTCTAACATGTGTGAGCATGCGCCAAGTCAACCCAAATAAAGCATCAAGGAGAAAACCAAAATAATGCTTCCAAATAATTAAAACAACGCATGATTTTTTCAAAGGCTCATTAAGCAATCTCAGTTATTTGAGACAAGTCATGCTACAGCAAAACCACTAAGCATACTATCAAAAAGACATCAAGCACGACATGAAAAAGTCTAAGCCGCAGTCTACACAAGCTCCTTCTTGTACCACTTTTTTGCACAAAGCTTTTTTCTCTTTTCCAACACCATTTGAAATTTTTATAAACACCTCTTTTGATGAAAACCAATAAAGGTCAGAGGCAAAAATACACCTTGATGAAAATATATGACAAGGTCTGAATGCAAATCAAGGCGAAAACGAAAACCAAAAGCAGTAGCAAAAAAAAGAGAACACTCATTGAAACGATAAGAGTGAAAAACAGAGTGTTCTTGGCAAATGAAAAACGAGTTCATCTCCTCCAAAAGAAACATGATGTGATCTAACCATTTATTGCAGCAAACTAAACTAAACTAATACTGAAACAAAAACAACTGACGCTCCAAGAAAAACACATAGTGCATGAAGCAATAAAAATATAGTGTCTTGAAAGGTGACCTGATTTTTGCCGATGAAGAAGGGGTGCCTCGGGGGCATCCCCAAGCTTTGACGCTTGTACTTCTTGGATATTTCTTGGGGTGATGCATGGGCATCCCCAAGCTTGAGCTTTTGTCCATTCTTCAACTCATCTCATCACTCTCCGATCCCTACACTTGAAAACTTCCTTCATACAAAACTAAACACAAATCTATTAGCAACATTAGTGTAAGCATAACATATAATCAACCCTTTTTGCTTCAGGTTTCAACCTAAAACCACCACATATAAGTATATACTATTGTAGCAACTTCCCCAAAAGTTCCATGATCAAAAGAACTCAAAAGAAAGCGATAAAGCGGCAAACACAAATATTGGCAAAAATCTGTCAAAACAGAACAGCTGACAAAGGTCGAATTTTTGAGGGGTTTTCTGTTGCTCAAATCAAAAAGTGTTCAACTAACAAAAGTTTGGATATAACCTGGGGCATATGCACAAGAAATCGCAGGTCCAAAAGATGTACAGAGAATTTTCACGATTTTTTACGGTGCAGCACCAAAAACTGTTTCAGGACAGCAACATCCCCAAATCTTTACCTCACTCAAATTAGAGGCTTCTCTTGGTACAAAAACGAAATAAACAAGATAAGGAGCGGTTATTACAGTAGTAATAACTTCCAAGACTCAAATAAAAGAAAAAGTACTGAAAATAAACAATGGGTTATCTCCCAAGAGTGCTTTTCTTTAACGCCTTTGAGCTAGGCGCAGTAATTTGCAAAGATGCTCATGTGGGCGCCATATAAGAGCTTGAGGCAAAGGCGCCATATAGGAACTTAAAGCAATAGAGAGCATCAAAAAGCAAGTATGGAATACATTTAAATCTAAACCACTTCCTATGAAAAATAGTCTTGTAAAGAGACAGGTCATAAAAGCGCAAAGTAAAAAGCATAGGAAGGCAAAACAAGTACAACTTCAAGAATTGCAACATAAAGAGGGGAAACTCAATATTGTTGAGATCCATCAGACCATGTTTCCCTCTCTCATAATAACTTTCAGTAGCATCATGAATAGAACTAACAATATAACTATCACATAAAACATCCCTATCATGAGCCACATGCATAAAAGAATTAATACTCACCACAGGAACAATAGTAGTAGGAGCAAATTCAACAGAATAATTATTCTCATCACCATAATCATCAAAAATAGGAGGCATATTGTAATCATAACTAGTTTTCTCCTCAAAAGTAGGTGAACTAAAAATATTATACTCATCATCACAGCCATCATAAACTAGAGGTTTAGTATCATCACAAGCTAGAGAGCAACTATTTCGCAAAGCATATTCTTCAAATATATCATTATAAGAAGGAACATCACATATGGGAGATAAAATATCATCAGAGCAAATTTTCTCCACTAAAGCTGGGGAACTAAAAATATCATGCTTAACAAAACCAGCTTCCCCAAGCTTAGACTTTTCTATAGCATTAGCAACAACGGTGTTCAAAGCATTCATACTAACAACACTATTAGCATGCAAATTAAGCTCCAAAGGTTTTACAATTTTCTCTTCAAACACTTCATATCTAAACTCAGGAAAAAGACTAGAGAACTCATTGTTTTCCATTAAGCCTAACTAGTGAAAATAAAAACAAGAAACAAAAAGATGTAATTGCAGAATCTAAAGGAAATAACTCCGAGCACTCACACAGGAGGATGCGAGTACCTTTTACCTTACCTCCCCGGCAACGGCGCCAGAAAAGAGCTTGATGTCTACGCACTTCTATTCTTGTAGACACTTGTTGGGCCTCCAAGTGCAGAGGTTTGTAGAACAGCAGCAAGTTTCCCTTAAGTGGATCACCCAAGGTTTATCGAACTCAGGGAGGTTACAGGTCAAAGCTATCCCTCTCAAGCAACCCTGCAATTACGATACAGAAAGTCTCTTGTGTCCCCAACACACCCAATACACTTGTCAAATGTATAGGTGCACTAGTTCGGCGAAGAGATAGTGAAATACAAGCGGTAGTGATGATTATGAGTAGTAAATGTAATATGGAATAAGTATCGCTGCGAGCAAACATGTAACAAAACAGCAAGTAAATGGTGTGCAAAGCTTGGAAACAAGGCCTAGGGATCATACTTTCACTAGTGGACACACTCCCAACAATATAACATGATTGAACAAATAAACAACTTCTCTCCACTATGGTACTCTGAATTACTCTCCTATTGAATAACACTAATCATTGTGTAGTGGCTACAGAAGCACCCCTTAAAGTTCATCAAGTACTTGACAAACACCACTCATAGAGACATCCAAATCAGATCACAATTCAAGATAGATATCATTGCAACTTAGACCAAGTACTAACACGGTGCACACACTGTCAACATTACACCATGAAAGGAGGAATAGATCACTCAATACTATCATAGTAATAATTACTCTCATAATCCACAAGAGATCACAATCATAGCCTAAACCAAGTACCACCATGATGCACGCACTGTCACCGTTACACCATGGCAGGAGGAATAGATTACTTTAATAACATCACTAGAGTACACTATAATAATTAAGCATAGGAGTAGCATAATATCTGAATAATGACATCTACTTGTTCAACATGATACAAAGCTCATCATCACATAAAGATCACATCATGGGAGAGAGAGGTGAACCACATAGCTACCGGTAGAGCCCTTAGCCCCGGGGATGAACTACTCCCTCCTCATCATAGGAGACAGCAAGGTTGATGGAGATGGCGGTGAGGTCGATGGAGATGGCGGAGACGGCGATGGAGACCGATGGAGATGGCTCCGGGGGCACTTCCCCGTCCCAGCAGGGTGCCGGAACAGAGACTTCTGTCCCCCGAAATTCGTCGGTGGCGGCGGCGGAGCTGCGGAACTCTTTCTGGAAAATTGCCGACTCCTCTAGGGTTTTCTGTTCCGAGGCTTTATATAGGCGAAGGGGCATCGTCAGAGGGGGAGCCAGGCGCCCTCACGCGGGGCCCGCGCGGCCAGGAGCCTGGCCGCGCCACCCCTGCGTGTGGGGCCCTGGTGGCCCCCCTCCTACTCCTCTTCGGATCTCTGGAAGCTTCCGGGTAAAATAAGACTTCAGGAACTTGTTTCGTCCAATTCCGAGAATATTTCCTGTGTATCACTTCTGAAACACAAAAACAGCAGAAAACAGGAAACTGGCACTGTGGCAACTCGTTAATAGGTTAGTTCCGGAAAATGCATAAAAGTGCCACGAAGTGTAACGAAACAATAGGCAAATGGTGTAAAAACAAGCATGGAGCATCAAAAATTATAGATACGTTGGAGACGTATCAGGGCCCAGCCGTTGATCCGAGCCAATCACTGTTCCTTCCCGCGACCGTGCATACCCACCCTTTTGCGGCTCCAACTTCGGTTCACTACCCTCGCCAGTCTACACCTACGGTAGTTGCCGACCTCAGCATACTTGCCTCTTCTAGGCAATGAGTTAGCCCCACCGATTTCCACCGGCATAAACTCTACCCCCGTCTTTGCCGCAATCCATCATAGACCGCCAGAATTGTGAATTCATTAGGGGGAATCCACCCATCCCGAAGCTCCGCGCAGGGAGACGACTGCTCCGAAACGGCGCGTCCATTGATATGCATGAGGGAAAAGATACAGCTGACTCTCCCGTCCCATTCCAGACCCTATGGTTGACCATATTTTACGGCACAAGAATTACTGGCGACATTGGTTATTAGTCCTAGGTGAACATTCCCGGTACAGTGGGACCTCCACCATACTCTTACCATGGTCCCACTGCCCACCTTCCTAGGTCGACAACCATTATGATTGCTAACCACTAAGCAAATTCATTCATGAAAAGCAGAACCTTTGCTTTTTAATGCAATCATCATTATAATACCACCGGTATATTTGCAAATAGTTGGTTAAAGGTAAACAAGAGATATGAGCAAGAGTGAATGATACGTCTCAAACGTATCTATAATTTTTGATCCTCCATGCTTGTTTTTACACCATTTGCCTATTGTTTCGTTACACTTAGTGGCATTTTTATGCATTTTCCGGAACTAACCTATTAACGAAGTGCCACAGTGCCAGTTTCCTGTTTTCTGCTGTTTTTGTGTTTCAGAAGTGATACACAGGAAATATTCTCGGAATTGGACGAAACAAGTTCCTGAAGTCTTATTTTACCCGGAAGCTTCCAGAGATCCGAAGGAGAGTAGGAGGTGAGGGACCAGGGGCCCACACACAGGGGTGGCGCGGCCAGCCCCTGGCCCGCGCCACCGCCTTGTGAGGCCACCTGGCCCCTCTTCTGACGACGCCCCTTCGCCTATAAATACCCCCCGACGAGAAAAACCTAAGGGCCCGATCAGTTTTCCAGAACACATCACGATACCCCGCCGCCGTCGACCCGAAGATCGGGAGGGTCCAGAAGCTCTTCCCGGCACCCTGCCGGAAAGGGGAATCGCCACCGGAGGTCTTCTTCATCGCCATGCTTGCCTCCGGAGCGATGAGTGAGTAGTCTACCTTGGACTATGGGTCCATAGCAGTAGCTAGATGGTTATCTTCTCCACCATGTGCTTCATGTTTAGATCTCATGAGCTGCCATACATGATTGAGATCACCGTTATGTAATTCTACATGTTTGGTTTGTTGGGATCCGATGAATATTGGTGTTTATGATTAAGTTGTTGTACTGAATTATATCTTTTGTTATCTCTATGTTGTTTATGATCTTGCATGCTCTCCGTTGTTAGTAGCTATCTTGGCCAAGTAGTTGCTAGTGACTCTAAGAGGGGGTATTTATGCTCGATAGTGGGTTCATGTCTCTATTTCACCTGGGGGAGTGACAGAAACCTCTAAGGTGGTAGATGTGCTGTTGCTACTAGGGAGAAAACAACATTCATATGCTCAAGGGCATATGCTTTGTTTACATTACACACTTTGCTTAATGCAATTATCTGTTGTTCGCAACTTAATACTTCTAGGGTGTTCGGATTGATATCCCCGGGAGTGGATTATTAGTCATAGATGCAGTTGGATGGCGGTCTATGTATTTTGTTGTAATGCCCAGAGTAAATCTCATAGTGATCTTCTTGACATATCACGTTATCTTTATTCTATCAATTGCCCAACTGTAATTTGTTTACCCAGCATGTGTTATTTTATCTATGGAGAGACACCACTAGTGAACTGTGGACCCCGGTCCTATTTACATCATATTGCAATCACCTGTTTACTTTTCTCGTACTGTTTACTTTACTAGCATACTCTACTGTTTTCCACTCGATACGCTCATAACCTTTGTTTCAAGCAAACCGGTGAGATTGACAACCTCGTCGCAAGTTGGGAACAAAGTATTTGTTTGTGTGTGTGCAGGTTCCACAACACCTTCAGTCGTCATGGTCTCTCCTCTCCTGTTCGATAAACCTTGGTTTCTTAACTGAGGGAAAACTTGCCGCTACACTCATCATACCTTCCTCTTGGGGTTCCCAACGGGCTGGCCATCACCACGCACAAGGACTTACTACTCCCACGTCAACTTCACGCCACAGCTCTTTTCTGGCGCCATCACCGAGTAGCAGCTTCTTTTCTGGCACCGTTGCCGGGGAGGAAGAGAAGACTTCTGCGAGGGGAGTTCTTCGCACACACATTCTTTACTTTGTTATTTGTTTTGCTTTACTTTATTTTATTTTTACCTGCATTGCTTTTTTTATCAAAAACCCAAAAAAAAAATTAGAATCCTTGGTAGTTGTTTTTACTTTACTTTAGTTTATCATGCTGTTCCCTGAGTTCGTTCTGGAGGACCTCTCAGTAGGTAGTGGTTCGATTATTGGCAAAAGTAACATTGAGGAGTTCTTTAATCACATTAGTATGCATAAGGAAGTTGAGGAAAAGCCTTTGGTTGAGTTAGCTCCTAGCTATGAAGTTGCTTCTGCTCATTTAGTTCACATGTTAGAAGCTAGGTTTGCTAGTCTTAATCCTTTTATGCAATACATGTTCCTTAAGCTTCACGAAATTGAGGATCCCGAAAAGAAAGCTTTTATCTTGGAAACTTTGCGCAAAGAATTTAGAGATGTTGCAATTGAGGCTAGGAAAGTTTTTAAGAAGTTTAATAAGCTTGGCTCGCCTGTTGAAATTGTTGGTACACCCAACAAAGATTCTAGATTGCCAATACCTTGTAAGCTGGTAGGAATTCATAATGCCTTGGTAGCTAATACTAGTTGGATTTGTCCTGAAAATATTTTTGATGAAAATAGTGTACCAAAGCATGATTACAAGGGGTACTCAAAACCTCAATTGGATAGTATTCATTTCTGTATTCCTATAGTGGATCCTGATCCCCCTTTTATTATTACTTGATTCGCAATTTTCTGCGCCTAGCTCAAAGGCGTTAAAGAAAAGCACTCTTGGGAGATAACCCAATGTTTTCTTTTCAGTACTTTTTCTTTTATTTGAGTCTTGGAAGTCATTACTACTGTAATGACCGCTCCTTATCTTGTTTATTTCGTTTTTGTGCCAAGAGAAGCCTCTAATTTGAGTGAGGTAAAGATTTGGGGATGTTGCTGTCCTGAAACTGTTTTCGGTGCTGAACCGTAAAAGTTCGTATAAATTCTCTGTATATCTTTTGGACCTGCGATTCCTTCTGCATATGCCCCAGGTTATATCCAAACTTTTCTTAGTTGAACACTTTTTGATTTGAGCAACAGAAAATCCCTCAAAAATTCGACCTTTGTCAGCTGTTCAGTTTTGACAGATTTCTGCCAATATTTGTGTTTGCCACTTTATCGCTTTCTTTTGAGTTCTTTTGATCATGGAACTTTTTGGGGAGTTGCTACAGTAGTATTTGCTATATATGTGGTGGTTTTGAGTTGAAACCTGAAGCTAATAGAGGATTGATTATATTTTATGCTTGCACTAATGTTGCTAATAGAATTGTGTTTAGTTTTGTATGAAGGAAGTTTTCAAGTGTAGGGATTGGAGAATGATGAGATGAGTTGAAGAATGGACAAAAGCTCAAGCTTGGGGATGCCCATGCATCACCCCAAGAAATATCCAAGAAGTACAAGCATCAAAGCTTGGGGATGCCCCCGAGGCACCCCTTCTTCATCGGCAAAAATCAGGTCACCTTTCAAGACACTATATTTTTATTGCTTCATGCACTATGTGTTTTTCTTGGAGCGTCAGTTGTTTTAGTTTTCTTAGTTGGTTTAGTTTGTTTGTTTGCTGCAATAAATGGTTGGACCCCAACAAATTTCCTTTGGAGGAGATGTACTCGTTTTCATTTGCAAGGAACGCTCTAGTTTTCACTCTTATTTAAAATCGAGTGTTCTACTTTTTCTGCTACTGCTTTTGGTTTTCGTTTTCGCCTTGATTTGCGTTTAGACCTTGTCATATCTTTTCATCAAGGTGTATTTTTTCCTCTGATCTTTATTGGTTTTCATCAAAAGAGGTGTTTATAAAAAAATTTCAAATGGTGTTGGAAAAGAGAAAAAGCTTTGTGCAAAATAGTGGTACAAGAAGGAGCTTGTGTAGACTGCGGCTTAGGCTTTTTCATGTCATGCTTGATGTTCTTTTGATAGTATGCTTAGTGGTTTTGCTGTAGCATGACTTGTCTCAAATAACTGAGATTGCTTAATGAGCCTTTGAAAAAATCATGCGTTGTTTTTATTGTATGGAAGCATTATTTTGGTTTTCTCCTTGATGCTTTATTTGGGTTGACTTGGCGCATGCTCACACATGTTAGACTCTTACAAAGTCGCCAATAGCCTTCATGATCATTTAGTTTTTGACTTTTGATGCCATCTTATGCTTCTTTTAATGTCGCTTTATCGCTTTGCATGATTATGGCCATTATTGCTCTCTTAGTTGGTCGCTCCCAGTCTTTTGCTAGCCCTCACCTTGTACTGAGTATGAGGTCTACTTGTGCATCCAACTCCTAAAAGCCAAAGTTTTCCAGAGTGTTCACCATACATACCTACTAGCAATTTGCTATTCCAAGTAAATTTGACTTGCTTTTATTTTATCTTCAAATTAAACTCTTACCAGTGTTATGCGAAATTCGGTTAGTAAAGCTCTCACGAACCGGAAGGCACACTTTACTTTTTCATGTTCTTAAAAATTTGACATTGTGGTCTTTTATGTTGAGTTGTTATGCTTGCAAGTTCTAAGTTGGATTCTAGCCCAGCCATGCTGTCATGGGGCAAGCTTTCAACATTGCACTTCTTTTTGAGTTGATATCGTGATCTTTTGTTTATGGATGCCCGCGGTATGAAATGAATTGGGAATCTTGTGGGGATCATGGAGTTTGTATATGTGTTAGGGAAACGCCGGGCCGCTAATCTAAGCCATGCATAATTCATGGTGGAAATTTGCAGCATACCCATGGTGAACATTCGACGACGCATCTCATAATAAAAAGCTAAACAATATAGCAAATAAAAGAGATGTCGAGGTGTTCATTGTCTGCTTGTCCTGTCATTTTGGTGTGGGCTTGTTCCATGTCATCGGGCACGGAGGTACCCCATTGGCGGTTCTCAATGATATGCATATACTTACAATGACAAGAGCCTTGCTTGGGACTCTAAGTAAAGTAGCATGAGGTTTGGGTACTCGTATTCACGGGGCACGAGGTTTTCAACTTATGATTTGTCAAGCATATGCATCATAATTGTTCTCGCATTAACTTTAACCATTCAAGATGCTTATGATGGGGGCAATGAGAGCTCAAAGCCGGTAAGTACCATAATTTTTGAAGGTTATAAAACTTGCAATCACTGCTTCCCTCTGCAAAGGGCCTTTCTTTTACTTTTATGTTGAGTCACCACCTTCTTTCTTTATGCACCATTAAGAGAGCATAGTTGTCATTCTTAGTGTGATATGCATTGTCCCAAAGTTCATTGATTGACTCATGATGATTGGTTTCACTTGTTCTTAAATTATTTGTATCTAGTCGCCCTCTTAAACTTTGAGGTGTCCTATGCATTTATGTTTTGCTCTCTTTGAAGGACAAGCTGAAAACCTTTTGTATGTTTTTCCTTATGATTTGAACACACGTTTGACTTTCATTGTTTCATTTTCATGATCTTTTGTTTGTGTTCATTTGCATGTTTACAACATGGTTGCTAAGTTCTTATTGTCATGATTATATCTTCATGCCCATGTTTTAAGTTCTATTGATCCCAGCTCACCAATGCTTACATATATGATCAAGATTGTGTAGGTGCATGTCACCTCAAAAATTATTCTTTTGTTATCACTTACCTACTCGAGGACGAGCAGGAGTTGAGCTTGGGGATGCTTGATATGTCTCAAACGTATCTATAATTTTTGATGCTCCATGCTTGTTTTTACACCATTTGCCTATTGTTTCGTTACACTTAGTGGCATTTTTATGCATTTTCCGGAACTAACCTATTAACGAAGTGCCACAGTGCCAGTTTCCTGTTTTCTGCTGTTTTTGTGTTTCAGAAGTGATACACAGGAAATATTCTCGGAATTGGACGAAACAAGTTCCTGAAGTCTTATTTTACCCGGAAGCTTCCAGAGATCCGAAGGAGAGTAGGAGGTGAGGGACCAGGGGCCCACACACAGGGGTGCCGCGGCCAGCCCCTGGCCCACGCCACCGCCTTGTGAGGCCACCTGGCCCCTCTTCTGATGACGCCCCTTCGCCTATAAATACCCCCCGACGAGAAAAAACTAAGGGCCCGATCAGTTTTCTAGAACACATCGCGATACGCCGCCGCCGTCGACCCGAAGATCGGGAGGGTCCAGAAGCTCTTCCCGGCACCCTGCCGGAGAGGGGAATCGCCACCGGAGGTCTTCTTCATCGCCATGCTTGCCTCCGGAGCGATGAGTGAGTAGTCTGCCTTGGACTATGGGTCCATAGCAGTAGCTAGATGGTTGTCTTCTCCACCATGTGCTTCATGTTTAGATCTCATGAGCTGCCATACATGATTGAGATCACCGTTATGTAATTCTACATGTTTGGTTTGTTGGGATCCGATGAATATTGGTGTTTATGATTAAGTTGCTGTACTGAATTATATCTTTTGTTATCTCTATGTTGTTTATGATCTTGCATGCTCTCCGTTGTTAGTAGCTATCTTGGCCAAGTAGTTGCTAGTGACTCCAAGAGGGGGTATTTATGCTCGATAGTGGGTTCATGTCTCTATTTCACCTGGGGGAGTGACAGAAACCTCTAAGGTGGTAGATGTGCTATTGCTACTAGGGAGAAAACAACATTCATATGCTCAAGGGCATATGCTTTGTTTACATTACACACTTTGCTTAATGCAATTATCTGTTGTTCGCAACTTAATACTTCTAGGGTGTTCAGATTGATATCCCCGGGAGTGGATTATTAGTCATAGATGCAGTTGGATGGCGGTCTATGTATTTTGTTGTAATGCCCAGAGTAAATCTCATAGTGATCTTCTTGACATATCACGTTATCTTTATTCTATCAATTGCCCAACTGTAATTTGTTTACCCAGCATGTGTTATTTTATCTATGGAGAGACACCACTAGTGAACTGTGGACCCCGGTCCTATTTACATCATATTGCAATCACCTGTTTACTTTTCTCGTACTGTTTACTTTACTAGCATACTCTACTATTTTCCACTCGATACGCTCATAACCTTTGTTTCAAGCAAACCGGTGAGATTGACAACCTCATCGCAAGTTGGGAACAAAGTATTTGTTTGTGTGTGTGCAGGTTCCACAACACCTTCAGTCGTCATTGTCTCTCCTCTCCTGTTCGATAAACCTTGGTTTCTTAACTGAGGGAAAACTTGCCGCTACACTCATCATACCTTCCTCTTGGGGTTCCCAACGGGCTGGTCATCACCACGCACAAGGACTTACTGCTCCCACATCAACTTCACGCCACAGCTCTTTTCTGGCGCCATCACCGAGTAGCAGTGAACTTGCCTGCAAACTGCAAGGTAGTATAGTTGGATTTGTTAAAGTGACCCGGGACCTCGGGTTCTGGAAAACAGCATCATTGTCCGATAAGGGCAATGGTTAAATATTCAAATAATGCATGCTCTTTGATAGTGTCTGTATTCCCTTTAACCCCCCAGAAGTATTTTATTCTTATCCTAGGGTTTATATACTCTTCTTATGATTTTAAAGAGTATATGTTATAAATTGCTTCATTCAAGAATATTCTTTAATACCCTGGAATGGAGTTCAATTTTGATAATGGGTTCTATTCTAATTAAGAAGAAAACCTTTTAAGCTTTCAATCTTAATAATTTTCTTTTACTTGGTGGATTATTTAAAGTGAATATACTCAAATTATGATTTTATCAGAGTATATATATTAGGTTAAATTCATTCAAGAATACTAAGGTCAAATTCTTGAATGGATTTACTTGATCTTAATTCAAGATTACTATTTCCCTTTTTATAAGATTTAATTCTAGAGATTTTCCTTTCAAAAGAAAGGTGTCTAAGACAATTATGAATAAATCCCCCTTTATTTGTCAAAACCACTAGTTAAGTGATTTGAGAAGTTAAAGTTACTTAAAGTTATTTTTGTAGAAATTCCATTTATTTTTCTACTTTTAATTTACATTGAAAAGCCTTTTTCTAGTAAAGCCCTTTTCTTTTTATCTATTTCTGTTTTTAATTTTGGTTAAAAACACTTCCCTCTCACCTCTCTCTCTCTGCCATCCCTGGCCCACTTGTCGGGCCAGGCCCACCTGTCAGCGCCAAGCCTACTGGTCGAGCCGGACCAGTGGCTCGGTCGGTTCCGACTGGCCACCTCCTTTCCCCCTTGCTCACCCGTTCCTCTCCTCTCTCGCGACTCACCTGGTGACTGCGTCGCCGCGCCACCGCCGCGCTCGATTTCGACGAGCTCCGTCGGTCTCCGCCGCTGAGATGCCGCCCAAACAATAGATCAGGCGACGGCGGTTCCGTCTGTCCGTGAGATCTGCTCGATTGCGTCCTCGTCGTCTGCATCCCCTTCGCCTCCGACGCTCGGGACTCCAGCCATGGCGACCTCGAGCTTGCCCTCGAGTTGCTAGGCCTTGTCCACGGTGGTGCTTGGGCTTGGTGAGCTTGTTGTTGCGTCGACGTGTGATGCGTGGTGAATGACCAGCCCGTTGGGAACCCCAAGAGGAAGGTGTGATGAGTATAGCAGCTAGTTTTCCCTCAGTTAGAAACCAAGGTTTAATATCGTTCAGGAGAGGAGAGACAATGACGACTGAAGGTGATGCTTGCTAGTTTGCGACAGCAGCGGACAATAATTTATATATGGCGCCTCGTCCAAGCTTTGCGTGCTAGCTGCAACGTGGAACCTGCACACACACAAACAAATACTTTGCTCCCAACTTGCGATGAGGTTGTCAATCTCACCGGTTTGCTTGAAACAAAGGTTATGAGTGTATCGAGTGGAAAACAGTAAAAGTATGTGAGTAAAGTAAACAGTGCGAGAAAAGTAAACAGGTGATAGCAATATGATGGAAATAGGACCAGGGTCCACAGTTCACTAGTGGTGTCTCTCCATAGATAAAATAGCACATGCTGGGTAAACAAATTACAGTTGGGCAATTGATAGAATAAAGATAACGTGGTATGTCAAGAAGATCACTATGAGATTTACTCTGGGCATTACAACAAAATACATAGACCGCTGCTACTCGTGTGATGGCGCCAGAAAAGACTGTGGCGTTTAGTTGACGTGGGAGCAGTAAGTCCTTGTGCGTGGTGATGACCAGCCCGTTGGGAACCCCAAGAGGAAGGTATGATGAGTGTAGCGGCTAGTTTTCCCTCAGTTAAGAAACCAAGGTTTATCGATCAGGAGAAGAGAGACGATGACGACTGAAGGTGTTTGTGGAACCTGCACACACACAAACAAATACTTTGTCCCCAACTTGCGATGAGGTTGTCAATCTCACCGGTTTGCTTGAAACAAAGGTTATGAGTGTATCGAGTGGAAAACAGTAGTAATATGCGAGTAAAGTAAACAGTGCGGGAATAGTAAACAGGTGATTGCAATATGATTAAAATAGGACCGGGGTCCACAGTTCACTAGTGGTGTCTCTCCATAGATAAATAACATGCTAGGTAAACAAATTACAGTTGGGCAATTGATAGAATAAAGATAACGTGATATGTCAAGAAGATCACTATGAGATTTACTCTGGGCATTACAACAAAATACATAGACCGCCATCCAACTGCATCTATGACTAACAATCCACCCCCGGGGATATCATCCGAACACCCTAGAAGTATTAAGTTGCGAACAACAGATAATTGCATTAAGCAAAGTGTGTAATGTAAACAAAGCATATGCCCTTGAGCATATGAATGTTGTTTTCTCCCTAGTAGCAACAACACATCTACCACCTTAGAGGTTTCTGTCACTCCCCCAGGTGAAATAGAGGCATGAACCCACTATCGAGCATAAATACCCCCTCTTGGAGTCACTAGCAACTACTCGGCCAAGATAGCTACTAACAACGGAGAGCATGCAAGATCATAAACAACATAGAGATAACAAAAGATATAATTCAGTACAGCAACTTAATCATAAACACCAATATTCATCGGATCCCAACAAACCAACATCATAGAATTACATAACGGTGATCTCAATCATGTATGGCAGCTCATGAGATCTAAACATGAAGCACATGGTGGAGAAGACAACCATCTACCTACTGCTATGGACCCATAGTCCAAGGTAGACTACTCACTCATCGCTCCGGAGGCAAGCATGGCGATGAAGAAGACCTCCGGTGGCGATTCCCCTCTCTGGCAGGGTGCCGGGAAGAGCTTCTGGACCCTCCTGATCTTCGGGTCGACGGTGGCGGCGGATCGCGATGTATTCTGGAAAACTGATCGGGCCTTAGGTTTTTCTCGTCAGGGGGTATATATAGGCGAAGGGGCGATGTCAGAGGAGGGACCACGCCCCCTCACACGGGGCTGGCGCGACCAGGGGGGTGGCCGCGCCGCCCCTGTGTCTGGGGCCCACGTGGCCCCACTCCGTCAGGTCTTCGGATGTCTGGAAGCTTCCCGTGAAATATGACTTCAGGAACTTGTTTTGTCCAATTCCGAGAATATTTCCTGTGTATCACTTCTGAAACACAAAAACAGCAGAAAACAGGAAACTGGCACTGTGGCACTTCGTTAATAGGTTAGTTCCGGAAAATGTATAAAAATGCCACTAAGTGTAACGAAACAATAGGCAAATGGTGTAAAAACAAGCATGGAGCATCAAAAATTATAGATACGTTTGAGACGTATCAAGCATCCCCAAGCTTAACTCCTGCTCGTCCTCGAGTAGGTAAGTGATAACAAAGAATAATTTTTGAGGTGACATGCACCTACACAATCTTGATCATATATGTAAGCATTGGTGAGCTGGGATCAATAGAACTTAAAACATGGGCATGAAGATATAATCATGACAATAAGAAACTTAGCAACCATGTTGCAAACATGCAAATGAACACAAACAAAAGATCATGATAATGAAACAATGAAAGTCAAACGTGTGTTCAAATCATAAGGAAAACATACACTTGGTTTTCAGCTTGTCCTTCAAAGAGAGCAAAACATAAATGCATAGGACACCTCAAAGTTTAAGAGGGCGACTAGATACAAATAATTTAAGAACAAGTGGAACCAACAATATGAGTCAATCAATGAACTTTGGGACAATGCATATCACACTAAGAATGACAACTATGCTCTCTTAATGGTGCATAAAGAAAGAAGGTGGTGACTCAACATAAAAGTAAAAGAAAGGCCCTTCGCAGAGGGAAGCAATGATTTAAACATGTGCTAGAGCTTTTAATTTGTAAAACAGAGATAAAACTTGATTTTGAGAGGTGGTTGTCTTTGTCAACGACTGGCAATGGGGTTCTTACTATATTCCATACAAAAATAAAGCAAGTTTTTGAGAGAGAGATTGGCACTTTTGTGCTCTTTTTATAAAACTTGGCACTCCTCCCCACCTTTTCCTTTCACATACCATGGCTAACCGATTCCATCGGGTGCCCACCAACATTCACATTCTTTGGAGGAGTGCCTTTTTTTTCTTTTTTTCCTTTTTTTTTCTTTTTGGAATAAGCAATATGGAAGATAGCAAATCCGACCACTACGTCCCCATGAGCTGAAAACAGTGTCACAAAACGAGAAGTATTTTGAAGGTTTTTGAAAGGTAGCACACGAAAATTTTACTTTGGAATGGCTTACAAATACCATGCATAGGAATTTATAGTGGACACAATGGAAAACTTTGGCTTTTAGGAGTTGGATGCACGAGTAGAGCTCATACTCACTACAAGGTGAGGGCTAGCAAAAGACTGGGAGCGACCAACTAAGAGAGCAATAATGGCCATAATCATGCAAAGCGACAAAGCGACATTAAAAGAAGCATACGATGGCATCAAAAGTCAAAAACTAAATGATCATGAAGGCTAATAGCGACTTTGTAAGAGTCTAACATGTGTGAGCATGCGCCAAGTCAACCCAAATAAAGCATCAAGGAGAAAACCAAAATAATGCTTCCATACAATAAAAACAACGCATGATTTTTTCAAAGGCTCATTAAGCAATCTCAGTTATTTGAGACAAGTCATGCTACAGCAAAACCACTAAGCATACTATCAAAAAGACATCAAGCATGACATGAAAAAGCCTAAGCCGCAGTCTACACAAGCTCCTTCTTGTACCACTATTTTGCACAATGCTTTTTCTCTTTTCCAACACCATTTGAAATTTTTATAAACACCTCTTTTGATGAAAACCAATAAAGATCAGAGGCAAAAATACACCTTGATGAAAAGATATGACAAGATCTGAACGCATATCAAGGCGAAAACGAAAACCAAAAGCAGTAGCGGAAAAAGTAGAACGCTCGATTTTTGATAAGAGTGAAAACTAGAGCGTTCTTTGCAAATGAAAATGAGTACATCTCCTCCAAAGGTAAATTTGTTGGGGTCCAACCATTTATTGCAGCAAACAAACAAACTAAACAACCTAAGAAAACTAAAAAAACTGACGCTACAAGAAAAACACATAGTGCATGAAGCAATAAAAATATAGTGTTTTGAAAGGTGACCTGATTTTTGCCGATGAAGAAGGGGTGCCTCGGGGGCATCCCCAAGCTTTGACGCTTGTACTTCTTGGATATTTCTTGGGGTGATGCATGGGCATCCCCAAGCTTGAGCTTTTGTCCATTCTTCAACTCATCTCATCATTCTCCAATCCCTACACTTGAAAACTTCCTTCATACAAAACTAAACACAATTCTATTAGCAACATTAGTGTAAGCATAAAATATATTCAACCTCTTTTAGCTTCAGGTTTCAACCCAAAACCACCACATATAAAGTATATACTACTGTAGCAACTTCCACAAGAGTTCCATGATAAAAAAGAACTCAAAAGAAAGCGATAAAGTGGCAAAAACAAATATTGGCAGAAATCTGTCAAAACTGAACAGCTGACAAAGGACGAAATTTTGAGGAATTTTCTGTTGCTCAAATCAAAAAGTGTTCAACTAAGAAAAGTTTGGATATAACCTGGGGCATATGCACAAGAAATCGCAGGTCCAAAAGATAAACAGAGAATGTTCACGAATTTTTACGGTGCAGCACCGAAAACAGTTTCAGGACAGCAATAACCCCAAATCTTTACCTCGCTCAAATTAGAGGCTTCTCTTGGCACAAAAACGAAATAAACAAGATAAGGAGCGGTCATTACAGTAGTAATGACTTCCAAGACTCAAATAAAAGAAAAAGTACTGAAAAGTAAACAATGGGTTATCTCCCAAGAGTGCTTTTCTTTAACGCCTTTGAGCTAGGCGCAGAAAATTGCGAATCAAGTAATATCAATAGATGAAGTGCTAGTTACCTCAGTAGGCTCTTTGAAGGTTCCCGAAGATGATTCAACCTGCAAGTCACCCTTAGTGGAACTAAGAGTCTTACCAATCTTAAGAACATGTTGAGATTTAAGCGCGGAAACCTTGGGAACATACATAAATTTTTGCTCTTTTCCAACAAACACTTTCTCCTTCTTAAATTTAAGAGAAGAGAAGATTAAACTAAGAGTTTCCATAGACTCCTCTAATTTACCAATCCTCAAGTTTTTATTGTCATGAGTAATGCTAGCCTCTAAAATGGTAATCCTCTTACCAATATTTTCTATTAATTCACTAACGCGGCTAGCATTTTCTAGGATACTTGGCAAACTTTTTTCTAAGGAGCTGAGCTTTCCTACCACCTCTTCCAAGGTGGTCTCAGTTTTAGCAACATGAATAGGTGGTACTCCCACTAAACTTTCAATTATAGTGCATGCTTCTCCCGCGGGAGTACCCAGAAAATTACCTCCTGTAAGAGTATCAAGAACATACCTATTCTAGCTAGATATACCAACATAAAAATTTCTAAGGAGGATCGTGGTGGAGTGCTTTTTGGTACACCTATGATGAGCATTGTTAATACGGTACCAAGCATCTTTTAAACTTTCTCCCCCTTGTTGCTCGAAACTACGAACTTCTACTTCAGGATTACTCATTGTAACAAAACTAAAATCAGATAAACAACTACCAAGGATTCTAATTTTTTTGGGTTTTTGATATAAAAAGCAGTGCAGGTAAAATAAAATAAAGTAAAGCAAAACAAATAACAAAGTAAAGAATGTGTGTGCGAAGAACTCCCCTCGCAGAAGTCTTCTCTCTTCCCCGGCAACGGCGCCAGAAAAGAAGCTGCTACTCGTGTGATGGCGCCAGAAAATACTGTGGCGTTTAGTTGACGTGGGAGCAGTAAGTCCTTGTGCGTGGTGATGACCAGCCCGTTGGGAACCCCAAGAGGAAGGTATGATGAGTGTAGCGGCTAGTTTTCCCTCAGTTAAGAAACCAAGGTTTATCGATCAGGAGAAGAGAGACGATGACGACTGAAGGTGTTTGTGGAACCTGCACACACAAAACAAATACTTTGTCCCCAACTTGCGATGAGGTTGTCAATCTCACCGGTTTGCTTGAAACAAAGGTTATGAGTGTATCGAGTGGAAAACAGTAGTAATATGCGAGTAAAGTAAACAATGCGGGAATAGTAAACAGGTGATTGCAATATGATTAAAATAGGACCGGGGTCCACAGTTCACTAGTGGTGTCTCTCCATAGATAAATAACATGCTGGGTAAACAAATTACAGTTGGGCAATTGATAGAATAAAGATAACGTGATATGTCAAGAAGATCACTATGAGATTTACTCTAGGCATTACAACAAAATACATAGACCGCCATCCAACTGCATCTATGACTAATAATCCACCCCCGGGGATATCATCCGAACACCCTAGAAGTATTAAGTTGCGAACAACAGATAATTGCATTAAGCAAAGTGTGTAATGTAAACAAAGCATATGCCCTTGAGCATATGAATGTTGTTTTCTCCCTAGTAGCAACAGCACATCTACCACCTTAGAGGTTTCTGTCACTCCCCCAGGTGAAATAGAGGCATGAACCCACTATCGAGCATAAATACCCCCTCTTGGAGTCACTAGCAACTACTCGGCCAAGATAGCTACTAACAACGGAGAGCATGCAAGATCATAAACAACATAGAGATAACAAAAGATATAATTCAGTACAGCAACTTAATCATAAACACCAATATTCATCGGATCCCAACAAACCAACATCATAGAATTACATAACGGTGATCTCAATCATGTATGGCAGCTCATGAGATCTAAACATGAAGCACATGGTGGAGAAGACAACCATCTAGCTACTGCTATAGACCCATAGTCCAAGGTAGACTACTCACTCATCGCTCCGGAGGCAAGCATGGCGATGAAGAAGACCTCCGGTGGCGATTCCCCTCTCCGGCAGGGTGCCGGGAAGAGCTTCTGGACCCTCCCGATCTTCGGGTCGACGGCGGTGGCGGATCGCGATGTATTCTGGAAAACTGATCGGGCCTTAGGTTTTTCTCGTCAGGGGGTATATATAGGCGAAGGGGCGATGTCAGAGGAGGGACCACGCCCCCTCACACGGGGCTGGCGCGGCCAGGGGGGTGGCCGCGCCGCCCCTGTGTCTGGGGCCCACGTGGCCCCACTCCGTCGGGTCTACGGATGTCTGGAAGCTTCCCCGTGAAATATGACTTCAGGAACTTGTTTCGTCCAATTCCGAGAATATTTCCTGTGTATCACTTCTGAAACACAAAAACAGCAGAAAACAGGAAACTGGCACTGTGGCACTTCGTTAATAGGTTAGTTCCGGAAAATGTATAAAAATGCCACTAAGTGTAATGAAACAATAGGCAAATGGTGTAAAAACAAGCATGGAGCATCAAAAATTATAGATACGTTTGAGACGTATCAACCGCCATCCAACTGCATCTATGACTAATAATCCACCCCCGGGGATATCAATCCGAACACCCCAAAAGTATTAAGTTGCGAACAACAGATAATTGCATTAAGCAAAGTGTGTAATGTAAACAAAGCATATGCCCTTGAGCATATGAATGTTGTTTTCTCCCTAGTAGCAACAGCACATCTACCACCTTAGAGGTTTCCGTCACTCCCCCAGGTGAAATAGAGGCATGAACCCACTATCGAGCATAAATACCCCCTCTTGGAGTCACTAGCAACTACTCAGCCAAGATAGCCACTAACAACGGAGAGCATGCAAGATCATAAACAACATAGAGATAACAAAAGATAATATTCAGTACAGCAACTTAATCATAAACACCAATATTCATCGGATCCCAACAAACCAAACATGTAGAATTACATAACGGTGATCTCAATCATGTATGGCAGCTCATGAGATCTAAACATGAAGCACATAGTGGAGGAGACAACCATCTAGCTACTGCTATGGACCCATAGTCCAAGGTAGACTACTCACTCATCACTCCGGAGGCAAGCATGGCGATGAAGAAGACCTCTGGTGGCGATTTCCCTCTCCGGCAGGGTGCCGGGAAGAGCTTCTGGACCCTCCCGATCTTCGGGTCGACGGCGGCGGCGGATCGCGATGTGTTCTGGAAATCTGATCGGGTACTTAGGTTTTTCTCGTCGGGGGGTCTTTATAGGCGAAGGGGCGATGTCAGAGGAGGGGCCAGGCGGCCACACACGGGGGTGGCGCGGGCCAGGGGCTGGCCGCGCCACCTGTGCGTGTGGGCCTGATGACCCACAAGTATAGGGGGTGTATCGTAGTACTTTCGATAAATAAGAGTGTAGAACCCAACGAGGAGCAGAAGGTGTTGATGAGCAGTTTTGATAAAGGAATCACTGTAAATGCTAGCAAACAGATTTTCAGGAGTATTTGGTAATGCGAGTAAATAAAGTGCGAGTAAATAAAGGACAGTAGTAACAATTGCAGCAAGTGGCCCAATCCTTTATTGAGCAAAGGACAAGCCGGTTGTGTTCTTATAATAACCAAACGTTCTCGAGGACACACGGGAGGTTTCTGTCAAGAGCTTTCGCTTCATAAAGCCAATAGTATTTATTGATTTGGTAAGTGTTATGGGGGTGAACCTGTGCTAGCGCACTACCCTTACTAGGATAAATACACAGTTGTGATTATACCCCTTGCAAGCATCCGCAAATACAAGAAAGTAATTAAGATAAATCTAACCACAGCCTTAAACTCTATGATCCTACGCTCCCTGGTGCAATGGTTTCCCAACGGAGGTTTAGGTTTCTGTCACTCCAGCAACCCCACAATCGGTGACCAAATACACAATGCATCTCACTAGGCCCATAAATGGTGAAGTATCATGTAGTCGACGTTCACATGACACCACTAGTGAAATAGCACCACAACAATATCAAACCATTAAATATTTCTCAACAATAATTCACTACTAACATCTTGACTTCTCCCATGTCCTCAAGAACTAAACGAACTACTCACAAGACATCATATGGATCATGATCAGAGGTGAAATAATGGTAAATAACAATCTGAACATAAACCTTAATTCAACGGTTCCACTCAATAGCATCAACTACAAGAGTAATCAACACCGGGAAAGTTTCCCCTATGAATATAACAAGATCCAACTCAAGATGTTACAGCGGGATGGCGAGGTGATGGTGGAGATGAAGGTGCTGGTGATGGAGATGATGATGATGATGATCCCGATGAAGTCCGGTGTGATGATGATGACGATGGCGACGATCTCCCCTCTCCGGGAAGGGATTTCCCCGGCAGATTTCTCTTTGCCGGAGAGCTTTCTCTCTCTGGTGTTCTCCGCCCCGCAGAGGCGGCTGTGTCTAACTCTGAACCCCCCCTTGACTTAGGTTTTCGGGGACGATGATGTACGCGAAGGGGCGAGATCAGAGGTGGGCCAGGGTCCCCTCACACAGGGCTGGCGCGGCCAGGGGGCTGGCCGCGCCGCCCTAGCGTGTGGGCCACCCCTGGCCTCTCTCGACTCCTCCTTCTGGCTCCGTGAGTCTTCTGGGAAATTATAATTTCTGGGTATTTTTCTGGAATTTTCCTGATCTTCAAAATATGGTCTCCTGATGGTCCTTTTTCCAGCAGAATCCTGACTCCGGCAGCAGCTCCTCCGATGATCATCAAACATGTGAAAGCAAAGGAAATAACATAAGTATCATGTCTAAATATGAAATATATCAATGAATAACAGTAAATTATGATACAAAATAGTGATGCAAATTGGACGTATCAACCCCCCAAGCTTAGACCTCGCTTGTCCCCAAGCGAAAACTAAACTCGGTAAACATGACCACAGGTTTATGGAGTGAAGTGTCGATAATCAAAATACGGACAAGAAGCATCACATTCACTAAGACACAAATTATAATAGACAGCAACTTCACTTTATAAGATGTAAACTTGCAATAGGTAAAAGGGAATCACATGTAAAGATGCACGAGGTAAATTATAATTGGCAATGGCAAACCTTAGTTCTTGGTCAAAGATTGGAGAACAAGCTATTCTCTCTTTTTAAACGGAGTCTTTTAAAATAGAGCTAATATAGCAAAGACTATATGCTCAACAAAGTAAACTTTTGCATTCAAAGAAAGCTTTCAAAGATATATTCCTTCAGACAAAAGCGTTATACAAAACAAGGAAGGTAATAAACATGATTAAACGGATCAACATATGGATGAGTGAAACATAACAACTCAAACGCTTGCTTGAGATATAGGGAAATAGGTTGACTCAACACAAAAGTAAAAGATAGGCCCTTCGCAGAGGGAAGAAGAGATTAAACATGTGCTAGAGCTTTTCATTTGTAAAACAGAGGTAAAAATTGTTTTGAGAGGTGGTTGCTTTTGTCAACGACTAGCAACAGAGTTC
The DNA here is from genome assembly GCA_007115705.1 of Dactylis glomerata. Classification (NCBI taxonomy): domain Eukaryota; kingdom Viridiplantae; phylum Streptophyta; class Magnoliopsida; order Poales; family Poaceae; genus Dactylis; species Dactylis glomerata. Next base: position 1,459,889 of record QXEO01000791.1, on the reverse strand, counting down.
TTGATATCTTCCATACTAAACAAGTGAGAGCGGTTCCGAGATGTTTCATTAATTGGCACTTTAGTGCTCTTTTATAGCTTTGCACTCCTCCCCACCTTTTTCCTTTCTCAAACCATGGCTAACCGATTCCATCGGGTGCCGACCAACTTTCACAATCCATTGGAGGAGTGCCCTTTTTTCTTTCTTTTGAGATTATAATGGTCTGACCAGCTCCCTTGCAAAATTAATGACGAGCAGATGAAGCTGCCTAGTCGAGGGGTACTTAATTTAGTATGGAAGATAACAAACCCATCCACTACGTCCTCATGAGCTAAAAACAGTGGCACAAAATGAGAAGTGTTTGAAAGTTTTTGAAAGGTAGCACATGAAAATTTACTTGGAATGGCTTAAAATACCATGCATAGGAATTTATAGTGGACTCTTTGGAAGTGACTTGGCTTTGGGATTTGGATGCACGAGAAGTATTTCCTCTCAGTACAGGTTTTTGGCTAGCAAGGTTAGGTAGCAAGCATAAGAGTTGCATGGAACAAACAAACATACATATAATAAGAACAATCATGCAAACTCCCTTGAAGGTACAACGATTTTAACTTTAAGAATAACAATGCTTATAAGCCAAACATAAGGAAAACTGAAGTGATGTAACTACAAGCACTTCTTTATTCTTTTCTACTCAAACCTCAAGGTAAAGTTGCTACTGACCAAGCTAGGTTTGCCAAAACCAACTAAATCCACTCATGCTCCCAATGTGATACCAATACCAATCAACAAGACTAGTCACATAAGAGAAATTGCAAACTAACATAAAGTGTGCGAAAAGTAAACGATAAAACTTCTCATTAATATTTCATCACCGCAACTCACACCAAAGGATACAAAGATAACTAACTAAGGAGGATACTTCCAACTGCAAACTATTCTATATGATAACTTCTCTATTCATGATAAGACTCTACTTGAAAAGTAAATGAATAAAAGGTAATGATGTGATACCGCGGCACTCCCCCAAGCTTGGAACAAGCCAAGGGGATGCCTATGCCGATGACGAATTACTCCTTGGGTGGTGGCGGTGGATAATCTCGAATAAGCTTCTCAATCAAGTCCTTCAGATCATCAATCTTGTACTCGAGGTTACGAATCATCTCAGAATTGTGCTCAATACGGTTCATGAACCTGTCAGCAAGAGAATCCCAGCTCTTGGAATTATTTCCCCATCCTTCTTCACTCTTGGAGCTTCCTGTCCCTGCATTGTTAGATCGGTCTATATCCCAGCCAGAGGGTAATCGTGATTTGGGCACCTTTTGGGACTGATGTTCATGAATTAGAGTATGGAAGGGACTTTGGCTTGGCGGAGATGCCCGTGGAGCTAAGGTGTGATATGGCACACCTCCTCCGGTCCTTATGTGAGCGCTCTTCTTGAACTTGTCATGATCTGTCACCACCCCTATGCTGGCAATCACGGTGCTTGGCCTTGGACCTTGATCTTCCTCCTCATCTTCTCTTTCAACCTCTTCTTTCTGCCGGAAATCTTTGATGTCATCTTCTGGAGGTGTCTTCTCCTTGTCACCGCTTGAAGAGGCCATGACTCCCCAAAGCTTAAGATCAACTCCTGACAGAAACAGCTCGAAACAAAACACGACGAGAAAATGATATACAGACCTCGGGGACTCCGGGGGGTTAAATAGGCGAAAATTATGCATCGAAACAAAGTCACAGGAGGAAACCGGGACGGAAACGAGTTCCGGTGTGTTCTCACACAGGGGTGGCGCGGCCAGGGGTGGGCCCGCGCCACCCGTGTGTGAGACACACACGGACGCTTTTTCCTCCCCTTTTTCATCTCGTGATTTTTCATATTTATTAAAAACAGCAAAAATATTAAAGGAAGAACTTTTCGCGAAACTTTTCTGACTAGAACTGTTACCTATTCGAAAACGAACTCTGCAGGCTCCTGCAGTTTGTCTTGTATGTAATCTTCCGGAGAAACTGTTTCAATAACATCAACATCCTCATTATAAGAATCTCCAGAAATATAATGTTTGAGTCTTTGCCCATTCACCACTTGTGTAGAATCATCTTTCAATGAAGCAATCTTAATGGCACCTGAGCGGTACACTTCCACAATAACATATGGTCCTTCCCATTTAGAAAGTAATTTACCTGCAAAAAATCTGAGACGAGACCTATACAATAAAACTTTCTCACCAACATGAAACTCTCTCTTAAGAATTCTCTTATCATGCCATTGCTTGACTTTCTCTTTGAAAAGTCTGGCATTCTCATACGCTTCGTTTCTCCACTCATCTAGAGAACTCAAATCTAACAACCTTTTCTTACCGGCTAGTTTAAAATCTCTATTAAGCTCTCTCACTGCCCAAAAAGCTTTGTGTTCTAATTCTAAGGGCAAGTGACACGCTTTTCCATAAACCATCTTATAAGGAGACATACCCATGGGATTCTTATAAGCAGTTCTATAAGCCCATAAAGCGTCATTTAACTTACTAGCCCAGTTTTTCCTAGACCTACTAACAGTTTTCTGCAAGATAGACTTGATCTCTCTATTTGAAAGATCTACCTGCCCACTAGTTTGGGGATGATAAGCAGAAGCAATTCTATGATTGACATCATACTTAGCAAGAGTTTTTCTAAAACTACCGTGAATAAAATGAGAACCTCCGTCAGTCATAAGATATCTAGGCACTCCGAACCTAGGAAAAATAACATCCTTAAGCATTTTTAACGAAGTCTCACCATCGGCACTCTTTGTAGGTATGGCTTCTACCCATTTAGTAACATAATCTACAGCAACAAGTATATGGGTATAGCCTTTTGAAGGAGGAAAAGGACCCATAAAGTCAAATCCCCAACAATCAAACGGTTCAATAACAAGAGTGTAATTCATAGGCATTTCATTGCGTCTAGAAATATTTCCAACTCTTTGACATTCATCACAAGATAAAACGTACCTTCTGGCATCCTTAAAGAGGGTTGGCCAATAAAAACCTGATTGTAGAACCTTCTGTGCGGTTCTATCTCCAGCGTGATGCCCTCCATAAGCACTGCTATGGCATTTTCTTAATATCTCTTGTTGCTCGTACTCCGGTATGCATCTTCTCATAATACCATCAACTCCTTCTTTATATAAATGTGGGTCATCCCAAAAATAATGCCTCAAATCATAGAAGAATTTCCTTCTTTGCTGAGCTGTAAAGGTCGGAGGCAAATACTTGGAAACAATAAAGTTAGCATAATCAGCATACCAAGGAAGGTCTCGTGTAGTTGCATTAATTGCAGCCAACTGTTCATTTGGAAAACTATCATTAACAGGAATAGGATCAAAAGAAATATTTTCCAATCTAGACAAGTTGTCAGCCACAGGATTTTCAGCACCTTTCCTATCTACGATATGCAAATCAAACTCTTGTAAAAGTAACACCCATCTAATAAGCCTAGGCTTAGCATCCTTCTTAGTCATAAGATATCTAATAGCAGCGTGATCAGTATGAATAGTAACTTTAGAATCAACAATATAAGATCTAAACTTATCACATGCAAAAACAACAGCAAGAAACTCTTTCTCAGTAGTAGCATAATTCTTCTGAGCAGCATCAAGAGTCTTACTAGCATAATGAATAACATTCAACTTATTATCTACGCGCTGTCCAAGAACAGCACCAACAGCAAAATCACTAGCATCGCACATAATTTCAAAAGGTAAATTCCAATCAGGTGGTTGAACAATAGGAGCAGTAGTTAAAGCCTTCTTAAGAGTTTCAAAAGCTTCCTTACAATCATCATCAAAGACAAATGGTACATCCTTTTGAAGAAGATTGGTAAGAGGCTTTGAAATCTTAGAGAAATCTTTAATAAACCTCCTATAGAAACTAGCATGACCAAGTACACTACGAATACCTTTAACATCTCTTGGACATGGCATTTTCTCAATTGCCTCCACTTTTGCTCTGTCAACTTCAATACCTCTTTCAGAGATTTTATGGCCAAGGACAATTCCCTCATTTACCATAAAGTGGCATTTCTCCCAATTAAGAACAAGGTTAGTTTCTTCACATCTCTGCAAAACTTTATCAAGGTTGTGCAAACAATTATCAAAGGAAGTTCCATAGACGGAGAAATCGTCCATGAAGACCTCCACAATTTCTTCACAAAAGCCATGAAAAATAGCAGACATGCATCTTTGAAAAGTAGCAGGAGCATTGCATAAACCAAAAGGCATACGTCTATAAGCATAAGTTCCATAGGGACAAGTAAAAGTGGTTTTCTCTTGATCATCCTTCTTAACAGCAATTTGAGAAAAACCAGAATAACCATCAAGGAAACAAAAATGAGTCTTCTTAGACAACCTTTCTAGCATTTGATCTATAAACGGTAAAGGATAGTGATCCTTTTTAGTAACCTTGTTTACCTTCCTATAATCAATGCACATTCTATAGCCAACAACTACCCTTTGAGGAATAAGCTCGTTATTCTCATTAGGTACAACAGTCATACCTCCTTTCTTAGGAACACAATGAACAGGACTAACCCATCTACTATCAGCAATAGGATAAATAATACCAGCATCAAGGAGCTTTAATACCTCATTTCTTACCACATCCTTCATCTTGGGAATTAGGCGGCGCTGATGCTCCACAACTGGCTTCGCATCTTTCTCCATATTAATGGCATGCTGACATAAAGTAGGAGAAATCCCTTTTAAATCATCAAGAGTATATCCCATAGCTCCTCGATGTTTCCTCAATATCTCCAATAATCTTTCTTCTTCCTTTCCTGAAAGTTTAGAACTAATAGTAACAGGATATATTTTCTTATCATCAATATAAGCATATTTGAGGTCATCAGGCAAAGGTTTTAATTCAAACACAGGATCTTCTCTAGGCGGCAAAGTGGTACCAAGATCCTCCACAGGTAGATTATGCTTGAGTAATGGTGGTTGATGAAGAAGAATATCGTCAATCTCTTCTCTTTCCTTGCTAAAAACATCACTTTCGTGATCTTCCATGAATTGCTGCAAGGCATTATTAGGGGCAAGAGCAATAGAAGCAAGCTGCTCAACTCGAAAATTTTCATTAGGCGTTTCATTCTCATAAGAAGTCTTAGCAAACTTGGAAAAATTAAACTCATAAGACTCTCCATTAAACTTAGTAAAAATTTTCTCTTTCTTACAATCTATTATGGCGCCACAAGTGTTCAAAAAGGGTCTACCAAAAATAATAGGACAAGTTTTACTAGCCTCCTTACCAAGTACTAGAAAATCAGTAGGGTACTTAGTCTTACCACAAAGAACTTCCACATCTCAAACAATACCAAGGGGCCAAACAGTCTCTCGGTTAGCAAGCTGAACAACCACATCAATATCTTCAAGTTCACAAGCGCCAATCTCGTGCATAATTTCTTTATAAAGCTCTAAGGGAATAGCACTTGCACTAGCACCAATATCACATAAGCCATAATAGCAATGATCTCCAATCCTGACAGAGATAACAGGAACACTTGCTTTCCTGTGCTTTTTAGGATGCGAAAGAATGTTAGAAGCATCTTCACAAAAAAGAATATATTCATCTCCCACATCTTTAGTTACAAGATCTTTCAATATAGCAACAGGAGACTTAATAGTAATTTGCTCATCAGGCTCTGCAGCTTTTTTAGTACTTTTATTAGACACACTTACCAAAGTAGAATATTTCTTTACCTTAGCAGGGAAAGGTGTCTTCTCAAAATAAGGTTCAGGCACAATGCTATCAACAGTACAAACTTCAGTAGCTGCAGCAGGAATATGACTAATAGAATCTTTATAAGGCGCATGATATTTGTTCCAATCTTTCTTTGGAACATCAATATAAGAGGCAAAAGCCTTAAGACAATTAGCAAGTATTTGGGAATCAAGCCCATAAGCAGCGCTAACACTATGAAAGTCATCGTCTCCCATAAAAGATTTAATGCATTCATAATCATAGTTTATACCTGACTTCCTACCTTTGTCGTTTTCCCAACCTTCAGCATTCTCTTGTATACGGTCAAGAAGTTTCCACTTAGCATCTTCTTTCATATGAGTGAATGATCCAAAACAAGAGGCATCCAAATAATCCTTATCAGGAAGAGTAAGCCGCACGTAAAAATTATTTATGACAATATTATTGGGGAGCTCATGAATGGGGCATTTGAGCATTAGTAACTTCAATCTCCCCCACGCTTGGGCAATACTCTCTCCATCATGAGGCCAAAAATTATATATCTTGTTACGGTCTTTATGAATTTCACTTGGAGGATAAAACTTGGAATAAAAGAGAGGCACAATATCCTCCCATGCCATAGATGGACCATCTTAGAGTAGTCGATACCACTCTTCAGCTCTGCCTTTCAATGATATAGAGAATAATTTCTTCTTGACCTGGCTTGGTGAAATACCTGCACACCTGAACAACTCGCATAATTCATGTATAAATAATAAGTGATCACCCGGATGGACAGTTCCATCTCCTGAATAGCAGTTATCTATAATACGCCCAACAATTTTCATAGGTATTTTAAAAGGATCAATTTCAGCAGGCGGTGGCGGTGGTGGTTCCTCCGCATGTGCAGCAGTAGCAGTAGTAGTAGAAGTGTTTCCAAATAGGAAACCAAATGGATAGTTCTCCATAGCAAAGTAAAATAAAAGACAAAAATAAAACAATACTCACAGTGACGGTTACCTTTACTAATTCCACTCTTCAATAGCGCTACACTCCCCGGCAACGGCGCCAGAAAATAGTCTTGATGACCCACAAGTATAGGGGGTGTATCGTAGTACTTTCGATAAATAAGAGTGTCGAACCCAACGAGGAGCAGAAGGTGTTGATGAGCAGTTTTGATAAAGGAATCACTGTAAATGCTAGCAAACAGGTTTTCAGGAGTATTTGGTAATGCGAGTAAATAAAGTGCGAGTAAATAAAGGACAGTAGTAACAATTGCAGCAAGTGGCCCAATCCTTTATTCAGCAAAGGACAAGCCGGTTGTGTTCTTATAATAACCAAACGTTCTCGAGGACACACGGGAGGTTTCTGTCAAGAGCTTTCGCTTCATAAAGCCAATAGTATTTATTGATTTGGTAAGTGTTATGGGGGTGAACCTGTGCTAGCGCACTACCCTTACTAGGATAAATACACACTTGTGATTATACCCCTTGCAAGCATCTGCAAATACAAGAAAGTAATTAAGATAAATCTAACCACAGCCTTAAACTCTATGATCCTACGCTCCCTGGTGCAATGGTTTCCCAACGGAGGTTTAGGTTTCTGTCACTCCAGCAACCCCACAATCGGTGACCAAATACACAATGCATCTCACTAGGCCCATAAATGGTGAAGTATCATGTAGTCGACGTTCACATGACACCACTAGTGAAATAGCACCACAACAATATCAAACCATTAAATATTTCTCAACAATAATTCACTACTAACATCTTGACTTCTCCCATGTCCTCAAGAACTAAACGAACTACTCACAAGACATCATATGGATCATGATCAAAGGTGAAATAATGGTAAATAACAATCTGAACATAAACCTTAATTCAACGGTTCCACTCAATAGCATCAACTACAAGAGTAATCAACACCGGGAAAGTTTCCCCTATGAATATAACAAGATCCAACTCAAGATGTTACAGCGGGATGGTGAGGTGATGGTGGAGATGAAGGTGCTGGTGATGGAGATGATGATGATGATGATCCCGATGAAGTCCGGTGCGATGATGATGACGATGGCGACGATCTCCCCTCTCCGGGAAGGGATTTCCCCGACAGATTTCTCTCTGCCGGAGAGCTTTCTCTCTCTGGTGTTCTCCGCCCCGCAGAGGCGGCTGTGTCTAACTCTGAACCCCCCCTTGACTTAGGTTTTCGGGGACGATGATGTACGCGAAGGGGCGAGATCAGAGGTGGGCCAGGGTCCCCTCACACAGGGCTGGCACGGCCAGGGGGCTGGCCGCGCCGCCCTAGCGTGTGGGCCACCCCTGGCCTCTCTCGACTCCTCCTTCTGGCTCCGTGAGTCTTCTGGGAAATTATAATTTCTGGGTATTTTTCTGGAATTTTCCTGATCTTCAAAATATGGTCTCCTGATGGTCCTTTTTCCAGCAGAATCCTGACTCCGGCAGCAGCTCCTCCGATGATCATCAAACATGTGAAAGCAAAGGAAATAACATAAGTATCATGTCTAAATATGAAATATATCAATGAATAACAGTAAATTATGATACAAAATAGTGATGCAAATTGGACGTATCAGGGCCCCTGGTCCCTCGCCTCCTACTCTCCTTCGGATCTCTGGAAGCTTCCGGGTAAAATAAGACTTTAGGAACTTGTTTCGTCCAATTCCGAGAATATTTCCTGTGTATCTCTTCTGAAACACAAAAACAGCAGAAAACAGGAAACTGGCACTGTGGCACTTGTTAATAGGTTAGTTCCGGAAAATGCATAAAAGTGCCACTAAGTGTAACGAAACAATAGGCAAATGGTGTAAAAACAAGCATGGAGCATCAAAAATTATAGATACGTTTGAGACGTATCAAGCATCCCCAAGCTTAACTCCTGCTCGTCCTCGAGTAGGTAAGTGATAACAAAAGAATAATTTTTGAGGTGACATGCACCTACACAATCTTGATCATATATGTAAGCATTGGTGAGCTGGGATCAATAGAATTTAAAACATGGGCATGAAGATATAATCATGACAATAAGAACTTAGCAACCATGTTGTAAACATGCAAATGAACACAAACAAAAGATCATGATAATGAAACAATGAAAGTCAAACGTGTGTTCAAATCATAAGGAAAAACATACAAATGGTTTTCAGCTTGTCCTTCAAAGAGAGCAAAACATAAATGCATAGGACACCTTCAAGTTTAAGAGGGCGACTAGATACAAATAATTTAAGAACAAGTGAAACCAACAATATGAATCAATCAATAAACTTTGGGACAATGCATATCACACTAAGAATGACAACTATGCTCTCTTAATGGTGCATAAAGAAAGAAGGTGGTGACTCAACATAAAAGTAAAAGAAAGGCCCTTCGCAGAGGGAAGCAGTGATTAAACATGTGCTAGAGCTTTTCATTTGTAAAACAGAGAGATACAAATTGGTTTTGAGAGGTGGTTGTCTTTGTCAACGACTGTCAATGGGGTTCTTACTATCTTCCATACAAAAATGAAGCAAGTTTTTGAGAGAGAGATTGGCACTTTTGTGCTCTTTTATAAAGCTTGGCACTTCTCCCCACCTTTTTTCCTTTCACAAACCATGGCTAACCGATTCCATCGGGTGCCCACCAACATTCACTTTCCATGGAGGAGTGCCTTTTTTTCTTTCTTTTTCTCTTTTATTTTTTTATTTTTGGAATAAGCAATATGGAAGATAGCAAATCCGACCACTACGTCCCCATGAGCTAAAAACAGTGTCACAAAACGAGAAGTGTTTTGAAAGTTTTTTTGAAAGGTAGCACATGAAAAATTTACTTTGGAATGGCTTACAAATACCATGCATAGGAGTTTATAGTGGACACAATGGCAAACTTTGGCTTTTAGGAGTTGGATGCACGAGTAGAGCTCATACTCAGTACAAGGCGAGGGCTAGCAAAAGACTGGGAGCGACCAACTAAGAGAGCAATAATGGCCATAGTCATGCAAAGCGACAAAGCGACATTAAAAGAAGCATAAGATGGCATCAAAAGTCAAAAACTAAATGATTATTAAGGCTAATGGCGACTTTGTAAGAGCCTAACATGTGTGAGCATGCGCCAAGTCAACCCAAATAAAGCATCAAGGAGAAAACCAAAATAATGCTTCCATACAATAAAAACAACGCATGATTTTTTTCAAAGGCTCATTAAGCAATCTCAGTTATTTGAGACAAGTCATGCTACAGCAAAACCACTAAGCATACTATCAAAAAGACATCAAGCATGACATGAAAAATCCTAAGCCGCAGTCTACACAAGCTCCTTCTTGTACCACTATTTTGCACAAAGCTTTTTCTCTTTTCTAACACCATTTGAAATTTTTAAAGACACCTCTTTTGATGAAAACCAATAAAGATCAGAGGCAAAAATACACCTTGATGAAAAGATATGACAAGATCTGAACGCATATCAAGGCGAAAACAAAAACCAAAAGCAGTAGCAGAAAAAGAAGAACGCATCGATGAACGATAAGAGTGAAAAACTAAGCGTTCTTTGCAAATGAAAACGAGTACATCTCCTCCAAAAGAAATTTGTTGGGGTCCAACCATTTATTGCAGCAAACAAACAAACTAAACAAACTAAGAAAACTAAAACAACTGACACTCCAAGAAAAACACATAGTGCATGAAGCAATAAAAATATAGTGTTTTGAAAGGTGACCTGATTTTTGCCGATGAAGAAGGGGTGCCTCGGGGGCATCCCCAAGCTTTGACGCTTGTACTTCTTGGATATTTCTTGGGGTGATGCATGGGCATCCCCAAGCTTGAGCTTTTGTCCATTCTTCAACTCATCTCATCATTCTCCAATCCCTACACTTGAAAACTTCCTTCATACAAAACTAAACACAATTCTATTAGCAACATTAGTGCAAGCATAACATATAATCAATCCTCTATTTGCTTCAGGTTTCAACTCAAAACCACCACATATATAGCAATACTACTGTATCAACCTCCCCAAAAGTTCAATGATCAAAAGAACTCAAAAGAAAGCGATAAAGTGGCAAACACAAATATTGGCAGAAATCTGTCAAAACTGAATAGCTGACAAAGGTCGAATTTTTGAGGAATTTTCTGTTGCTCAAATCAAAAAGTGTTCAACTAAGAAAAGTTTGGATATAACCTGGGGCATATGCGCAAGAAATCTCAGGTCTAAAAGATAAACAGAGAATTTTCCCGAATTTTTACGGTGCAGCACCGAAAACAGTTTCAGGACAGCAACATCCCCAAATCTTTACCTCACTCAAATTAGAGGCTTCTCTTGGCACAAAAACGAAATAAACAAGATAAGGAGCGGTCATTATAGTAGTAATGACTTCCAAGACTCAAATAAAAGAAAAAGTACTGAAAAGAAAATATTGGGTTATCTCCCAAGAGTGCTTTTCTTTAACGCCTTTGAGCTAGGCGCAGAAAATTGCGAATCAAGTATTATCAAGAGATGAAGCATCAAGATCAACTGCAGAGAACTTTTCAACAATGAAGGAAAATATGTTCAACTGATTTTTTGAAAATCCTTTATGATCACGCTTTGGCACACTACTTTCATCGAAAGGATTTTCAGGGCAAATCCAACTGGAATTCTTTTCCCAAGCATCATGAATTCCTATAAGTTCATAAGGTATTGGTATTTTAAAATCATCAGGCGTACCAACAACCTTTACAGGCGATCCAAGCTTATTAAACTTCTTAAAAACTTTCCTAGCCTCAATGGCAACATCTCTAAATTTTGTGCGCAAGGTTTCTAAGATAAAAGCTTTCTTTTCGGGATCCTCAATTTCATGAAGCTTAAGGAACATATATTGCATAAAAGGATTAAGACTAGCAAACCTAGTTTCCAACATGTCAATTAATATAACAGAAGCAACTTCAATACTAGGAGCAAGCTCAACCCAAGACTTTTCCTCATCTTCCTCATGCATACTAATGTGATTGAAGAACTCCTCAATGTTACTTTTTCCAATAATCGAACCACTACCTACTGAGAGGTCCTCCAGAACGTACTTAGGGATCAACATGATAAACTAAAGTAAAGAAATAACAACTACCAAGGATTCTAATTTTTTTGGGTTTTTGATAAAAAGCAATGCAGGTAAAATAAATAAAGTAGAGCAAAACAATAAAACAAAGTAAAGAATGTGTGTGCGAAGAACTCCCCTCGCAGAAGTCTTCTCTTCCTCCCCGGCAACGGCGCTAGAAAATTAGCTTGATGCGTGGTGAATGACCAGCCCGTTGGGAACCCCAAGAGGAAGGTGTGATGAGTATAGCAGCTAGTTTTCCCTCAGTTAGAAACCAAGGTTTAATATCGTTCAGGAGAGGAGAGACAATGACGACTGAAGGTGATGCTTGCTAGTTTGCGACAGCAGCGGACAATTTATATATGGCGCCTCGTCCAAGCTTTGCTTGCTAGCTGCAACGTGGAACCTGCACACACACAAACAAATACTTTGCTCCCAACTTGCGATGAGGTTGTCAATCTCACCGGTTTGCTTGAAACAATGGTTATGAGTGTATCGAGTGGAAAACAGTAAAACTATGCGAGTAAAGTAAACAGTGCGAGAAAATTAAACAGGTGATTGCAATATGATGTAAATAGGACCGGGGTCCACAGTTCACTAGTGGTGTCTCTCCATAGATAAAATAGCACATGCTGGGTAAACAAATTACAGTTGGGCAATTGATAGAATAAAGATAACGTGATATGTCAAGAAGATCACTATGAGATTTACTCTGGGCATTACAACAAAATACATAGACCGCCATCCAACTGCATCTATGACTAATAATCCACCCCCGGGGATATCAATCCGAACACCCCAAAAGTATTAAGTTGCGAACAACGGATAATTGCATTAAGCAAAGTGTGTAATGTAAACAAAGCATATGCCCTTGAGCATATGAATGTTGTTTTCTCCCTAGTAGCAACAGCACATCTACCACCTTAGAGGTTTCTGTCACTCCCCCAGGTGAAATAGAGGCATGAACCCACTATCGAGCATAAATACCCCCTCTTGGAGTCACTAGCAACTACTCAGCCAAGATAGCCACTAACAACGGAGAGCATGCAAGATCATAAACAACATAGAGATAACAAAAGATAATATTCAGTACAGCAACTTAATCATAAACACCAATATTCATCGGATCCCAACAAACCAAACATGTAGAATTACATAACGGTGATCTCAATCATGTATGGCAGCTCATGAGATCTAAACATGAAGCACATAGTGGAGGAGACAACCATCTAGCTACTGCTATGGACCCATAGTCCAAGGTAGACTACTCACTCATCGCTCCGGAGGCAAGCATGGCGATGAAGAAGACCTCCGGTGGCGATTCCCCTCTCTGGCAGGGTGCCGGGAAGAGCTTCTGGACCCTCCCAATCTTCGGGTCGACGGCGGCGGTGGATCGCGATGTGTTCTGGAAATCTGATCGGGTACTTAGGTTTTTCTCGTTGGGGGGTCTTTATAGGCGAAGTGGCGATGTCAGAGGAGGGGCCAGGCGGCCACACACGGGGGTGGCGCGGGCCAGGGGCTGGCCGCGCCACCTGTGCGTGTGGGCCCCTGGTCCCTCGCCTCCTACTCTCCTTCGGATCTCTAGAAGCTTCCGGGTAAAATAAGAGTTCAGGAACTTGTTTAGTCCAATTCCGAGAATATTTCCTGTGTATCACTTCTGAAACACAAAAACAGCAGAAAACAGGAAACTGGCACTGTGGCACTTGTTAATAGGTTAGTTCCGAAAATGCATAAAAGTGCCACTAAGTGTAACGAAACAATAGGCAAATGGTGTAAAAACAAGCATGGAGCATCAAAAATTATAGATACGTTTGAGACGTATCAACGTGTCGTCGGCGTCTTCCTCTGGTTTGATGCCGTCGTGGCCGCGCGGGCACTGCCTCGCCATGCCACGGTGGTATCTCCAGGGCACTGTGTAAGTGCTTCTCTGCTCCTTCTCTTCCTCTGCACCTTGTTGTGTCTAGCTGGAGCTTGCTCCCCTCCTGGAGCTTGCCCCATGCCCTCCATGTGTGCTGCTCCACTCTTCTGAAGCTGGCTCCATGCTGGCTAGGCCCATCTCGAGCTGGCTCTGGCTAAGCTCACCTGGAGCTTGTGCTGGCCATGCTCTTCTGGAGCTTGTGCTGGCCATGCCCTTCTAGAGCTTGTGCTGGCCGTGTTCTTTTACTTACTGCTATGCTGGGTCTCTTCCCCAGCCTCCATTGATGCTGTGATATTCAGTGGCTGTGATGTGTTTCTTTAAGCCCTATGATCTCACTGTTAGGCCAGATCATGCTTGTGTAGCTCTTATTGTCAGTTCCAGTTATGGTTTCAGTTAACTCTGTTAACTGAAACTTGTTGATTCAGTTAACTGCATGATTGGATGCTCTAATTCTGTTGATTTCATCACCTGCTGCTGTTGTCTGGCTTGCTAGTGGCTAACCTTGATCAATTTGATCAAGTGCATGGATAACTATGTGTTTTAGTTATTCTGAATGTGTAGTTCAATTGGCTAGTGTTCATTAACAGCTTCACTGCACTTTCTTGCAGTGTTCTGTTGTGCTGACTTAATGATGCATCTAATATGTTGAGCTAGATTCTTCCTAGCTGTGATGCAAACATTTTAGCCTGCTGTGATGGCTCTTGCAGTAGCTTTTAGCTAACTGCTTCACTGTGATGCCTCCCTGAGGTGTTCACAACTACTATGGGTTTAAAGTTGATGCTTTGGATATGAGATCACTCTTTGTAGTGATCTACTGGTGGCTTACTTGATTAAAAGTATCCCTGTCCACTTATCCAGATGATTAACTTGATCTTGGTCAATTTTAATTGACAGAGCTGATGGTTCTCTAGGTTTTAGGCTTTTAACTTGGTAGCTAGGCAACCCATGTGCCACTCCTGGCTTAGCTCTTACTTCTGTGAGTATTTCCTTTGCGAAATTCCCAGATAAGGTGTGTGTTAGGGAGTCGGTGCTGTGGATGGCCTTGCCTCCAAGGTCTTGGCCTCCTGGACATCCAAATGATGACCAAAGCCCTATTTCATCAAGCTTTGCTTGATCTTTGCATGGCCTTGCTTGCTCTTTGTGTGGCTGTGCCTTGTGCAGTCTGCCTGGGAGAATAACTTGTGAGTTTTCTCCCAGCACTCATGTGTGCTTTGGTTTAAAAGTAACCTGCTGCTGAAGAGTAGCTTGTTCTTCTGGAGTATTATGATTTCCTGCTTCTTGTGGCAAGCCTGCTCCTCCTAGCTGCTTGACCTAGTTCCTAGTTGAACTATGTGACCATGTTGGCCTTTGGATTTGCTGGATGGTTTTGGTGATGAAGTGCTGAGGTGAAAACCTTCCCTGTTGCTCAACACATGAGCAGGGTTGATTTGTGTGTGATGATTCAGTGATGGTGATGTTGGTCTTGGTGGTGATGGTGTGTTCTTGGTGATGGTGGCGTGCTGGGTGTTGATGTTGGTGGTGTTGTGGTGTTGGTCTTGGTCGACTGTGGCTTTAGCCGGCCTGTTTCACTGCTGTGAGGTTTTTATACCTAGTGCTGATGTCCTGGGTGTTTGACACCTGATGGCATGCACCTGGTGACTATGCTGCTGTTGTGTCTTGCCCTCCTCGGCAAGGCCTGGGATATTTCTATCCGGCTCCCTTGGTGATAAGACCAAACCCTTGATGATTATCTACAGTGGGTGTTATTTCTAATTGACACTTGTCAATTGTTACCTTGGCAATTTTTTGTATTTCCTTGATTTGCTTGCAGATAACAAGATGAGAAGGAAGAAAAGAAATAAAGAGAGAAAAAAGAAAGAAGATTCTTAGCTTCTTTAGAATCATACTTGTAATCTTTCTTTTCTTATTTAAGTATTTGTCTTGGGCTCTCTCCAAATTATAATATTCTTTTAATCTTGAACGTTATTGATGTTTAAATACTTTTCTATTACTTTATATATTTATTTATCCTTTATAAATGTGCCTTTAATTCAAACTTTAATCATTCAAATTCTAACTTGATATGTGTATTAGTCCAATCTCAAAGTTTATGGCTAGGGTTTAGTAGTCTAAATCATCACTCCCCACCACAATGGATCAAAAGAGATCATGCCCAAACCTTTCGCACTTCGAGAGTCTACCAATTCCCCTCGAAGAGAGATTCGATCACTCTTAGGTTTTAGAAACAAAAGCGCGAAAAAATCCCGTAATTTCAGATGCAATGCACAAAAGCCCTTCTATTCTACCCCGAAATTGTCCTACGTTCTGGGATGTTACAGTGCTCCTCCGTCCTCCTCCTCAGAAGAAGACCCACCGGGGAGGTGAGTCCCTGGAGGAACGCCGTTGGAGTGGCCGTTGGAGAGGCCCAACCTCGCCGGGCTCCACTCCCCCGGCCGACGGCCGGCGCGGCTGGACTCCGGGACGCGGCGGTGAGGGGGCGGTGCGGCAGCGGTGGAGCTCCGCGCTCCGTTGTCGTCCGAGGTCGCCGGCGCGCGGAGGTGCTGCTCCAGTCCGGCTCTCGATGGAGCGGTCCCAACGCCCGCCAGCTCGTGCGTCGGAGTCGAAGAAGGAAGGTCCAGGGACTCCGGAGGCCAGGGCGCTGCAGGAGCCACGGGGTCGACTTCCTCGATGTGGATGCCTTGCTGCGCTAGCCTTGGGCAGGCCCAGCCGTGCACAGGGCATGGCAGGGGCGGAGGCGGGGCGGCGAGGTCGGCATCGTCGATGCTCATGCCGTTGCCCGCAGGTTCCGTCTCCTCATCAGCATACAGGAGCGGCGCCGCTGGACCAGCGAGGATCCACGCCGGCGGAGGCTGCGCCTCCGGCATCACCGGCGCGGTTGGTGATATGGCATGGGTGCCTGATGGCCCAGCGCCATCACCACCACCACCGCGACGAGGTCACGGGCCTTGGCGACGGCCACGGCGGACAGCGGAGCTCCGCATGTAGCGGCCGTATCGGTGGTTCTCGGTGCGGCGAAGAACCGGATGACGGCGGCCATGATCATTGCTGCGGAGGTGGCGGCGCTGCCCATCACGGTGGTAGCGGCGGTGGCCACCAGCACCATGCCGGCGACGCGCGTTGAGACGGAGGCGACGGTTTTCCTGGCGAAGAAGGTGAAGAAGAAAGCCTCGGTAAGTCCTTGCCATTCTTACCTTTCTTCTTCTCTGATTCTTCTTGCTCCGGCGATCGCCGGAATTACTCTCAGGCAGAGCGTGCTGATAACGTGTTAAAAGTGAAAGTAGAGAACGAGAGACAAATGGCAAATGATTTAAGTGTGCTTTATTCATCATTGATATAGGTATATATACAGATGAGGGATGCCACCAAAGGAGACGGGAGCGTGGGGGTTATCTTAATTATTCTTAACACTCCACGCCGCGGCCAGTCCCGAACAGCCAGCCGGCGACGGTGTCCTGCGTGGGGCGGAGGGTCCCACTCCCACTGGATGATGGACTGACTGGTAGCCCGGTGGGAGGATGTCCTGCTCCGACCCGCGACTTCACGGGAACTCGAGATTTCTCGTAAGGTATCCTCTCGTTTCTCATCGAAAATTTTCATCTCAATTTTGGTTTTCGGATGGATTGTGATGAAGAACGGTGCGGCAATTTTGTTCAAGTGCTTTGTCTGCTGCGATGTGGCATCCGATTGTCCGGTTCTTCCCGGGATGCGCTCAGTTTGGAATTTTGGATTGTTGCTGAGCGATTCTGCGGGCTGTTGTGTTGACGTATCTCGCCGTCTAGCTGTTCGATGAAATGTCTTAACGAAGTGGCACGTGGTGTCCACTGCCCATGAGCCCACTGTTGTAACAAGCTAACGAAGTGGGCATAAGAACGTGGAGTTCTCACTCTTTAACTTCTCGTGCGTCTGTTCGATCCAGGGCATCATGTCTTAGGTTAAACCGGCGTGTGTGAGTCAATTCGGTACTACTGAATTAGAATTGGGAGGAGTCGGATGGTGATGTGAGATTGAAGCTTCGGTACCAACCGAAAGTATTGGGCTACAGTAAAAGGAAGCCTTCTAGATAATCAATTTCTGGTTCTTAATTTGATCATTCACGAGAGCAAATTTGTGTTAGGGCGTGAGGTTCTCAATGGATCCAGCATGTGAAATATGTGCTCGATTTGATACTCAAGTTCCTGTGTTTGGAATAAAAATGAAGAATCACAATTCAGATCTTGTTTTTAAAAAACTATCTGATAAAAAGGTGGCTAATTCTCATGGATGTTTTATGCATTTTCCACTGCAGTAACCTGCAAATAAATTGATTTTTTACCGTATAAAAATAAACGGGTAGCAACGCACGAGTATATTTGCTATACATTCCTAAATATTAAAAGACTCGTGTTCTTTCTAAGAAAAAAATCTAACAACTCAAATGTGCAAGTTATTGCCCAAATTTGGTCGGCCGTAGCAGCACACGAGCATATTTGCTAGTAATTTGTAGAGGATAAAACATGTTATACGATAGACTATATCATAGTATTATGCAGAATGTGCCAATTAGTTTTGCATGCTCCTGTAAAACTTATGAGATAATTAAATTTGAACAAAAAAGAGTGTAACTAAGAGATGACATCTTGTACAATGAAGAAAACTGTCTTATCTTCCTTACTAAAATACCTTCTCTTAGTTAAAAGAAAACAAACATATTTTTTCTATTTATCTCTCTTCCAACTCAGCAATTATCTTATGTGGTACTTCTAAGATAGCACCATTGTACATTTCAAACAACCAATGATGATATACGGTGAGCACATGGTAGTAGTAAAGCTCATTAACATAAGAATCTATCGAAAACAAGGGATATCAGATGCGAGGTATCCGGGGGGAGAAACCTTTAATTTTCTTCTATTTAATATATCTAACCTATCCATCATTTTAAACTGTTTACAACAGAGTATGTCTAGTAAAAGCAAGTTATCACAACCATAAGAAGTCATGTATCACCTTCCTCCAGAAAGACCAGTCATGGTTGTCGCCACTGAAGGGCATACCAGGATATGCTGATCAAAGTCTTCATCCTTGCTAGTAAGGCTCAAAAAACTTGGCTGGAAATCCGGAAGTAGCACGTTATTTGCAAGGTATTGCACAATCAGGCGAATGGATGGCCTAGCACGCTGTACTGGGTGTGAGCATAGCAGGCCAAGCTTTAGTACTAACTCTGCCTCCTCCCTCACATAATCTTCCAATTTTGAGTCCACTGAGCTGAGGATTGAACCGGTCTCCCATCCATCGGTCACCCAATCTGTCAACAGTATTGGCTCGCCAGAATCATTCACTTCTATTGGACGCCTCCCACAAGCAACCTCCAACATGAAAATGCCGAATGCAAAGACATCGGTCGCCTTGGTTGCCCTTCCTAGCCTTGCTAGCTCGGGAGCGATGTACCCCCAGGTGCCAGCCAAATGCGTGGTGTGGGCGTCTGTACCATGGTTGTGTAATCTTGCCAAGCCAAAATCACCAAGCCTACCATTCATTTCATTGTCGAGTAGCACGTTGCTCGTCTTGATGTCTCGATGGATCACCACTTTCTCCCAGTCCTCGTGGAGGTAGCAAAGACCAGATGCAATGCCCTTTATGATGTTGAATCTGCAAACCCAGTCCAGAGTTTGGTTACCTTGACCATGCAAAAATCTATCAAGACTACCATTTGGCATGTACTCGTAAACTAGAAGGAGCTCACTCTTATGGCGAGAGTAGCCGAGCAACTGCACAAGGTTGCGATGGCGGAGATGGCCGGGGATTGTTATTTCGGCTATGAATTCCTTCATCCCCTGCTTTGACTCTGGTGAAACCCTCTTGATGGCAACGTTTTGCTTCGAGGCTTGTAGCACCCCTTTGTACACCTTCCCAAATCCTCCTTTCCCCAGAAGCATTCTATCACTGAAACCGCTGGTTGCAGCGACAAGATCTCTATATGTGAAAGATGATGACCCACAGTCGATGTCCCACTCACCACTTTTCCTTGCCTTCTTCATATAAACATACAGAACAACGATCATAACAAGTGTGATGAACACTGACAGAGTGACAACTGGTATAAGAACTTCCCTAGGGATATGCAAGTGACTCCTTCGAGTATCCCGTCGAACATCTTGTATAACTTCAGACAACGCCGAGTAGTTAAGTGGTTTGGCCTCCCCATTGGGATTGAAACTCCAGCCGATAATGCGGTGTATGGACCTAATGCTGCCGGTTGAAGAGGCAAAGCCAACATATACTGAGCTTGGCAGATAAAATATATGATTGAGAGTGGTTGATAGCAGCGGACGTTGAGGCTTATGCTGTAAGTAAGGTGCTAAACTGACATTCACGAGGTGTGAACTGTCATCGTAGTCTACCCATACTTGCATCGGCTCACCACTAATAAGTTTCAACAGAGAGAAGGTGCCATCTGGGGTGTAGTATCCGGCAGTGTGTGTACTAACAGACTCCAAGCTGTTTACATCGATCCCGACATGGTTATCATCAGGATCCCTGAATTCTTCACTCTGCATGGTATCAAGCTCGACAGCAAATAGTCGATTTGTGGCATTACCGACGTTTTCTTGGTTGAACATGCCCATATACTGAGACGGGAGGGCATCCAATAAAGAGTCCGTTGTGGCGGAAACCGTGAATGCAAGCCCATGCGCGCTTAAATCGGAGTATGGAGAATTGATGACGAACACGAAGGTTGTCGAGAATGAGGAAAGAGAGTCAAACCGGCGTCCAGAGAAAGCCCGTTCTACGCTCTCAGGTGTACCATCGGTCAGCATCAGAGCTCTGCTTGAGATTGAAGCTACGCCATCAAGCCGGAGCTTGCTGTCGGGGAACCCATCGTAGGTGAAGCCGTCGTCGGTGCCGGACATGGAGGTTGGGATGAGGAAGAGGAGACAGAGCAGTAGGGATTCAGGCAGCATGGCGGAACCAGGGCAAGGCGCCTTTCTCGCAGGCAGGGATAGGCTAATGAATTACTCAAGCAGGTGACGAAGAACAAGTAGTCCCGGCGTCCATAGTTTGATTGATTTTTGGTCAATATTATCGGTCCTACTGGAGAAAACTGAGGCCATTTGATAGGTACGTCCAACACCAACACTGTACAATGTTGACCGACTTTTCCACTACAGCATTATTACTTTCTGGAAAAAATCAAGCTGCATTTTATTTGTATCAATGCACCACATTAAAAGACATTTCACTTTGTTTCCAGACGTGGTAATTTTTTGTCAGGACTACAGAAGCAACTGTTTTTTTTTCTGAAGGAAGAAACTTCTGTACATGATCAACAGAAACTGTGATACGGAACGGAAGGAAGAGATGGACAGGCTTGGCACAAAATTCCAGATGTAACTGGGACGCAGAAATATAGTCCAAGACAACATCGTGTAGCACCGTGTCCATGGAATTAGAGCACCAAGTAAGATGACTAGTCGAGTCTCCGGCTCCGGGGTTAAAATTGAATCAACATTTTCTGCCAAAATGATGGACCTGAGGCATAGTGTTTGTTTATTTTCTGCCTAGGAACTTCAAATTTATTATTTTTGATAACAGAAATATGTTAGTATCAAGATGATACCAATTATATTCATCCTTCGCACCAACACGATATCAAGATATTGAGGATACACACATCCAAATTATTACAAAAGAGAAGAAAAAAGATGATCAATAAAACAGATGTAGCATACACTAGCATGGACCACCAATGGTAACAACACAGGTGCTCCAGTCACAAGGCCATGACGCATGAAGTTGTCTTCGCTGGATCCAACCACATAGGTCAGATCACGAGTTTCTAGAGAAGTATAAGCAAACTCCAAACAATGTCTTCAACAAAGAAACATCACATGAACACCACCATTATCAGGTTCAACCAATAGTTGTCGGCCCTACAACATTCACCCATGAAACTCGAGACGCAACACCCAAAGAGCGCCACCACATCAAAGTTGTAATTGGCTGCCACCACCGCCCGATCCATCATCACGAAACCACGCACGCACTGGCCTGACAGAACTTAGCCACGCAACTGAAATCATGCAAACATAGCATGTCGATGAGCTGCGCATAGGGACTTCCTAATGTCGAGGGTCCGCCCACGTAAGTAGAATCGATCGGCCAATCACATGAGCATGTTGTCCACCGGTCCAAACCCATAAATAAAGCAAATTAGAGTCACTAGATATGACATTGCAGACGCCTTTGTGGGCTATGCCGAGCAATCCAATCCCGCAACAAGCAAGAGACAACCAACCACTAGAGCTCGCCGACGGGAACCTCCATCAAAGGTCAAAAGCCCACCAATCTTGTGCTCCATGTAGACCGAACCACCGGGTGCGGCTTTTCTACCGGCACCGGTTCCTAGCGGTAATGAATCAACCGTTCGTTGGGCGCTGGCGATTCGCGCCGGGTGCCCGATATTTTCTATTTCCTTCCGGTATCTTCTAGCAAAATATACCAGACAGAACCAGATACGGGATACATACTAATACAGACTTCAATCATCAGGCCACAAGCCACCCACCCCATAACTCTCTCCTTTCCATCTCACACAAACTGAATCTAGATCCAAAACATGGGCTATGCAAGCACCGGCGGACAATGAGCTGGCAGCCGGAGCGCCGGCGAGGTTGCCGACTTCCGGCCGGACAGCAAGCTGCGGGCCTGTGGTCGAAACGGCCCGCTACTGGCTGAGGCTCCCCTTCCGACCCCTTCTTGTGGTACTGCTGTCGCAGCGCCTCACCCCCATGGACGAGAGTCACTGGAGGAGAACGAAGCTGTGGACGCCACCATGTCCATATGAAGTGTAGGTTTGGGATTCAACTCTACATCTGGAGTTTTGTGTTGGATTTCACGAGGATGCAGGTTTTGTTGGAGGTTATTTTTTCTTCCAGCTGAATGCTACTCTTCTTTGTTTCCTCTTAAGATTTTGAACAAATTTGATTCGCCTATCTCTTTGTGAAGTTCTACAAAAATTATGGAGCGCACTGGAATTTTTGTGAAATTGTTTTAATTTGGTATTGAGATTTGTGATTCATTGTGAATGTATGTAACACTTGTGATAATTTTATAAAATATATGAAATGACTGAAGTATGGCAGAAAATAATTTTGCCATTTCTGAAAATTATCGGAAAAAGTAGTACTAATACATATGGAGTTCTGAAATCTGCTCAGTACAAGTTGAAAACCGAAATGAGACACAGTTCAAACTGCAATGAAACTTGGAGTCGACCTATCATCCACAAAAAGTTTTTTAAAAATGAAATTGCATTGAAATTTTTCCAAATAAGATCTGGAGAGTGATTTTGGTGTGGATATTTTTGGTTTGCTCTGAATATATTTATTTTTTCCCATAGATGAACTGAAACTAATTTAAAAACAAAGATGAATAATTAGAATATATATGTGAATCATTAATACAATTTCCATGAAAAACTGGGAAACTGAGTAGGTGTTGAGATATTTCATTGAAATATTTGTCAACTTGTTTTCAGACAAATGCGATGTTTAAAATGTGGTTGAAATATTTGTCAACTTGTTTTCAAAGCAATGGGATGTTTGTCTATTTCTCTGTAAAATTGTGAATTGTTTGTGGTGCAAAGAAATGATTGTTAAATATATGTCATATCTCTTTGATGCAAAAATGCTACTCATCCGGTCTGGGTAATAACTGAGGGGGAAGAAGTCTTTCCGGGTGAGAAGTAAATGATACCAGTCCGCACCTAAACTGGGCCCACGTAGAGAGGTCAGGCTGAATACAAAACGAAGACAACATATACCGGTTCGAACTCATCCCTATACCCTGCCTAGCTGACGTGGCAATCCGAATCGTGAAGCGATCGAGCGGTAGATGGAGCACCGGTAGGAACCGGCACCGTTAGAAATGACTTTCGCCCGAACCACCAGCCAGGGACTGGGAAGATTCTTCATCGCTGCTGCCACCATGCAATATGAACCAATACGGTTCTCTGGTGTATTGCGTGATCGTGGGATCTACTACGCTAATGAGTCAATTTGATTAGGAGAGAGACGATTTCAAGATTTCCCTATTAGACCTCTAGTCTCACGTCAATCGCCTAGAGGTATTAAAATGGGCGAACACACGTACAAGCGAGGGGGGTCAAATTCCCCCACTCGCACTACAGGAATGGAGTAAGAAGCCGACGGCTGGGCTCTACGCCGACGGCCAAATGTCGTTGCCGTCGGCGTAGAAGGCCTCCGGCATAGCCCGCGAAGGAGCCCCTCGGCGTATCGTTGCCCTCGGCATAGCCCCTGTACGCCGACGGCCACCCTCGGCGTCTACAGGCCGTCGGCGTATAAGGATGCCACGTGGCCCGTTGGCTAGGGCAAACTGAAGGGGGAAACGGCGTCATCTATATGCCGAGGGCTGCCGTCGGCGTTTAGGCGGCCGTCGGCGTATGGTGTGACCTAAGCCGAGGGCTGCCGTCGGCGTTTAAGCGGCCGTCGGCGTATAGCTATTTTCTGGAATACCAAGCTGAGAAGAAACAACTCCCGTGGAACGATGAAGACAAAGAAAAAGAGACCTTTTTACAGTAGCTGGGCCCCTTGGTTGCTGTGCGAGTCGGTTCCACACACTGCAGCTAAACAAGGTCGATTCGTTTATTTCTTTGAACCGCACCACCATTGTGGTTGGTCTAAAGCGCCTCCCCTCAAGGAATCCCCCTCAAGCCAAAACGAAAGCAATGGTCGCCGTCTCTCGCCTTAACCCAGGTGCCTCGCCTTTCGTTCCGATGGCGCTCCTCCTGGCGAGCTACCACCTCTCCCCTACCCCTGCCGCCGCTATGCTAAGTCCTGATTTGTTCGCCTCGCAGTTCTTGTACCCACAGCCTAAAAATCAGCTCCCCCCAGCGTACGGATGGCCTGTTGCTTTCGGCGGCAGCTGCTGCCCCAGTGGAGGTTGCAAGGTGGGGGCTTCTTCGTTCCTACTGCAGGCAGCGTACCCCCTGCCGGTACCGCCGCCAGTGAAGGTGTACTACTGCTCGTACGGAGAAAGCTATAGGGGTAGATCTCCGAACCCCCTCTATCTAGGGTTTCACCGGATAAAGACCACCGGAGCATCGTCTAACGTAGGAAACATGCATGCATGTGTCCCTAACATATGTGTATAGGTGTGACCCAAGGATGGTACATGCAATATAGGTAGTTCCTGAGCATGGCCTTCTCCAGAGACATGGGCTGTTAACACTTGGTGAAATGCAGGATCTGTACGTGGAAACTCCCGCTACGGGTCTGTCGGAGCCTATTTCATGGTAAAGTGGGCCCAACCTTTGTTTTCCATGTATATATGTTCTAAACAAACCAAAATAAAGCAGAAGATCCATCGGCGAGGCCTCTTACGAAGAAAGCTATAGGGGTAGATCTCCGAACCCCCTCTATCTAGGGTTTCGCCGGATATAGACCACCGGAGCATCGTCTAATGTAGGAAACATGCATGCATGTGTCCCTAACATATGTGTATAGGTGTGACCCAAGGATGGTACATGCAATATAGGTAGTTCCCGGGCATAGCCTTCTCCAGAGACATGGGCTGTTAACACTTGGTGAAATGCAGGATCTGTACGTGGAAACTCCCGCTACGGGTCTGTCGGAGCCTATTTCATGGTAAAGTGGGCCCAACCTTTGCTTTCCATGTATATATGTTCTAAACAAACCAAAATAAAGCAGAAGATCCATCGGCGAGGCCTCTTACGAAGAAAGCTATAGGGGTAGATCTCCGAACCCCCTCTATCTAGGGTTTCGCCGGATATAGACCACCGGAGCATCGTCTAACGTAGGAAACATGCATGCATGTGTCCCTAACATATGTGTATAGGTGTGACCCAAGGATGGTACATGCAATATAGGTAGGTCCCGGGCATGGCCTTCTCCAGAGACATGGGCTGTTAACACTTGGTGAAATGCAGGATCTGTACGTGGAAACTCCCGCTACGGGTCTGTCGGTGCCTATTTCATGGTAAAGTGGGCCCAACCTTTGCTTTCCATGTATATATGTTCTAAACAAACCAAAATAAAGCAGAAGATCCATCGGCGAGGCCTCTTACAGAGAAAGCTATATGGATAGATCTCCGAACCCCCTCTGTCTAGGGTTTCGCCGGATATAGACCACCGGAGCATCGTCTAACGTAGGAAACATGCATGCATGTGTCCCTAACATATGTGTATAGGTGTGACCCAAGGATGGTACATGCAATATAGGTAGTTCCCGGGCATGGCCTTCTCTAGAGACATGGGCTGTTAACACTTGGTGAAATCCAGGATCTGTACGTGGAAACTCCCGCTACGGGTCTACCGGAGCCTATTTCATGGTAAAGTGGGCCCAACCTTTGCTTTCCATGTATATATGTTCTAAACAAACCAAAATAAAGCAGAAGATCCATCGGCGAGGCCTCTTACGGAGAAAGCTATAGGGGTAGATCTCCGAACCCCCTCTGTCTAGGGTTTCGCCGGATAAAGACCACCGGAGCATCGTCTAACGTAGGAAACATGCATGCATGTGTCCCTAACATATGTGTATAGGTGTGACCCAAGGATGGTACATGCAATATAGGTAGTTCCCGGGCATGGCCTTCTCCAGAGACATGGGCTGTTAACACTTGGTGAAATGCAGGATCTGTACGTGGAAACTCCCGCTACGGGTCTACCGGAGCCTATTTCATGGTAAAGTGGGCCCAACCTTTGCTTTCCATGTATATATGTTCTAAACAAACCAAAATAAAGCAGAAGATCCATCGGCGAGGCCTCTTACGGAGAAAGCTATAGGGGTAGATCTCCGAACCCCCTCTGTCTAGGGTTTCGCCGGATAAAGACCACCGGAGCATCGTTTAACGTAGGAAACATGCATGCATGTGTCCCTAACATATGTGTATAGGTGTGACCCAAGATTGGTACATGCAATATAGGTAGGCCCCGGGCATGTCCTTCTCCAGAGACATGGGCTGTTAACACTTGGTGAAATCCAGGATCTGTACGTGGAAACTCTCGCTACGGGTCTACCGGAGCCAATTGCATGGTAAAGTGGGCCCAACCTTTGCTTTCCATGTATATATGTTCTAGACAAACCAAAATAAAGCAGAAGATCCATCGGTGAGGCCTCTTACGAAGAAAGCTATAGGGGTAGATCTCCGAACCCCCTCTGTCTAGGGTTTCGCCGGATATAGACCACCGGAGCATCGTCTAACGTAGAAAACATGCATGCATGTGTCCCTAACATATGTGTATAGGTGTGACCCAAGGTTGGTACATGCAATATAGGTAGGTCCCGGGCATGGCCTTCTTCAGAGACATGGGCTGTTAACACTTGGTGAAATCCAGGATCTGTACGTGGAAACTCTCGCTACGGGTCTACCGGAGCCAATTGCATGGTAAAGTGGGCCCAACCTTTGCTTTCCAAGTATATATGTTCTAGACAAACCAAAATAAAGCAGAAGATCCATCAGTGAGGCCTCTTACGAAGAAAGCTATAGGGGTAGATCTCCGAACCCCCTCTGTCTAGGGTTTCGCCGGATATAGACCACCGGAGCATCGTTTAACGTAGGAAACATGCATGCATGTGTCCCTAACATATGTGTATAGGTGTGACCCAAGATTGGTACATGCAATATAGGTAGGCCCCGGGCATGTCCTTCTCCAGAGACATGGGCTGTTAACACTTGGTGAAATCCAGGATCTGTACGTGGAAACTCTCGCTACGGGTCTACCGGAGCCAATTGCATGGTAAAGTGGGCCCAACCTTTGCTTTCCATGTATATATGTTCTAGACAAACCAAAATAAAGCAGAAGATCCATCGGTGAGGCCTCTTACGAAGAAAGCTATAGGGGTAGATCTCCGAACCCCCTCTGTCTAGGGTTTCGCCAGATATAGACCACCGGAGCATCGTTTAACGTAGGAAACATGCATGCATGTGTCCCTAACATATGTGTATAGGTGTGACCCAAGATTGGTACATGCAATATAGGTAGGCCCCGGGCATGTCCTTCTCCAGAGACATGGGCTGTTAACACTTGGTGAAATCCAGGATCTGTACGTGGAAACTCTTGCTACGGGTCTACCGGAGCCAATTGCATGGTAAAGTGGGCCCAACCTTTGCTTTCCATGTATATATGTTCTAGACAAACCAAAATAAAACAGAAGATCCATCGGTGAGGCCATCGGCGGAGCCAGGGGACCAGCAGGGGCCACGGCTTCCCCCAACATTTGGCAATTTTTTTAAGATCTCCGGATTTATCAAAGCAATGAGCTGTGTATACTCTGCTATGTCCATCTCTCAAAGACTCAAACAGCAAAGAGTGATAGAAATACATAGAAGCTGCTCACAGAAGATCCGTAGACAGGTGAGAAAAGCTTTTTAACTTTCCCCTTGCCTCACACACACGACCTGCACACTCCCCATCCCCATGTGCAAAGCTTCTTCCCGTACCTTCTCTGCTCTCTCTCTCCTATCTGTTCGTGTGTCTTTGAATCAGCCAAGCGGCCAGGCCCCAAATACAATCGATTTGTTTCATTCTTCATCGATTTGAAGCACATCAAGAGGCTAATACATGTACATAATGAAAGATCTTTCACTCTGGTCTCCCAATCTGCAGTAATAATTTTTGGATCTAATTTTTTGGATTATTTGTTCCCTGTTTCATGGATCCATAGAACTGGTATATAAAGATCCACCATTTTAACTTCTGTGATTTATCTCTGTAGGATAATCATGGTCAAAAATAATTTGAAAGCTAGACTTGATGTTGATGGATCATTTGTTTGAGAACAATTCGGTACAGGAAGAGGAGGAAGATAAAGAAACAAAACTACATATCGCCTGTGATAAAAAAAACGCAAAAAAAAAATCGCAAAAAAAAAGCTATGCCGACGGCTTGGCCGTCGGCGTATAGGGGAGGCAGCTATGCCGACGGCTTGGCCGTCGGCGTATAGAAACCCTAGATTTTAAATCGGGCCGGCCCGTTTTTTCCTTTTCTTTTCTCCTTCTTCCTCCCGAGCGCCGCCCCAGCCCGCAGCCCTCCCGTCGACTCGCCGCCACCGCGCCGCCGCAGCCCCCCAGCCCCTCCCGCCCCTCCCGCCCGAGCGCCCCTCCCGCCTGCAGCCCCCCCAGCCCCTCCCGCCGGCAGCCCCCCCAGCGCCCTCCCGCCCGAGCGCCCCGGCCGCCACCGCACGCCCCCGCGCAGCCCCCGCCCCCGCGCCGCCGCAGCCCCCGCCACCGCGCCGCCCCAGCACCCGGCCGCCTCGCCCGCCCCCGCGCAGCCCCCGCCCCCGCGCAGCCCCTGCCCTCGCGCAGCACCCGGCCAGTTTAATTAGGTTAGTTAGTTTAGTTTAATTAGTTTAGTTAGGTGTAGTTTAATTAGGTTAGTTAGTTTAGTTAGGTGTAGTTTAATTAGGTTAGTTAGTTAGTTTAGTTAGGTGTAGTTTAATTAGTTTAGTTAGTTTAATTAGGTTAGTTAGTTTAGTTTAATTAGTTTAGTTAGGTGTAGTTAGTTTAGTTAGTTTAGTTAGGTGTAGTTAGTTTAGTTTAATTAGTTTAGTTAGGTTAGTGTAATGTAGTGTACTTAGTTAGTTAGGTTAGTTAGTTAGTGTAGTTAGTTAGGTTAGTGTAATTAGTTAGGTTAGTATAGTGTAGTTAGTGTAGTGTATGATTTAGTGTAGTGTGCTACAATAAAATTCTAAGTAAAAGCGGTTAAATAATTTTTTTTGCACTTTAGTTTTTTATGGTGAAGTAATATTATTATACCACTATTGTAAAAAGTTTGTGTTTGCATTTTGTCGCTATGCAGGCGATGCTTCGAGGTGGACACGGGGGGCGGCGTCGCGGGGGTGTTTGACGGGGCGTCCCGGATCTTCTTCGACGATTCTCTCACGCGTCTAGGGTATAAATCTCCCTCCCATGTACCTAGGTTTTATTTTTGTGTCTAGATCACCGAGTATGTCGCGTAACCTAGGTGTCACTTCCCGTCCGCGAGCGTTACACGGATAAATATGCATTAGAGGTCGGCATATTATGAAGCGTAATGCTTGCGGCATTTACGGGACAGTCGCCGGATCCGTAGGTTGAGTACGTTTTCCGTGTTCTACCTCGGTCCGAGTCAGGATTTCGGTAGCGCCTCCCCGTTGTTCTCCGGATGCAC
Source organism: Dactylis glomerata (assembly GCA_007115705.1). NCBI lineage: Eukaryota > Viridiplantae > Streptophyta > Magnoliopsida > Poales > Poaceae > Dactylis > Dactylis glomerata. Next base: position 1,430,055 of record QXEO01000791.1, on the reverse strand, counting down.
ATCCTCTCGGCATTTTGCCAAGACGTGTATCGGGAGAGCAGCGGGGAGGTGCTGCCGAAATTCTGCCTCGGACCGAGGTAGAACATGGAGAACGTACTCAATCTACGGATCCGGGGGCTGCTAGGAGCCCACCTAGCAGAGCTATAGGTTGATGCATGTGTTTTGTCTGGTAGAAAAATAAAAATATGATGCTTTTAATTTCATGCTACTATTTGATATGAAATGCTATGTTTCTGGTTCGTCTCGCAATAAAGCAGAGGATGGCTGACAATGGATGGATGTACAGTGGCCGTGTTAGTGCGACTAATAAAACAGATGAGTGGGTATGTAAGACTCAGATGTTAGTGAAAGAGTTAGCGCGTGCTACAAAGGGGCGGGTTCGGGCACTTTGCCCTTGCAGTCGTTGCTCGAAGCGTCACCGTCAAGGAAAAGATGACATGTATAAACACCTTCTGCAATATGGGTATATGTCTCACTACGTCACACATATCGACTTTGATGGACATGAGCGTGACAGAGGGGACGTCATGCGGCAGCGGCTCAATGGCAATGAGTACGATGGGGTCAGAGACCTTCTAGATGATCTCATCCATGGCGACATGCCGGATTCTCCACCTTCATGGGAGGAAGCGCCAGAACCGGAGGAACCCCCAGAACCGGAGGAACCAGAGCCAACTGCGAAGGCCTTCTATGATATGTTGGCCGCGGCTAAGAAGCCTCTGTACGACGGTGCGTCGATTTCTCAGCTCGATGCCATCTCTCAGTGTCTAGCCGACAAGACCCAGTACTCCACCACCCGTAACGGACTTTGCTTGGAGCTTGTGAGAAGTTGACACCGCAGGTGTGGTACAACCATAAGGTAACGGCCGCTAGTCAGTTCTGGGCTGAAAGGGGAAAGAGGGTCAAGAAGGAGGACATTGTTGGTCGGAATCCTAATCCCGACTTCGAGATGTCGCTGGATGACTTCATGTCGGTGAGTGAAATGTTAATGAGATCCTATATTGCTGTTAACTTGCCATTGCATTATCTTGAGTTGAGTACTGCATTTTCAGGTTGTCCCTGAATGGGCTGAGGCGCATCGAGAGGCATGGGCGGAGCTGGTTAGTACGAGGTGGCTCAGGGCAGACGAGGAGTTTGCAGCCGTGTCGATGCGGAACTCGGATAACCGAGGCGACGGTGGAACACACTATGCGGGAAACCGCAGTTTTGATCGCTTCAGGGGGAAGATGGTATGTATATACATGGAATCATGCATAACATTTATTTTCCCGTCATGTTCCTACTTTATACGCATAACATTTATTTTCTCGTCATGCAGGTGGCCGAGGCACCGCCAGGGGAGGAGATTTACGATGTCACGGTATATGACATGATGCGGAGGAAGAAGCCCGTTGCCTCGGCGCCTCCGGACGCCCCCCCCCCCCCAGTACTACGGCAAGGCCGGGGAGCAGATAGAGGACTACTGCCAGATGGTGCAGTCTCGTCACCCTGAGGTGGATGACCCTAGACGCGCGGAGACCGACGAGGAGTCGTTGGTCCTGTCGGGGCACGGGTTGCAGCATGGCCGTCTCAAGGTGCTTAATTCAAAGGTCAAGCATTCCCTCACCACAAGCTTCACGCACCTCAAGGCGGTCCTCACCCCTGACAGCGCCCCTATCCCGCCTCGTGACCAGCCTCGTCGACCCAGATATGATGTAAGTTTTCCTCATTTCCATCCTCTTTGCGACTTTCGGTCCTGCATGGCTAAGTGCTGATGATATTCATTGTTTGTGAAATGGTAGGCTGCTTTCGAGGCGGCCTTCGATGCGGCTCATGAGCAATATCAGGAGGCCTTTCGGCAGCACCAGCAGGAGAATGCGGCCTACATGGCGTATCTACATGTAAGTCTGAACCTTTCTTTTTGAAAAATGACAAGTCCCACTTCCCCTAGTTTGAAAAAGATGACAAGTCCCACGTCTAAACTATCTTGCAGGCGTCGATGATGGCTATGCGATCTGGAGCGAGTTTCGATGTAGGGGAGCAGCCTCCTCCCATACCGGGGCCGGCGCCATTGATGCCATCGAGGGAGACTTTCGCCAGGACCTACTACGCATCGACGGTGGTAAGTTCTTTTTGCCAAACCAATGGTTGCCGCTTTCCTTTGCCTCGCAAGTTGCTAACATCTAGGGAACATGTAGGGAACGGCAGCTTCCGCTGCCTCGCGGGGTGGGCGTCAGATCACACCGGTCCATCCCGATGGTCCTTCTCCTGGCCGTTCTCGTGGTGCTACTCCTACTGGTACTTCTCCTGGCGGTTCTTCTGTAGCTTCTACTGGGCGTAATTTTGCAGAACATCGGCAACCTACTTTCACTAGGGGAGATCTCGGGTTCACCCCGACCCCGTCTCCAGAGTAGTATGGATTTCCGCCTTGAGATACTATGTGTGTCGCTACTTGCATGTCGATACTTCCGTGTTGGTACTTGTGTGTTGGTACTCTCGAGATACTATGTCGATACTTCCGTGTTGATACTTGTGTGTTTCACTTGCGTGTCGCGACTTGATCATCTATGAATTTATATATATATTTGTGTATGGCACTTCCAATGAATTTATGTGTATGGCATGTATAAATTTATATGTATTTCTGTGTATTTGCACTGTCCAAAACAGCAAAACTGCAAAAAAAAAAAACTGTGCACCTATACGCCGAGGGCAATGCCGTCGGCGTAGAGGGTGCAGTATGCCCAATTGGCAAGGCCTATGCCGAGGGCATAGCCGTCGGCGTACAGCCCCCCTACGCCGAGGGTCAGGCCGTCGGCGTATAGCCTGTCTGGTGGGAGACCGAGGTGGTGCCACGTCACCCCTACGCCGAGGGTCAGGCCGTCGGCGTCTTCCCTAGCTCGGACTGCCGAGCAGCAGCCACGTGTCCACCTACGCCGAGGGTTTTGCCGTCGGCGTTGCAACGACGCCGTTTCCTTCTGCCGTCCGTCCACAGAGCTACGCCGACGGTCCAGACGCCGAGAGCCACCTGCCTGCCGTCGGCGTTTAGCTCCTACGCCGAAGGCCGTCTGTACGCCGACGGTCACAGGTCTTCCGCCGAGGGAGGTCTACGCCGAGGCCATACGCCGAGGGCAGCCCTCGGCGTATGATACGCCGACGGCAATGCTCTGTACGCCGAGGGTCGAAAGCCGTCGGCGTCTTGCTTGATTCCTGTAGTGTCGATTCTCAAGCCTCCTTATACTTAACCTGTAGTATAGGGCGCTGCCCCCACTCAGCTCAAAATATTTGCCCCCTCTCTCTCTCTCCCCCCCCCCCCACATATTTTTTCTGGTGTATTTTCAAATCCTGTCTAAGAGAAACATAAAACATAGCCCGTTAACTTGGCTTGGACACATATGAGCGACACAGAATACTACTCCATGTAACTACTCCCTCCGACTGGAAATAAGTGTCGGCAATTTTGTACTAACATAGTATAAAGTTTATACTATGTCCCCGACAGTTATTTCTGATCAGAGGGAGTACTAAATAGTGCGATCCAAATTCAAGGAGAGAAAAAGAGCAAGAAATGCAGCGGCGGAATTTTAGCGAGAAACGTAACGCCTCGCTGTCCTCGTGGCCTCGTGGCCTGCCGCCCGGCGCCCTCGTGGCCGTGCACGCCGAGCAGCTGCCGACCGACTGCCCGTTCCCTCTTGAGTTTCTTCTGAATTCTGATTCTACATCAAGCCTGCCATCAAGGTAAGCCGTGAGTTCTCCCCAATTTCTCTTCTGATGGTGAGAAGCTGATGAAGTTGGCCAACTTCAGCGACGAGGATTTAAATCATCTTGAGCATGATCTTTGCCTCTACCTAGATAATGTACAGAATGATACAAGGTTTGCTAGCTTGGACACAATTAGTGATCTGGCAAAATTGATGGTGACTACAAGGAAGCATATTTCTTATCCTTTGGTCTATCGTCTTTTAAAATTAGTATTAACTCTTCCTGTTGCCATGGCAACCGTCGAAAGGAGCTTCTCGGCTATGAAATTTGTGAAAAGTGCTCTGCGTAACAAAATGGGTGATGATTATATAGCCATAGCTTCATTTGCTTTGTAGAGAAGGAATTGTTAGATCAAAATTCCTAACGAGGTGATAGTTCAACGTTTCCATGCGAAAAATCGCCGTGGGATGAAAAGAAAGGTGATGATCTCACGTTTTTCTTATTTACTTTCAGTTTCAGTTTTTACAATCTCTTTTGAGTATGACACATGTTTGCATTACAGGTTGCAAATTAGAAACTGTATTAAGAAGACAAGGCGCGCATATTAGAAGACAATTGTTCACTTTCTGGGATGAACTAGTCATAACTTTGTCGACAATATTATCTTATAAGGAAATACATTATTTTGGTCCTTGGTCATATGTTGTTGTGAGGTTAACTTTTTTTCCAAGAACCTACTTTGAGCCCCCCCCCCCCCCCCCCCCTTATTTTTCATCCTGGATCCGCCCATGGGTATTAATGTTGAAAGCAATGAAATTTGCCCTTATAGTCTGTGCATTAATATTCATTCAGGAAAACAATATACCTTATATCAAGGAACAGAGGCATTAGAAACTAAATCACATTCATGAAACAAGGTTTTGGGGTTGTACATTCACTCCACCAACGCCGTGAGTCCTTGTATACGGTAGTTATCTTCACATTTTCCATGAGCTTCTGAGAGCATAACCAACTAAATACATTAACACTCGTGAAACCTTATTATCATTATCAGCTAAACATAATTCACTAGTGCTAAAACCGTACATGTTTTGTGTGAAAATATTATGTAGAATTCGCCCAGCTAAGGAGTTTCTCTGAAAATGACTGCTCTCTTTGTTTAGTTTTATACTTGTTTTCTGACCCACTCTCTATATGTTTGAATTGAGTTTTGAAGCGAAACAAATTATCTAACTTAGATCACTCTTATTTTGAGTGGCTTCATATATTGAGTGGCTGGCATTTGGGCCCTTAATCTTGTGTCCCTGCGTGTGAGCGACCCAAAGTCATGACTTTGGGTCAGAGGATTCATGCACGTATTTTGGATACTTCGTCATTGTTTCTTCTCCTTGGATCTATAAGATTCGCCAAAAAAGCATATGCACGGATCTCCGCTAGCCCACTGCTCAATTCCATCCTGGATACGTGCATGAGCGTTCCGTGAACCCCAATAGGATCATCCCTAACATGTGTATAGATGCTCCCTCGATTTCTTATGCCTTCGCTTGTAAGAGCTTGTTTGATTCATGATATTTAAAAACATAGGAATAGAAAAACATAAGATTCTTAGATTACTGATGTGTCGCCAAAATTGTATGATTTTGATTTTTAGATGGTTGATCGATGTATCGACCTTATGCATGCGACTCTTAAGACGTAATAATACTTGTATCAACTCTGCATTAAGTCAATAAGAATGTCATATGCATCTTTTCGATGCAGAGACCGAGGCATTGCCTCCATTTAAAAAGAAAAAAGAAAAACATAAGAATAAATGTTCAACAAGAAGCATAAAATAATGTAATATTTTACTGTTTCACTGAAATAAGAAACAACAAGAATCATAATAACCGAATCAAGGATAAACAAATGCAAAGATAACATTATGTAATCATGATGCAACTTGTGATGTTTGGCTCATTCTTTGTGCATAGGAATGTAAAAAGGATGCTAAGTGGATTGTAAAATTCTTTTGTTTTCCCTTTGAGACCTGAATACAAGGAAAAATCTCTCGATTTTTCTACAATCTATTCATTTGAATCAAATGAATGAATAGTGTTGCTAAATAAAATATTGTATTTCTATGTTTGCCTTCCCCTGTAGTATTTTATGAATCAAAGAGGGCCTCAAAGACCTGATTTTTTTTTCGAGAGAGTAAAAGACCTGATGTGTTGTGTTCAAAGAAGCCGAGAAAACAAAAGATAGGCGCTACCAGTGAGGGCCGTGCGCTGCCCGTTCCCAAAGGCCCACAAGCATAGAGAGCCCTCTTCTTCCCCTTCCCACACCGGTCCCCTTCTCCGGCGCCCCCAACCCCAAACCCTCGCCGTCGCAGCAACCCTTCCTCGGCGGCGGGACCGGTCGTTTATTCCCCTAGGGTTTGTCTGTTCGCACGACGGCAGCGGAGTCCATGGCGGACCCAACTCCCCCTCGCCTCGCCGAAGACGACACCTTCGGCCGCGAGTTCAACGCCTCGCCCTCCCGCAACGCCGCCCCCGCCCGTTCCGGTCTCTCCCTCTCTCCTTTCAATCCCTTCCACTCGCCCCCTTAGCTTTCATAAACGTCCGAGCTTTGGCTTCTGCGAAACTCAACTTTGCTGCCGCCGCTGCTTCTCTGCAGGCGAGAAGAGGCCGTTCGGCGATCTGGATGACGATGAAGACGACGTCTTTAATTCCAAGAAGGTAATTGTTCTTGTTTCCTCTTTCGAAGTCCATTACAAATATCTATTCTTTTCCTTTGGCCGCAGCAGCAATTCGTGGCAAATTTTATGTATTGGAGTCAATCCAATACCATTACGGTTTGCAATAATGTAGCATCGAAACATGCTTAGCACTTTGATCTTGGTATAGCTGTTACTACCCTGAACATATGGCGCGATGAACGATATACTACGGCGGTCTTCACATGGGATTGTGGGGTTAGGAAACCAAATAGTTATAGGATAATGGAAAGATGGAGTAAGAAAACTAAACATGTGTTTAATCCTCTTGAACAAACTTCTTGCTTATCGAGTAGTCCTATAAGTTTTTGCGATTTCATGCATCAAGAATTTTGCTTAAGACGGCAAGTTGTGTGCAGGGAAAGACAAAGGTGGAGGAGAGTGCTCCAGGTGCTGCCACAGGAATGATCCTGTCTCTTCGGGAAAGGTAAATTACATTCCTTATGTAACCTTGTGATCTTATAGTGTTGATTGTAAACATGGGACTAAGTTCCCTCCTTGCTTTTGAAGTTTGCAGACCTGCAAAGAAACTCTTGAATCGAACCAGGTGAGTATTTAGTCACTGTTCTTTCATCTTTTCATTTTGCTAGTCAAGTGCAGTTTTGTTGAGCTCAATATGTACTGTATTAGTGGCTTCGAGTACTCTGTTATGGCTCATTCGGGTATAAACAATCGCGGTGAATCACCGTGAACTTATATTCAGCTTTACTGTAATCGGTAGGAACTAAACACATGTAAACTTAACTATAAATTTAGACATCTGAGAAATAGGAAGGCAAGTCACAACTAAAGTACACCCAATGAACAGGTAATTTCTCTCTAAAAATTGAGTACAATGATTAATTATGTCACTGAAATGTTGAGATATAGTTTCCTTAACCGTGTATGCAGTTTTGTTCCACCAATTCTAGTTTGCATTCTGTTCCAGTGTAGTGGTCCAAAATGTTATAAGCATTAGTTACAGAAATGCTGTTTTTTTATGTATCATAGGTGGAACTGGAAGCTGCTAAATCAGAAATTCAGAAGTGGCATTCGGCATTTCAGAACATTCCAGCCGTACCCGCAGGAACCGATCCAGGTTGGCAAGTTAAATTGAAGTCTATTTATGGTAATGACTGAAGAAATAATATTTATTTATATATGCAGAGCCTGTTTCAGTGGTTACTTATCTCAATAACCTAAAGTCGTCGGAGGAGTCACTGAAGGAGCAGGTTGGTTCTTTTGGCATGCTTGTAAAGCTGGTGTTGTACTTATAATTTGCCTCAGTCTGACCGTTGATTAATGCTCAGCTGGAGAAAGCAAAGAAAAGAGAAGCTGCTTTTATTGTAACATTTGCAAAACGAGAACAAGAGATCGCAGAATTAAAGGTACTCACTAAGAAGCTCCTTCTACAATGAGAAAACATTTCAATTTTGATAAATCTATTAAGTATATTGTAATTAATCAATGTCTAGCCTACTTGCGCTAATTGTTGGGTTTTTCCCCTATGAATTTGCAGTCTGCAGTTAGGGATTTGAAAACACAATTGAGGCCACCTTCAATGCAGGTACATGCGATACTGCCTATGTTATTGGTTCTGCAATTCTGACAATTTATTGTGCATTTTGATGTTTAAATTCCTTATTGTTTCTCAAAATTCCTTGTGCGAGCTCTCTCTTCATTTTAGATGACTGCAAAATGTAAACTATAGAAGAAGACTTCTGTAGCTAAAATCGTCGATTTAGAACCTGAACATGATTTTTTTCTGCATAACGTGTAAATCCTAATTAGTATTGAACTAACTGTCCAATTCGATCTTGTCACCAATACTGTACCCATTAATGATTACCTAGAATACGTTCACTCTTCACTGGCAAAGTGATGGCAATACATCTAAACCATGCTAGCGTATATTCATACTATCCTCTGTTTTTGTTCAAAGGTGTACACATTCTTTCATCTGTGTGCTTATGTCTGTTCCCTTCTCCTTGACATACTGGTCCCCATGATCTGCAATAGTCAACCGTTTACCAATTCTATTGACTAACGTATACTAGAGGGAGTAGCATTAATGAGTACATACTAGGGATGGCACATACAATGAGGCAAGTAACATCCGTAGAATGCTACCATGTTAAGTGGATGCCTGCTGTGTAGGCGCAAACTGGTCGAAAGTAAACCAGGGCCATTTTGTCATTTTCTCTTGTGTGCTCTGCAAGGAGGGTTTCTCTTGTGTGCTCTGAAAGGAGGGCGGCGAACAGTTTGGTCATTGTTACATACAAGAGATCATGTTTTAGAGATCTGCTTTATGGTATTTTATAGTGTATATAGTATTAAAAAATCAAGTTGTGGTCTCTACATTCTGAAGGATTATCTTGTAGGTAAACAGGATAAACTACTGATAAAGGTAGATGCTGCATGCAGATATCTAAGAACAGTAGTTAATACTAGTTTTTGGATTGAACAAACATCATAGGGTTTACTATAGGAAAGGATATTGTTCCTAAATTCGGTGACATGAGTGACGAGCCTTGCCAAAATGATAACCTGGTGTCTCAGTTGCAAGCTTAACAATTCCAGTTCACACAACTAAGGGTAAACTTTCTTTTATGATTAAGGAACATGAGATGCTCTGAACTCTGAAGATTGGTGCCTTATCATTTTTTTTCTAGCTTTCCCTGTCTATGTCTTCTTTGGAAAACTGAGTGGAAATACCTTTGCTCTGTTTAGACATATTCTCCTTTAAATCGTGTCTATGATATGCCACTTCAGTTTGGCTCCCTGCACGGTAGGATTAGCTTCTCCCAAAAGCTGGCCTCTTAAAGAAGTAATTGACCAGGCCTTTGACCTGTTGGTACAGGAGCAGGCTTCAGGACTGTTTGGAACACAGAAACTATTCAAGAATTTCACAAGAGGAATTGGGATGATAATAATACCATATAAAACATGTGGCTTTACTAGTGGCTAGTAGTTGCACCCTGTATGTAGGGTTAAACTTTGGGTAGCTTCTAAATGAATATTTATGATGCCTAAACCCTATGTTGTCGCATTGAACATCTTATTTACGTACCGTATTCTGTATGCTTTAACAGACGAGGCGATTATTGCTTGATCCAGCAATTCACGAGGAATTTACACGCTTAAAGGTCGGTGAATTTCCTTCAATCATACCATTCTTGTTGCATTATATTTGTTTGTACCAGCATATTAAGAAGTGGAAAGCCTGACACCATAACATTTAATAGAACTCTTATAGTAGGCTTCTGATGTTCTTTTGCACTATTTTTGTAATTTTCTCCGATCATGTAAATTCCAGAAATATGTAATGGGACAGACTTGGCATGTCTTCTCTGAACCAATGTGTGTAATCCTTTTAAGCATACAAGTCTTGTTGGATTTATATTAGTTTGTACCAGCATGTAAAGAAGTGGAAAGCTTGACGACATAACATCTAATAGAACCGCTATAGTAGGCTTCTGATGTCCTTTTGCACTATGTTGTAATTTTCGCCGAACCTGTAAATTCTAGAAATATGTAATGAGGCGCACTTGGCATGTCTTATCTGAACCAATGTTTGTAATCCTTTTAAGCAATGAAGGCAGAAAGCCCAGCATTTTCAAAATATTGTTTACAGATGTCACAAAAATTATGGTATTATTTCTTAAACTGGAAATTATAGAAGATATATAAGTACCGAATGTGTTGAATGGGAACAAAAGAGATGGGTAATTCAAGTGTGCTGTTCAGTGTCCTAGGCATATATCTTTCACAAAAACTTTGTTGCTAATGTCTTGGAAGTGTTAAACTTATAGAGGACTAGGTAACAAATGTGCTATCTGGGAACAGAAGAGATGGATAATGGGAGCATATATTATTTGATGTACTAGGCATGCTGATAGCACCTTAAGAGTTAGAACTTGAAATTTGTGTTTTATGGTGTCCTAAGAAAGCTATAAGTTACATACCTTGGCTGGCATTGCTATTTCTATCCAGAATTTGGCAGAAGAGAAAGAGAAGAAGATAAAAGAACTACAGGACAATGTTGCTGCTGTCAATTTTACTCCATCCAGCAAACATGGGAAAATGCTAATGGCCAAGTGTAGAACATTGCAAGAGGAAAATGAAGAGATTGGGGCGATGGCTTCTGAAGGAAAAGTAAGTCCTCCAACATATGTCGGTGGTTTAAATGTGGCTAGAATTTATTTCTGCTTTCCACGGAATAGAATCAATGGTCATTCTCTGAACAATCAACATAGTAGAACAGGAATTTAGTGCCTTGTTGTTTTGCCAGAATTAATAACAACTGATCTTTTTCTTGGGGGGTGCAGATCCATGAACTAGGAATGAAAATTGCAGTTCTGAAGACACAGAACAACGAGCTAAGGAATCAATTCGATGGTACGTTTCAAGTTACATCCATGAAAAACCAGTATCTGTGTTAGTTAGTTATTATTGGTAAATCTGGTGTGCATGGCTGGGTCATCAAATGTTAACGTGTACATGGCATAATAGAAATTTCTCGACTCCTCATGAAGTTGATGATTGCTGCTGTAAATTTATGTTATGCCAACACGTATCTGCTTAACCTTTTTTTCTTTTGTTGTTCTCAGGGTTGTACAAGCACATGGATGGCCTAACAAATGATGTCGAGAGGTCAAATGAAATGGTAGGATTCATCGTTCTCGTCGCTTCTAAATTGTCTCAATTTTTCTTGTCCGCTAAAACTTTTGTACTGCAACTGCCCGGTAGGTGTCCATTCTGCAAGAGGAGCTAGAAGCTAGAGATGTAGAACTGACAAGACTGAAGGAGATGCTTTCCCAGAAAGAGGCAACTGTGGACACACCAGCTGAAGAAATAAACGAAGCTGCAGATGATATGAACACAACTTCAGACCCGCAGCCGATTAAACTAGAGGCCTAAGGCTGCAAAAACAGTTTTCCGGTGCGACTTGGGTTTCCTGAGAACTGCACCCTGTATGCTTTGATGTAACGCTTGTGTATCACAGATGCAGTTTATGCAATAGTACAGTCTATTTGTTTTTTTTTTTGAAATAAACGACAATATATTAAGCTAGCAAGCCGTCTCAATAAAAACCTTCCAGTCCCCTTCGGTACCCTGGTAAGGAAAAGAGTGCGTCTGAAACTTGCCGCTTCAATCACAGAATAGTTACATCATTTAAGAGTTTGTCTAGAATAAAGCTAGGGGGTTCATCGACCCAAATACAAGAATTTCCAGAAGAAAAGCAAAACCTAGCTAACTCATGGGCAACTGAATTTAAGTCTTCCGCAATGTGTAAATTCAACTTTTCCAATTTGGCTAACTTGATCTAAAATATCCGCATAGACTGCTGTTGCTTCATTCCAAATTCTCTCCTCCCCTGAGCATAATTGGATAACTTCTAGAGAATCAGATTCTGCTTCTATTGCATGGTAGCCAAGAGAACGTGCAAAAGATAAACCATGTGACAGGGCTAACGCTTCAGCCATAGACACCGAACTCACCTGGGGCATATGAATCGTTTTTGCTGCAACGAAGCCTCCCTGACCATCCCTTAGGATTACACCTGCTGCGCCCATGTGATCGGAAGCTGAAAAGACCGCGTCTACATTGAGCTTTAGAAAACCCGCTCTTGGTTTCAGCCAACTCGTCATCTTCAAAGCAGTAGCCGGCCTGTTACTCCTTGCTGCATTTGCAGCAATGGCTCTGATAGAATGTACACAAGAACGAGCTGGGGGAACTTGTTCGCCATGAGTTTGCCGACGTCGAAGCCACCAGATATACCAAGCACCAATAGTTATTACCTCTTTTACATTAATCCCAGTGTAACCGGGGACTGAAGCAAGAGAAGATTTGAGGAGAGCTTCCATTACTTGGGCTCCTGAGCGGCCAGAACACATCTCCCTCTGAATAATTGTATCCACTCCTAGCATATTCCAAATCTGAGCAGCTCGTTGACAAGTGAAAACCATATGCATAGTATCTTGACTCAGAATTACACAGCGGGCACAAATCAGTTGTACCAATATGACGTTTCATCAAAATGGCCTTGATTGGGATAATTCCATGCATCAGCCTCCAACAAAAAATCTTCACCTTGGCCGGGGCATCAAGTTTCCAAAGGATCTTCCAAGTTGGATTATTTAGAGAGGTACCAGAAATGAGTGAACGGCAAGTACAGTCTATTTGTTATTTTGACTGCATGTCTTTATCTTAGAAGCATTTTACAAACCGTTGTCTCGAACTCCTGATGTCTTTGTCTAATGTTTCCTTGCCAAATATTACATACCACTATTTATGTTGTCGTATATTAGGGATTGGGTATCCTAGCAATACCGTGTTGTAGCATTTCTGTAACTTTGGTTCCCGAAAAGCAGGGAAGGGCGTATATGCACGGTCAGATTCAGTTGGATCGGTAAAGATAGCCCCCCCTCCGATTCATATTAGTATAGCTTTGTACTAAATCAGCGTAGACTAATATGGATCGGAGAGAGTAGATGTGGTTTCCCCTGCGAGCAGACAACCTTGATCGATGCAGCAGAGCTAATGCGGAATTAAATTACAGTATGGAACCAGGATTTTTGAATCTAATGCAGATGGTCTCGAAATAGCAGTCCAGACATTACGAGAAACACAACATGCAACCTCAAGAAACTCTACTCAGTCTTGAGCACAGTGAAAACCTAGCAGACGGCTTGCCACGTTCTCAGTTCTTTGCTAGGGAATGCTAGTATATAACAACAGAGTATCTCGTAGTCCTTCCACGGATATCCTAGACCACGATAAATCAGGTACGTTCAACAAGTCGGTCTCATGCCAGTAGGTCTACTTATTTCACGCTGGGCATCTCCATGATAGACCTAGTTTGTTTCAGAGTACTTGAATCCATACTTCTTGAAATATTCACGAAATCCATACACGCTCTGGTCATAGTTAAACTGCACAGAAGGAAATAGTATCACATCAGCGCAACCTAGAATCGAGTCTATAAAGAAATCAGACTGACAAGTATATGGGTGATATATTCTTTGTGGAAACGGCAACACAAATGGCTCGTGCATGAATATAAGGATTTTCAGAACATTGCTTACGGGTAGAACTTTTGCAGAATACTTTGTGATGTTCTGATCCGCAATCTTTCCTGGGTTAGCAGCCTGAGAAAATCAGAGCATGTTGTTACAAAGACAAAATTACAATAACACGCATTTATGTTTAGGTGCAGCTAGCATGATGAGTAAGTAAACAATAAAGAAAAGAAAACGCAAATATATGCTGGAAACAATGCTATGGTGCTATATCAAATAATATGTGATGCTAGACATGAAATAACAGAAAGACATTAAACACAACTAAGCAAATAATAACTAGAATAGGCACTAATGCCATTTACAATGAACAAACAGACCCTGCTTTAGCAAGTTGGCATAGCAGGTCCATCTCCAATGTGAAAATGGCATGCCAATGGAGACATGAATCCTGATCTGACAAAGGATGCAAGAGATCTCTAGACCTACACAATACACACATTTCCTGAATACTTAGTCTATTCTCCCTCAAACAAGACTAGTAATCTTCTGCTATCCCAGAAACTAAATTGTACAAACATTGAAGCAGTCTAGTGTTGTAATGGTGGTTGAAAATCAGAGTATCAATGCAATTTGTGCTTATTCCTATTTGGAGGATTGCGAAAGCACATATAGAGAAACTGTTCGAAATTTGTCTCAAGCTAGGATATATGACTTTTAAATTACTAAAGGTAACTTGCACAAAGAAGTTTGATCCTTTAACAACTTTCCAGCCACTAACACACATAAGGATTCAGAAACTTATCATTGTCTATCCACAAAGGTTAGCAAACAATATAATATAAAGAATCAAGATTATCGACAAACATGTTAATGGCAACATAATTCGAAGTAATTAGAATGAAATGGAAACAAGTGTAAGCCAATTAAACGTTAAGTATACAATTATAACCTGCTCGGGATTGTAAAATACTTCAAGAAATGGATACTCAGTCTTTTGCCTCGTGAGGCAAAAACTAGGATACTTTGGACATTCCACCTGCCAACACAAAACAAGATACTCAATTCCTATTTGTTTGAGACTAAGGAAAAAACAGATGGCAGAAATCACAATTTGTATAGATGAGAAACAAGCACCTGACAACACACAACCAAATAATCAATATTTATTTGGTTGAGACTAAAGGCAAAACCGATGGCAGGAGTCACAATTTATATAGATGAGAAACAAGAAGCAACATATTTTGAATATACTCCCTCTGTTCCTAATTACAAGATGTTCTAGGCTTTTTCAAAATGACATGTATCTAGACGTATTTTAGTGTGTCCATTCACTCACTTTAGTCCTATCTAGTCTATATTGAAACAACTAAAACATCTTATATTTTGGAACAGAGGGAGCAGTTATTACCCAAGTAAAAAGCATCCAAACTCTTAAGGGAAAGGAAACCAAAAGTGACAGTTTGATTTGACAGGCAGGCAACGACAATCTTGTACTAACTGGATGTATTTTTGTACATCATAATATCTAACTTTATTAAATGAATATAAGTACAACTATTCACACATCCAAGCTATCCACAAAGCTACTTTGCTTGCAGGTGAAAGAAAATCCCCTAGAAAAAATTTATCGAAGATATATATTTGCAAAAAACAAGGAAGAGCTTCCACATGTGTACCTGAAGCTCAAAAGAAGACTAAAATCATTTAACTTTGTAATGCACTATATCAAGTCTTAGGATCATCTCCAAATGCAGTACTCAGTGTTTTAAATTTTAACATCCAACGAAGACAGCAAGCTTTTACAGTGTTCCATAATAATAAGCCATGGTAATTTGAAAAGATGGAAAAGCATAGTGCACTAACATTTTCAAATTAATTCATCATCTTATAAGTGACTTTGATACTTCCATGGCATATTTGTTTGCACACATAATAAACATGCTTACCCGAACAAACTTTACATGAGGATAAAATGTAGCAGCAGCTTCCTCGAGTACTTTGTCCAGATGCTGTGTATAAGTGCACCTACGAAAGCAATTTCATTACTGCTGTGACTATGTGCAAAGCTTTTGACATAGGACACTAACTATTCTTTCTTGGGTTTCTGAACAGAAAACAAAACAGGAGCATAACATACTTGATAGTGAAGGCCACAACCACAGGCCGTCCTTCATGTAATAGCTGCACAAACTGGCGCTCAGACGTGAATGGTATAATTCTTGATGGCCCTAGATCCTTGGGATATCCAGTGTAGTACCTACAATATCATAAAGATGATGAGAATGTAACAAAACAATGATACACGTACAAAAATGAGTTTAATTCTAAGAAGGAATATGCATAGAAACTGGTTCCTGCAGCTGAGTGAGTGTGAATAACGACTTCCAGAGTCGAACAATGACTTCCTGAGTGAGTGCAAAAGGCAACCTACAGGTTTTCTAACCTTTGTAGCGCAACAATGTTCACAAAAAGAGACCACTTTTTCGGGCTAGCGAATAAAGTGTGAAGAGAATGTTCGGTTAAATTCGTTCGTAGTGCAGACAAAAAAAAAGAATTGCATTTATAGATGACATGATGCCTTTGTTGTCATCGTCACATTACAGACCTTGCATATCAGAAGGGTATTACATCATTTATATATATAGGTAACATGATTACCAATAAGTAATTAGTACTATACACGAAGAGAAAGCCATATGACTACAGAACCAATCTTGCATTCTTGCCTAACTGAAGAAGTGAAAAAACACCATCTAACATTAAGACGGCATGTTCAATAATTTCCTTTAAGAAGATAAATAGATGTAAACACATGAGCACTAAGATTCACAATTAACTTTGCACACTTCTACACTGCACTTATCACCATTTGTACAGGAATAATTGGCATGTTAGCAGAAGGATAAAGAGACAAACTATATGTCAGTACCAAAATGGGGATTATAATGAGATAAATGATGCTCCTTCCGCTACACTCAGTTTATGCACAAAATGGCCAAATCACCTCAGGTATGCTGGAAATTGAATAGACTAAGATACACGGAAAATAAAACCAAAGCTTAGGCTTGAGGGCCGTGGGGGATTTCCTCACTTGGATGTGGACCGGAGCTGGGAAACCATCCTGTCAAAAAATGTCTGCTCCGCCATCTCCGAGGTACACCCAGCACGTGTGGGAGAGGCGCGGCCGGGGATGCAGCCTGAGAGTGGCGTCCGAGGGGGCGACCGGAGGGCCCGCGGCGGGGTCCGAGAGTCTGGCTGGACCTCGCGAGGCGGCGGAGAAGCGGAGTGGGCGGAGGATGGAGAGGGAGGGCCGAGGAGAAGGGCTTGAGGCGGCGGACTCCGGCTAGGCAACAGTCGACAGGGGGCGGACGGTCCACCGGAGCGGACGTAGCGGGGTGGAGCGGCCGTCAGCAAGGCAGAACCTTGGGAGCAGTTCGGGGTTCGATCTGGTGTGTCGTTCTGTCGGAGTCGCTGGGCTCAACCAGGACTAGCAGAAGGCAAGCGGGCTGGAGAAATGGGCCTCGCGGGATGATGGCCTCATCGTGTAGTTCACCGAATGAAAAAAAAAACAATTTAGAGGGGAAAAAGGATTATCTAGTCTAGTGGAGACATGGAAACTCTAATGTGAACAGTTGGATAAAATGTCTATGGCTGAGATGAATCACGAACTGATATGTTTTTGCAAAGAATTACCCGCTTGGATTGCATTATGTTTTCACAAAACCACTTATTGTACTTCTTAATTTTGCATCCAAAAATGCAGCTCAAACCATTATATGTTCTTACATGTGTAGGGGGCTAGGGACATTTTCACTCGAGTTCATGCACTCGGTTTCGTTTTCCAAAAAATATAATCAGTTTCAATCCAGTTCATGTACTCGATATCAGAATCGCATGTCAATCTTCGATAAAAAGAGGTTGTGAAAACTACTTTTAAAAATCAATACTTCCTTTGATCCATAATAAGTGTCGTCTAGTTTATTTTAACTTAGTAGACAGTTACCTAGCTCAGTGACACATATTATGATCGAAGGAAGAATTATTTTGACGATATTTATGGCTAGTTTTGGTGGCTGTTTCTTGGAGAGGCAAAGGCATGTTTTACAAGGGCAGCGACCTCTCGGCCAGCTAAGGCGGCAAGGGAGCAGACATAGAGTTTCTTCTCAACTGATTCAAAAAGGTGGTGGGGTGGCTGAGTGATAGCTCCGACAGGCACTCAGGAAGCAACCAAGATTGAAGAGCTGCATAAACACTGGCAGCGTGCACTAGAGTATACAAGCCGATGAGAGCATCTCTCTGCCGGGAAGCACTGATCTTCCTCGGCGACTCTTCCTCCTATGGAGGATCTTCCTCAATCTCAACTCGGGATACACTCGACCGGCATTGCCCTAAGTGGCAAGTTCCTCGATGGCGGGGATGGTACCTGTGGGGATCCCGAATTACCTATCCGGAATACCCGATATGCATACAATTCACGATCCCATGATCAGTGTGTCGTGAATCCACATATCCGAGTTGATAACAGAATTACACCATCCATTACAGTACCGAATAATATACTTACAATTGGTCACATGACCAAGACTGATAATGCCACGCAGGGCAAGTTTACAACTAAGCAGCGGATACCAAGCAGCGTTGATGACCTACGTCATGCCTACTACCCTACAGGCAACTGACTGGGAGACGTTCCTAGTTCGCACCGGCGTCGACATACCCATCACCGTCTTCATTGAGGTCTTCCTCCAGGTCTGACCAAGTTAATAGCCAGGGACAAAGCCGTGAGTACATTTTGGAATTGTACTCGCAAACCATCTAAGAAGAAGTGTTGTCATGCAGTTTGGCTGTAGCAAGGAGAAAGGCTCTAATCTAGTTACCCTATCTAGTCAATTTCTCATGTCGATATAGCATGTCTTACGACATTTCTATATCCTTATTAAAGAAAACATTTAGAAAACCTTTTTAGGAAAAATCTCTAGGAAAGTGAGAAACTCATTTGATTTCCAGGAGAGAGTCGGTGGTCAATCAAACATGACAACCTTCCTTTATAAAACCAGGTCAATCACACATGACCATCTCCATTCCCTCGGCAGTACCCTGCAAGTACTCCGAACCATAACCGTGCCACGGCAGTACCCTCCAAGTACTCCGTCCAGCACCTTTCTCCATTTTTCCGAAAACTTTCTTGTAAAACCAAAAACCTGACATTGGGCTAAGTAACGGTCGTCCTAACCGTCCATGACCGAGGACTCGGCTATTCGAATAGATTTACACTCTGCAGAGGTTGTACACTTTACCCACAATCATCCGGATACTCATCGTGTGGGCATCTTCCCCGCATAACATCATATGCCACGACAAGCACCCGATCAAAGCCTTTCGCTTATCTACCTTAGTACGAGAATCTACCCTATGGAGTATGTACCTCCTCGGCACACCCTGGCAGTCTACCTCCACGTTCGAGCGTAACTCCAGTGCCACGTCAGGAGACCCATAGTGTCTTCTGGCCGGATAAATCCCTCACTGGATCCCGATTTACTATTGCCCATTTACTTGCAGCAATCCGGATTCCGGGGTACCGCGTACCCTTATATAGTTATGAGACTCCTGTACTAAAATAAACAAACTACGAGCTAAGCCCCGTCCCATACCAGGGTAATCATGGTTGCACGGGTTAATTGTTCTGAGCGAACACTTAGTGATCACCAATGTCATTTCTGAAAAACTCCTTCCTTCAACTCCGGGATATACATCCCCACCTTATTTTCAAACTCATTTCTTTGAAATCCATCAATGGAATAGCACTCCATTCCAAGGTTTTCGAAATCATTTTCAAAGACTCATTTGAGTGTTCCCAACCTAGAGGTTTTGCTCCACTACAAAGTTTCCCAAAGGCTTTGCTGCTAATCAACAAGCCACAGCTGCAAGGGTTTTGAATAGGTGTTCAAAGGGGTCATCTCGAAGGATGATAACAAATTGGCTCGTGGAGCTTGAGCCACCAAATAATTGCTACAAGGGCTATAGCAATATAAAAACATGCAGTTTAATAAACCTTTGTGAAACATGCAAAGTAAGTGAATAGGATCAGATATATATCAAGTATAGATGGCTTGCCTTAATCAGCTTGTCCCTGGGCTTAGTCTTCAAAAACCATCAAAGTGCTCCTCTTCTTGATACTCAACACCTCCCCTTCCTTAGAAGACATGGTGTCATTCGAATCTAGCGTCGGTAACAAATAACGAAATAAGCACACTAGAACAAATAAACCACACACTTCACCACAACAAGCATAACACACCAAGACAAACACCAGTAGGTAGCCTAACACAATAATGAACTAGTCCAATTGATTTCAACCATTTATCACATTCCAAGATTAAATGGGGATTTTATCAAATAATAAACCCTAATAGGCCATATTTAACACTCCGGTATTTATATGCATTCAAATCATTCAAACAACATACCAAAAGAAATATATCAATTTTCTGAATCCAACAAAAGTCGATTCAGCCCAAAAGGATTTGTGGATATTTTTCTATAATTTTCCTAATGAAAACAATGGCTGAAAAAGAAATTTAATCCTCAGATAATCTATGTTATTCAGAAAAATTTACCATCTATGGATCTAGGAATATACTTTAGTACATGATCCAGGGAAATTGGAATCCACTCAATACCTATCATAAAACTCGAGTTTTGAAATAATTAAGGCAGTTTAGAAACAGTTTTATTATTTTTATTGCACACAAACAGTAAATCAAAATGGACTCAAACCAGTGAAGAATGCAAGATATATTGATAATATTTCAAGAGGATTTGGATTCATAAATTTACAGTCTATGTAACTCCATATTTGGATTTAAAGGTGAAAACAACACTGCTTTACAAGATTAAATCTAGATAACTGTACAGGAGTGTAAAATATATGGGGTCAATTCCATTTGGTAGATAACTTAACAAGGAACACGGGGAAATTTGAATCAGGTCATTTGCACTCACAGATAATTTTATATGGATTTTAGAAGTTCACTGATTGAAAGATTTGGTTACTGATTTCCTAAAAAAAACGTAGACGGGCCGGGTTAATCAGCTAGCGCAGGCCGGCCCAACTATGGGCTGTGACCAGACTCTAGACAAAAAAAATGATAGGGGTGCTTTGAAATTCGTGCTACAATATATCAACACATGCACGATGCCTGCTAGCTGTGTTCGTTCGATCGGAGAGGACGGATCGGAGGGAAGCTCACCGTGGGAGCACTCAGAGGCGACAGAGACAACTCAGGGACGTGCGGGGTTCCTTCTGCGTCGACTGTGAGGGGAAGAAGAGCTCCAGGCCGATGGCTTGATGGGAGGCGAGCGCATCGTCTCGGGCAAAAAACGGCGACGACGGAGCTCGAGCATGGAGTCGTCTCTCCTGTCGGTCTCCTGTCAAGGACGAAGGGTACGAATTAGTTTGGGGAAATAGATCAGAGATGAGGAGGCAGAGAGCGAGGGAGAAGAGGCAGAACGGCCTCAGTCTCGTCGAGCTGTTGACCGAGAAGAGCTCCGGGTCGGTTTGTTCGGTCAGAGAAGAACGAAGCAGGGCTTCGCCCTGGGGTTCTCCAGAGAGAGGGAGAGGGTGTGGAGGAGTGCAAGTGTGAGAGAGAGGAGTGAGCAGGAGGGGTCTTTATGGACGGATGGCGAGGGACCGGGACGCGCGGCCGCGGCGGCAACGCCTATTGGCTAGAGCGGCGGCGCACGGGACAGAAGAAAAACGACAAGGAGATGGGTCGGGGCTGCGCCAACGGGTACGGGAACCCGAGGCAAGGAAGCTGGCGAGGTTACAAGTGCGGAGGTGCTCGGTCGGCTTGGAGAGGGAGCGTCGAATCCACGCACGCCAGGTGTTAGACAAATTGTTGTCTACCAGAGCATGGTTGATAGAGGGCAAACAAAATAGTAAAAGGTCGATGGCGTGCTTGGTAAGGCTTAAGGGCGCTTAGGGAAGGCCAGTGGCGAGATGACTCGGTCAAATGAGCAGGTTTCGAAAAATGGCCATGCCATGGCGTGTCCTAGGGTAAAAGAGGGAGAGGGAGAGCTAGAAATGGCCTCTAGGGTTCATGTGCAGGGCAAGAGGGTGCGTGGGGTTCCTGGTACTCGTTCTTGTACTGGGTGGAGAAAATAAAGGGTGGCAGCAAGGTTTCTTGATGACCAAGCCCTAGACAAGCATGGGCCATTTCTTCTCTCTTCCTCCTTTCCCAAAACAAATCAGCAAAAGGGAGCACTGTATAGCTACAGTAGTGGTCGACCAAAGAGAGATGAGAGTGTCAGGAGATGGAGTGATGATGATCCAAATAAAAATAAAGAGAGAAGGAGAGAGAGGCGAGGGATGTATCCGTGTATGTCATCCAACATCCAAGACATGGCCGGCTCTCCTCATGATAAGCACAAGTGGACCATGAAATAAAGAAAAGAAATGCAATCATGCATGCTGATCAAGGTTTAGTCCGGGTGGTGTTTTACCAAGATGGTGGCTTAATGGTGATATATACCATGATGGTAATTGTTTTCGTTTGGTTTGCGTCAATGAGATGATGACAAAGGATATATCACTAAGATATGATTTTTTTTAACACACTAAGGGAGTGTGTCCAATTTATTTGATCTAGCCTTTGAAACTTTTTGAAAGAGTCAAGATGGTAATTTGGTTACAAAATGTTCTACTTGCATTACTATGCATAGTAGTTTTTCTGAATAAAATAAAATGCAAGGGAAACAAGGAATGGCTTAGTTAACATTCCCATGCATTTTAGGGAAAAGGAAATATAATAAAGATGATAATTTGAAAAGGGAGAGACATGATTCAAAATGTACTAACAAGTGCATAGATAGTTAGAGTAGATAAAAAAACAAAATTTAAAAGTGTGAGCAAAAGTGCATCTGATAAGGGTCAAATGGTCACTGATTTGATTAGGTTCAGAAACACGATTATAAAAATTAGCAGATGGTCTCAAATGACAAAGTGGTAATGGAGAGAATGGAAGATCAAGTGACAAAGGTGAGTTCTAAGAAGGTGCATTGCCATAGATATATGATATGATCTTAATACAAGTGTCTAAAAATTGAACCTGTGAATAGGAGTGAAGATCGTTTGCACACTAGGTGTTTGATGAAATGCCTATAAGGAATAATTTTCGAAAACTGAGAGGAGCCTCCTAAAATTGGATGGGGATGATTCTAATAACACCATGGGTGCTTTTCTTGGGCTAGTTTGCTTAGTATTAAGATCCTCAAAAAGAGCTCCTAATGTCTTATAGTAAGACATTAGAGTTAGGGTTTTAGGATTGAGAGGAAAACATCAAAATAGGTTTCATCTGAAAGAGGGAATGGAAGTGATTTATAAGGATATCCCCATGGGACAATATACTATTTGATGGGTTTTGAAAAGGTTAGGCCATAGGCCTATCTAAAGATCATAACTACACACAACAACTTAATTAAGGTCAAACAAGATCACACAAGGTCAACTCACCACACATGGTCAATCATTGGCAATAGGAGGAGGTTGGTCCACAATCTTATACAACAAGCAACTTAAAAACGACAATCACATATCATACAAGGAAATCATGCAAGATACTCCAGTAAATCTGATTAAGCACGAAAAGTTTTTGTTGGCCCTCATTTTTGCATTACCAAACTCTGTTCAAACAGGGTTACAAAAAGTGGGGTGTTACAGTACCCGAGTCTAGAGGTCGCCTAGAAGGGATGGAGAAGACGAGGCACCCAATTGCTTTTATTTTAGGGGTTTGGCTGTAATTTTGTGTTCACTGTTGTGCTGATGAAGCTTCCAAGGCTTTTAGGGGTTATAATGAAGCTTCCAAGGCTTTGCCCTAACCCGTTAAACAAACAAAGGATTTAAACGTATTTTAATATGTAGGTCTACTTATTTTGGTCTATATCTTATTTATATTAAAATATCTAAAATGTTTTGAACGGAGGGAATACATAATATTGGCATATGGGCATATGTAGCTTCTTTTTTGGAGAAAATGATGTCTAAATTTAAGACGTGCTGAGAGTTTAATTTATACTCCCATCAGAAAAAAAATATTGAATTGAAGGGTTATCCGGTTAAGATTTTAATTTGTTTTTTCATATAACAATAGTTACTTCCTTTGCTCGCAATTATAAGATATTTTAGAAATTAAATATGAACTAGATACCAAAATGAGTAAACATACACACTCAAATTAACATGTTTAGATACGCAGTTTAAAAAAAATCTAAAAGTTCTTATAAATGTGAAAAGGGGTAGTAGTAGTATATGTTTTCCTCTGAAAAATAGACATGTCAAAGGTCTATGTATCGGTTGATATACACGCCTACGAAAGATGAAAATCGCACTATGTAGTGACTCACGAATATAATCACGGTGCTCCTACGAGACCCTGAAATGTTTTTTTTTTTTTTTTTTTTTTTTTTTGCTTTTGAGAGGATAGAGAACCGAGGGCGAGGATGCGTCGGCAGTACATGTCACGCCATGGCACCGTTCTCGCGCATGCAGCTCAGGTGTCAGCCGCGTCGCCACGCACCCACCCGACGTGGCAGCTCGCCTCGGCCTGCGCACAGCACCGCTCATCTCTATATATCCCGACATCGTACCAGGTCACCCGCACCGCCGCCGATCTCCGCCGCTCTACTTAACCCGATCGCCATGCACACGCCCACACCCACACCCACGGCGTCGCCGGCCGCGCACAAGCAGTACCAGCCGCTGCGGCACATGGAGGGCCTCACGCTCCGGTCCGCGCTCCGGAGCAACCCGCAGGCGTCCGCGCTGGCCCTGGCCGCGCTCCTCGTCCCGCTCGGCGGCTCGCTGCTGGGCCTCTCCGGCCTCGTCCTGCTGGCGACGCTCGCCGGTCTCGCGCTCGCGGTGCCCCTCGTCGTGCTCTTCAGCCCCGTGCTCGTGCCCGCCGCGCTCGGCACGGCGCTCGCCGCGGCGGGCTTTGTCGCCGCCGGCGCGCTCGCCGTAGCGGGGCTCTCCACGCTCGTCTGGATCGCGGGGTACGTTCGGAGGGGCGGCGCGCGTGGCGGCACCGGCGGGGTGGCCGGGATGGTGGTGCAGCCGTTGGACAGCGGGAAGCGGCCGGCGTCGTTCGTCGGGCACAGGATCCGGGACTCGCCGGACGCTTCTCTGAGCACCGACGTCCCCAGCGCTTACTAAGCCCTGCGCAGCGCCGGGTGAACGTACGCCGTCGTGTTGAGCAGAGCCTTGCAGGATCTTTTATGCATTTAGTTTGTCGGAAGCACAGTACTAGTTTAATTAGTGAGACTAGGAGGATGTTAATCGCATTTACAGATGCTTACAATAAGTGGGTTTGATTGGACCCTGCAACCATACAATCGGTGGTTTTACAGTGTCGTATAACTGATTGCAAGTGCCGTGAACTTGTTCAAGCTCCTTCACTTGTGGCGCACTCTTGAAAGTGACACATTTTCCCATACTATTGTTACCGATCGCGAGATTCTGATCTTTGGAGAATATCACACATGATTCCAGATGGTTGTAATATCTCTGATGTTCTTGCAAAAGCTTGCTTTAAGTTCTAATGCTAATTCTATGAATGTGGATTTTACAAAGCATATTACGATGATACCATGATAGAACTTCTCAAAATTTGAATTTACAAAGTTCTAAAAAATAAAATAATTTGTAAGTGTTCACAAGATATGTGTTACAATCTCTAAAAAAAAATCAAAACTAAATTTAAAACAAACGGAGAAGAAAAAGGCAAATTGATATATAAATAGTCAAAATTTGAATTTACAAAGTTCTAAAAATTAAAAATAATTTATAGATGTTCACAAGATGTACGTTACAATCTCTAAACTTTCAAAATCAAATTTAAAATATACACAGAGAAAAAAAATAATTTGATGTGTGAATAGGATAAATTGATATGTGAATAGTGTTACCTATATTTTTTTCTTGAACTTTTTTTTTCAATTTTTTTGTAAGTTCCAAATCAAGTTTAAAAATTCTATTTGCTCACAATCACATTAAATTTATTCACTACCTCGTTTGAACCTAAGTAAAAGAAAAAATCTATGAGGCAGACCCTAATAAAGAAAAACATACTCTCTTTGTCCTTTTCCTCCTTTCCATATATTTTGAGTTGAGTCAAAGTTAAGTTAGATAAAATTTGATCAATTACATTATTTAAAATATAAAATCTTATAATATTAAATACATATAATATAAACATATTTTTTCAATTATAAATATTTATATTTTTTAGTTAAAGTTAATAAAGTTTAACTTTAACTAAATCTAGAATGCGGGATAATTTAAAATAAAGAAAGTAGTAATCTTTGATAAATTAAAAAGCAAAAATATTCTTGTTTTAATACAAAAAAAATCAGCATAAGAAAAAAGATCTTTTGCCTTTTTCTTGTGAAAGAAAAAATAAATTAATATATAAATAGTGTCATTTATGTTTTTGTCATCTTGCTTGAATTTGTCTTTTTTTGCTATCTGTATATTTTAAATTTGGTTACAAAATTGTGTATTTCAAATTAGGTTACATAAATTGTAGGGATTATAAACACATAATGTGAATACTAACAATATTTTTTTGAAATTTTTAAGAACTTGTAAATTATGATATCATATATAGTATGAGATTATATAATATTTTCTCTTCTGATCTAAGGCCAAGGTTTCCTCCAGAATGCCATGAGACAATTTTCTTGATTTTCTTTGCAAATTAAATTTATGGTAGCTGCCGTTAGCTAATTGGAATTAATGAGTACGTAAATTGTTAAAATTCTTCAAAAATTGCTTAACAGACTGCACATAAACTCTCAAAAACATGGTTTGTAAAGGTTGATGCGGTCAGTTGCTCTCCAACCGGCCATAGCCATGGAACAGAACTAGAGGAAAAGAAGGGGTTCCATACTGAGTGCGTCGATATAGTGCACGGGCTCCATGGAGCCCTTTTTTCGAATTCAACAAAAATTGATATTTTAAAGTTTTGAAAAAAATCTGAAAAAAATCTTTAGATGTGGGAAATAATGACTTCTAACTACGTGCAAAAAATCAACGCGAAATATTTCGTATTTTAGGCTGTGTAAAAATAATAAATTTCTAGATCTAAGACTGTGAACTGTATAGAATTCGAAAATTTTCAGATTTGTCAGAATTTGTTATTTTTGTGTAGGCCGGAATACAAACTCTTTCGCGCTGAAATTTCGCAAGATTATAGAATAAGTTATATTCAACATCTAGAATTTTAGTTCAGAATTTTTTGAAATTTAAAAATATCGATATTCAAAAAAATTCAAAAACGGGCTCCCTCTATTGCCATTTTCCGATCCAGCCATGTTATTCAGACATCCACGCTCTGTTTTCTCCCATGTCGAAGAGACGAAACAAAGGTCCACACGAGCTACATTATTAGCTAGCTAGGTCTATCTCAGGCCACCGTACATACGCCCGCCGCCGGGCAGACGCAAGGGTACTAGATCAGGTGAAAACCCTGGGTCTTGTAGCCGGGTCCGGAAGATCGACCTCGCGGATCTCGGTCTTCAAGCCCTTCCCAGCAGCGTTCGCCAGCGGGTGGATGCCGTGCGCCGGGCCGCTCATGTACGCCCGGTTCTCCCTCTCCTTCTGGAACGAGACGCCGAACTTCTTCTCCACACCTGCAAATCCATCCAGCCGTCAGTCGTGGAACAGAAAAAAAAATCGATCTTCAGCAAAGCGCGGTAGCTATAGCTTACATTCGGCGAGGTCCTGCCGGAGCTGGCCCTCCCTGGTGAGCGCCATCATGATCTGGGGGAGGCCGAGCGGCATCGCGTCGCCGCGGTCGACCTGCCAGAAGTGGACGGTCTTGCCGTAGGTCCTGGCGACCTTCTCGAGGTCGCGGCGCTCGACGGCGCCGGGCACGCCGGGCATGAAGAGGACGCCGCCCTTGACCTCGAACTCGTGCGAGTGCCACAGGGGCTTCTCGTCGTCGGGGAGCGTGAGGAAGAGCTCCTCCGTGACGAGGTACTCGAGGCCGATGAGCCTGGCGCCGGCTTCGGGCCCGTCGAAGATGAGGCACTGGCGCACGTCCTCGTTGAGGTGCGCGCAGAAGTGGTGCGCCTCCACCTGCCGGGCCATGTCGTCGGGGTAGAAGTGGAAGGCGCAGAGGTGCTGGTGGATCTGGTTGATTGGGGCGAACCCCTGGATGGCGCCCGTGGCTGTCTCCAGCAGCGAGGTGCCCGTCTCCGTCGGCTTCCCCGGCACCGGGTCCACGTCGTGGCACGAGGCCGCCATTGATTTCTTTGATCTCTGTGCTGGGGAGATTCTGGGTTGGGAGACTGGCGAAGAGTGTGGAGGATGGATAGGTGTGGCTTGGCATCTTTTTAACGCGATGGGTGGGCTCTCGTGCAGTTGCACACGTGTGCGTCCTTTGAGGTGGTACGTGTCCTTGGTGAGCGGCCGCGTTCCTTCGGGAGTGAGATGTGTCATGCCATGGCATGGCATGGTTCGCAGCTCATGTGTGAGGTGCACCGCCACGCAGCGACCCTACGTGTCAGCTCCTCGTGTCTTGTGCTCACACCGCTCCTTGTAGCGAGCATCGTGCCAAGCTATGCTGGCAGCTGGTACCTGTAAAACCTCAGTCCTGGTTTTTCTCTTGTTTTTTTTGAACGAAAACGGGTGCAAAGCATCCGATAGAGCTGCTTGCGTTAATCATCAGTGAAACACAATTACAAGAAGGCCCTTGAAAAAATATACGATATAGCCCTGTAATTTTGCGGATGGGACCCTAAAACAAAATTGAAAAGCAATCAAGTCCTTCGTCTTCCTCCTCTCAAGATCGACGACAAGACTCCGAGATCGACCTGCAGCGCCGCTACCTGGGACGAACCACTTGGAGCGGCAAGCAGGGGATGCCGACGGCGGAGTCGAAGTAGCGGCGGAGCGGCTGCCCTAGAACCAATGAATCTGGCGGGATAGTGAAAACTCACCGCCGATAAGCTAGCGGAGGGAAGCTCCTTCAGAGAAGTCCACTCCGGAGGGCGATGAATTGCACCTCCGATAAGAGGAAATCCTAAGTATAGATACTAGGTGCGAGTTCACCTTGTTTGAATTCCACAAAGATCCCTAGGGACACCCTAGTCTGGACGATTTTCGCGGTTCATGAGTACACCAGGAGCAGACCTCATGGGGCTAGAGAAGTTGAAGCCAAATCAGTCATGGAAATGCAGAAGGAGGCAGACGACAATCATGTGGCCCTCCAACAAGAGATCGGTAACAATCGAGTGGTATTCGATGATTGACATACACTCAGATGGAGAAGCAAGTGGATTATCTTAGGGAAGATCAAAGATGACGCAAGAGCTTTGAGCTTACCTGGAATAACATATTTGAGTAATGTAATTATGATAAAGTAGCTTTACCATAAAATCCTAGGGTTTGACCTAGGCAATTATTCTAAAAACATGCTACTTAATTAAGATCCAAGTTAATAGCTTGCCCTGCTTGTAATTCTCGAAACATAAGCTGCAGCATGCCGGTCTAGTTTAGCCAAATCATTCTTAGGCTAGTCATAGTGTATAGTATTATATAGGAGTATCATGCATATAATACTAGTATATGATACTACTTCTATAATGGAGGGTATCATATTATAGTATCATAGTCAGGGACGGAGACAAGGGGGGGGGGGGGGGGGGGGGCGTATTTAAGCCAATTTAGCTAGCTTAGCCTCCCTCGTCGAGATCACAACTAGCTTTGCCCCCCTTGACCTTAGTTTCTGGCTCCGTCCCTGATTCATAGTGTCATTGTATTTATTAAATTGTAGAATCTCAATGCAAAACACTGTACAAGATCTATTTAACATTAAATTTTCTTGTAATATGCGCTATGATATAGTATCTACCTATGATACCCTAATTATCTCTCTCTTCTTTAATTAGCTGCCACATTAGCATTTTAGTGGGCCTAAGATGCATGATACTAGCACTATAGCTAGCCTTATAAACATTGACACCATTATAAATATGTTTAAAATGATTTTGTAGGAATAACCTACAATTCCTTGACTCTCGTACATATGATCTGAACCGAAGCTTTTCATAGGGGAGCCGTTTCTAACCATTTATTCTGTCAGAACTTTATCAAAAAAAACTATCCTCCGAGGAGTAAACTGTTCCATTTTACAATGGAAATGACCCAATCTAGAGGAAGATATATGTTATAACATTCATCGACGCCTTCCGAAAATTGGAGCCTGCTACTTTTCGTGATAGGGTTTATTGACTTGGATATTTGTTCCTAGTAAGGACCGTCAGACACCAATTTAAATAATCACTTGCTAAGAAGACATTTATGCTAAGTCCGAGATCCTAGAAGACAAAGCCACCTGGAGCTTCAAGAGTACAAAAATTCATACTATTCTTTTTTGTCGAAATTTGTATGGACTTAGAATGTTTGGATCAATGCATGAGAATAATATTTTCAATTATTTTTCCTTATTTCGAAATGTGTTCTTGGCAATATGCACCTAGGAGCCGAAATGGTTTCCCGATATTCTGTAGTCTATATATATTATTATGTGTGAGCCAAAAAGTTTGAATGCTGGTGAAATAGAAAACACTTTGCAGCTTCAACTTCTCTTGGTCAACGAAATTTCAAAAAAGCAAAAGTGTTTTTTTGCAAGTCGTCACGTTGCCGTAACATCATTCTGTTGTTTTTTGGTTGATAATTTGACCATCCGTGGACGTACGGCCCTATTGTTAGAACTGTCTCCACAAAGGAAACGGCTAAAGAATATGAGGCTTAAATTGCTCGGCCTCTTGAAATAAACATGCTCTTAAGCTTCCACATCCCTCTTCAAAATGCCACAAGTCAATTCCCTGTCGAACCCTCTTCTCTAGCTAGCTCGCCCTACCGAGGTACGCCGCTGATGCGAATTGAACAGACCGGCATGTCGCGGCCCTCGATGGCGATGCTGTTCGTGCTCTCCCTTGTTCTGGCGGCGGCCCCACGGATCGCCGTCGTCGAGGCGGTCGTCGTCCAAGGCCTGAGGGTGGGGTTCTACAACCACTCGTGCCCGGAGGCCGAGCAGGTGATCCGCGACGTCGTGGAAGCCGAGGTCAGCATGGATCGCGCCATCGCCCCCGGCCTCATCCGCATCTTCTTCCACGACTGCTTCATCACGGTATGCTATCGTCTAGCTAGGTGCCATGCCAATGCGCTAACGCGGAGCACATCATGCACGTTTCGTAACAAAAATGGTGTATGTGTAGGGTTGCGACGCTTCCATCCTGCTGGACGAGACGCCGTCGGGCGACGTCCCGGAGAAGGAGTCGTCGGCGAACGGGTTCACCCTGGTCGGCCTTCGGACCATCGACGTGGCCAAGACGACCATCGAGGCCATGTGCCCGCGCACCGTCTCCTGCTCCGACATCCTGGCCTACGCGGCGCGCGACGCTGCAGTGGCGGCAGGCCTCCCGAGCTACGAGGTGGGCGGCGGCCGCCGCGACGGCGTGCACTCCAGGATGGATGACCTCCCGGGCAACTTCCCTGTCCCCGGCCACACGGTGCCGCGCCTGACGGAGCTCTTCAACAGCCGCGGGCTCTCCCAGGAGGACCTGGTGACGCTGTCCGGCGCGCACTCCATCGGCGGCGCGCACTGCTTCATGTTCTCCAACCGCATCTACGGCTTCTCCAAGACCTCGGAGGTGGACCCGTCGCTGGACCCGGCGTTCGCGGAGCGGCTCCGCAAGATGTGCCCGCGGCCGCAGCCCGACGACAACCCGGAGGCGGCGCGCAAGGTGCCGTTCGACGAGCGCACCAGCGAGAAGCTCGACAACGCCTACTACCAGGAGCTGCTGGAGAGGCGCAGCCTGCTCACCTCCGACAACACCCTGGTCCAGGACCCGCGGACGAGGCCCATCGTGGAGCGGTACGCCAAGGACGGCGCCCTGTTCCAGAAGAAGTTCGGCGAGGCGATGCAGAAGGTGAGCGCACTGGACGTGCTCACCCGCCCGGACCAGGGCCAGATCAGGCGGAACTGCCACTTCGTCAACAGGGCCAGGGGGCAGCCATTTCCGTTGATCAGATGGCCCAAGGCACCCAAGCACCCCATGCTTCAGATGATCAACTGGTTCATCCGTGGCTTCCAGCAAGACTGAGTTCCAGCCCCTTGGAGCTCTGCCTGGGAGTTCGTCTCACCAACATTATTGGTTTCATCCTAGATAAAACGGTACAGTACAGTTGTGGAGTTTAAATTTTCACCGTCTTCCATTTGGCCGTCGCGTTAATTTCTCTCTTTTCTTCTCCACGGTCTCTAATGACTGTTGTTGATGTACCATGTAATATACATTTGCGCTGTCTTTATGCTTATCAGCTTCAAATAATATGTGTGTCGTTCCGTTCGTCGGATAATAAGCAGGTGGCTCGCACATTTTTTTTCTGAAATAGAGGCGTAGCCTCAGCCTGTGCATTAAAATGATGCACACTGCTGCTTTATTAAACCAATGTACCGAGTATCAAGTATTAAAGTTACAAATCATACATCAACGAGTGTGGCAGCATAAATCAGCCAACGGAAAAGGCTACAAGATCTTATGCATCGTTTAGGCATTTTCTATGCGATTAGAGTGCAACCAGTCACCCTGGTTGAAGATAGTCCGAACGATCGTCATCAAACGATTGCATCCAGCATTTATAGGTCCCCGCTGCTCCGGCGGAAGGAGGTAGGACCACATGTGGATTGACGAGGCAGTCCTGTGGATAACCGGCAAAAAAATTAGTTTGGCATTCCTGTTAAAGACAACATCACTACGGCAATTCCATATAGTCCAAACTAAAGCGCACACCCCTACATGGATTCTGGCCTTTGTTTGCTTATCGATCCCATTAAGCCAATTCTCAAATAAGTTATTGACATTAGTAGAAGGTGCAATACTGTATGTGAAATGCACCACTCGCCAAACAAGATGCGCAAAAGAACAGGATATAAACAAGTGATCCATCGTTTTCTTATTATCACAAAAGACACACTTTGTACAATCTATCCAACATCTGCGCATTTGCGAGGCCAAGTTTGTTATGTACTCCTCCGTCCTATGTAAGTGGCATCTTTGTTTTGCGTGTGTAAAATTTGACTCGTAAATTAGTTATGAAAATTATACAATTAAAATTCGTATTCGAATATGTATTCAATGATAACATGCATGACATATAGCTCATATTTTGTTGGTCAACTCAATGGTCAAACTAAAACTCAAAAGACGTGTGCACCACCTAAATAGGGACAAAGGGAGTATTGCAGCTATTGCTATTGAAGCACCTTTATTAATGTAAGCTTTGAGTTATCGACACAAGTATAAATCAACCAGATTTTCAATGTTTGACCAGTGCTAGAAACACACGAACAAAGGAGCAGGAACACACAGGCAGAATTTTTGACATGCGCAACACTGCAAACGGTATTGGCAAAGACCCCTTTTGCCGTGAGTTTTTCCATCAGCCGCTTCGTGCTCTACAAAGTCTTTGCAAAGAGTCTTGTCAATGCTCCGCAAAGTCAATTAACGAGACCACCTCAGGACGGTGACTGCTACGACTGGCGGTGACTGCCCTGACTGGGGGGACCCAACAGCTCGAACTGGCCTCCTAGTCATCACGCCGCAGCATGGAGATGGTGGTGCCCAATCTGGTCGGCCAAAGGCCAAAGCAACAAATTAATCCTTAGATAAATGTTTGGTTTAATTCCACCAAAGATCATGCCTAATTCCACCAAAAAAATATTTTTTTTAGTAGATGATCCATCTTTTCGGTAGACAAATCGTATGAACAATAATCATGCCTAATTCCACTGAGAAAAAAATTCTGCAGAGAATGCTCAAAAATAATGGGTCCTTGCATATTGGGTTCGAACGAGCCCACGCTGGAATTAGATACTTTACAAACACGCTGAACGAATGAATGTTTAATAAGATTTTAGACATTATTGTATATATGTAATATGTCCGGTGGTTTTAAACCTGTATCAACCAGGTGTACCCTTTTATTTTTACCGTGTTTGTTTAGAAAACATTTATTTAACAGATCAAATGTTATGAACGAATAGTCATACATAATTCCACAAAAAAGCATGCCTTATGATAGTTATGCATTTGCTTCTATAAATATATGAACTTCAGCATAGTTTATTTCTTCATCGGGCAACTCTCTCCCAGCTTTATCGTGTACATCTAAGGGTGTGTTTGGTTTTTTTTTTTTGAGTTGAAGGGTGTGTTTGGTTTTGGAATGAAGCGAAATGGTTCCATTCTAGTGTAATGGAACGGTTCTATTCTCGTGTTTGTTTGGGACAAATAAGTTAGAATGGAACGATCCATATTGTGTTTGGTTATGGAATTGTGCAGCAGAATGTGTCGTCATATATTGCTAAGACAATCAATGGTTTTGAGCCTAAACTTGATTTTTGCCCTAAATAGGAGTTGACAGGGGCAGATCAAAGAAAGGGTATTAGATGTTCTTCTCATCCTGCAGGCAGAGAGAAAAATCAGAATGAATAGAGGCAAAATTGGAGTGTAGAGGGTCGCCGATGATGGTTCTTGCCACCTTCGCGCCAGGTTCCCGTCGCATGCGTATGGTTCTCACCACCGCAAGTGAGCCTGGTTCCAGCCGCCGCCGAGCCTGCTAGCCTTCTTCCCCCGACTGCCTCAGCTGGTTTGCACCGCCAGCGCCTCAGCTAGCCTGCTGGCCACATTTGTCGCGCCGCAGTTGGGAGAGACAAGGGAGAGAGGAGGGTTTGGTCGTGGTCATGCTAGATATGTTATTTTTCTTCTCTTAACAGCGGTTGTTAGCGAGTAATTCCTGCACGTTTCCAGTGGATGAGTTCCAGATCTAAGGGGTATATTTTCTTTTGGGAACGAGTTTGTTTCATTCCTCCTCCCTAACAAAACACGATTCCATTTCATTCCATCTCGTTCCAAAATCAAACACATCCTTAATGAAGTCCATAGTCACAGCGTCGATACTGTTAGATGTATATCTGTATATTGTAGTTTCCCCACTTATTAGGGGGTTTCCTGCATATTTGTACACTTGTATATGTACTAATGTACTATATATGTGGCATTTGGCCCCTGTGGAATACTATGCATATTCCTATCATGGTATCAGAGCTAGGTTAGACACCATTTTGCAACATCCGTCGGTCGTCTCCTCCTGGCCGCCGCCGCCATCGGCCGTCGCCGCCGGCCTTCTTCCTTCTCCCCGTCGTCGCCGGCCGTCGCCGCGGTCCTTCTCGCCGGTCGTCGTCGCGGCCCTCCTCTCCGACCGCCGCCGCTGCGACCCTCCTCCCCGGCCGCCGCTGCGGTCCTCCTCCTCGGCCGCCGCCGCCACCGCCGTGGTCCTCCTCCCTGACCACTGCCGTGGTCCTCCTCCCTGACCACTGCCGTGGTCCTCCTCCCCGACCGCCGCTGCGGCCCGCCGCGGCCCTGCCTCGCTCCCGTCGCCACCCGCCTCGCTCCCGTCGCTGCTGGTTTCTCCTGATCGTGATCTGAGGCGTTGACTGATTCATTTCCGAGAAAAGAGAGAGAGAGAGAGAGAGAGATATGTCTTTCTCATCGGGCTATGTTGCGATTCCTCGCTGCCCGGTGATTTTTGATGGCGCGAATTACCCTGATTTCGCTGCCTTTATGCGTGTTCACATGCACGGTCTCCGTCTATGGGGTGTGCTCTCCGGCGAAGTCTCCTGTCCGCCATGCTCCCACTGCTCCTCTGGCTCCTATTCCGCCGACGCCACCTGTTCTTAGTGATGATGCTACTCAGGCTGACAAGGATGCTGCTGAGAGTGCTGATAGAAGTGTTGTTGCTGCATATGAGCTGAAGTTCCAGCAGTACTCTAGTGCTCTTGAGACCTATCGGCTGACAGCCTACACTCAGTGGATGGATGAGGATGCTCGTGCTGCAGCTGTTCTCACTTCTAATATTCTGCCACAGTTTGCCTATGAGTTTATGGGTCTTCCTACCGTTGCTGACATGTGGGCTCATCTTCGTCAGCGCTATCAGCCATCCGAGGATGCTCTTTATCTGTGGTTCGTCAGGAGCATGCTCTTCAGCAGGGTGAGTCTACTATTGATGAGTTCTATACCCAGAGTGCTATCTGGCGTCAGCTTGACTCTCTTTGCACTGCGGTTTGTGGCACCTGCCCGTGTTGTCGGATGGTGCACTCGGACTTAGAGTTTCAGCGCGTCTATGAGTTCTTATCTCGGCTCCGCAAGGAGTTTGAGCCCCGCCATGCACAGCTGCTTGCTCGTGGTCGTGTTCCGATTTCTGAGGTGCTGTCTGAGCTCCGGGCTGAGGAGACTCGCCTCTGTGGTGCTGGTTTTCTTGAGGTTCCTTCTGTGCTTGCTGCTCGTGGTCCTCCGTCACCCGCTCCCTCGACTCGGTTGCGGTTGCCAGTTCCGCTGATTTTACCCACTCCTCAGGGTCAGCATCACAGTCAGCACCAGCAGCATCGTGGTCAGGATCGTCGTCCTACTCGCCACTGCACCTACTGCAACAGGGATGGACACACTGTGTCCAACTGTTATACGAGGGATCCCAGTTTGCGTCGCCAACACCGGGCTCGTGTGTCTTCTGGTTCATCAGGCTCTTCTGCAGCTGTCCCCACTGATCAGGATATTATTAGTCATCTTCGTGGTCTGCTCGCCGCTACAGGTTCTCCTTCGACGGGCACTGCTGGTTTTGTGACTGATTCTCCTGGCACTGCGCGACCACCACCTTCTACACAGTCAGGTACGTCTCCGTGGTAAGCTTCCTTCCATATGACTTCTAATTCTTCTATTCTGTCTGTACATATACTATATATGTGGCCTTTGGCCCCTATGAAATACTATGTTGCATATTTCTATCAGATACCTTCCTTCGTTGTGCTCCACTCCACATCGCTCCAATATGACGTGCGCACTTTCCCCCAACTCCCGTGGATCTCCGTTGTGTTCTGATCTCCTCTAACAATGGCGATGCATTAAGCATATCGTCTAGACAATCAACACTCATCCAACTGCATTTGGCAATGGCGACGAAGGTGTGTCGACCACATCAGGCAACAACTCTCCCCTGGTTTCCATTGCTCATGATCGGCCATTACCACAAAACCCCTATTCTTGACAGATCACTATGTGGTGCAATAGTTATCTCAAACCATGCATTACAACAAACATTGTACTAGCACGAGATGACTCCGAAGATGCTGACATGAATAATAAATACTGCATTATTATTAGAGAATCAGTCATATGTTATACTACATATTAATAAAAACCTCATTGCTAGAAGCGATCGAAAAGCCCGTGTAGATATATTAACCCATAAACCGAAAACCACAAATGTAGCTTGTTTTTTGAAAAATTCAAAATTCACATTTTAAAGTCTCAAAAAAAACTGAAATCAAATCTATATGTAGACAATGTTGTGATCTACAACCGTGCAAATTTTCAAGTTGAAGTACCTTATATTTGGAGCTATGCAAAAATGAAAAAATCTGACATCTGAACAGTGTAGATTTTCAAAATCTCAAAATCTGTCAGAATTTGACATTTTTGTGCAGCACCAAATATTAGGAATCTCGAGCTCAAAATTTACACGTTGGTAGATCATAACATTGTCAACGTCTGGAAATTATTTCAGAATTTTTGGAAACATTAAAATATCGTTTTTTATTTTTTTTCAAAAAACCGAGCTACGTGTAGCTCAGTCTACAAAAATTCACTCTCTAAACATAAACATCATACACAGTAGCATAAACGTAACAGATCACGTGAACTGTACCGTGGATGTACAATATATAAGATAAGAGGTACTCCCTCCGTTTATAATATAAGATGTTTTAGGTTTGTAAAGCAAATGTATCTAGATAAGTTTTAATGTGCACACTAAAAGATGTCTAGATATATTTGCTCCACAAAGCTAAAACATCTTATATTTATAAACGGAGAGAGTAGTATGTATGTTGCTCACTGATCCCGTGAAGTTCCCCATCAATGACTACTGGTCCTTTGGTAGGAGCAGGAGCAGCAACTATAAAGAACCACCAAGTGAAGTACAACTACATTGTGTATTTTATCAGAGCAGGAAAATTAAACAGCCTTGACGCAGAAGTGAAGTGGTTTTGCTATCTACAGCGAAAAGTCCATCCCCAGTTCATCAATGACTCTCTCGAGCTTGAACAACATATCTAGGGAAAGAGAGCACAAAATCAGTACAAGACTGAATGGTTAGATGAGGATTCCATGTACTTGTAAAGTTGCAATACAAATAATACATCACAAGGGTTTCCAAGTCGGCACGTGTTAATTAGCAATGCAAATGCTGAGAAAAAGTGTTACTTAATTTTATCTTACTCCCACTAGAAGAGGAAAGGAAAACTTACCATGAAATGAGTCATCGGCTAGATATGTCTGCATATTTAAAATACAAGTATCAAAACATATAAACTGCACGCATATTTCAGAGGGAACAGTTGATGGACCCAGTAGAAGATTGTTGATGCAAAAATACCTTTATCCTCGCCATAAGATCATTTGTTGATCTATTAGTATCAATTTCCTTACCACCAGTGTTTTCAGTATCGGTTTCTTTATTGGCAGTCTTATTCCTGGCAACTGCAATTGAAGGAAATACTGCAGATAGGTCAGAAAGACGAAGCATCAAGATGCTTGAGCAGTAAATGAAGCTGAAATTATTTGTACCGTCATGACAAGTATCTTGCGTGTGCACCTGCAAAATTTACTAATATGAAGAGCATTTCTTTTTTAATATAAAATAAAGAGCATTTCTTAAGTAGTGAAGATTTGCAATATTTAACCACGCGTTACCTCTTGAGCATGGTCTGCTCCAGTCAGTGGATGCGGGTCCTCCATATCTGATTTGTACATATGAAACATTTTCATGCATATGAAGGAAAATTGAAATAAAGTGTAATGTGATTAAGTATAACATCATCCAACAGGAATTCACTTACCTTTCTCATTCTCAGTTGATAAATTTGCCAGCATTTCAGTGAAACTAGGAGGGAAACCAGAGTTGATTTTGCCAATGTTGGAAGGAGGGAGAGGTTCAGAAGCAGGCTGCTCTGGTTCCTCAAGGTAGCATAATCCGGGTCCTCCATGATATGGATCCTCTGTATTTGATTTGTACAACGAAACATTTTCATGCATAACCAAAGAAAAAACAAAATATAATATAATGTGATTAAGTATAACATCATCCAACATGATTTCTCTTGCCTTTTTCATTATCAGTCGAGAAATTTGTCAGCATTTCAGTGGAACTATGAAGGAAACCAGAGTTGATATTGTCAATGTTGGTAGCAAGGGGAGGTTGAAAAGCAGGCTGGTCTGGTTCCTCATGGTAGCATAATGCTGGCGCCTCTGTCCTGTGGTCTGAAGCTGGCTCCTCAAAGCTGGAAACATAGCCAGGCTCATGCATTATATATTATGCCATCGCGGAAAATGTATCTTGTGATATATAAACCCGCAACTGCACTACTGTTGTACCTGTGCTGAACTTCATTCGAAGAAATATATTCAGTTACTGATGAATCTTCACACGCATCGTCACTTCCAAATGGTATGATATCCATGGTGTCACCTAAGCATTCCTTTTAAATCAACGAAACAAATTAATTTACTGCTTCACATAGCGTATTAAGCAAAACTGAAGCTAGTGTCAGATCTTCCTTTCTCTATGTACTGAAAATTTTCTACAACTAGCACGAATATTTAATTTCACTACTGCAGTTCCCACACCAAGAAGCTTAGCACCCCTGCAATTTAAGTTGTACAGAGATGCTAAGTGGTAACCATCAGCACTGGTCTCTTATTTTCATATATAGTAATCTAGGCACACAAGCACATGTAATGAAGTTATATAGAGCACGAATAACGAAGTACCATAGTTTTCTCCAGCCATATACCATTTTAGAGCCATGAGTTAGTTAATGATACATGAAATTAGGGGTGTACAATTAATATTATGAAGAATGGATACATCCATCAAATATTAGTTGTAGATAACTCAGAAAAGGTAGCAATAAATTGGTAAATACTCCATCCGTTCCATAATTCTTCTCGTGGTTTTTGTTCAAAGTTTTAGTTCAAGTTTGAACTAAAACCAAGACAAGAATTATAGAACGGAGACAGTACTTGGGCATTTTTAAAGATATTGCTGATCCACACAATTGCTAGTGTGGTTTAATTATATGTACTGTTGATCTACAACTGTCTGCTGCCCTTCGGCATATGATTAACCTTATTTGGTAGTTGGTACAAAAATATTTCCATATGACCATTAAGTTCCATTACAGACTTCAGGCTAATGTTTACTAGTATATGATATTATTTCTCTGTGGCAAGATCACATAAAGAATATGTAACTACTATTAAACGCGCCATAATAATATCACATTATGTGCCTCCAACTTTCAATTTTAAATATAACCAGGCATAATACTGTATTAGCAAACAATTTAGTTGACAGAAATACCAAAAGATATCCTGATTAATGACCAATTGACCATAGAGAGGAGACAGTATGAAATGGATGACATAAGACAATTCCAAAGAGACCACATAAAGTAACAGATTTACATGGTTTAGATATCTATTATTCCCTCTGTCCTAGATTAAGTGACTCAACTTTATCTAGATACGGATGTATCTACACATTGAAATTCGTCTAGATTCCGTATCTAGACAAAGTTGAGTGACTTAATTTAGACGGAGGGAATTAGAAAGATAAGAAATTGCACCTTCACACAATTTAAGAATGACTCTGCATCACTGAACAGTGGGAAACGTAGAGCAAACTTCTGTATCTGCAGAGAGAGTAGCCAATGTGATCATGATTGCATACTTATTATTATCCACTAATAATTTTAAAATGCTATGTGCATAAACATCCATAAGAATACACACCCATTTGTCCCGGATACTCTATGATTTTTAGGTGAACATGTCATCGAAGTTACAAAACCGGTGAAGTGCTGAAGTGCAACCCTAAACTAAGCAGGCAGCCGAATCACATTTGATGGTATATAAGACTTACCTGTTTGGACTTATCACAAAAGCTAACAAACACCACCCTGCTCCCTCTTACTGGGCATTCTGCCATACATGTAATCTGAGGCCATGAGAAGTTGAGGATGGACAAAAAGTGCTCCTCCTGTGCCACGAGCAAAGGCAATAATGTCAACCAGTTATGTAAGGAACAGGGGACATCCAGCAAAACACTGTTAGAACATAATATTCTAACACTTGTGTAGAATAATATAACATACTACCAATATTGTGCAATGTAGAAGAAATTGTTAAAATAATTAGGACTCACAATTTATTATGTAAACAGATTGTACAAGGACTAAAAAATGACTCATCATGCAATATTTGGTTGTAGTTGTAGCAATGCAGCAGATCTCAGAATTACCATGGCCTAACCTACAGTGATCCTACCTAACTGAATGAGTGATAATTAAAATTAACAATAGTACAGAGTCCAGTTTTGAAAGGTAAAATTTTGTGCTCAGGATTTCCTTTGGACAAAATCTGATTGCTTAACATCAAATTAGTCGGCCAACACAACCCACTTTAGTACTTTCATCTAAAGAAACTTCCAGGCATGTTAACTCCTATACATCAAGGACACACACTGACAGGGCAGATTCTTTTGCTCCCGAGCTCCAATGATCTCTTTATTCTCAGATATTTATGAAGTGTATTCAAAAGTTTTAAAAGAGTCCAAAATAATATGATATATACAAGCTGGAATGCACTACTAATATGCATAATTTCGTGATTTTAGTTCATGTGGGGCGCTACAGAAAAAATGGGCATCTATAATAGCAAGTAGTGTTGCTACCGTTATTGTAGATCGAGACATTTTGTTTTGCTTGTGCAGCCCACAAAGGAAAGCATTATTTCAGAAAACTTTGCAGATTTGAAGTGTTATCTCACATATACATGTAGGAATCTTGTTAGACTTATTTCTACTTGTTAATGCACTTTCTGAATTACTCCTAAAGTATTGATAGTACTGGAGCTCAGGAGCCAAAAGCAATTACTACACTCACTGAGATAAATGACGACTTAAGTTTCTCTGCTTAAAGGCCATGAAAGCATACACTAGCCGAAGCATATCAGTATATAACTAGAAAGAGACAGTGCATACAGGGCAGAATAGTAGATGAAAAGTTTGTACAAATGATCGTAGTGCTAGGATTTAATACAGAAATCAGATCAGGCACAATCATATTTACGCAGGACACTGAAATGATCCAGTGGAACTTACTATGGCCTGCACCTCATATCTGAACATTAATGTAGCAGATCACTTGTAGAAAAAGCATCCACAAGTTCTTTTCACCAGTACGATTTGCATATTAGAGAGGTATACGCTACGTGCATGTGCAAAATAAAACTGAAAAAAAGGATGTAATGAAACATGTTTTGACACTGATTGCTCCTACGGTGGTGCACAAATGCACAATACACAATGGTCAGGCCGTCTTTCAAAATGCACACAATCTGACAATCACAATTCACAATCACTTGAACAATCCAGATTCAGAGTAGTTGACGATCAACGTCCTCACAACTTCACAAGCCTTGAAGCACCAAGCCTCCTAACAATGTCCGACGCAATCCCCAAATAACTACCGAAGCAAGCGCGCACAACAAATTGTATCGACCAAGCACACAACAAACAAGCAGCCACATGGCCCACATCACCAGATAAGAAGGGAAAGGGAAGGGAGGTGGTACGGACGAAGACGACGCCGCCGATGGAGACGGTGAGGACGGGGACCGAGGAGGCGTGGCTGGGGCGGGAGACGCAGAGAGAGGCTCGTGCGGCGGCGGGGAGCCAGGCACCGGGATGGCGATGCTTGGCGTGGAAGGCGTAACGGACTCCCGGGGGAGGCGGCGCCGAGGGGCCGCGTGGCGGCGCCATGAAGTAGCGAGCAAATTCCACCTCCCATTCCTTCCCCGGCCGTCGGCCTACCGGGGCCTCCGAACGCAGTGCGAGCAGCGCCCTGCAGTCGTCGTCGCCGGCGCCGACCATGGCGCAACGACGGTGCCGAGGTAGTATTTGCCGGAATGGCGTTGGGGTTTCTGCAGCACCTTTTGGTGTGGAATGGCGTGGGTGGTCGTAGCTATTAGCTCAGGGCTCGTAACAGCTGGCTTATGAAAAGGGGAGAAAAATGAAAGGAGTGTCTAAAGTCTCATTCAGCTGACAATTAAATAAGTCCTAGTCTTTTTTTACAATTTTTGTACACATGACTAAAAACTATTCATGTTGGTAATTTGTTCATACATTGCAAAAACTGTACAGACTGTTCTGAGAGTTCACAAAATTCATGTGTGGATCTCAACATTTTATATTTGTATCTATGGTTCTTAGATTCAAGTGGACTTATAATTCTCAGGCAATAAAATTAGGAAAGATGGCAATTAAACTAATGTGGCCAATTTTTCAGTGGATTGGTGAGGTGATGTATTTTATTCTACCAGCATAAATCACACGTGTTAGATGAACCATATGAATTTTCAAACTTCCTTGCATACCCTTCTTTTTTAGAATTTCTTAGATTTCTACATATAGATACAATTTGTTGTGGATAAATGTTTTAATGTGTGAACTAGATAAATGGGTGAGCAGACACACTAAAATGCCTTTAGATACATACAAATTTGAATAAACCTAGAATATCTTATAATTCAGAACAGACTAGTACATTTATGCGGAATTTTTGGTGAAATGTTATAAATTTTAAATATATATATTGACATGATTCATATGTCCGGACCTATAAATATCTTATGTTTTTGTACCTTGTCTGATGTAGTATACACCGGTTTTATGAAAGACATGTAAAACTATATATCCTCAAGGTTTCTTCAAATTGAATGTTCACGGTAAAGTAGTGTAAAATAGTAAAATTATGAGAAGATATACTTCTTCATCTCAGGAAAAAATTCAATTATTTTAATTATCAATTTGTCTAGTCGAACATGATTTATATGCATAGTTATTAGTACTTATAAGGGGCTTTTTGGTTCAAAGGAAAACAGGAGGAATACCAGGAAATGAACACTGGTGGAAAAAAGGCCTTCAATCCCGGTTTGTAAAGCCCATTAATCCCGGTTTTCGCAACCGGGACTAACCATGCGGGACTAAAGGCTCCAGCCTTTAGTCTCGGTTGCTTACGAGCCGGGACCAATGGTCCTCCACGTGGCCCGGGGCATGTGCAGCGGCTGGAGGACCTTTGGTCCCGGTTCGTAACAGGGACCGGGACTAAAGGTCCATTCGGAATAAAATTGTATTTTCTGTTTCGAAATTTCTGTATTATCTTTATTTCTCTATTATCTAATCTTCTCTATTCTCATCTCTCATATCAAATTAGATACTTATAGCTCTCACTCTATATCTCAAATCAATTACAAGTACTTGTGGTCCTCACTTCCCGGTCGGTCACCCATCCTCACACTGCTCCACCCTTAGCACGCTTAACTTCTCTATTCCTTCCCTACTAGCTTCCAAGACTGCGCTCGCGACTTGTTGATAGAAGTATGCTACCAATTCTATTAACCTATACACTTTGGTAATATATAATATTACTTTTTTAAATTCCAAATAAATTCACAAAATAAGAAACAATGATTACGAATAATAAGCACCAATGAATTTCAAATATTCTTTATATATAATTTAATTATTAATTTTTAGATGATTAAAATATTCAAAAAAGCCAAAATACTTGAAAAATCACAAATTCGAAAATTAATAGACTTTGTTAACCGAAACAAAGGGAGTACATTTTTCCAAACATACTCATCCAATATGGCTCAAATGAAGTACATTTTCCAATTGCTCATCCAACATTTTTCCATACATAATCATCCACCTAATTATTAAGGTTAAGACGATCAACATTGCTATTGTAGCCCTTTAGCTTCCAGAATCTCCTAGCTATCTCAAAGCCTAGGCGAGCGTCTAAAGCGGCATATTTTAGTTGGTTCATGCTCAATGGAACTTTTTCCCAACCAAAAATTAGTTCATCTTCTTCATCATCTTTTTCTTCTTCTTCTTCTTCTTCTTCTTCTTCTCCCTTCTTCTTGTACTTCTTCTCCTTCTTCTTCTTGTCCTTCTTCTTCTTGTTGTCCCTCTTCTTCTTCTCAAGATGTGTCCCAATAATAGCATTGGCCAAATCATAGAGACTCAGCGTTGGCTTGCTAGTGGGGTTTGGGACAACTTGTTGAAGATCATACGCGGACGGAATAACTATTCCGTATGGCCTTAGCATGCGTAGATCGTTGTTGATAGCCGCGCCACAAAACTTGATGGTGGTGTC
Source organism: Dactylis glomerata (assembly GCA_007115705.1). Taxonomy (NCBI): domain Eukaryota; kingdom Viridiplantae; phylum Streptophyta; class Magnoliopsida; order Poales; family Poaceae; genus Dactylis; species Dactylis glomerata. The sequence continues at coordinate 1,385,221 of QXEO01000791.1, read as the reverse complement.
CTTCAAGAAGTCCTTGAGTAGTTGCGGCACGGCATTGGCCTTGCAAATTTGAAAGACCAATATCTCGGACTCCACCGAGAGTTGAAGGATGACGGCACGTTGAGGGTGCGCGTGAGTGGTGAACTCACAGTCCAAGCCCACGCACTTGACCGGTGCGTCGTCGAGGAACCGGCGCTTGACGGCGCGGATCCACTTCTCCACCCTCGAAGCACGGAGGGTCTCCGTGATGGTGAAGTTCATCTCTTCGATGACCACGTAGTAGATCCGAGACCGGGGCCAATGTTGCTCCTCCATTGTCGCCGAGGGAGAGCTCGCGGGCGCCGGCGGTATGGTGATGTGTGGGAGTGGTTTTGGGGAAGAAGAGGCTAGATGTTTTGGGGAAGAAGATGATCAAATGTGAGTGATTTATATAGTGAAAGAGGGAGAAGATGAGAGGGCACGCCGGCGTGTGAATGCAGGCGAGTTCCAAGGCCGCCGGCGCCGGTTCCCGATCAGCGCGTTGTAATGTCGATCGGTAACGAAGCGTCATCGATCGATAACTGGCGCAAAGTGGGCAGTTCGTTTGAACGGGTGATTGGTCCCGGCTCGTGGCACCAACCAGGACTAAAGGTAACATTTAGTCCCGGTTGGTGCCACGAGCCGGGACTAAAGGGCCATGGGGCATTAGTCCCGGCTGTTAGATGAAACCGGGACTGAAGGTCCCTTTTGAACCGGGACTAATGCCCCATGGCCCACATTTTCAAATGAACCGGGACTGATGGACCCTTTAGCCGCGGATCGAATTTGGTCCGAGACAAATGGGACGAATGGAAGCCCGTTTTCCACTAGTGGAATTTTTTGCACATGATCACTATTCATTTGCTTGGTTAAAAGGAATGAAGCAAAAGAAAAGACACAAGGAAAATACCATTGATCTCAATTTTAAGGGAAAAAGGAATAACAGTTGAATCTTACAACCCGCTTGGGCTTTCTTTACAAATTCCTACACACGAATAACGAGACCATGGTCTTTGTGGCATAAATTCCCATGTGGTTTGACTTTAATTTGACCATGTTTATTAGGATTCTCATGTTTCCTAATCATGTGCATCAACCACCCAATTCTACAAAATGCCTATGTTTTTAAATCCTTTCTTTGCAAGTGCTTTATATTAATCTCTAGTGTATGGTAAAAACATAGTCATGTATTTCCTATCATAGTCATGTATTTTTTTCCACTCCTCCATTTTTAGAATCCTGCTAACCAAATAAAAACCTAAATGTAAGTGGATTATATTAATCTCTAGTGTGTGGTAAAAAGATATGATCGCCCCAAGTAAATGTGGAAAGCATGTTCAACTAACATGCCAAACTACATGTAATTCATATTTTCACTTAAGATGATAGAATTTGTGTTTTGACATTTGTCGTGGTTTCGTCAACAGATCTGCCATAGGGGTAGGTGTATGGCGATTTGTGGAAGGGGGTGAACACGGCGGAGCGATCCGGGACGGTGGTAGCACGAGTTTACCCAGCTTCAGATCCCGCAACGGTGGCGAGACCCTGCGTGCTGCTATAATTCACTATATGGCAACAAGTGCTCGGTTACAATGATGAGGTTGGCTGTTTCGCTATGCGATTGGCCGTATGTCTAAGTTGTGCCTCAAGGGCTCTTCCACGCCAGCTTATAAAGGTGCCTGGCGTGGGCAACACGATGGTACCAGAGCGGATACAACTTGGAGTCCTAGACTAAGTCCTATGCGTGTACTACAAGGCAACCCGCCATGGGCTTGTCTGCGGATCCGCCATGAGCTCCTGCGTCCAATACCGCCATGGTCTCTCCAGCAACTGGGCCGCCAGGTAGGCAATCCGCCATACCACCCTGATGGGCCACCCTGGCTTGCTGGTTTAGGACTACGTCGTTGGTATACCTATTTGGTATATCCCCAACAGTAGCCCCCAGGGAACTTCAAGATCGCCATCTCCATCCGTCATGCCTTGTTTTTGGTGAAGTCCATCCTCCATAGCTCATCTCCTTTTTCGCGTCTGGATGGCGGTTTCTTGATGTTCCTCTTTTCTTCATCTCTCAATCCGCCGTAAAATAGCGGATCATGCGACGTAGTTTCAGTTAGCGAGATTTCTGGGATCCGTTGGATCATACCATAAAAATCCGCCATAACTTTCGGCACGTAGTTCCTTCTAGGGCAAGATTCACAGCGCACGCACTGTTAACAAAAGTTACGGTTTTACCCTTGGACACGTGTAGCCGATCTAGGGTTTCCGCGATTAGGATGAAGGGTTCTGATGGCGGGCACGAATCTCGAGGCCTGGGGCCTATATATACCCCGGCCGCTCACCCCCAGCCGGTTCACACCTCATTCACCCCCGCGCATTCTCTCTCCTCAGCGCCACCACGAGAGCTCCGCGATCTCCGACGAGCCGCCGCCCGGAGCTTCTCGCCGCCGGTGACTTTTCCGCCACAAGCTGGCTTCGTCTTCCTCTTCTTCTTTTGAGATCCTGGACATCATTTCTGCTACACCCCTTGCCGCCATGGATCCAGAATCTCCTCATCAGGCCGCAGCGTCTAAAGCCGCTGAGAGTTCAGCAAGGTCTTCTGACATGGAATCCGCTATGCCCGAGACTTCGGGAGGTAGCTGGGATCCCTGCAACTTGGATGAAGGAACCTTATCCTCGTTGGAGCAAGAGGGACGGATAGCGGCCAAGGAGATCTCGAGATGGCGAGTAGATCCTGGTGCAGCAATGCCAGCCCCTTCAGATGGAGAGATCGTGATGCTTAAGTCTCACATCGACTGAGGCATCAGCCTTCCGCCATCCTACTTCTTAAAGGGTGTGCTTCGGCATTACAGGTTACAGCTACACCACATTAACCCAAATAGCTTCACTATCATAGCGGGATTTGTCGCGCTGTGCGAGGGATATCTGGGTATCTATCCACGCGGAGACTTATTCCGCTTGTATTTCAATATCCGCCATAACCGGGATTCAAATGGAGACCGTCGTAACTGCGGATCAGTCTCCTTTGTACCTCGTAGCGGAAAATCATACCCTTATATCAAACCGCATGATTCTGCAAAGGGGTGGCAGGGATCTTTCTTCTATCAGGCTGACCAGGCCCCTCCTGAAAGGAAGTACAGCCTGCGATCTTTTGTTGATGGCCCCGCCAAGGAGCAGGATAGCTGGGGCATTATGGACGACTTTTCCATGGATGACGATTGCCAACTCTGCTCACGACGGATTTCCAAACTTGTGTTTTCTGGACTGACAAGTGCAGACACCATCCATTGCTGGATCTCACGGCGGATTTAGCCTCTTCAATACCGCTCTGCCCTGATGTGCGAGTATAGCGGAATCGACGATCCACAACGCTACTACAAGGAGGAATTATCTTCTAAAGAGATCGAGCGTCGAGTCCGCAACATCATCAAGGTGGGGCGAGATGAGAAGTTGGGGCTGAAGATTCCCATGTACAAGAACGGCAATTGTCCAGCGGTGAGTGCCTTCCTGTTCTGCTATAATCGTTTATTTTTCTTGACTAACTCGCATTTTCCTGCAGCTTTCCTCCCTTCCCCCTTCCGAGCTGAGCCGTCTTGTCCGCTATCCCCGATCGAAGGAACTTACCGATGATGAGGACGAGACATCCTCATCTCCAAAGGGACAGAAGGTGGCGGAAGATGAGACTATGGCGGAGGAGCCCGTGCCAACTGTTCATCGTGGTGTTCGCGGCTCAGGCGGGCGCATACGAGGCTTAGGCAAGAGGGTCATCTCCCACCATCTGTCCCCAGCTCTGAGTGGCCACCTGGAGACCGTTCCCGAGCATTCCGCTACTATCAAGCTGCCAGAGCGGAAGTAAGCAAGATAATCTTTCAATTTTATACCATCTCTAACTGGACTTGTTCTGATCTGTGACTTTGCGCATAGGAGGAGGAAAACTGCTAGCCAAAAATCTCCAAAGACAAAACCATCTCCTGCAGTTGTTCCACCTACGCCCGATGCTCCTGTCCGCCCTACTGGACCTTCCACTTCTGCCCAAAAGGCTAGCAAGATGGCGGATGCCTCGACAAAGGATGCCAGGCCCTCCGCCCATCCTGTTAAGGGCCCAAAGAAGGTAAGTTGTGGCGGAAAGGCGGTCGAGATGGACGCAAGAGTTGGGGAGGCTTCAAAATGGAAAAAGAAGGCAGATGCTCTTTTCCGTCTTGATCGCCTGCAGGAGGAGGCCAGCAACCATGTGTCAACCGCCATGTTGTCTTTTGTACAGAGAACCAGTATCGTGAAAGAGGTATGTACTACCAGTAGCCCCCGAGCAGCATGGCGGATGTTTCATAGATGATCCGCTATGGTGCTCTAAGAGAAACTACTTTAAACTTTGCACAATATAGCCCCCGAGTGCCGTCATATTCTGCGGTGCTCTTAGAGAACTTAAATTTTGCACTGAGTAGTCCCCAAGCGTTATGGCGGATAACTGTCCGGCATAAAGCTCTAAGAAGACTAAAAAATCATCATGAGTAGCCCCCGAGCGTTATGGCAAATTATTATCCGTCATAAAGCTCTAAGAGTGACTAAGTTAAAAAAATCGTCATGAGTAACCCCCGAGCGTTATGGCGAATTATTATCCGGCATAAAGCTCTAAGAGTGACTAGCACATAATATCGTTTTACCAGAATTACAAGAAAGTTGTGGAGGACCTGGTCCAAGTCGTCAGCTCACATGAGAAGGAGCTGGCAGAAAAGAGCACTCTTGTGGCGGACTTGCAGCAGCAGCTCGAGAATAGCAGTAATTTTCCTTTGTTTTTGACAAATTGAAGTACCTTTATGCTAACTGATCAATACTCTGCTATTATTTCCGCCGTGCAGATGCTGCCAAGCTGAAGTCCACACTCGAGGGGGTGGAAAAGGGCCACGCTATCGCGATGGAGGGGTTGCATCAGCAGCTCCAAAAATCTTTGGCCTCGAATACCCTCCTCGAAGAGAAGCTCAAGGACCAGGAACGCCAAAACCGCCAGAAGCAAAAGGAGGTAGAGGATCTCCGTAAAGCCACCGCCGAATTTGAAAAGTGGGAAGATGGCTTCAACGAGGTCCTCGATCATTTCCAGAAGACTCTGCTAGGTATCGATGGCTCTCCATACTTTGTAGTTTGTAATAATGTGATGTGTAGAGTATGACGCCTTGTTTGTTTCCGCTATGTAGTGACCCTGGAGCAAGGAGAGGTGGATTCCGCCACGGGCTTACGCATGGCCACCGACGCTGCAAAGAAGGAGCTGGATGGCCTTCTTAATGCTGGTCGTTAGGCGTGCGGTAGCCTGCAGATAGCGGGTTCATCTGGCCTTTCCGCCATTGGGCTCACCAAGAAGCTGCTGCTCGTGCCTGGGCTGGTGGCGGACTGGAAGCAGTCTTCCGCTCGGGGTGGTGCCAGAACTGCTCTAACTTTGGCAAAGGCCCACTACCTCGAGCTGGACCTAGACTTGATCACCTTCGGCATCCCAGAGAGCGGCGAGGACGGAGCGCCGGTGGACGAGGCCGCCATCCGGCAGAGCGTGCTAGGAGATGATCAGCTTTGTGCCTTGGGCACTCAGCTGAACGTATACTATGAAGCGTACGATCTGCCGGGGTCTCCAAGCCAAGCTTCAGTGTCAGTCTCTGCAGCCACTGCTGGTGCTGATGGCGGCGATGATGTGTCCTCTGCTATTCTGCCATCCTCTTGAGTTATACCCTGCAATGTGGCAGGAAGAAACAATGCATCAATTCGGCCCCTGAGTGGGTCTGTAGGTTTAAACTTTAAACTGCGTGTATGCTTGCACTGTGCCTGATCTGCCTGTGGCGGATCAGAGAATGCTTTTGAACTTGTGGCACAATTTTATCAAGTCTTTTAAGTGGTTTGTGTGCGAAAAAACTGCCAGGCCTATTTTTATGCAACTTGCAGCAGTTTGCCACGCTCAAAAAACAACACGCGTAGGATTATGCAATCCACCATCTGGCTCTTTGTGCTTGACTTTTTGTGAGATGGCGGAATCTTTGCACGAACAATCCGCCAGGGTGACGATACTTAATAGCAACCGTCCAAAACCCTTAGCAGATAGCGGCTTCGATCATCAAAAAGTCACTACTCGGGAATCCACACAAAGAGCGTCAGATGGGGATTAAAACATAAATATGCTACGTGGACCGCTTATGGCGGATTTAAAAAGACGCAAGTGCAAAGCACAATTGTGCAAAGGTTCCATACGATCTAAATGAACGATAAAGGAGGTAAAAGACTCAGAAAAAAATCAAGAGTGAACCAGATGCTTTATTTCATTGATCATATAGAGGTGCCTATTACATAGCCTAGATAAGTGCTAAGTGTAGAAAGGACGTAGTTGTGCGATGTTCCATGGACGATCTGTTTTGTCGTAGATATCGTCAGGGTCTCTTCGTTTGCGCTTCTTACTGGGTCGCTTATCTAGCTCGTGAACATCAACGAGATAGTAGAAACCATTCAGTAGAGCTTTGCTGATGACGAAGGGTCCTTCCCAAGGCGGGGATAGCTTGTGTGACTTCTGCTATTTGAGGCGTAGCACCAGGTCCCCTTCTTTGAACGAGCGTTTGCGAACTCGGCGGCTGTGATAGCGGTGGAGGTTCTGCTGGTAGATGGTAGATCGCTAGGCTGCTAGGTCTCGTTCTTCTTCCAGCAGGTCCACGGATAGTTGTCTGGACGTTTCTGCATCTTCTTCCTCATAGGCCTCGACTCTTGGGGAATCGTATTGGACATCACTTGGCAAGATTGCCTCTGCTCCGTAGACTAAGAAGAAAGGGGTGAGGCCCGGTGATCTATTTGGCGTAGTCCATAGACTCCATAGCACAGATGGCAACTCTTCTGCCCAGGTTCCAGCTGCTCTATGCAGCGGTGCTTCTAGGCGTGGCTTGATCCCTGACATGATTAGTCCGTTGGTCCTTTCAACTTGGCCATTGGACTGTGGATGTGCCACAGATGCAAGGTCAAGGTGGATTCCGTTGTGATGGCAGTACTCTTCAACTTCTCCCTTAGACAAGTTATTGCCGTTGTCGGTGATGATGCTATGTGGGATGCCGAATCTAACCACAATGTCCTTGACAAACTTTAGGGCGGTTTTGCCATCAAGCTTTCTGATGGGCTTAGCTTCCACCCACTTTGTGAATTTGTCTGCCGCTACCAAGAGGTGTGTAAATCCTGAAGGTGCTGTTTTTAGTGGACCCACCATGTCCAGCCCCCAGACCGCGAAAGGCCAAGTTATAGGTATCGTATGCAGTGCTGTGGCGGGCATGTGGATTTGCTTGGAGTACATCTGGCAACCTTGGCAGAGCTCCACGATTCTGTCTGCATCTGCCTTGGCTGTTGGCCAGTAGAACCCATGGCGGAATGCCTTGGCTACTAGGGATCTGGCGGCGGCGTGATGCCCACATTCGCCTTCGTGGATCTCCCTTAGTATTTCGATTCCATCCACTTGGGATATGCACTTCATGAAGACTCCCGAGGTGCTTCACTTGTAGAGTTGGCCATCTATGATGGTGTACGCTTTTGCTCTACGCTCGATTTGTCTCTTTTGGACTTCGTCTTTGGGTAGTTTCTTGTTTGTCAGATACTCTAGGTAGGGCTCTGCCCATGGCAGATTGCTTGGCAAAACCGCCATCACGGGGGAGCTTGCTAGTTCCGGATTTCTGGATCCACCATCTTGACCGATGGTACGTGCAGGTGCTCGAGGAATACGCCTGGCGGGACTGCCTTGCGGCTAGACCCTAGCTTGGACAGGGTGTCGGCTGCCATGTTATCTTCTCGCCGTACATGCTTTATGTCGTAGCCAGGGAAACTCTTGGCCATCTCGTCCACTTTGTCTCTGTAGGCCGCCATGACTTCGTTCCGAGCCTTGTATGTGCCAGCCACCTGCTGAGCGACAAGGTCAGAGTCTCCACAACACATTATGTGTTGTACGCCGATCTCCTTAGCGACGCGTAGCCCGTGCAGTAGCGCTTCATACTCTGCGATGTTGTTGGTGGTGGGGAAGTGGATTTGGAGGACATAGCTAAGCTCATCTCCCTTAGGAGATTTGAGCGTGACTCCAGCCCCCGAGTCATGTAGCAGCTTTGATCCATCAAAGTGCATCACCCAATGCTCTGGTTACGGGACAGGCGTTGTCTCCTGCGCCTCCTTCCAATCCACCATAAATTCCGCCAAAGCCTGAGACTTGATGGCGGTGCGAGGCTTATAGTCGATGTCGAAGGAGGCTAGTTTAATACCCCACTTTGCAACTCGTCTCGTTGCATCGCTGTTGTTGATGATGTCCTTCAGTGGAGCCTTGCTCACCACTATGATCTTATGGTCATAGAAGTAATGCCGTAACTTACGAGAAGCTAGGAAAACTTCGTATGCCAACTTTTGGTAGTGAGGGTAGCGCTGCTTGGATTCCGTCAGGACCTTGCTGACATAGTAGACTGGTCTCTGTACGCCGTACTCATGTGCTTCTTCCTTGCGTTCTACCACGATGACGATGCTGATGACCCTGTTGGTTGCCGCCATGTAAAGTAACATGGGTTCCTGGTCTTCGGGAGCTGCTAGAACTGGTGCAGTGGATAACACTCTCTTCAGATCCTTGAGCGTAGCGTCTGCCTCGTTGGTCCAAACGAATTCATCTGATTTCTTCATCAGCTTATAGAGTGGCAAAGCCTTCTCGCCAAGATGACTGATGAATCTGCTCACTGCTACCATGCAGCCTGTGACTCGCTGTACGTCCTTCAAGTCATTAGGCCGGGAGATTTCAAGGATGGCCTTGATTTTCTCTGGGTTAACTTCAATACCGCGGTGGGAGACGATGAATCTTAGGAGCTATCCAGCTGGTACCCCAAAGACGCACTTCGTGGGGTTGAGCATCATATTATATTTCCTTAGATTGTTGAAGGTCTCCTGCAAATCCGCTATGAGGTTATCCTGCTTCTTGGACATGACTGTTGGGGATATACCAAATAGGTATACTAGCGACATAGTCCTAAACTAGCAAGCCAGGGTGGCCCATTAGGGTGGTATGGCGGATTGCCTACCGGGCGGCCCAGTTGCTGGAGAAACCATGGCGGTACTTGACGCAGGAGCTCATGGCGGATCCGGAGACAAGCCCATGGCGGGTTGCCTTGTAGTACACGCATAGGACTTAGTCTAGGACTCCAAGTTGTATCCGCTCCGGTACCATCGTGTTGCCCATGCCAGGCGCCTTTATAAGTAGGCGTGGAGGAGCCCTTGAGGCACAGCTTTGACATATGGCCAATTGCATAGCGAAACAGCCAACCTCATCATTGTAACCGAGCACTTGTTGTCACATAGTAAATTATAGCAGCACGTAGGGTCTCGCCACCGTTGCGGGATCTAAAGCTGGGTAAACTCGTGCTACCACAGTCCCGGATCGCTCCGTCATGTTCACCCCCTTCCACAAACCGCCATACACCTACCCCTATGGCAGATCTGTTGACGAAACCACGACAGTTGGCGCCCACCGTGGGGAAAAATGCGTCAGGAGCACGGATCCAAGCGGGATCCGCCTTTGCAGGCATCAGCAACACCGTCACCATCGGGCGCGTCCTCTACGATTCCGGCTTCCCCATCGTCCCAGCGGATAACCTTTGGGTGCCGGCTAGAGAAGACCCCACTCGATTCACCATCGTTCCGATCGGAGACATCCATATCTTCATCGGAGAGACAAACCCTACCCCCGCTACGGAAACCAATTTCCGGCAGATTGGTATGGCTGAAACCCCCAAACGGACCGCTTTCGAGCTGGATACGGAGGAGGAATCGTCTGATCTGGAACTTTCTAAGTCATCCAGATCGGATCTGAAAACTAATCCCACCCAACCCGCCCTAGAGGTGGAGGAAGTGGTGGATGACCGCTATGAATCTGCCATGAGTAATCTGGCGTTAGAGACACCACGGTACTGCCTTGTTGCTTTCACATGTATCACTTCGGGATCTACCTCCAATGGAGAAGATAGCCCAGGTGAATCCATCCTAGAGGCACTTAACAAAAGTGGTGAATCGGATGACTGGGATAGCAAAGGCTATGATTCTGATCACTATGACGCCGCCATGAGAAGGATCAAGGCGGAATTAGCTCAGCAAGCACTTGAAGAGCAGAACGCAGCCGCCAAGCAGGTGTTCATGACCAACAAAGGAGATGACGCTGGGCAGACAACCGGTGATCCGCCATCTCAGGCAGCCCATGACGGAGATGCCGACAAAGAGTAGGGTAACCCGCCACCAGCCGCCGATCCCGCCACGGAACAACTTCCCGAGATTCAAGGCGGCCCCAGGCCTCTGCAACCCGCCATCCCCGAGGTGCATCACCCAGAAGACTTCACGACCCCGCTGGACAAGGTCGTCTATGGAACCCTAGCAGATCCAATCACCCCTGACTATGTCAGAGACGTGAACGATCTCGAGAAGAAAAGGCGAGCAATCCTCAAAGAAGCAAAGCGAGTCGAGAAGATGGGCAAAAAGTTAGATGGCGACATTGCTAAAGCTCAAGACACGCTGAAGCGCGCAAGGAACATGGAGGAGAAGTACGTTACTCTCATCCAGAACCAAATGAACGAGGGAGGCGACCCGCAGCTGGTGCAAAACCTTGAGTTCACCATGCCAACCGCAGAAACTCTGGCCAGGATGTATATCAAGAATCCACCATATGTGGACAAGAACCGCGATGAAGTCAGGGCTACGCCCGTAGAGAACATCGTGGCGGCAAAGGAGCTATTGGAGCATAATAAAAGCCTAGCAGCCCTAGAGACGGCGGTAAAACTGATGACCAAAGCATTGGTACAGCAGGAGAAAGCTACGTCGTCTCGATGGCTTGAATCTGATCCCGTGCTATGCAGGTCCAGCACTGCCTCCAAGGCTCGGGGTACTGGCAATTATGGTACACGTCCTGATAACGAATCTCATACCGGATCCTCAGAAGTCCGAAGAAGAGAAGCTCGCAACAGGGGAAATGCCATCCCAATATCTTCCGATGACAAGCCACATGGCAAGGGCCCACAGAGAAATCCATCACCACCTCGCAATAATTACCCTGCCTATGGATACCAGCAAGACAATCCTGCTCCCCGCCATAAGACCAACATGCCGCCACCAAAGTATAAGACGTTCGAAATCCCAAAGGGAGGAATCGTAATACGCGACAATGATGGCAAGCGAGGACGAAGCCGTGACGCCGGACGCAGAGACGATCCGCCATGATGGGAAGCCAGTCGAGACGGTGGATCCAAGCAAAGGGAACGATCTCGCCATGACGACGGCACGCACCGCAGCGGCGACAAGGATAAGCATCGCTCTTCCCACCGCCACGATGACAAAGGGCAAGGCTCCCGCCGCCATGACGATGATCCATCTCCACAAAGAGCAGAGGGAAGCCATCGTAGTTGCAGAGATCAATCACAGCATGGCGAGAGTAAAAGACGTGACCCTTCGCCATCTCCACCAGCCAGCCCCCATGGCGGCGGCGGTGGCGGCGGTGGCCCAGCAAAATCACGCAACTCTCGCAAGGATCCGCAGGACCAGAAGCCCTACGACGCGCGTACCCTCCTAAATGAGATTGCCAAGTCTCAAACAGCCTTCTTCCTCGGCCCAAAGTGCTTTGGACAACGGATCCGTGATTAACCCATCCCGCATGGGTTCAAAATCAAGAAAAACATCCGCCAGTACAATGGAGTCGATAGGCCTCTAACTTGGCTACAAGACTACTTCAACGCAGTGCAGTTCGCAGGGGGATCGCCCAATGTTGATGTCCGCTAAATGCCCCTGATGCTATCTGGCACAGCGCGGCAGTGGATCAACGACTTGGCGGAAAATTCCATCCAAACCTGGTTCGACATGCAGACTGCGTTCACCAAAAATTTCGAGGGTACCTACAAAAGACCTCATAATATTTGTGACCTCCAAAGGTGCCAGCGGGCTGATGACGAGACCTCCCGAACTTTCCTTGCGCGATGGCTAGATATGAAGAACTCCTGTGAAGGGGTTACCGACGAATCCGCCATCCTCGCGTTCATCGACAGTTTGGAGAGAGGCCAGCTGCTTTGCCATCGTCTGTTGCGAGAGAGGAACGAAGGGAAATTAACTCTAAATTATATGATCACCATTACAAGTAACTATGCGGCCGCCGATGACGACGCCCGCGAATCTCTTAAGGCTTCCGCCATCCAGAATACTGGAAAGCGGAACAATAGCAATAAACGGAAGAATCCGCCAGAAGAGCAGCAAACCCCCGATATGGTGGCCACAACCTTCGCCGATAAGGGTCAAAGCAGCCAGCGTGGCAGAGGACGCGGTACTAGCAGTGGCCAGCCGCAGAGCTCTACAGCTCCCGCTTCGGTGCCATCCGCCCCCATGTCCTATGATGAGTACCGCGATATGCCATGCTTCGCCCATCGAGACGCTTCAGGGAAGTGCAATCACACCAACCGGAACTGCAAATTTGTCAATGACATCAAGGCGGACCAAGAAGCTGGCTACAAGTGCAACCGGCAACAACGGCCTCGTGGCAAAGGAAAAGCGGACAAGGACAAGGAATCCAAGGATGGCAGTGATATGGATGATGACCCTGCGTCCAAACCCGCTGAAAAGGCAGAGGGTGGGGCTGGCATGAGCAACCCATTCAAAAACATCAATAAAAAGGGAGCTTTTCACACGTTCCTTGGACCCCCCACGGCTAAGGCACAGCGAGCTGCTATGCGTGGATGTTGCGTCCGATTTGATCCGCCAGGCACTTTTGCATGGTGCCTTGGTACGTCGCTCCTGCGTTCTTCAGACCGAATGGCATTGTCACATAGCAATATGTACCATAAGGTGTTACAAACGAGGTAGCGAGCTGATCAGACTCCTTCATCTTGATCTGGTGGTAACCCGAGTAGGCATCTAAGAAACACAGCAGCTCCGATCCCGCCATCGAGTCAATGACTTGGTCAATGCGCGGCAAGGGAAAAGGATCTTTGGGACACGCTTTGTCCAGGCCGGTGTAATCTACACACATGCGCAGAACCTTTGTATTTTTCTTTGGAACTAGTACGGGATTCGCCACCCACTTTGTATGGATTACTTCTTTGATGAAGCCTGCTTTCAACAGCTTGGAAATTTCCTTTGCTATGGCGCGGCGCTTTTCATCTCCGAAGCGTCTCATTGCTTGTCTTACTGGCTTGGAGCCAGGAATTATTTGCAGGGCATGCTCGGCGAGTTCCCTGGGTACACATGTCATGTCAGATGGCTGCCATGCGAAGATGTCCCAGTTCTCACGGAGGAACTCGATGAGTGCGCTTTCCTATTTGGGGGACAAGTTTGTCCCTATCGAGGTGGTCTTGGCGGCATCGCCAGCGACAAGTTCCACCTGCTTTATATCAACTGTAGGCTTGAAGGTGGGCGGGGAGGCGGATACTTCCTGCTTAGATGCCGGCATCTCCGCGGGGTCTGTGGCGGCAAGGATTTCCTTGAACTCCTCGCTGATTAACACTGCTTCCGCGAAGGCGGCTTCTCCGTCCTCGCACTCCTTGGCCTTCCTGAAGCTGCCATAAACTGTGATGATGCCTTCAGGTCCTGGCATTTTCAGCTGGTTGTAGATGTAGCATGGCCTGGCATGAAAGCTGTGGAAGGCGGGGCGGCCGAAGATCACGTGGTATGTACTCTTGAAAGGGACCACCTCAAAGGTTATGGGCTCTTCGCGGTAATTATTTTCATCGCCGAAGGCGACCTTGAGGGTGATGGACCCGAGGGACTTTGCTTGGCGGGCAGGAACCACTCCATAGAAAGTGACAGCACTATGGCGGAGTTGGGTCTTGGTAAGGCCTAGCTTTGTCAGGGTTTCCACATACATGATGTTCAGGCTACTTCCGCCATCCATCAGGCACTTGGAGAACTCGTAGCCTTGGATCAGGGGGTTAACCACCATGGCGTAGTATCCATCCGGAATGTGCTCTGGGTGATCGTTGCGGCTCCATTGCACCGGCATCTCGGACCATCGGACGTACTGGTGGACCTTAGGTATGGTGGCATTTAGGGAGCACATGGCGGCTCGCTGTGCCTTAGCCGTGGGAGGTCCAAGGAAGGTGTGGAATGCTCCCTTCTTGGTGCTCTTGTATGGGTTGCCCGTGCCAGTTCCACCCTCTGCCTTTTCGGCGGGTTTTGGCACAGGGTCTTCATCCATGTCACTGCTATCCTTGGACTCCTTTTCCTTGTCCGCTTTTCCTTTGCCACGAGGCCGTTGTCGCCGGGTGCATTTGTAGCCAGCTTCTTGATCCGCCTTGATGTCGTTGACAAACTTGCAGTTCCAGTTGGTGTGATTGCACTTTCCTGAAGCGTCCCGATGGGCGAAGCACGGCATGTCGCGGTATTCGTCGTAGGACACAGGTGCAGCTGGCGCCGTAGCGGAAGCTGGGGAGCTTCATGGCTGGCCGCTGCTAAAACCTCGTCCCCGGCCGCGTTGGCTGCTCTGTCCCTTGTCGGAGAAGGTTGTGGCCACCATGTCCGGAGTTTGCTGCTCTTCTGGCGGATTTTTCCGTTTATTGCTACTGTTCTGCTTTCCAGTGTTGTGGATGGCGGAAGCCTTCAGAGATTTGCGGGCGTCGTCATCAGCGGCCGCGTAGTTGCTTGCAATGGTGATCATGGAATTTAGGGTTAGTTTCCCTTCATTCCTTTCTCGTAACAGGCGATGGCGGAGCAGCTGGCCTCTCTCCAGACTATCGATGAGCGCAAGGATGGCAGATTCGTCGGTAACCCCTTCGCAGGAGTTCTTCATATCGAGCCATCATGCGAGGAAAGTTTGGGAGGTCTCGTCATCTACTCGCCGGCACCGTTGGAGGTCACCTATATTGTGAGGTCTCTTGTAGGTACCCTCGAAGTTTTCAGTAAACACAGTCTGCATATCGAACCAGGTTTGGATGGAATTTTTTGCCAAGTCATTGATCCACTGCCGCGCTGTCCTGGATAACATCTGGGGCAGATAGCGGACAGCGACATTGGGTGATCCTCCTGCGAACTGCACTGCGTTTAAGTAATCTTGTAGCCAAGTTAAGGGCTATCGACTCCGTTGTACTGGCGGATGTTTTTCTTGATCTTGAACCCATGCGGGATGGGCTCATCACGGATCCATTTTCCAAAGCACTTCGGGCCGAGGAAGAAGGCTGTTTGAGACTTGGCAATCTCGTTTAGGTGGGTACGCGCGTTGTATGGCTTCTTGTCCTGCGGATCTTTTCGAGAGGCACGTGACCTGGCTAGGCCGCCACCGCCGCCGCCATGGGGGCTGCTTGGTGGGGATGGTGAAGGATCACGCCTTTTACTCTCGGCGTCCTGCGATGGATCTTTGCAACTGCGATGGCTTCCCTCTGCTCTTCGTGGAGCTGGATCATCGTCATGGCGGCGGGAGCCTTGCCCTTTGTCGTCGCGGCGGCGTGAAGAGCGATGCTTATCTTTATTGCCCTTGTGGTGCGCGCCATCATCATGGTGAGATAGTTCCCTATGCTTGGATCCGCCATTTCGACTGGTTTCACGTCGCGGCGGCTTGTCTCTCCGGCCAGCGTCACGACTCCTTCCCCGCTTTCCATCATTGTCGCGTATGACGATTCCTCCCTGTGGGATTTCGAACGTCTTATACTTTGGTGGTGGCATGTTGGTCTTATGGCGGGGTGGGACCTTGTCTTGGTGGTATCCGTACGCGGGATAGTTCTTGTGAGGTGGTGATGGATTCCTTTGCTGGCCTTTTCCATGTGGTCTATCGTCAGAGGATATTGGGATGGCGTTTGCCCTGCTGCGAGCTTCTCTTCTTCGGGCCTCGGAGGATTCGGTATGAGATTCGTTATCAGGGCGAGCACCATGATTGCCGTCGCCACAGGCCTATGAAGCAGTGCTGGACCGGCATAATGCAGGGTCAGATTCGAGCCTTCTTGAAGATGTAGCTTTCTCCTGCTGCACTAGTGCCTTGGTCATGAGCTTCACCGCTGTCTCTAGGGCTGCCGGGCTTTGGTTATTTTCCAATAGTTCCTTTGCTACCACGATGTTCTCAATGGGCATAGCCCTGACTTCATCGCGGTTCTTGTCCACGTATGGCGGATTCTTGATATACATCTTAGCCAGTGTTTCCGCGGTTGGCACGGTGAACTCAAGGTTTCGTGCTAACTGCGGGTCACCGCCCTCGTTCATTTGGTTCTGGATGAGGGTAACATACTTATCCTCCATGTTCCTTGCACGTTTAAGCGTGTCTTGAGCTTTAGCAATGTCACCATCCAGCTTTTCGCCCATCTTCTCGACTCGCTTTGCTTCTTTAAGGATTGCTCGCCTCTTCTGCTCGAGATCGTTCACGTCTCTGACATAGTCAGGGGTGATTGGGTCTCCTAGAGTTCCATAGACGACTTTGTCCAGCGGGGTCGTGAAGTTTTCTGGGTTATGTGCCGCGGGGGTGGCAGGTTGAAGAGGTCTGGGTCCGCCGTGAATCTCGGGCAGTTGTTCCGTGGCGGGATCAGCAGCTTGTGGCGGGATACCCTGCTCTTTGCTGGCATCTCCGTCAAGGGCTGCTTGAGATGGCGGATCACCGGTTCTCTGCCCAGCGTCATCTCCTTTGTTGGTCATGAACACCTGCTTGGCGGCTGCCTTCTGCTCTTCTAGTGCCTGTTGAGCTAACTCCGCCTCGATTCTTCTCATGGCGGCATCATAGTGATCAGAGTCATAGCCTTTGCTATCCCAGTCATCCAATTCACCACTTTCGTTAAGTGCCTCGAGGATGGATTCACCTGGGCTGTCATCTCCATTGGAGGCAGATCCCGAAGTGGTTCCTGCGAAAGCAATAAGGCAATACCGCGGTGCTTCTAACGCCAGATTGCTCATGGCGGATTCAGAGCAGTCCTCCACCACTTCCTCCACCTCTAGGGCGGGTTGGGTGGGATTGTTTTTTAGATCTGATCTAGATAACTTGGAAAGTTCCAGATCAGGTGATTCCTCCTCCGTATCCACCTCAAAAGTGGTCCATTTGGGGGTTTCAGCCATACCAATCCGCCGAAAATTTGTTTTCATGGCGGGGGTAAGGTCCGTTTCTCCGATGAAGATGTGGATGTCTCCGATCGAAACGACGGTGAATCGGGTAGGGTCTTCTCTAGCCGGCACCCAAAGGTTATCTGCTGGGATGATGGGGAAGCCGGAATCGTAGAGGACACGCCCGATGGCGACGGTGTCACCGATGCCTGCGAAGGTAGATCCCTCCTGGATCCGCGCTCCTGACGCGTTATGCCCCACGGTGGGCGCCAACTGTCGTGGTTTCGTCAACAGATCTGTCATAGGGGTAGGTGTATGGCAGTTTGTGGAAGGGGGTGAACACGGTGGACCGATCCGGGACGGTGGTAGCACAAATTTACCCAGCTTCAGATCCCGCAACGGTGGCGAGACCCTACGTGCTGCTATAATTCATTATATGGCAACAAGTGCTCGGTTACAATGATGAGGTTGGCTGTTTCGCTATGCGATTGGCCGTATGTCTAAGTTGTGCCTCAAGGGCTCTTCCACGCCGGCTTATAAAGGCGCCTGGCGTGGGCAACACGATGGTACCAGAGCGGATACAACTTGGAGTCCTAGACTAAGTCCTATGCGTGTACTACAAGGCAACCCGCCATGGGCTTGTCTGCGGATCTGCCATGAGCTCCTGCGTCCAATACCACCATGGTCTCTCCAGCAACTGGGCCTCCTGGTAGGCAATCCGCCATACCACCCTGATGGGCCACCCTGGCTTGCTGGTTTAGGACTACGTCGCTGGTATACCTATTTGGTATATCCCCAACAACATTTACAGGTGTGTGATACTTTTTTAATAGTTTCTCTGAAAAATATCTATACATTATTGCATGTGTACACATATCCATGATACAAAACACTAGTTTTTATTGGGGAATACTTATGATATAATGCGACAATATGCAAAACACCGGATGTGTTTATTATCTCCTCAAAATACTAAGCTCCCTAGAAATGGTGAACTGTGGTTGCTCCGAGTGGGGAGCTTGTTTTGGGGCTACATGTATCACATTGGGGGTTGCTTTTTTCTCCACATTGGTTGACTCATGTGTTGGTTAGCATATTTGGTTTACTCGTATGTCATAGAATCTCTATTGATATATTTAAACATACTAAAATAGATACAAACATGTATAAACACACTATAACTAAATTGTTTGTAGATGAATGTGACTTCTTTTTAAGTTTCGATATTTATTTGGTCTTGGTGCAATCAATTATGCCCACGTGACACAATTACAAAAATTAGATAACACATTTTGTTCTAAATAAAATTATGCTTTACCACTTATGTGTAATGATAGATGTTTGAATATGATAGTAGTGAAATTTAAGTTATGGGTTTAAGTGTGAATAGCCTTTGTTAGATAAGATAGAAAAAATAGATGTAAAGACTATATGAACAAAAAATAGTTTACATTTAGTGACATTGTGGTCTAAGTTATCAATATGAAAAGAATAAATATTTAGTATAAAAATTAAAATATGAATTATGGAAGATGTTATGTTCGGAACTAAATATCATAGAAATATTAGCATATTTTCTACAACAAATGTTATATGCATTTTTCAAGTTGAAATTTAATAAAATCATGAATACTAAGAATAATTAATGACTTAGAGGAGATTATCATGGACACTAATCTGATAGCGGGGACCTCCTTCTGTTCGCGGTTGTAGCAGTCTAAGGTGGCATGTTTGTCCTGCTAGTAGCGGTCTAAGAAACTCAGTAGAGCTGGGGAACTCTTTCAGCACACCTATTCGACCCAAATCTTCGGATGAAAATTCTCCCATCGACTCGACGAAGTTGCGCTGGCTAGACATCTTGATATTGAAATCTCAAAATCCAGAAAGCTATTAGAATTGGTACTAGAACTCAATGCACGATTGGATTGTGACGTCTTAGGTTTAGGTTTCTTACATGTATACACACTAGAATAGCACCTCAGTATAGTCTTTTTTTGTAAGATTAATCTAGGAACAAGTTTCAATGGCTCCCGACCTCATATGCACTGAGATTCATGGAAGCAGATCACGTTTTGGCTTGGTTGTGCCCTGATACGTCTCAAACGTATCTATAATTTTTGATGCTCCATGCTTGTTTATGCACCATTTGCTTTATGTTTTGTTACACTTCGTGGCGTTTTTATGCATTTTATAGAACTAACCTATTAACGAGATGCCACAGTGCCAGTTCCCTGTTTTTGCTATTTTTGTGTTTCAGAAAAGCTACACAAGAAATATTCTCGGAATTGGATGAAACAGAAGCCAGAATTCCTATTTTTCCCGACACGAGACGAAGTCCGAAGATGAGACAGAGGGGCACCAGAGGGCGGCCGCACCACACCATGGTGCAGGCCCACCCCTGGCTACGCCATGGCATGGTGTGGGTCCCCGGCCCACCTCCTGACGCCGCCCTTCCACCTATATAATCCCCTCGACGGGAAAACCTAAAGGACCAATCAATTTTCCACGAAACCTACTGCAAGCCGCCGCCATCGCCGATGCAAGATCGGGAGGGTCCAGAAGCTCTTCCTGCCATCCTGTCAGAGAGGGGAATCACCGCTGGAGGCCTTCTTCATCACCATGGTCGCCTCCGGAGTGATGTGTGAGTAGTCTACCTTGGACTATGAGTCCATAGCAGTAGCTAGATGGTTGTCATCTCCACCATGTGCTTCATGTTTAGATCTTGTGTGCTGTCTATCATGATCAAGATCATCGTTGTGTAATTCTACATATTGTGTTTGTTGGGATCCGATGAATATTGATACTATGTCAAGTTGAATTGTTGATTTATGATCTTCATGTTATCTCTATGTTGTTTATGATCTTGCATGCTCTCCGTTGCTAGTAGATATGTTGGCCGAGTAGATGCTAGTGACTCCAAGAGGGGGTATTTATGCTCGATAGTGGGTTCATGCCTCTAGTAATATGGGGGAGTGACAGAAACCTCTAAGGTTGTAGATGTGTTGTTGTTACTAGGGAGAAAACAACAATCTTGTGTTCAAGGACATTCGTATTGTTTACATTACACACTTTGCTTAAGGCGATAATCTGTTGCTTGCAACTTAATACCCAATGGTTGCTCGGACGACATCCGGAGGGTGGATTATTAGTCATAGATGCAGTTGGATTATGGTCTATGTATTATGTTGTAATGCCCAAGTGAATCTCATAGTGATCCTCATGACATTTGTACGCTATCTTTATTCTATCAGTTGCCCAACTGTAATTTGTTTACCCAGCATGTTGATATTTATCTTATGGAGAGACACCACTAGTGAACTGTAGACCCCGGTCCATTCTTTTACATTGCTATTACCGTTTACTATTTACTTTCTTTATTTACATTCTTGCAAACTACTATCTTTTACCACTCGATACGCTTAATCCTTTGTTTACAGCAAACCGGTGAGATTGACAACCTCATCGTAAGTTGGGACAAAGTACTTGGTTGTGTTGTGTGCAGGTTCCACGTTGCTGCTGGTGTAAAGCTACACCTTGGATAAGTTTCCTGGCGCCATTGTCCGGGGCTGTTGCAAAGCTAGCGGGCATCGACCTTCTAAAGTTTGGTTCTTTCTCCTACTGGTTCGATAAACCTTGGTTTCACAACTTAGGGAAGACTTGCTGCTATGCTCATCATAACCATCTCTTGGGGTTTTCCAATTGGGCGGTTATATACATATAAAACTCCTACATCAACACCGCACCACCAACAAGTTTTCTGGCGCCGTTGCCAGGGAGAAAGAAGATTTCTGCAAGGGGAGTCTCTCGCTTCCAACCTTTTACTTTGTTATTGTTTTGCTTTACTTTATTTTTCTTGCATCTTTTTATCAAAAATACAAAAAAATTAATTCCTTTATAGTTGTTATTTTTACTTGCCTGCTTTTTAGTCTTTCTAGAATGAGTAATCCTGAAGTTGAGGTTTGTACTTTTAAGCAACAAGGGGGAGAGAGTTTGAAAGATGCTTGGTACCAAATTAGTAACGCTCATCATAGGTGTACGAAGAAGCATTCTACCATGATCCTCGTTAGGAATTTTTATGTTGGTATATCTAGTTGGAATAGGTACGTTCTTGATACTCTTGCAGGAGGTAATTTTCTGGGTACTCCTGCTTTGGAAGCATGCACTTTAATTGAAAGTTTAGTAGGAGTATCACCTATTAATGTTGTTAAAACTGAGATCACTTTGGAGGAAGTTTTAGAAAAACTTAGCTCTTTAGAAAAAAGTTTGCCAAATATCCTTGATAACGCTAGCCAGGTCAATGAATCGATAGAAAGTATCGGTAAGAGAATCACTGTTTTAGAGGCTAGTACTACTCATGATAGTCAAAACCTTAGGATTGGTAAACTAGAGGAGTCTATGGAAACTTTAAATTCAATTTTCTCGTCTCTTAAGTTTAAGAAGGAGAAAGCTTTTGTTGGAAAAGAGCAAAAATTTATGTATGTTCCCAAGGTATCAGTGCCAAAACCGCAACATGTTTTTAAGATTGGTAAGACTTTTAGTTCAACTAAGAGTGAATTGCAGGTTGAATCATCTTCATAGGCTTCTAAAGTGCCTAGTGTGGTAAGTGGTGCTCTTGAGGAAACAATTGATCTTAATGCTTCATTTAAAAATACTTGATTTGCACTTTCTGCGCCTAGCTCAAAGGCGTTAAAGAAAAGCACTCTTGGGAGATAACCCAATGTTTTCTTTTCAGTACTTTTCTTTTATTTGAGTCTTGGAAGTTATTACTACTGTAATGACCTCTCCTTATCATTTTTATTTCATTTTTGTGCCAAGAAGAACCTCTAATTTGAGGGAGGTAAGATTTGGGGAAGTTGCTGTCTTGAAACCGATTTCTGCGCTGCACTGTAAAAATTCGTGAAAATTCTCAGAATAACTTTTTGATCTGAAATTTCTTGTGCGCATGCCCCAGGTTATTTCAAAACTTTCATTAGTTTTGCACTTTTCGATTTGAGCAACATAAGGTCCTTAAAAAAATCGATCTTTGTCAGCTATTCTATTTTGACAGATTCTGCCACTATTTGTGTTTGCCTCTTGATCGCTTTCTTTTTGAGTTCTTTTGATCACGAAACTTTTGAGGAAGTTGCTATAGTAGCTTATGCTTTAATGGATGGTATATTTGAGTTTGAAACTGAACCAAAAGAGTAGATTTACTATCATGCTTATACTAATGTTGCTAATAAAATTGTGTGAAGTTTTGTATGAAGGAAGTTTTCAAGTGTAGGGAAAGGAGAGTGATGAGATGAGATGAAGTATGGACAAAAGCTCAAGCTTGGAGATTCCCATGTCACCCCAAGAAATATCCAAGAGGTATAAGCGTCAAAGCTTGGGGATGCCCCCGAGGTACCCCTTCTTCATCGGCAAAAATCAGGTCACCTTTCAAGACACTATGGGTGTGTTTGGTAGCCTGCGTCAACTCAGAATTGTTATCTCGCCTCATACATGCTGTCCTTATACAAGCTCAGCTCAGATTTTTGCCTATGTTTGGTAGCCTGGGTTTGCTGAAACAAGTTGGACTAAGATGTTGTTTGGTGGCTTGTGTGAGCTGAGAAATGGTTTTGTCAAAATATATACACAGAGGTCCTTCAACAAAAAAGAAAAAAGCAATTGGGTCCTTAAATAAAAAAGCCATCTGGTCCTTGTGAGTTCATGTCATCGCTGGGAGGCGGAGCTTCGGCGTCGGCCGGAGGAGCTCGGGGTGGAGGAGCGCGGGATGGAGGAGTCCAGGGCAGAGGACCTGGAACGCCGGCCATAGGAGGTCGGGGCGGAGGAACTCCGGGACGGAGACACGCTGGGAGCGAAGGAAGGAGCTCCGCCAGGCGCCAGGAGGTTGACCTCCTCCAACCGCCGCCGCCATGCAATAGGAACCCTAGATCCGATGGGATGGAGTCGAATCTGCATGCGAAGACGGTTAGCGACCCGTTCCTGGTGGTGGCCTCGTGAAGATCTGACTAGACGCGCTCCAGAAGCTCGAGTTCGCCGGAGATTTCATGGCGGCTAGCTCGGGGGGGTGGGCGACGAATTTGGGACGAGCTTTGGGCGAGGAGCTCGGGCGGAGACGAGAGACTAGGGGGGAGGAAACGAATGAGAGGGGAGAAGGGCTCGGGGCGGTGACCCTGCAGGCCCGCGCGGGGGAATTTTTTGGGCGAGGTCAGCCGGGCTGGGTTGCGAAGCTCGATTCGAGCTTATCTCCCCACCCAGACTGAGGGGCTATTTTCGTATGAAGTGGGCATAGCTCAACACACCCGACCCGACCTACCAAACAACTAACAGTTGATTGAGGTCGGAAATTTTGTGTCCAACCGACCTACCAAACACACCCTATATTTTTATTGCTTCATGTACTATGCGTTTTTCTTGGAGCGTTTTTACTTTCGCTTTCAGTTTTCTTTTGTTTTGTTTTCTGCAATAAATGGTTGGACCCCAACAAATTTCTTTTGGAGAAGACACACTCTGTTCTTCATTGCCAAGAACACTCTAGTTTTAACTCTTATCGTTCAACGAGTGTTCTCTTTTTCTAGAACTGCGTTTAGCTTTTGTTTTTCGCCTTGGTTTTTGTTCAGATCTTGTTATATCTTTGCATCAAGGTGTATTTAGACCACTGGTCTATGTTGTTTTTCATCTCAAAGAGTGGTTTCAAAAATATTGAATGGTGTTGGAAAAGAGAAAAAGTTTCATGCCTATAGTGGTACAAATGGGAGCTTGTTTAGATTGTGACTTAGACTTTTGCATGTCATGCTTGATGTTATATTGATAGTCTACTTAGTGGTTTTTGCTGTAGCATGACTTGTCTCAAATGACTGAGATTGCTTAATGCGCCTTTGAAAGAATCATGCGTTGTTTTTGTTATATGGGAGCATATTATTGTGGTTTTCTCCTTTGATGCTTTATTTGGGTTGACTTGGCGCATGCTTACAACATGTTTGACTCTACCAAGTCACCATAAGCCTCTATGATCATTTGGTTTTTGACTTATGATACCACTTTATGCTTTGGTTAATGATGTTTTGTCGCTATGCATGATTATGGCCGTTATTGCTCTCTTAGTTGGTCGCTCCCAGTCTTTTGCTAGCCTTCATTTTGTACTGAGAGGGAATACTTCTCGTGCATCCAACTCCCAAAAACCAAGTTTCCCAAAGAGTCCACTATAAATTCCTATGCATGGTATTTGCAAGCCATTCCAAGTAAATTTTCATGTGCTACCTTTCAAAAAACCTTCAAAATACTTCTCATTTTGAGACACTGTTTTCAGCTCATGGGGACGTAGTGGTCGGATTTGCTATCTTCCATATTGTTTTATTCCAAAAAAAAGAAAAAAAAAGAAAAAAAGAAAAAAAAGGCACTCCTCCATGGTATGTGAAAGTTGGTGGGCACCCGATGGAATCGGTTAGCCATGGTTTGTGAAAGGAAAAGTGGGGAGGAGTGCCAAGCTTTATAAAAGAGCACTAAAGTGTCAATCTTTCTCTCAAAAACTTGCTTTGTATGGAAGATAGTAAGAACCCCATTGCCAGTCGTTGACAAGAACAACCACCTCTCAAAACAAGTTTTTATCTCTCTGTTTTACAAATGAAAAGCTCTAGCACATGTTTAATCACTGCTTCCCTCTGCGAAGGACCTTTCTTTTACTTTTATGTTGAGTCTCCACCTTCTACCTTTATGCACCTTCTAAGAGAGCATAGTTGTCATTCTGAGTTTAATGTGCATAGTCCCAAATTTTATTATTGATTGATTCATGATTATGGTTTTGCTTGTTCTTAAATTATTTGTATCTAGTCGCCCTCTTAAACTTGAAGGTGTCCTATGTATTTATGTTTTGCTATTCCATGAGGGACAAGCTGAAAACCACTTTGCTATGTTTTTCTATATGGTTGAAACACACACTTGACTTTCAATGTTTCGTTACTCATGATCTTTTGTTTATGTTATTTTTCATGTTATAACATGGTTGCTAAGTTTTATTGTCAAGATTATGTCTTTTATGCCCATGTTTAGAGTACTTTGATCTCAGAACTCAATGCTTGACATCATTGATCAAGATTGTGATGGTGCATGTCACCTCAAAAATTATTGTTTTATTATCACTTACCTACTCGAGGACGAGCAGGAGTTGAGCTTGGGGATGCTTGATACGTCTCAAACGTATCTATAATTTTTGATGCTCCATGTTTGTTTATGCACCATTTGCTTTGTGTTTTGTTACACTTCGTGGCATTTTTATGCATTTTATAGAACTAACCTATTAACGAGATGTGATGTCTACGCACGCGTCTGTTCTTGTAGACAGTGTTGGGCCTCCAAGTGCAGAGGTTTGTAGAGCAGCAGCAAGTTTCCCTTAAGTGGATCACCCAATGTTTATCGAACTCAGGGAGAAAGAGGTCAAAGCTATCCCTCTCAAGCAACCCTGCAATTACGATACAGAAAGTCTCTTGTGTCCCCAACACACCCAATACACTTGTCAGATGTATAGGTGCACTAGTTCGGCGAAGAGATAGTGTAATACAAGTGGTATGGATGATTACAAGTAGTAAATACAATCTGGAATAAAAATGGCAGCAAGCAAACAAGTAACAAAACAGCGAGTAAACGGTGTGCAAAGCTTGGAAACAAGGCCTAGGGATCATACTTTCACTAGTGGAAACACTCCCAACAAATATAACATAATTGAACAAATAAATAACTTCTCTTCACTATGCTACTCTAAATTACTCTCCTATTGAATAACACTAATCATTGCGTAGGGCTACGAAGCACTCCTCAAAGTTCATCAAGTACTTGACAAACGCCACTCATAGAGATATCCAAATCAAATCACAACTCAAGATAGATATTATTGCAACTTAGACCAAGTACTAACATGGTGCACACACTGTCAACATTACACCATGAAAGGAGGAATAGATCACTTCAATACTATCATAGTTATAATTATTCTCATAATCCACAAGAGATCACAATCGTAGCCTAGACCAAGTACCACCATGATGCACGCACTGTCACCGTTACACCATGGCAGGAGGAATAGAGTACTTTAATAACACACTAGAGTACACATAATGAAGAAGAGTAACATCTACTTATTCAACATGATACAAAGCTCACGATCACATAAAGATCACATCATGGGAGAGAGAGGTGAACCACATAGCTACCGGTAGAGCCCTCAGCCCCGGGGATGAACTACTCCCTCCTTATCATAGGAGACAGCAAGGTTGATGGAGATGGCGGTGAGGTCGATGGAGACGGCGGAGACGGCGATGGAGACCGATGGAGATGGCTCCGGGGGCACTTCCCCATCCTGGCAAGGTGCCAAAATAGAGACTTCTGTCCCCCAAAATTTGTCTTCGACGGCGGCAGCGCTGCGGAACTGTTCTGGAAATTTCGCCGACTCCCCTAGGGTTTTCCGTCCCGAGGCTTTATATAGGCGAAGGGGCGTTGTCAGGGGGCAGCCAGGGGCTCCTCACACCAGGTGGGCGCGGCCAGGGGCTGGGCCGCGCCCCCTACGTGTGAGGGCGGCCTCTGGCCCCCCTCCGGCTCTCTTTCGGTCTTCGGGAAGCTTCCGGGAAAAATAAGACTTCTGGAACTTGTTTCGTCCAATTCCAAGAATATTTCCTGTGTAGCTTTTCTGAAACACAAAAACAGCAGAAAACAGAGAACTGGTACTATGGCATCTTGTCAATAGGTTAGTTCCGTAAATCGCATAAAAACGCCACGAAGTGTAACGAAACACAAGGCAAATGGTGCAAAAACAAGCATGGAGCATCAAAAATTATAGATACGTTTGAGACGTATCAAGATGCCACAGTGCCAGTTCCCTGTTTTTGCTATTTTTGTGTTTCAGAAAACCTACATAGGAAATATTCTCGGAATTGGACAAAACAAAAGCTAGAATTCCTATTTTCCCGACACGAGACGAAGTCCAAAGATGAGACGGAGGGGCACCAGAGGGCGGCTACACCACACCATGGCGCGGGCCCACCCCTGGCCGTGCCATGGCATGGTGTGGGCCCCTGGCCCACCTCCTGACGCCGCCCTTCCGCCTATATAATCCCCTCGACGGGAAAACCTAAAGGACCGATCAATTTTCCACAAAACCTACTGCAAGCTGCCGCCGTAGTCGACGCGAGATCGGGAGGGTCCAGAAGCTCTTTCCG
Organism: Dactylis glomerata; assembly: GCA_007115705.1. NCBI lineage: Eukaryota > Viridiplantae > Streptophyta > Magnoliopsida > Poales > Poaceae > Dactylis > Dactylis glomerata. The sequence goes on along the minus strand of QXEO01000791.1, from coordinate 1,358,033 downwards.
GCACCCTGCCGGAGAGGGGAATCACCGCTCGAGGCCTTCTTCATCACCATGGTCGCCTCCGGAGTGATGTGTGAGTAATCTACCTTGGACTACGGGTCCATAGCAGTAGCTAGATGGTTGTCATCTCCACCATGTGCTTCATGTTTAGATCTTGTGAGCTGCCTATCATGATCAAGATCATCGTTGTGTAATTCTACATGTTGTGTTTGTTGGGATCCGATGAATATTGGTACTATGTCAAGTTGAATTGTTGATTTATGATCTTTATGTTATCTCTATGTTATTTATGATCTTGCATGCTCTCCTTTGCTAGTAGATATCTTGGCCGAGTAGATGCTAGTGACTCCAAGAGGGGGTATTTATGCTCGATAGTGGGTTCATGCCTCTAGTAATCTGGGGGAGTGACAGAAACCTCTAAGGTTGTAGATGTGATGTTGCTACTAGGGAGAAAACAACAATCTTGTGTTCAAGGACATTCGTATTGTTTACATTACACACTTTGCTTAAGGCGATAATCTGTTGCTTGCAACTTAATACCCAATGATTGCTCGGACGACATCCGAAGGGTGGATTATTAGTCATAGATGCAGTTGGGTTATGGTCTATGTATTATGTTGTAATGCCCAAGTGAATCTCATAGTGATCCTCATGACATTTATACGCTATCTTTATTCTATCAATTGCCCAACTGTAATTTGTTTACCCAACATGTTGTTATTTATTTTATGGAGAGACACCACTAGTGAACTGTGGACCCCGGTCCATTCTTTTAAATTGCTATAACCATTTACTATTTACTTGCTTTATTTACATTCTTGCAAACTACTATCTTTTACCACTCGATACGCTTAATCCTTTATTTGCAGCAAACCCGTGAGATTGACAACCTCATCGTAAGTTGGGACAAAGTACTTGGTTGTATTGTGTGCAGGTTCCATGTTGCTGCTGGTGTAAAGCTACACCTTGGACAAGTTTCCTGGCGCCATTGTCCGGGGCTGTTGCAAAGCTAGCGGGCATCGACCTTCTGAAGTTTGGTTCTTTCTCCTACTGGTTCGATAAACCTTGGTTTCACAACTGAGGGAAGACTTTGTATTGTGCTCATCATAACCTTCTCTTGGGGTTTTCCAACTGGGCAGTTATATACATATAAAACTCCTACATCAACACCGCACCACCATGCCCCACTTATCTTCTTATCAACTTGCGAGCTATTCCCCCATTTATTTGGTATTTAACTCTGTGGAGCAGGAAACCTTGTTTTGTGTAGTTTTGCGTTAAAAGGATCCAATCTTTTTCGAGGACCAGTTTTTGGGGAATTCAAGCTGCCCTTGAAGAAGAAGTGGACCAGAAGACCACGGAGGCCCAAGATAGGGCCCACCATGCGGGCAGGACCCTAGGACACATAGTGGAGCCCACCCGGAGCCTCGTGGCTCCTTTCACCTCTATCTTGGCGGCTATGGACTTCCCTTGACCTAAAAAATGCACATATATATACCCCCTAGGATTTTATTTTGCGACGGACGGATGAGGAGATTGAAAACCAAGAAACAGAGAGACAGAAGTTTGCTGCCGAAGGACTTTGGAGGGGAAACGCCATCGAATCACCTCTGATTGGCTCTACCCCCTTTGACATCATCATAATCATCATGTACATGAATATCTTCATCCAATCCCTGCTGTAATATCTTCACAAACATGATATTTGTAACGCCCCACCTTTGGACTAAGGTGGAACACCTGTGTTATGTGCTATTCCCTGGATCACTGATAGCACCACAGAACAAAATGTAGTATTCATTGCAAAGTATCAAAGATTACAATGAAGATCCAGATACATAAGTCTTTAAACTTATAAACCAGCTTAGTCACATGGACTAGCTCAAATGACAGAGTTCAACACATCACAAACATAGCAGAAACTAAGGTAGCAGTGAGCCTCCATCTTCACCATGTGCCACAGGCAGTCATGTTGGAATGTAGACTCGAGATCCTATCAACTTACTCCTCCTCAGAAAATCTTGCACATTTGAATATGCAGCCCCATGAATGGGGGGTCAGTACAATGATGTACTAGTAAATGACACATATTTGGTGGCTTTTGTGAAAGAACTAGCTACATGATATTTGGCTGGTGGATCTCATAAGCTGCTTTGCATAAAGCCAATTTTATCCTAAAATCCTTTTCAAACTTTCTTTCAAAATTTTAGTTTATAAGGGTCAAGACAACCCCCATACATTACATACTGGCCGGTATGTAGTTCTGGGCGAAACTCAACAAAGTTGGAACATCAGAAACCACCACCCCTCGGAGTGTATGACCCTGAGCTCCTGCCTAAGGGTTTCCAGTCAAGTTTTAAAGCATTCAGAAAAGGTGATGAGATTCTTCCGTACATTCCATGTCTAGAGACTCAAATTGTCCATAACCGGGGACACGGCTAATCGATTAGTTTGACACCTTGCAGGGGTTGTGCACTTTCACCTTAAGACTCATTCTACCCAGAGAGAAGAATGAGACAAGACCTTTCAGAAGGAGAGAGCAACCATACTGGCAAGATTCGTTCCCATCCTATAATTCTGCTACCAGCCCATATCTTGCACACAAGTTGAACCCTCACATCTTAATCAGTCAAGACAGAGCCCATATTGTCATAAGGCTGCACTGGAAGTACTCTAAGGCATGGAAGACATGGTAACCTCTTTATTCCTGAGTGGCATTCTACAAGTGTACTCCTGGGGTTCACCCCATCCTCTGGGAGGCATGAGGCCCCAGAAGACACTCAACTTCGCCTCCATCAACAAACCAATCCACCCAGGTGTTTCATTTTAGTTGAAGTTCTTAATTTGTTCACAAAACACTTTTAACAAGTGATCATAGCATGGCATCAATATTTTTCAAAGTATTTACCATCCTAACAGGTGGGGTTTTAAGGATAGCTACACACTACTAGGATCTAAGCATTTTATAAAATAGTTGAATATTCCACCTATCATGCATACTACTGAAAACACTAATGCAGTAGTAAAAGTGGGCAGAAGCATGTGTGTCACTTGCCTTTTGAAGTTTAAACCCTTTCTCTTCTCTCAACAAAATGTATGGCTCTTTAAACCAATCTATAATATAGAGATATACAAAGTAAACACATCACTCCAAAAACAACAAATCAAGCAAGACAAGCAAATGAAAAGGATTGGTTTAACATTTTAAATTTCTTATGATTTCTGTGATGAGAGAGATATGGCTTGAAGCTTGGCTTACAAGATATGGATTGAGAGTTTGGATGGCAAGTCAAGTGATTGGAAAGGATTGATCCTCCAAGATTACAATGTAATGATAAAATCTTATGCTTTGCATAAGCATGGTTAGGGTTTAAAGATGACTCATGTGAATGGATTCACAAAAGTATAGATTAGTGCAACTAGAACTTTACTGAATAAAGTGTGACAACACTTACTCAAATGGTATAGGTTACACATAGACTTGGGCATATATTGGTGGTACATTGAATTACTCAATTAACTTTTCTGTAGATTGAATAGTTCAATATAAACCAATATGATCAAGTTGGCATGGGGTTAAACAAGTATGAAGGGTATTTAGAAAGATGGTAGCTTGGATCAAGGATGATATTGGATTAGAATGGTTTAGGATAAATTTGATATGGGTTAGAGTGTGACACCACAAGTGTAAAGGAGAATTCAAATTGAGATACATTGAATTACTCAATTTACTCAGGTGTAAATTGAATATTATGAAATTAAGCCCATAAGAATAAGATGGCATGATATTGGGTGATGTTACAAGGTCAACATGATAGTGATAAATGGGTATGGTCATAAGATTCACTTTTGTAAAAGGAATCATATTGATAGGAATTATAGAATCAATCTTATGCTGAAAATACTCAAATCCTCATATTTGAATTTGAATATTTACAAAGGATTTCAATTAATTTGGACAGTGATGCTACTGGATGGGGACAGTAAAACAAAGTTGCTGCAATTGGATTCCTCCCAAAATCATTTTTAGAAATCAAATTATGATCAAAGTAGTGATTTGGTTAGATTTGAATGCACCAAGTTTGTGCACGTATCAACTTTGGTGTTTCTTGATTCTAAAGTGTTCTATATGTTCTGAGGAATCCATAGACTACAAATTTGTTATTTTTGAATAACCAGAGCAAAAGATATGAATTAATTGGTGCTAATATGCAATTTAAACCATTTAAAATTTGGTTCAAAATTTTGTACAGTACCCATGTGATATTACTGCATAGTTGGATACTACACATTCCAAGGAATCAATTGATATAAAATTTGTAATTTTTGGACTTGTAGATTATGTTATATGCATTTTACAAGATCAGGACAAATTATGTGGTTTGAATTTCAAATTTGAAATCAAACTTGACCGGGTTTGACTGGGGCTGACCGGTCTGGCTACGTGGCGTGATTCTATTGGGCAATACCGATTCGGAAGAGTTTCTAATCCTGGCCGTAGGAATTAGATCCGAAGGACAGAGGTGAACAGGGGGGGATTGCTCACCGGCGAGTCCAACTCCGGCGACTTGCGGCACTGACAGACGACGGCGAGGTCGCTCCGGTGATCGTCGGCGGCGGTGGAGTAGCGTACGGTCTGCAGGAATGGATGGCGAGTTCGAAAGTTTGGTCGGTGACGACAGAGGTGTCCTGTGGCGACGGGGAACGGTGGCCAGAGAAGCTTCTCGTGGTGGTGGTCTTCGGGTGACTACGGCGATGTCGATTGAATGCGAAATCGGATGAATAGATGGCGTCAGGAGGTGCGCGTGATCAAATGGAGGAGAACGGTACCAATTAGGGGCGGTGGCTTGCCTCGAGGTGGTCGGAATCGAGGAAGTACTATGGCAGATTTGTGGAGTTCCGGCGAGGAATATCACCGCATCGTGGCGGCGGTTTTCTGCAAAAAACATAGGGAAAAGAGAGAGGAGTCCGGGGAAAAGAGAAGGGCGTCGTCCAGGAGGCAGTTGGACTCTGAATGAGTGGGGGACAAAGGGGAGTTCGTCAGCGGTTTCCAGAGAAGAGGAGGGCGGTTCCAGGGTAGGGGAGATGCTGACTAGTGGGGTTCCCCTATCAGTGCGGAAGAAAAGAAAAAGGGGGAGAGAGAGAGCGTGCGGGTGGGCTGCTGCGGGATCGGGCTGGGCTGGCCTTGGGCCGGTCCAGTTAGGTTGCCTGCCACGTTTTTTCTTCTTCTTTCTTTTTTCTTATTTTCTGATTTCTTAAATCTTTTGTATCTTTTGCATTTTAGCATCAAATCAAATCAAACCAGAATAGAAAATTTTCTAAAATTCTAAAGAACATTACAAAACAATGAACAACAAGATTTCATATTTAAATAAGATTTTTACTAAAACCTTATAAATTTGGCCTAGGGACTTTATTGCATAATGCAAAATAGGGTTAGAGTTTTAAAGGTAAAATCTTTAAACTTAGCTAAATAATATCTTAAAAATAACCTCTAAAATCATTTTCAGCACTAATTTTGAAATTATAAACTTTATTTAAAACAAACCATTTTGTAAGATATTTCCTTTGCAAAATAGCTTTCATAGATTTGAATAAATACAACATAGCATTTTGAAATTCTATTTTCTCAAAGGAGTTCTGCAAGGGAAAACTAGAAAGTTTGAAATAGTTTTTCTAACAGACATTTGAATAAGGGATATTTATAAGAAGCTCTTTTATAAAATGAAAACCTTGGAAGTGAAATAGTTTGATTTTGAAGGTTTAATAAAACCTTAGGGAAAAGCATTTAATTATACCCAAAAGTTTTAATTCCCTGTGATTTTTCAATCAATAGAAACAAAACAATTTTTTTTGTTCCAAATTTTGATAAAAACTTGGGATGTTACAGGCTACCACCCTTAAAAGAAATCTCGTCCCCGAGATTTGAAGAGGCTAGAAAGGTAGAAGGGTTTGGGGTACTTGGGTGGCTACCACCCTTAAAAGAGACTTTTGTAGGTAGTCTAGGTCTTTGGTTCAAAGTAAGCACATATGGAATTTGACTTGGCACTGGTTCATCCTTTGAATCCATAGTTAGATTCTCTCTTCATTTCCAATAGGTGGGTGTCTATTCACAAACTTGGGTTTCCAATATTTCTCAAGGAGGCTTGAGTATAACTTTGCTCCATTCTGGAGCTTCTATCCATCAAAGTAGTTTGTTGAGCTACTTTGGACACTGAAGGTCACTCTTTGGGTCAATCAGAAGACCAAGTTAAGATGATCTTGTATCTTCATTTCATCCTCTTTGCTGACATCCTTGAAGGTCCTTTTATCTTATGATGCATTCCTTTGTAAAAACTCTTGGTTCAAACGGAGCTCTCAAGGTTAGTAAGACTTCTTCCATAGCAAGTCTTCTTCAACGGTAAGCTTGTGGTTCATCCTCGCCGTAATCCTACGCTTGGCCACACTTGCCCATTGTAAGGGGTGTAACATGTTATCCTCCTAGGGTTAAAGTTTAACAACGTCGTCTCTCTTATAGGTATGTCTCTCTAGGTTTGCAAAGCCAACATTATGAGAGCGAATAATAAGAGTAGTAGGAATGGTGATCAATCCATCCTGCACCCAAATCATTACGCCATACATGGTTTGTTAAACCTCGTATTCTAGCTCTTGGTCAACCTCACTAGCTTTGACAAAATTCTCTTGGTAATGGAACCAATGTTCCAAAATCCATTTTTTGAAAGCAAATCTATCGTTCCCTAGCTAGGGGTTTGCGTAAACTCTATCATATGGCGTTAACTCTTGAGTTACATATCCTTCGGTTTGCCATTTCATTGGAAAATAAAATCCATTCAACAAGGTTGTCCTTAGCTCTTACAAGTCCTTACATTATTTATTACAAGGCGATAGTTGCATACACTTTCTTCCAAGTTGGCTACACCTTGTTGCGTCTTCTCCTTGTATTTTGCGGGATCCTTCAGTTATTCCAGCTCACTGAAGTCTTGAAGTACCATTCTCTGAACATTTATCTGCATAGTGTCCCTTTTGCTTGCACTTGTAACAAGTGATCAGTCGGAGGTTCTTCTTCACACCACCTGGTCTGTTTGCTTTGTTGTCCCTTTCTGGACATTTGTCCGCATAATGCCCTAGCTCCTTGCAACGGAAGCACAGTACCTTGCTATTGTCTTTCTTCTTTATCTTCTTCTTCTTCTTTTTGGGTAGCTCTAAGGCTAGGAGATCTTTTACTTCATTTTCTTCATATTCCATTGCTATGGTAGGAAACCTTTTTCTTTTCTTCAAGCAATCTCTAGATAAGTGTCCTTCTTCTTCACATGAAAAGCAACACTTGGTGATAAGGTTGGGTGTTGTTCCCATGATTTTATCTTCCACCTTCATTTTGGTTCTTCTATTTTCAGGGGTCATTCCTAGCAGCTGGCTCAATCCAGCCTTGGCTTGTTTGTCATGGGAATTTGGAGACAGTAGCCATGGGTAGGCTTATCGGAGGGGCTCGATGATGGTGACGATGGGTCCGGCTCGGGATCGTGCCAACAGAGACACCTCGGTTTACCCAGGTTCAGGGCCCTCCCGGTTGGAGGTAAACCCCTACTTCCTGCCTGCTTCGTATTGATTGGAGAGTATCGATTACAGTGCTCCTCGAGCTGTTCGGGCTAGAGGAGGAAGAAGAAGATCGGATCTCCCCTACGCTAAGGGTCCAGGCCCCCTTATATAGGCGGGGGCCTGGTTACAGGTTGGGTAACTATTCGGCCGGCTGCCGGCTCCTCGGCGGCGGCGCCCTTGGCGTCATCCCCTCGCCCTGCTCTGACAGCTTCGCTTTATAAAGCACCTTTCCCCTGGGACCGGCATCTGGGAGGCATATGCCCTCCCTTTTGCCTTGGATCCTATCGTGGGGAAGGGTTCTTGGTCGCTGATTGGTTGGACTTGGTCGTGGCGCTCGTCACTCCTGTCCTTGGCCTCTGTCGCTCTTGTCGGGGCCAGCCCACTTTCGGCGAAACGGCCGTTGGTGGGTTCTTGTCTTCGTCGCCTGGCTCCGGCCTTCCACGGTGGAATCGCCAGCCGGCTGCGGGCACAGCCGGCACTCCAGGCGGAGCCGGTCTTCCTGTCTTCGAGCCGTGGAGACTCCTGGGACGCCAGCCGGCAAATAGCTCGGCACGTGGCATCCCCCGTAAGTCATCTCCATGACACTAGCCCCCGAAAATGGCGAAGTCTCATGGGCTAGCATGGGGCTTCGGCGGGTTCCTCTTCTCGCCGAAGTCTTGCTCGCTCTTATCGAAGTCCCAGGATTTCTGGTCCGGCTTGGTCGCTCTAATCATCGAGGTTGAGTCTTGCGGAGTTTTCCGGCCGTCTCGAGACGAGCCGGTTCCAAGACGCGACCCGGCTGGCGGCTGCGAGCCGGCATGCTACCTCCTGGGAATTTGCGCCGCCTCGGGTCTTGTTCCCACGCGGCGGCCGGCGCAGCGCGCCAGTGGCCGGTCTTGTCATTTTGACCCTTCGGCCACCACAATGATTCCGGTAGACGTCATGTAACGAAACGGGGCAGGCGTCAGCGACACGTCCCATCGAAATGCCACGCATACGATTTAATTGCATTAAACCGGCTCGGCTTTTCGTGTCTTGCCAGCCCTTAAATCTCAAAGCTCTCGAGGGTTTTCTTCACTCCCGAGCGCCTCCATTCCTTCGCCCCATCAAACCGTCGCCTCCGCTACTCCCGCTTCGATCTTGATGTCGTCGCTCGGGGCAACCAGCGGAACCGGGACCGGAGCCGGCGATGGGCCGGGCGGGCGCGAGCGTGGTCGCCCGCTCGGAGGTCAGGACGGAGCCAGAGGCCTGGCAGCGACGCCGCCAGTGCCCCGGAAGCGCGGCCGCCCGCTGGGCAGCCGCAACAAGAAAACTTTGGCAGCGCTCACGGCCGCAGCCGCCGCCGAGCCTTTCGGGGCCGGCCGCTCCACCGCCGTCGTCGCAGCCCCTGGTGGGACCGTTGCTGCGGCCGCCGGCAGCGCCGTAGTCCCCGCGGCCGCAACCTCCGTCGCCGGTCTCACCGGAACGCCCCTGGAGACGGCGGCCGCCCTCGTCGGTGCCGCGATGGCATTCAGGGCCACCCCTCCGGGCCTCGCTGGCCTGAGTGTCGGCGGCTCCTCCAGCGCGGCCGCCAAAAAGGTGCGAACGCCGCCGCCGCGCCCGCCGACCAAACAGCGGCTCTCCTACGTCCCGAAGCACGGGTTTGCCACTGCCATGGTGCCCCTGCTGGCCAGGAGTAAGGAGCGCCTTCCGCTCCTAGCCAGATTCATCGGCACAATGGGGAAGAACTCCCCAACGAGCTTCATGATTGAAGATGGCAGCGGCGGGCAGCCGCTGTATGATGTCGAGGTCCTCCACGACGAGGAGGGGAAGAGCTACCTCACCGGGGGGTGGGGGCGGTTCTTCACCGACTATGGCCTGGAGCGGGGATGGTCTCTCATCCTGACCCACCGCGCCAGGTCACCCATCCTCTGCGTCCGCGTCGTCGACGGCTCCGGCTGCGCCCGCGCCTACTCCCCCTGGCCGTAATCGGCGAGCGCCCTCGAAGACCCCTTCTTGACAACGGCATCGTCAGCAAGAGTCTAGGGGTTAGGAGGAGTCCTTTTGCTGTTTCAGCCCTTAGCGTGGCCTTCATTATGTAACCGCTCGCCATATGACTAAGAACTCTTTTAATTTCCTGCAAATCTTTGTTGTGTGACTGCCTTTCTTCACTGTGTGCTTTGCCATCGCGCAAATGTCTTCTGTTTGACACCATTGTGATGTGAATCCGTAGGTAGGGACTACGATAGTCACTGACTTGCGCAGACGCTTCGGGCGGGCTCCTCCGGCTTCAACGCAGAGGGAAACGGTGCTTCTGCTGGCCAGCTCCGGGGGGGACGGACTAGTTCCGACTCGGCGGGGTCGAAGTGGAAGCTGAGTCTTGTACCGGCTCGGGCGAGGGCCGGAGCCGGCATGCTTCCCTTCCCGGGCCTTCGCACGTTCCTTGCTGCGGTTGGAGTAGATTTCCCGGTTTCCGGCTCTAGCCATTATTTTGCGCATGTTAGGTTTCGATTTTATTGCTCGTTTGCCGATCATGTCGCAGTGTCAGCTAATCGGATAGCCGACGAGGTACTGGAACCGGCCTACTTTTGAGGGCAGATTCCCTTTCCCCTAGCCCCCAAGTTTTGGGGTAGCTGGATTGACAGCTAGCTCGAAACTAACTTTTCGCGAACGATGCCAACGCCAAGCGAGGCAGCTCTAGCTTTGAACCTCTTGGGCGTGGCTTCTCAGCCCAGACGTCGAGAGAATGTGCCTATCAACCACTCGCTGGGCTTGCCTTTGTCCGGTTCCCTCAACTTTTTCCTTAATCTTCCCACCCTTCGGCCCTTCTACCCCCAATCGGCAGCCTGGTGCCGGTTGGTCTCCCTTGGGCCGGCAGCCGAATGCCGGCCTAGGGTGGGAGCGTGCCACGGAGTGAGAAGTAGTACTTCAATCTATCGGGCCCCCGACTCATGCTAGCCAATGCTTAGTTAACAGATACTGCCCTTAACACCTGGTTGAGCGATTTTTCTATCGTTTACGGTTCTGCTCTACGGCTTTCCTTCTTATGTGGCCTGCCGGCTCCTATCCGTCCGGCTGCGCAGAGCCAGAAGGTGGAGGTTGGGCTCGAGACCTTCTTCATACGTAGTACTTGTCCGGCTGGCGAGAAGCCAATCGTTTTTCGGGGCTGCCGGCTGTGGCTCGGTGCCCGGAGCCGGCTGCCAGTCAAGTGAATAACGCAGGAAGCAAAACATACACGAAGTGTTTTCCTCGGAGCTGGCCGTAACTGTCCGCTCCGTTTTCCTTTATTCATTGACACGTTTTTCGGGGTACAAGCTTTTGCCTTAGCAGAAGAAAGGTCTTAGGAGACTGACATTCCAGGGATGCTCCGTCTCCTTGTCAGAGTTATCTGCCTTGTTCTTTTTGGGCTCTTGTGTGTCGATGAGGTAATATGCCCCATTGCCCAGCACCCGGCTGACAATGAACGGTCCCTCCCAGGGAGGAGACAGCTTGTGCATGCCCTTGGTGCTTTGGACCAGCCGGAGTACGAGATCTCCTTCGCGAAACGCGAGTGGGCGAATCTTCCGGCTATGGTATCGTCGCAGCAGCTGCTGGTAGAGCGCTCAAGGAGGTCGACGCCATCTTCACGAGCTTCTTTTGCTTGCTTCTCTGTGTACTGGATGATTCTGGGCGCATCGAACTCGATATCCGTGGGCAACACCGCTTCTGCTCCATAGACTAGGAAGAAAGGTGTGAAGCCGACAGAGCGATTTGGAGTGGTGCGCAGGCTCCAGAGCACTGAGGGTAGCTCCTCGACCCAACAGCCGGCTGAGCGTTCGAGAGGCTCGACCAGCCTTGGTTTGATGCCGGCTAGGATCAGCCCATTTGCCTTCTCCACTTGCCCATTTGTCTGCGGGTGCGCCACTGATGCTAAGTCCAGCCGGATGCCTTTCTGGCCACAGTAATCAGCAAAGACTCCCTTCGCAAAGTTTGTCCCGTTGTCGGTGATGATGCTGTGGGGAACTCCATATCTTGTGATGATCTCGTTGAAGAACTTGATTGTGGACGAGCCGTCGAGTTTCTTAATTGGCTTGGCTTCGATCCACTTGGTGAACTTGTCCACAGCAACCAACAGATGCGTCAAGCCCCCGGGTGCTGTCTTGAATAGCCCTACCATGTCCAGGCCCCAGACAGCGAATGGCCAGGTGAGCGGGATGGTCTTGAGTGCTGCCGCTGGAGTGTTTCTATGCTTGGAGAAGCGCTGGCAGCCGTTGCACTGTTTCACCAGCTGCTCTGCATTCTGCTTGGCCATTGGCCAGTAGAAGCCATGGCGGAAGGCTTTGGCCACCAAGGCTCTGGAGGATGCGTGGTGCCCGCACTCCCCTTGGTGTATCTCTCTTAGCAGCTCTATCCCTTCTTCCGACTCGATGCACTTCTGGAAGATGCCTGATATGCTGCGTTTGTACAGCTCGCTGTTGATGATGGTGTACGCCCCAGCTCGACGTTGAATTCGCCTAGCTTCCGCTTCGTCTTGCGGCAAGTCCCCAGTGATGAGGTAGCTGGAGAATGGCTCTGCCCAGGAAGGTATCTCCCGTACGTGGAAGACACTGGCAACCAGAGGATCAGCAGCCCCTGGGTCCGTCGTTGTGCCGGCTTCATCTGATTGTCCGGCTGGGGGAGCGGGCGTGGAGCCGGCAGTCCCCTCGTCCTTCGTCGAGCCGGCCGCGCTGGGCTGGCCGGCTACCTCCTTCAGCCCCGAGACGGCAGCCCCCGCGTCCGGTAACGGTACCTGAGCCGGGGCTGGGTCTCCAGGCACGTAGATGGATATGGACTCCGGCGAAGGTTTGATAGACTGTTGGGGATATACCAAATAGGTATACCAGCGACGTAGTCCTAAATCAGCAAGCCAGGGTGGCCCATCAGGGGTGGTATGGCGGATTCGCCATACCGGGCGGCCCAGTTGCTGAAGTTGGCACGGCGGTACTAGACGCAGGCGCTTATGGCGGATCCAGAGACAGGTCCATGGCGGGCTACTAGCGGCGAGCTTATGGCGGATCCGGAAGACGGCCCATGGCGGGTGACCTTGTAGCGCACGTGTAGGACTTAGTCTAGGACTCCAAGTTGTATCCGCTCTAGTACCAACGTGTAGCCCACGCCAGGCGCCTTTATAAGCCCGGCGTGGAGCAGCCCTTGAGGCATCAGACCAATCTTACGGCTAATCGCATAGCGAAACAGCCAACCTCATCATTGTAACTGAGCACTTGTTGCCATATAGTGAATTATAGCAGCACGTAGGATCTCGCCACCGTCGCGGGATCTGAAGCTGGGTAAACTCGTGCTACCACCGTCCTGGATCGCTCCTCCGTGTTCACCCCCTTCCACAAACCGCCATACCCCTACCTCTATGGCAGATCTGTTGACGAAACCACGACAGTTGGCACCCACCGTGGGGCATAGCGCGTTTGGAGCGCGGATCCAGGCGGGATCCGCCTTTGCAGGCATCGGCGACACCGTCGCCATCGGGCGCGTCCTCTACGATTCCGGCTTCCCCATCGTCCCATCGGATAACCTCTGGGTGCCGGCTAGAGAAGACCCTGCTCGATTCACCGTCATCCCGATTGGAGATATCCATATCTTCATTGGAGAGACAAACCTTACCCCCGCTACGGAAACCGATTTCCGGCGGATTGGTATGGCTGAAATCCCCAAACGGACCGCTTTCGAGCTGGATACGGAGGAGGACTCATCTGATCTGGAACTTTCCAAGTTGCCCAGATCAGATTTAAAAACTAATCCCACCCAGCCCGCCCTAGAGGTAGAGGAAGTGGTGGAAGACCGCAACGAATCCGCCATGAGTAATCTGGCGTTAGAGACACCGCGGTACTGCCTTGTTGCGTTCGCAGGTATCACTTCGGGATCTACCTCCAATGGAGAAGATAGCCCAGGTGAATCCATCCTAGAGGCACTTAACGAAAGTGGTGAAAGCGGAATAGCAGTAACAAACAGAAGAATCCGCCAGAAGAACCGCAGGCTCCGGACATGGTGGCCACAACCTTTGCTGACAAGGGTCAAAGCAGCCAGCGCGGCCGAGGACGCGGAGGTAGCGGCGGCCAGCCGCGGAGTTCTGCAACTCCCGCTTCGGCGCTATCCGCTCCCGTGTCTTACGACGAATACCGCGATATGCCATGTTTTGCCCATCGTGACGCTTCAGGAAAGTGCAACCACACCAACCGGAACTACAAGTTTGTCAACAACCTCAAGGCGGATCAAGAAGCTGGCTTCAAACGCAGCCGGCGACAACGGCCTCGTGGCAAAGGAAAAGTGGATAAAGACAAGGAGTCTAGGGATGGCAGCGATATGGATGAAGACCCTGCGCCCAAACCCGCCGAAAAGGCAGAAGGTGGTGCTGGCAAGGGTAACCCAATCAAGGACAAAAAAGGTGCCTTTCACACATTCCTTGGACCCCCCACGGCTAAGGCACAGAGAGCTGCTATGCGCTCACTTAATGCCACCGTGCCAAAAATCCACCAGTACGTCAGATGGTCCGAAGTACCGGTGCACTGGAGCCGCGATGATCATCCAGAGCACATCCCAGATGGCTATTACGCCATGGTGGTATGCCCCGTAATCCATGGCTATGAGTTCTCCAAATGCTTAATGGATGGCGGCAGCAGCCTGAACATCATGTACGTGGAAACTTTGACAAAGCTCGGCCTTACCAAGACCCAACTCCGCCATAGCGCGGTCACCTTTTATGGGGTGGTTCCTGGTCGCCAAGCCAAGTCCCTCGGGTCCATCACACTCAAGGTTGCCTTCGGTAGTGAGGAAAACTACAGAGAAGAGCCCATAACCTTTGAGGTTGTCCCGTTCAAAAGCACTTACCACGTGATCTTCGGGCGCCCAGCTTTCCACAGCTTTCATGCGAGGCCATGCTACATCTACAATTAGCTGAAGATGCCGGGACCGGATGGCATAATCACCGTTTATGGCAGCTTCCGAAAGGCAAAGGAGTGCGAGGAAGGAGAAGCCGCCTTCGCGGAAGCAGTGTTCTTCGGTGAGGAGTTCAAAGAAATCCACGCCGCTACGGACCCCGCGGAGATGCCGGCATCCAAGCAGGAGGTTTCCGCTTCCCCGCCCACCTTCAAGCCTACAGTCGATACAAAACAGGTGGAACTTGTCGCTGGCGATGCCGCCAAGACCACCGCCATTGGGACAAATTTGTCCCCCAAATAGGAAAGCGCGCTCATCGAGTTCCTCCGCGAGAACCGGGACACCTTCGCATGGCAACCATCTGACATGACGGGTGTACCCAGGGAACTCGCCGAGCACGCTCTGCAGATAATTCCTGGCTCAAAGCCAGTAAGACAAGCCATGAGACGCTTCGGCGATGAAAAGCGCCGCGCCATAGTGAAGGAGATTTCCAAGCTGTTGAAAGCAGGCTTCATCAAGGAAGTGATACATACCAAGTGGGTGGCAAATCCGGTACTAGTTCCTAAGAAAAACACAAAAGTTCTGCGCATGTGTGTAGATTACACTGGCCTGAACAAAGCATGTCCAAAAGACCCTTTTCCCTTGCCTCGCATTGACCAAGTCATTGACTCGACGGCGGGATCGGAGCTACTGTGTTTCTTAGATGCCTACTCCGGCTACCACCAAATCAAGATGAAAAAGTCCGATCAGCTCGCTACGTCGTTCGTAACACCTTATGGCACATATTGCTATGTCACAATGCCATTCGGTCTGAAAAACGCATGAGCAACGTATCAGCGCACCATGCAAAAGTGCCTGGCGGATCAAATCGGACGAAATATCCACGCATACGTGGATGACATCGCAGTTATGTCTAAGAAGCAAGATGGCCTTATAGCGGATTTGCAAGAGACATTTGACAATCTCAGGAAGTATAATATGATGCTTAACCCAACGAAGTGCGTCTTCGGGGTCCCAGCTGGACAACTCCTAGGATTCATCGTCTCCCACCGCGGAATTGAGGTCAACCCAGAGAAGATCAAGGCAATACTCGACATCTCCCGGCCCATCGACCTAAAAGACGTACAGCGACTCACAGGCTGCGTGGCAGCAGTGAGCAGATTCATCAGTCGTCTTGGCGAGAAGGCTTTGCCACTCTACAAGCTGATGAAGAAATCAGACGAATTCGTCTGGACCGATGAGGCAGACGCTGCACTTAAGGACCTGAAGAGAGTGTTATCCACTGCACCAGTTCTAGCGGCTCCCAAAGACCAGGAACCCATGTTACTATACATGGCGGCAACCAATAGGGTGGTCAGCATCGTCATGGTGGTAGAGCGTAAGGAAGAAGCGCAGGAGTATGGCGTACAGAGACCAGTCTACTATGTCAGCGAGGTCCTGACGGAATCCAAGCAGCGCTACCCTCACTACCAAAAATTGGCATACGGAGTTTTCCTAGCTTCCCGTAAGCTAAGGCATTACTTCTATGACCATAAGATCACAGTGGTGAGCAAAGCCCCACTGAAGGACATCATCAACAATAGCGACGCAACGGGACGAGTTGCGAAGTGGGGCATTGAATTGGCCTCTTTCGACATCGACTACAAGCCTCGCACCGCCATCAAGTCTCAGGCCTTGGCGGAGTTTATGGCGGATTGGAAGGAAGCGCAGGAGACTACGCCCGTCCCAGAACCAGAGCATTGGGTGATGCACTTTGATGGCTCAAAGTTGCTACACGGCTCGGGGGCTGGAGTGACACTCAAATCTCCCAAGGGAGATGAGCTAAGCTACGTTCTCCAGATTCACTTCCCCACCACCAACAACATCGCGGAATATGAAGCGCTACTACACGGGCTACGTGTCGCAAAGGAGATCGGCGTACAACACATCATGTGCTGTGGAGACTCTGACCTTGTGGCTGGCACATACAAAGCTCGGAATGAAGTAATGGCGGCATACAGGGACGAAGTGGACGAGATGGCCAAAAGTTTCCTCGGCTACCACATAAAGCACGTACGGCGAGATGATAACATGGCGGCCGATACCTTGTCCAAACTGGGATCCAGCCGTAAGGCAGTTCCGCCAGGCGTATTCCTCGAGCATCTGCGCGTACCATCAGTTAAGATGGTGGATCCGGAAAATCCGGAGCTAGCGAGCTCCCCTGTTATGGCGGTTTTGCCAAGCAATCCGCCATGGGCAGAGCCCTACCTGGAATTTCTGATGACCAAGAAACTTCCTGAAGACGAAGTCCAGAAAAGACAAATCGAGCGTAGAGTCAAAGCGTACACCATCATAGATGGCCAACTCTACAAACGAAGCACTTCGGGAGTTTTCATGAAGTGCATATCCCAAGTGGATGGAATCGAAATACTAAGAGAGATCCACGAAGGCGAATATGGGCATCATGCCGCCGCCAGATCCCTCGTAGCTAAAGCATTCCGCCATGGATTCTACTGGCCAACAGCCAAGGCAGATGCAGACCGCATTGTGGAGCTCTGCCACGGTTGCCAGATGTACTCCAAGCAAACCCATATGCCCGCCACAGCACTGCATACAATCCCCATAACTTGGCCTTTTGCAGTCTGGGGGCTAGACATGGTGGGTCCGCTAAAAACAGCACCTTCGGGATTTACGCACCTACTGGTAGCGGTAGAAAAATTCACGAAGTGGGTGGAAGCTAAGCCCATCAGAAAACTTGATGGCAAAACCGCCCTCAAATTTGTCAAGGACATTGTGGTCAGATTCGGCATCCCACATAGCATCATCACCGATAATGGCACTAATCTGTCTCAGGGGGAAGTTGAAGAATACTGCCATCACAACGGAATCCGCCTTGACCTAGCATCTGTGGCACATCCGCAGTCTAATGGCCAAGTTGAGCGGACCAACGGACTAATCATGTCAGGGATCAAGCCACGCCTGGAAGCACCGCTGCACAGAGCAGCTGGAGCCTGGGCAGAAGAGTTGCCATCTGTGCTGTGGAGTCTACGGACCACACCAAACAGGTCAACTGGCCTTACCCCTTTCTTCTTAGTCTACGGAGCAGAGGCAATCTTGCCAAGTGATGTTCAGTACGATTCTCCAAGAGTAGAGGCCTACAAGGAAGAAGATGCAGAAGCGTCCAGACAACTATCTGTGGACCTGCTGGAAGAAGAACGAGACCTAGCAGCCCAGCGATCCGCCATCTACCAGCAGAATCTCCGCCGCTATCACAGCAGGCGAGTTCGCCAACGCTCGTTCAAAGAAGGTGACCTGGTGCTACGTCTGAAACAGCAGAAGTCCCACAAGCTATCCCCGCCTTGGGAAGGACCCTTCGTCATTAGCAAAGCTCTACTGAATGGTTCCTACTACCTCGTTGATATTCGCGAGCTAGATAAGCGACCAAGTAAGAAGTGCAAACGAAGAGACCCTGACGATATCTACGACGAGACAGATCGTCCATGGAACATCGCACAGCTACGTCCTTTCTACACTTAGCACTTTTCTAGCTATGTAATAGGCACCTCTATATGATCAATGAAATAAAGCATTTGGTTCACTCTTGATTTCTTCTGAGTCTTTTACCTCCTTTATTGTTCATTTAGATCGTATAGAACCTTTTGCGCAATTGTGCTCTGCACTTGTGTCTCTTTTAAATCCGCCATAAGCGGTCCGCGTAGCTTTTTTATGTTTTGATCTTCATTCGATGTTTTCTGTGTGGATTCCCGAGTAGTGACTTTTTGACGATCTAAGCCGCCATCTGCTCAGGGTTTTGGACGGTTGCTGTTAAGTATCGTCGCCCTAGCGGATTGTTCGTGCGAAGATTTCGCCATCTCACGAAAAGTCAAGCACAGAGAGCCGGATGGCGGATCGCATAATCCTACGCGTGAAAATTTTTCTAAGTGTTGTTTTTTGGGCATGGCAAAAACTGCAAGTTGCATAAAACTAGGCCTAGCAGTTTCTTCGCGCAATTAAACCACTTCAAAAAAAACAAACTGCAAGAGTTTAATAGCATTTCACTGATCCGCCACAAGCAGATCAGTCACAGTGCACAAGCATCCACACGCAGTTTAAAGTTTAACTTACAGACCCACTCAGGGGCCGAATTGATGCAAAGTATTTTCCTGCCATATTGCAGGGCACGTCTCAAGAGGATGGCGGAATCTTGGAGGACACCTCATCGCCGCCATCACCACCTGCAGTCGCCGCAGAGGCGGATGCCGAAGCTTGGCTTGGCGACCCTGGCAGCTCGTATGCTTCATAGTATACGTTCAACTGAGTGCCAAGGGCACACAGTTGATCGTATCCAAGCACACTCTGCCGGATGGCGGCCTCGTCCACCGGCGCGCCTTCCTCGCCGCTCTCAGGGATGCCGGAGGTGAGCTGGTCCAGGTCCATCTCGGGATAGTGGGCCTTCGCCAGGGTCAACGCTGTCCTGGCACCACCCCGAGCAGAGGACAGTTTCCAGTCCGCCACCAGCCCTGGCACCAGTAGAAGCTTCTGAGTGAGCGCGATGGCGGAGAGGTTGGAAGAACCCGCTATCTGTAGGCTCCCGCACGCTTGGCGACCAGCGCTGAGAAGGCCATCCAGCTCCTTCCTCGCTGCATCAGTTGCCATGCGCAAGCCCTCAGCGGTGTCCATCTCGCCCTGCCCCAAAGCGGCTGCATGACGGAAAAAGAAGATGCGTCACGTACAACATAGAATTGAAAAACTTTACGCTATAAGAAGAAATGGTACCTAGCAAGTTGTCCTGGAAGTGATGGAGGAGCTCATTAAAGCCTTCACGCCGCTTCTTAAAGTCAGCGGTGGCTTTGCGGAGATCCGCTATCTCCTTGTCCTTCTTCTTGCCCTGGTTCTCCTGGTCCTTCAGCTGCCTCTCGAGGGTGGCGTTTTCAGCTAGCGATTTCCGGAGCTGTTCATTCAGCCCATCCATCGCAATGGCATGGCCTTTCTTCATCCCCTCAAGTGTGGACTTGAGCTTGGCAGCGTCTGCATGGCGGAATCTTGTCAGCTCAGCATTGATTGAATAAGCATAAAGGAAACTTAAGGTAGATTACCGCTATTCTCAAGCTGCTGCCGCAAATCCGCCACAAGAGCGCCTTTCTCCGCCAGCTCCTTCTCCTGCGAGCTGACGACCTGGACCAGGTCCTCCACCACCTTCTTGTAGTTCTGGCAAAATTTGAAGTGTTAGTCACTCTTAGAGCATCATGATGGATAGAATCCGCCATGACGCTCGGGGGCTACTCATGTTGATTTTTTAGTCACTCTTAGAGCATCCTGATGAAGGATTATCCGCCATGATGCTCGGGGGGCTACTTATGCTGATTTTTTCTCCTAAGAGCTTTATGCCGGATAATTATCCGCCATAACGCTCGGGGGCTACTCAGTATGAAAATTAAGTTCTCTATAGAGCACTGTGTGAACTACCAGCGCTCGAGGGCTAAGCTATTCTAAAAACTTACAGAAGTCAACCTTGGAGCCCCATAGCGGATTAAATTTGCAAATCCGCCATGGCGCTCGGGGGCTACTGGGAATACATACCTCTTTAACAAGACTGGTTCTTTGAACGAACGCCGCCATCGCAGATGACACATGGTTACTGGCCTCCTCTTGCATATTGTCAAGGCGGAAAAGAGCTTCTGCTTTCTTCTTCCACTTTGAGGCCTCCCCAGCTCCTGTATCCATCTGGATTGATTTTCCGCTAAAACTCACCTTCTTGGCACCTTTAACGGGGCGATCTGATGGTCCAGCACTTTTTTCTGGAGCATCCGCCACCTTGCTAGCATACTGAGAAGAAGTAGAAGGCCCAGTTGGGCGAGCAGGAGCATCTGGTGTGGATGGAATGGCAGCAGGAGATGGCTTGGCTTTTGGAGGTTTCTGGCCAGAAACTTTTCTTCTGTACGCAGAAGAGAGATTAAGTAGTCAAGTTATACATGGTATGAAGGCAAGTTATGACTGTACTTACTTCCGCTCTGGTAGATTTATAGTGGCGGAATGTTCGGGCACGGTGTCCAGGTGGCCGCGAAGGGCGGGGGATGAATGGCGAGAGATGACTCTTTTGCCCATCCCACGAATGCGCCCGCCAGCACCGCGAACGCCACGAGGAACTGCCACTACAGGTTCATCTGCCACTACCTCTTCCTCTGCCACCTTCTGTCTTTTGGGAGACGAGGATGTCTCGTCCTCATCGTCAGTAAGATCCTTCGTCCGAGGATAGCGGACGAGACCGCTCAGCTCACAGGGTGGCAGGGAAGAGAGCTGCGGAGAAATGTGAAGTTATTCAAGGAAAATTAGCTGTCATGGCGGAATAAGGAGAAACACTTACCTTTGGACAACTGCCATTCTCATACATAGGGATTTTTAGCTTCAGAGGCTCGTCCCGCCCCACCTTAATGATGTTGCGGATCCGAAGCTCGATCTCTTCAGCGGACAGTTCCTTCTTGGAATAGCGCTGGGGATCGTCTATTCCGCTATACTCGCACATCAAGGTTGGGCGGTATTGAAGAGGCTGAATCCGCCGTGAGATCCAGCAGTAAATGGTGTCAGCACCTGTCAGTCCAGAGAAGACAAGTTTCGAAATCCGCCGTGAGCATAATTGGCATTCATCATCCATTGTGAAGTCATCCATGACACCCCAGCTATCCTGCTCCTTGGCGGGGCCATCAGTAAAAGACCGTAGGCCGAACTTCTTTTCAGGAGGGGCCTGGTCAGCCAGATAAAAGAAGGAACCCCGCCATCCCTTAGCAGAGTCGTGAGGGACAATGTAGGGGTAGGATTTCCCGTGCCGAGGAACAAAGGAGACCGATCCACAATTGCGAGGATCTCCGTTCGCGTCCCGGTTATGGCGGATATTAAAATATAAACGGAATAAATCTCCGCGTGGGCTGATGCCCAGATATCCTTCGCATAGCGCAACGAATCCCGCTAAAGCGGTGAAGCTATTCGGAGCAATGTGGTGTAGCTGTAACCTGTAATGATGGAGAACGCTCTTCAGGAAGTAGGATGGCGGAAGGCTGAGGCCACGATCGATATGGGACTTCAGCATAACGACCTCTTCATCCGAAGGAGCCGGCATTGCTTCACCAGGCTCAACCCGCCATCTGGAGGCTTCCTTAGCAGCTATGCGGCCTTCCCGCTCCAAGGAAGATAAAATTTCCTCGTTCAGATTACAGGAGTCCCAATCTCCTCCTGAGATTTCGGGCATGGCGGACTCTGTATCAGAGGATCGCGCAGAGCCCTCGGCAGCTTCAGACTTTGAGGTTTGGCGAGGTGATTCAGGCTCCATGGCGGCTAGTGGCGTGGCGGTGATAACTTCTAAAACTTCGAGCGAGGACGAGGAAGACGATGCCAGCTTGTGGCGGGGAACGCTACCGGCGGCGAGGTTTTCCGCGGCGGCTCGTCGGAGATCACGAAGCTCTCGTGGCGGCGCTAAGGAGAGAGAGTGCAACGGGGGTAAATGAAGGGGTGACCGGCCGGGGGTGAGAGGCCGGGATATATATAGACCCCGGGCCTCGAGATTCGTGCCCGCCATCACCACCGCTCATCCTAATCGCAGAAACCCTAATCTGGTGACACGTGTCCAAGGGTAAAAAGGTAACTTGGTGAAAACAGTGCGTGCACTGTAAATCTTGCCCTAGAAGGAACTGTGTGCCGAAATTTACGGCGGATTTTAACGGTATGATCCAACGGATCCCGAAAATCTTGCCAAGATAACTACGTCGCTTGATCCGTTATTTACGGCGGATTGATAGATGAAAGGAGCATCAAGATAACCGCCATCCTTGTGCAGAAGAGCTATGGCGGAAGTAACTCACCAAGAACATGCATGGCGGATGTAGATGGCAATCTTGAAGTTCCCTGGGGGCTACTATTGGGGATATACCAAATAGGTATACCAGCGACGTAGTCCTAAATCAGCAAGCCAGGGTGGCCCATCGGGGGTGGTATGGCGGATTCGCCATACCGGGCGGCCCAGTTGCTGAAGTTGGCACGGCGGTACTAGACGCAGGCACTTATGGCGGATCCGGAGACAGGTCCATGGCGGGCTACTAGCGGCGAGCTTATGGCGGATCCGGAAGACGGCCCATGGCGGGTGACCTTGTAGCGCACGTGTAGGACTTAGTCTAGGACTCCAAGTTGTATCCGCTCTAGTACCAACGTGTAGCCCACGCCAGGCGCCTTTATAAGCCCGGCGTGGAGCAGCCCTTGAGGCATCAGACCAATCTTACGGCTAATCGCATAGCGAAACAGCCAACCTCATCATTGTAACCGAGCACTTGTTGCCATATAGTGAATTATAGCAGCACGTAGGATCTCGCCACCGTCGTGGGATCTGAAGCTGGGTAAACTCGTGCTACCACCGTCCTGGATTGCTCCTCCGTGTTCACCCCCTTCCACAAACCGCCATACCCCTACCTCTATGGCAGATCTGTTGACGAAACCACGACATAGACGGTTTGTGGATGACCTCCAGGGACACCCCAGCTGGGATATCCTGCTTGGTGGAGCCGATCTTGGACAGCCGGTCAGCTTCCTCGTTGTTTACTCTGGGGACATGGTGGAACTCGCAGCCCTCGAAGAATCCGCTGAGCTGCTGCACGTAGAAGCGATAGGAGGCCATGTTGGCGTCCTTGGCGTCCCAATCCCCTGAGACCTGGTGCGTCACTAGGTCGGAGTCTCCGAAACAGAGGATCCTCCTGATGCCGATCTGCTTGGCCATCTTGAGCCCATGTACTAGGGCTTCGTATTCAGCGACGTTGTTCGACGCACGGAAGTGCATCTGCAGCACGTACTACAGCTTGTCTCCCTTGGGAGAGGTGAGGACGACGCCGGCTCCCAAGCCCCCGAGCAGCTTGGAGCCATCAAAGTGCATACGCCAGTGGGTGGAGTCTGGAGCCGGCGACAGGTACTGGTGCTCTCCCCAGTCAGCGAAGAAATCCACTATGATCTGCGACTTGATTGTCGTCCTGGGCTTGTACTGAATGGTATGAGCTGCGAGCTCAATCGCCCATTTGGCCACTCTTCCCGACGCGTCCTTGCACCCGATGATCTCCGAGAGTGGAGTGGTGCTCACCACCGTGATTGGGTGCTCCTCAAAGTAGTGCTTCAGCTTCTTGGCCGCCATGTACACGCCGTACGCGACCTTCTGGTAGTGCGGGTAATTCTGCTTGGAGAGAGTGAGGACCTCACTCAGGTAGTACACCAGGCGTTGAACCGGCAGCTCTTTGCCTTCCTCGG
The DNA here is from genome assembly GCA_007115705.1 of Dactylis glomerata. NCBI lineage: Eukaryota > Viridiplantae > Streptophyta > Magnoliopsida > Poales > Poaceae > Dactylis > Dactylis glomerata. The sequence goes on along the minus strand of QXEO01000791.1, from coordinate 1,334,318 downwards.
TGCGCTCCACCACGATCACGACACTGATGACTCGCGGAGTAGCCGCGATGTAGAGCAGCATTGGCTCTCGCGAAGCCGGCGCAGCCAAGATTGGCGCGGTAGACAAGGCTCGCTTGAGGTCGTTGAAGGCGTCATCAACACGCTGGGACCAGACAAAGTGGTCTGTCTTCTTCATCAGCTGGTACAGCGGCATGGCCTTCTCCCCGAGCCGGCTGATGAACCGGCTAAGCGAGGCCAAGCAACCAGCAAACTTCTGCACATCTCTGAGCTAGGTGGGCTTCTCTAGGGCCTCGATGGCTTTTATCTTCGAGGGGTTAGCCTCGATCTCTCGCTGGGAAACGATATAACCTAGGAGCTGTCCAGCCGGCACACCAAAGGTGCACTTCTCAGGATTGAGCTTCATGCGATAGCGCCGCAGGTTGGCGAAGGTCTCCTTGAGGTCGTCCAGGAGCGTGCCACTCTGCTTAGTCTTCGCCACCACGTCGTCCACATAGGCGTGCACGTTCCCCCCAATCTGCCCCTGCAGACATCGCTGCATGGTTCGCTGGTAAGTGGCTCCAGCGTTCTTCAGGCCGAACGGCATGGTGACGTAGCAATAGGCTCCATACGGGGTGATGAAGGAGGTCTTGATCTGATCCGGCTGGAAGAGCGGGATCTGGTGGTAGCCTGAATAGGCATCCAGGAAGGACAGCAGGTCACAGCCGGCTGTGGAATCGATCACCTGGTCGATGCGCGGCAACGCAAATGGATCCTTGGGGCAAGCCTTGTTGAGGCTGGTATAGTCAATACACATTCGCCAAGTGTTGTTCTTCTTCAGGACTAAGACTGGGTTCGCAAGCCAGTCAGGGTAGAACACCTCCATGATAAAGCCGGCTGCAAGGAGCCGGGCGATCTCCTCGCTAATAGCTTTCCTCTTCTCTTCTGCAAAGCGTCGCAACGGTTGCTTGACCGGCTTGGCATCCGGCCTGACGTTGAGTGAATGCTCAGCCAGCTCCCTCAGTACACCTGGCATGTCCTTTGGAGACCATGCAAAGATGTCCCGATTCTCACGGAGGAAGCTGGTGAGCTCGCTTTCCTATTTAGCAGAAAGGCCGGTGCCGATGATGACGTACTTGGATGGATCGCTCTCGTCCAACAGGATCTTCTTGGTGTTGTTAGCCGGCTTGAACTGCTCCACCGGCGAATGGCGAACCGGCACATCTTGCTGGGCCAGCTCCACGCGATGTAGAAGCTGCCGCTTTTCTTCGGCGATAACCAGTGCCTCTGCCAGTTGCGAGCTCTCCTTTGCACAGGCCAGGGACTTCTTGAAGCTTCCCGAGACAGTGATCACGCCTCAGGGTCCTGGGAGCTTCATCTTCAGATAGGCGTAATGTGGCACCGCCATGAACTTGGCCAAGGCTGGACGGCCAAGCAGCGCGTGGTAGGGACTGCTGATGTCCGCCACCTCGAACCAGATAGGCTCGCGGCGGCTATTCCCCTTCTTTCCGAAGAGAACCTCCAGCTGCACCTTACCCAGAGGGGTGCAAGAATGCCCAGGCACGATGCCATGGAAGGTGAGCCGGCTCGGTTTCAGCTGAGCAAGCGGGATGCCCAACTTCTCTAGAGAGCTTCGGTAAAGAAGGTTGATACTACTACCGCCGTCGATGAGCACGCGGGAGAACCGGCACATGTGCGTATCGGAGCACACAACTGGGTCCAAAACCAGAGCGTATTCTCCAGGGCTGGGCATTAGCCACGGATGGTCCTCGCGCCCCCAGGTGATGGCCGCCTCAGACCAGTGCATGAACTGGGGCTCTACAGGCATTACGGCGTTCACCTCTGCCTCATGCCAAAGGTCATTCCTTTTATCCTTGCCGGGGGTAGTGAAGATATGGTATTGCTCAACATCCGCCGGGAAGTCATCGTCTTGATCCGGCTCGTCTCCAGCCGGGTCGCGCTGTTGGTCCTCCTGACCTCCAGCCGGTTGCGCTTGTGACGCGCCAGGGATCTGCCGAGCGCGCTGCTCCAGCTCTCTCATGAAACGGCACTGACGCGTGGAGTGGGTCGCTTCCCTGCCCGGGGAGGTGTGAAACTTACACGGCTGATTAAGTGCGGCATCGAGGGTGTATTTGCCCTCTTTGCGGCCATGACCACTGCCTGCAGCCCCCGGGCCTCCTTGGTCAGAAGCCGCTCGCTTTGAGCTAGCAGATCCCCTAGGGGACGTCTCGACGTGGTCAAGCCACAGGTGGATGTGCAGCGCCGATGGGCGAGCCTGGGACTCCGACCCTGGTGCTGACTCCGCGATCAAGCGTGGCCTGCTTGCTCCGCCGCCCTGCTGGGCGCGGTGGCCTTGGGCATTGCCGCTCGGAGCACGGCCGCCCTGTCCACGCCCTCCGCGGCCTCGGCTTGCCGATGGCGACCGCTGGACCTGGCCGGGGACGGCGGTGGCAGAGCTGCGCTGCAGGTCGCAAGCGAGCTCGGTCGGTGTGCCTCTATGCACGTCATAGAACTCGCTGAGCGTGGTACTCACGCGGCACCGGTTGGCCTCGTCCTCAGCCACCTTGCTGAGGAGGACGAGACGCGTCCGCTCCAGGGCTTCGGCGACCCGGGCGGGATCGATGACGCGGCCGAGGGGAGCGCGCAGGTCCACCACGGAGACGTCCGGGGCGTCCCGCTCTGGGAGTGGAGCATCTTGCTCCTGTGGAAGAAGGTGTCTGGGCGACGGGCGCTCGGGGCGCAGAGAGTCGCCGCCCTCCTCTTCTCCCAGGGCCATCACCTCGACCATGGCGCCAAGACTGCTGCTTTCACCGCAGCTTGAGCCTCTGTCGCAGGGGGAGTCGAAGACGTCGGTCACCTCCTCCGGGAAAGGCTTGGCGACGTAGAAGCGGTGGCTGCCGATGTTGAGGAAGGAGCCGCTGTTGCCGAAGCTGTTCTCGAAGTGGGACAAGTTGTCGCTGACGCAGTCGAAGGTGCCGAACCTCCAGACGAGGCCGGAGGCGACCTTCTCGCCGGAGGGTCCCGGCCGGAACTTGACTCCGCTCGCCACCGCGCTTTGCCCCACGGTGGGCGCCAACTGTCGTGGGAATTTGGAGACAGTAGCCATGGGTAGGCTTATCGGAGGGGCTCGACGATGGTGACGATGGGTCCGGCTCGGGATCGTGCCAACAGAGACACCTCGGTTTACCCAGGTTCAGGGCCCTCCCGGTTGGAGGTAAACCCCTACTTCCTGCCTGCTTCGTATTGATTAGAGAGTATCGATTACAGTGCTCCTCGAGCTGTTCGGGCTAGAGGAGGAAGAAGAAGATCGGATCTCCCCTACGCTAAGGGTCCAGGCCCCCTTATATAGGCGGGGGCCTGGTTACAGGTTGGGTAACTATTCGGCCGGCTGCCGGCTCCTCGGCGGCGGCGCCCTTGGCGTCATCCCCTCGCCCTGCTCTGACAGCTTCGCTTTATAAAGCACCTTTCCCCTGGGACCGGCATCTGGGAGGCATATGCCCTCCCTTTTGCCTTGGATCCTATCGTGGGGAAGGGTTCTTGGTTGCTGATTGGTTGGACTTGGTCGTGGCGCTCGTAACTCCTGTCCTTGGCCTCTGTCGCTCTTGTCGGGGCCAGCCCACTTTCGGCGAAACGGCCGTTGGTGGGTTCTTGTCTTCGTCGCCCGGCTCCGGCCTTCCACGGTGGAATCGCCAGCCGGCTGCGGGCACAGCCGGCTCTCCAGGCGGAGCCGGTCTTCCTGTCTTCGAGCCGTGGAGACTCCTGGGACGCCAGCCGGCAAATAGCTCGGCACGTGGCATCCCCCGTAAGTCATCTCCACGACATTGTTGATTCATTCGTTGCACCGTGGAATAAAACTTACATTCAACAGGAACATGATTGATTCCTTCGCATAGGAAACAAGTAACTTGGGTCATGGGACATTCTCCAATTGGGTGGCTCGTATCATAGTTAGGGCACAGTTCATGACATTCCTTAGACATATGTCCTATTTCTCCACATCTCTTGCAGGCTCGCAGTGTCATCTCAACATCACCTCTTGATTCCTTGCCACCATGGTCCTTTCTGGGCAGGTTGTTATTGGTGTTAGCCAAATTCTGGGTCATCATTTGTATTATTCGAGCATGATTATCTAGTACTTGTTGCATTCCTGGAGGTATCTCGTTGCTGTTGCGGTTAACCATATTCTGAGTTAACACTCTCATCATTTCAGTATGCACTTCAACCATCTGTTGCATAGCTATCTCCAACTGAGGGTTGTTGTGATTGTTCTGGTGTTGAGGATGCATCTGTTTGGGTTTAGGACAGGTTTAGGTCTTAGCATAGATGAGATTAGATAGAAGAGATCTAAAGAAGATTCCTACCCAAACACATCAGATCAAGAGAATTCATCTTACAAACAACATCTAACAATCATTTATCACATCAGGCAAACTAGGTCAAACACTAATAGTCTAGTATGGTCATACCCCAATTTGGTATGATCAATAGGGTATCACGATATCGTTTGTTCTATAAACTAAAATATTGGTGGTCTAGTCTATTACTTGCTTGTGTACTTCAAGTTTCTCCTCTACTTCCTTGATTCATCTTCTAGAGTTGTGCAAGCTGCATTTGAGTCTTTCTCCAAGTTCTTCATTTATCCTTCAATGTAGTTCTTCATATTGAGTCAAGGAAAAATATATGAAGTATCAGCCTCACACTTCTGACTCATTGATCTTCTTTCCTTTCTTGATGATTTCAGGTTAGGGTCATCTATAGCAAAAGGAAACATTTGAAGAGGAAGTAGGAGAGAATACAAGGAGTTCAAAATACAAACTTTTTTTTGTAAATAGAAACAAGATGAGATAGATTTTTTTTATCCTAGGGTCTTCCTGTTTCTAATTCCAAACCTAGGGTCTCAATCCTACAGGCAACCTGGCTCTGATACCATTTTGTAACGCCCCACCTTTGGACTAAGGTGGAACACCTGTGTTATGTGCTATTCCCTGGATCACTGATAGCACCACAGAACAAAATGTAGTATTCATTGCAAAGTATCAAAGATTACAATGCAGATCCAGATACATAAGTCTTTAAACTTACAAACCAGCTTAGTCACATGGACTAGCTCAAATGACAGAGTTCAACACATCACAAACATAGTGGAAACTAAGGTAGCAGTGAGCCTCCATCTTCACCATGTGACACAGGCAGTCATGTTGGAATGTAGACTCGAGATCATATCAACTTACTCCTCCTCAGAAAATCCTGCACATTTGAATATGCAGCCCCATGAATGGGGGTCAGTACAATGATGTACTGGCAAATGACACATATTTGGTGGCTTTTGTGAAAGAACTAGCTACATGATATTTGGCTGGTGGATCTATAAGCTGCTTTGCATAAAGCCAATTTTATCCTAAAATCCTTTTCAAAACTTTCTTTCAAAATTTTAGTTTATAAGGGTCAAGACAACCCCCATACATTACATACTGGCCGGTATGTAGTTCTGGGCGAAACTCAACAAAGTTGGAACATCAGAAACCACCACCCCTCGGAGTGTATGGCCCTGAGATCCTGCCTAAGGGTTTCCAGTCAAGTTTTAAAGCATTCAGAAAAGGTGATGAGATTCTTCCGTACATTCCATGTCTAGAGACTCAAATTGTCCATAACCGGGGACACGGCTAATCGATTAGTTTGACACCCTGCAGGGGTTGTGCACTTTCACCTTAAGACTCATTCTACAAAGAGAGAAGAATGAGACAAGACCTTTCAGAAGGAGAGAGCAACCATATTGGCAAGATTCGTTCCCATCCTATAATTCTGCTACCAGCCCATATCTTGCACACAAGTTGAACCCTCACATCTTAATCAGTCAAGACAGAGCCCATATTGTCATAAGGCTGCACTGGAAGTACTCTAAGGCATGGAAGACATGGTAACCTCTTTATTCCTGAGTGGCATTCCACAAGTGTACTCCTGGGGTTCACCCCATCCTCTGGGAGGCATGAGGCCCCAGAAGACACTCAACTTCGCCTCCATCAACAAACCAATCCACCCAGGTGTTTCATTTTAGTTGAAGTTCTTAATTTGTTCACAAAACACTTTTAACAAGTGATCATAGCATGGCATCAATATTTTTCAAAGTATTTAGCATCCTAACAGGTGGGGTTTTAAGGATAGCTACACACTACTAGGATCTAAGCATTTTATAAAACAGTTGAATATTCCACCTATCATGCATACTACTGAAAACACTAATGCAGTAGTAAAAGTGGGTAGAAGCATGTGTGTTACTTGCCTTTTGAAGTTTAAACCATTTCTCTTCTCTCAACAAAACGTATGGCTCTCCAAACCAATCTATAATATAGAGATATACAAAGTAAACACACCACTCCAAAAACAACAAATCAAGCAAGACAAGCAAATGAAAAGGATTGGTTTAACATTTTAAATTTCTTATGATTTCTGTGATGAGAGAGATATGGCTTGAAGCTTGGCTTACAAGATATGGATTGAGAGTTTGGATGTCAAGTCAAGTGATTGGAAAGGATTGATCCTCCAAGATTACAATGTAATGATAAAATCTTATGCTTTGCATAAGCATGGTTAGGGTTTAAAGATGACTCATGTGAATGGATTCACAAAAGTATAGATTAGTGCAACTAGAACTTTACTGAATAAAGTGTGACAACACTTACTCAAATGGCATAGGTTACACATAGACTTGGGCATATATTGGTGGTACATTGAATTACTCAATTAACTTTTCTGTAGATTGAATAGTTCAATATAAACCAATATGGTCAAGTTGGCATGGGGTTAAACAAGTATGAAGGGTATTTAGAAAGATGGTAGCTTGGATCAAGGATGATATTGGATTAGAATGGTTTAGGATAAATGTGATATGGGTTAGAGTGTGACACCACAAGTGCAAAGGAGAATTCAAATTGAGATACATTGAATTACTCAATTTACTCAGGTGTACATTGAATATTATGAAATTAAGCCCATAAGAATAAGACGGCATGATATTGGGTGATGTTACAAGGTCAACATGATAGTGATAAATGGATATGGTCATAAGATTCACTTTTGTAAAAGGAATCATATTGATAGGAATTATAGAATCAATCTTATGCTGAAAATACTCAAATCCTCATATTTGAATTTGAATATTTACAAATGATTTCAATTAATTTGGACAGTATGCTACTAGATGGGGGACAGTAAAACAAAGTTGCTGCAATTGGATTCCTCCCAAAATCATTTTTAGAAATCAAATTATGATCAAAGTAGTGATTTGGTTAGATTTGAATGCACCAAGTTTGTGCACGTATCAACTTTGGTGTTTCTTGATTCTAAAGTGTTCTATATGTTCTGAGGAATCCATAGACTACAAATTTGTTATTTTTGAATAACCAGAGCAAAAGATATGAATTAATTGGTGCTAATATGCAATTTAAACCATTTAAAATTTGGTTCAAAATTTTGTACAGTACCCATGTGATATTACTGCATAGTTGGATACTACACATTCCAAGGAATCCATTGATATAAAATTTGTAATTTTTGGACTTGTAGATTATTTTATATGCATTTTACAAGATCAGGACAAATTCTGTGGTTTGAATTTCAAATTTGAAATCAAACTTGACCGGGTTTGACTGGGGCTGACCGGTCCGGCTATGTGGCGTGATTCTATTGGGCAATACTGATTCGGAAGAGTTTCTAATCCTGGCCATAGGAATTAGATCCGAAGGACAGAGGTGAACAGGGGGGATTGCTCACCGGCGAGTCCAACTCCGGTGACTTGCGACACTGACAGATGATGGCGAGGTCGCTCCGGTGATCGGCGGCGGCGGTGGAGTAGCGTACGACATGCAGGAATGGATGGCGAGTTTGAAAGTTTGGTCGGTGATGACGGAGGTGTCCTGTGGCGACGGGGAACGGCGGCCGAAGAAGCTTCTCGTGGCGGTGGTCTTCGGGTGACTACGGCGATGTCGATTGAATACGAAATCGGATGAATAGATGGCGTCAGGAGGTGCGCGTGATCAAATGGAGGAGAAGGGTACCAATTAGGGGCGGTGGCTTGCCTCGAGGTGGTCGGAATCGAGGAAGTACTGGAGCGGATTTGCGGAGTTCCGGCGAGGAATATCACCGCATCGTGGCGGCGGTTTTCTGCAAAAACAGAGGGGAAAGAGAGAGGAGTCCGGGGAAAAGAGAAGGGCGTCGTCCAGGAGGCCGTTGGACTCCAAATGAGTGGGGGGAAAAGGGGAGTTCGTCAGCGGTTTCCAGAGAAGAGGAGGGCGGTTCCAGGGTAGGGGAGATGCTGACTAGTGGGGTCCCCCTGTCAGTGCGGAAGAAAAGAAAAAGGGGGAGAGAGAGAGCGTGCGGGTGGGCTGCTGCGGGATTGGGCTGGGCTGGCCTTGGGCCGGTCCAGTTAGGTTGCCTGCCATGTTTTTTCTTCTTCTTTCTTTTTTCTTCTTTTCTGATTTCTTAAATCTTTTGTATCTTTTGCATTTTAGCATCAAATCAAATCAAACCAGAATAGAAAATTTTCTAAAATTCTAAAGAACATTACAAAACAATGAACAACAAGATTTCATATTTAAACAAGATTTTTACTAAAACCTTATAAATTTGGCCTAGGGAATTTATTGCATAATGCAAAATAGGGTTAGAGTTTTAAAGGTAAAATCTTTAAACTTAGCAAAATAATATCTTAAAAATAACCTCTGAAATCATTTTCAGCACTAATTTTGAAATTATAAACGTTATTTAAAACAAACCATTTTGTAAGATATTTCCTTTGCAAAATAGCTTTCATAGATTTGAATAAATACAACATAGCATTTTGAAATTCTATTTTCTCAAAGGAGTTCTGCAAGGGAAAACTAGAAAGTTTGAAATAGTTTTTCTAACAGACATTTGAATAAGGGATATTTATAAGAAGCTGTTTTATAAAATGAAAACCTTGGAAGTGAAATAGTTTGATTTTGAAGGTTTAATAAAACCTTAGGGAAAAGCATTTAATTATACCCAAAAGTTTTAATTCCCTATGATTTTTCAATCAATAGAAACAAAACAACAAAAAAATGTTGTTCCAAATTTTGATAAAAACTTGGGATGTTACAATATTTGATGCAATATATTATATTCTCGTGATCTATTGTATCATTGTGTCTTGTGTTGAGTGATTACTTATTCTTGGCAATGGTGATATATTTCCTCTTGATGGTTGCATACATGTTGTTATCTTCTATGATGGTCTTATGTACTGATGTATGAGTGCACGCATATGGTAGGGGATGCATAAAATTTTCATTGTTGGATTGACTTGGAGGAGGGTTGGTGAATGACATAAACATGTGCCCGAATTTGAGCTCAGTACATACAGAGGGATAAACTAATGGGGACCTTAGAGATTTCAGCGGTGGTTGGACTATTTATCTTAATTCTCTTGTTGTGCATCATTAGATGGCCTTGAGATCAATCACTAGTGGTGTAATTGCGTAGTGAACACACCTATTTATGGCTCCTCTCTAGAAAAAACATTAGACTTCATGTTTTATGTATGATTTTGTGCTTCACTAATTGTGATAACCATGATGAATGAAAATAGCTATTGTCTTAAACACTTTCTTCCATCAGCCACCACCTCCATACACCTTTCCCGCACTTTTAGTTACAACTTTCTAGTCGTGTTGATTATACAAGGAAAGTGGCTTGCTCGTGGCCCTCTTCCCTTCTCGTATGCCTTATAAAACTCTATACTCTCCTATTGAACTTCATTCTGTAAAATATTGTATCATATCTATAGTGACTACCATTACTAATGCTATGTCGTACACTTCTATTTGAGTGTGCAGCGATAAGACGGATGCAAACCATTCTTCAATGCACATTGATCCTTCTTTCATACTCCCTCCTTTGCGAATAGGTTGCGTTTTTTCCAGTTTTTCATATTACCATTTATATTCCTAGTGTAATTAACCGAGTTCCATAAATACCCCTTTACTTTGGGACATTGTTTCCAACGGGGATTAATGACATGTGTACAACCCCTTTGCCTCATATACCATCTCTCCAGCGTCCCATCTCTTCGCCTCTCTCTACTTGTGGTGATTTCATGGAAGAGGGCATGGTGCATGATAGACTTGACTGTGATTTCCCAATGTTCCCTGATGGTGCATCTTGTCGAGGCAGAATGTGTTGCGACAACCTTACCTTAGTTGAAATCCATGAACTCAGCGCTAGCTCAGTCGTAAGGGCGCTGTCAGCGACTCTAGGTCAGCCAGGTTTGATCCCCGAGGGAGCAATTATTAATCGAGTTTCTTGCTTCTTCCATAAAAAATGTTGATGGGTCCTTCCCCCTCTAGCCTCGTTTTTAGTTGAAATCCATCAATTTTCATGGTTCTATTTTAGTTAGGATGGAGAAAATCTTTAAGTTTGGCTAGGTTTCGGTTACACATCTCCCGCGGGTTTGCCATTTATATACCCCTTCAGAAGCAGCCTAAACACTTCAATTTTTATTAAAAGTTTAGTTACATTTCAACTAATAAAACCAAGTGAAATCCATATGAAACCTCTATGAAATCATGAAGCCACAATAAACTTAACAAAACATAGTTGCAAAATTTGTAGAGATTTCTATAAACATTGCAATCAACTTTCACAACCAAACTTCTAAATTTTGAAAACATATTCAACGTTGGTTTTGTTTTTAACATCTCATAAAAATAAAATACGATGGTCAAAATGGATATAAAATTGGACATATGATTCAGAATATGGCATTTTTATGTTTGGACAAAGAAATAAAAATGTGTATTTAATTATGAGAGATCAATGAGGTGTGGCTTGATTGATTGCATAGATTTCTTAATTTTCACCAGTTGTGTTCTTCGTAATATGTAGTAACACCCTATGCAACCAAGCCACCATTCATGGGTCCACATTCCACCTTCACCCCTATTTTTCACTTGGTTGATTCTGATGTTTATCTGTTTGCAAGAAGATTTTGGGACTTATACTTCTTCATATCATATCTATTCTTTTCCTAAACTAGCAAGTGATACGTTAGAATTGAATTTATGTATTTTGAAGTTTAGTATATTAATATATAACATATTTGTAGCATTTATAATGTTTCTATCACTATCATAAACAATTTATGAGATTTTCCACAAAATTCTAATATTTTGGTATTTATCTCTAAAAGGTAGAAAAGTCTTTTGTTAGTGTTTTTGACTTCTAAGGAGCTACGTAACTTGAAAAGAGGCAAGTTTAGAAATGTTGATTCAATTTTTTTGATACCAAGCCAACCAACTCAAGGTGGATTTGTGGGACCACACGCGACCTAGAAGGCCTGCAACGCTATGGATCACAAATGCCCCTCTATCATCTGATGGCATCATTTTATGTGACACAACCTTCCTTTTGACCTAAACCTATTTATATGAAATACAATAATGGGATTTCATGGAAAATCTCTTAAATTATTAAAAATCAATATAAATAAATATTAGTTGTAAATAACATGGATATTAACTTAAAAACTTCAAAATATGTTTCCGACATATCACTAGGCTCCAAACGGGATCCAGTTGGTGGTAAAAGAGAGTAAAATCAAATCGTTCGGCCTACACCTGGCCAACCGGACAGAAGCCAGACACAACTCCCAACAACAAAATGCAATACCTTTTGCGTATGAACTCCATTTTTTAATGAAATACTATGAGATTGTTTTGAAGCTAACAACAGGCCCATCTCATGACGTAAAAAAACATCAAATATCAACGACGGAGGATAATGCCAGAAATGAAAAGTTTTGACCTCTCTAGAAATGAAAATCTTGACAAAACATCCATCACCAAAAACACGATATCCTCTTCAAATAAACTCTACTTTAATGAACTTGTGCTTCTCTTAAAGATAACAACAAGCTTATACTCGCATATATATAGAAAAACCAAATATCAGCCAAAGTGGAGGATGAAAATAACGCAAATGTTTAATCTATATAAATGATGTGATAAAGCTACTTACCCAGAATACCCCATCTGTAGTACGTAATCCATTCATTCCTTGATACTAGGTGTATAGTTTTCTATGATAAATTTCAAAATACAAGATGTATGGCGGGATTGTGGGATGGATTTACACAATTTAGGAGTCAATGTGATTAGGAGAGACAAGACATCAAGATTTCCCTATTTTTCCTCTAGTCTCATATTGATTACCTACCGATATTAACGTCTAAATGCAATGGATTTGGCCTTTTAGCCTATGCATTAATATTCTTGCAAGAAATTATACACCTTATATCAAGGAACAGAGTAAGTATATAATATCTATAACCTGGTCTCCCACCAAGCAACTTGAGACCGCTAAAATTAGGAAGACCTAGAAAATACATACCTTGTCCTTGTGCATTCCACTTGAGTTCTATGATAACGTTCATGCATGCCTTAAGTTGGAACACTCGCTTGATGAAGACTCACAAATGAATGCTCGTGATTTCACCTATGAGAAGCCTCACTTAAGCAAATCTTCACATATCCATTATATGCAAATGGACAACCAACTTCAAGCATATGAGCCCTTCGAGATGCTTATATTGAGTTCGCACTTCTCAACCTTAATGACCATCACCCCTTAAGGCCATCCTCTCACATGCTATATGAATTTTTCAGTTTGATGCAAGCACATGGGATGGACTTAACCCACATAGAATTTTTATACATGGGTTAGTTCATAAAGCACAATTCTCAGATGCTTACCATAACACTAGAATACTTGATCCCACACATTGCATACTTTACGCTTCTGTGTTGGTCTTCTAGAAGCTGATTTTTTTACTTCATCTTGATCAATCGTTACCTTTTCTTCACTATCCATCTTGATGATATATTCAAGGCAATAATGAACTCTCGTTTCTTCAAGAAATGCTCACCAAAAGTTCAACTATCTCACGGAAAAATATTGGGATTTACAATGAGTCATCAATTGGTCTTCTTCGTGCTCTGTCTTCAACCTTGTCACACATATTCTTCACTTGACTGAGATTGCTTCAAGACTTGGTCAACCATGGCTCAACTTATGAGTCAAAGCTTGCCTTTCTCCATCGTCCTTCCAGTGTCACACTTCTTTTTAATCCTAACTCCAAGAGGACTCTACAAACACTAGATTTTATGTTATAGTCATAGTCTCACATATGAGCATAGCTTGATTCTACGGCTCTCCCGCTCCTGTACAATTCTTCCCTTCCTTCCATATCTCGACCGAATAAGTTTAAGAAATTCGACCAGAAAATGCCTAACCAGAACCCATCCCAAATAGCCCTTTCCTATTGGAGTATAATATTTTGTATCATTTTCAGAATATATTCTATATAAAAGGATTCAAATCTATACTTTCGTTAAAACCCTTAGTTTGGTTATTTCGGGCTTTTGGGCCATAGTTGGGATATTAAACCGATCCTGACCCTATATCCTCGGGCTCTCGATCTCAGGCCATCGATTTACTTCCTCCCGAGTCCTGACCTACCCTACCGGCTCTAAATCAACGCCGAAAAGAAAAAAGCGGCTCTAAATCTCTCCATATAGTCAACCTTAACCACCGTGCCCTACATCTGCCGCCGTGCTGTACCTCGCCGTCAGCCGCCGCCGACGTCTCGATCTGCCTCCGACGCGCCGCCGACGTCCTCGTCCCTGTTGTTCCTCATCTGCCCATCGAGATCCTGCTGTCTCCCACCCCGTCCGCTAGTCTCTGCACATTGGTTTTGAGGTATGAGGCTGTTTTGATCCGGCGATTAGTTGAATCCCACCGACCTTCGCAACTTCCGAGCGCGCCGCTGCACGCCCGGCACCGTCTAAGATCCGCCCATCTGGTTTGGATGGAGGACAGAGCACGATTTCGTTGCCGCCGTACCACACATGGAGCCGTGTATAACCTAGAATTGTCATTTAACTGATTAATTGATGCTCTTGGGGTTACCATGTTTTGCAATCAGATGTTGCATATGTTCTCCGATGACAACAATTTAATGTTCTGTTAAGAATTAGGGATTTGATTAACTAGGGTTGTATGTGCAAGCTTCTTCTAGTTCTATAGCTAGAGCTGGACACATCCTCGTTTTGTTGCTCAGGTAAACTGCCATCTTAAAAACGTGGTTAAAGGGGGAAGTTCCCTTTCTTAACCCTAAGTTGGTAGGGAGAAGTGAAGCAGGAGGCTGCGCGGGAGGACGAGCCCAAAGGCGTGCGCCCTAGCCAACAGCGCACTGCTCGGTTCTCGTTTACTGGCTTCCTAAATGCACTTTCCTTTTCTTTCGCAAGATTAAGGCTCGTTTGGGTGGTGGTGGTGGTGGTTTGGCACCATTTAACCAAAACACCGACACACCGAAAGGGGCGGGTCTAACACCTGCCTATCTAAGAGGGTGTGCATCGTGCCAATCTGTCACTTGTTGTTAATGGTACTAGTCATTATCTTTGTGGAAGATTTATTAGCTTCTGCAAGATATCCATATCAGGATGCACACTTCTCTGTTTTTTTCTTTCTAAAAACAGATACCTACTTTTATCATTACTACTACATCCTTAACCCATAATAATGTATCTGTTTCATTTTCTACTGTTTTAGGAATCTTGTCAATTGTAACTCTAATGAAACTGACTTTACACCGTTGATCTACCTTTTTTTTTCACCATGTCATATGATATACTCATAATCAACATTGCAACACCACTTATTCCCTCAGAAACCTGAACTGAAACCAGAGGGTTTGCTAACTTGCAAACTCAAATTTGTTAGTTTGTAATGTCATGAAATTATATCTCTAACCATCAGATTGCACTCGATATAGATTTGATGAGCTGCAAAACATTGGCGACATCCCTGGAGCTTAAAATAGAGATACCAGTGCTTGGTTACCACGGGGAACAACTGAAGTGTATCAATAAAGCTCTTATTTCTCACGATATAGCCAATGTCTGGTCCGCCTGTTTTTTCTGTGTTACAGGCAGGCAATACAACTCATAGCCTAAAAGGTTAGCTAAAATGTTATTTACTCATCCTTCTTGCAGCATTGTAGCTGAAATTTATGGTTTTTCGTACACAGTGTGCTTTTAATGTGTATGCATATATCTTTTAGGGAACCAAATCTCAGTGATTGGACATGGTCATTCTTCTCAGCAAGGGGTAATGTTTAATTTAATCGTGTACATATAGTTTTATATTCACAAATTACTATTTTGACGTGTAACATATTAAATGCTATATGCAGGTGTATGTCATGGATTCTTCTTTTAACCAAGGTATTGCACAACCCCTGACACAATAAGTTTCTGATTATGTAAACTACTACATCTGTTTCACTGACCATGGTCTACTTGGTCTAGGTATTTATGCTGATAAACAAAGCAGCTTTGTGGAGCGTGTCAACATGATGCAGTTAAATGTAAGCTCACATGTCTTATCATTAATATTTTCCACTCTGAATTGTGTTTTCTGAGATGTCCCTTTTTTATTTTCCATACAGAAGTACATGGCAGATGATCCTTCTTCTGGTATGTTTTCTTCTATACCTATTCTTTCTAGATTTTATGCACTTGTCCAAACATTCACTCTGTTCCATAGTCCCTATTCTCAAAAAAAGATAGATGCATAATTATTCCTTTTATGCAACGATGCTTATAAAATCCCACCCTTCCGGAAATTTCAATATTTTGGAAGTTATCACTCAAGATGGAGCCAGTGATGAGTTTAATTATTTTGGTGTGTTCTCATTGTTAGTGTATGAGTTTTAGATATATTTATTGGTGTTAAGCCAATATAGTTTTGACAGTTTGGATAAGATAAGATTGTATATACCCGGCACACATAGTTGACTAATTGGAAATTTTTCTGCGATATAATTAATACTCCCTCCGTTTCAAAATATAAGATGTTTTAGGTTTGTGAAGCAAATGTATCTAGACATGTTTTAGTGTGTATATTCGAGTGAACCTACACACTAAAAGAAGTCTAAATACATTTGCTTCACAAAGCTAAAACATCTTATATTTTGAAACGGAGGGAGTATTTCTGTAGTGTGTGTATTCTATTGCATCTTTCTTAGGCTCGTTTTTCTTATTAAACAGCTGGACGACGCTGCCAGAGACTTGGGTGTAACGAAGCTGTTGAAGGCCAGACAGTTTTCTGCAAAAATCACCGTGTGGGCCAACAGTGCCAGGTGGTTGGCTGCCCTAATATCCTACCAGATGGCATAGCTTTGTGCATGTCCCATGGTGGAGGCCACCAGTATGGTGAACCTGGTTCCAGTGCAGTACCATTAACCAAATCAGAAGGTTCAGCCAAGTATGAAGGAGATGGGGGATTTGGAGTGATGGAAAATGCTGGAAATGCTATCGGCAGCACAGGCGTCAATCCTGATGGTGAAGTTGTGATGTGCAATTACCAAGGATGCAGCAAGCGAGCCCAGGGAAATACAGTGTACTGCAAGGTCCACAGCGGTGGTTCAAAGGCATGTATGGTTGAAGGTTGTCCCAAGGGTGCACATGGAGGCACTCCTCTGTGCATTGGTCATGGAGGAGGCAAACGTTGTTCAGTCACTGGATGCTCCAACGCTGCATGTGGAAGCAGTCAAGGCCGCACTGACTGCTGCGTGAGGCATGGTGGTGGCAAAAGGTGTAAACGCGATGGATGTGGAAAAGGTGCTCAAGGAAACACAGATTTTTGCATTGCACATGGTGGAGGGAGGCGGTGTAAGTTTGAAGGATGTGGAAAGAGTGCACAAGGGCGGACCGATTTCTGCATCAAACATGGTGGTGGTAGACGTTGCAAGTTTGAAGGATGTAGTGCAAGCTCAAAATGGGGGATGGATTTCTGCTCTACACATAGGAAGAGCATGTCGAGTGGCAGCGATTCTGTTGATGGAGTGCTTCCAGCACCACAGCCGAAACGTCGGGCCAAGAAGACCGCAGGCAAGAAAACCAAGAAGGCAAAAAGCACGGTTGAGCCAGCTGGTGTCTCTGATAATGTTACCATGCCTGCCATAACTGCAACTGGTGTCTCTGATAATGTTACCATGCCTGCCATAACTGCAACTGGTGTCTCTGATAATGTTACCATGTCTGCCATGCCTGCAACTGACGTGCCCGAGATGGGCATTATCCATGTGGCTGCTGCTGCTTCGGACCATCCGGAATCACCTGAGATTGTGAAGATGAAGCAGCACTCTGCTGTAGCATGTCAACAACCGCCTCAGTCTGAGCCTCCATCTGGATTGGCTGCTTCAACAGAGGATGTGCCAGCATTAGGAAATGGTGTATTCTTTAATTTGTAGATTAAATCATGCTGTTGCATAGAGGTGGATTGCATAGAGTTATTACATCAAATGATTAACTGTGTTATTACAAAGTGAAGTCTGGCGGATCTTAGGAGTTAGAGATCCGGTGCCCATATGTTAAAGTGTTTTGACTGAGAGGTGACTTTAGTGCAACTGTGCAGTTTAGTGTCCGTTCGTTGTCTTAGTCTGTGAGCATCGTGAGAGTTGCAGTGTCTCCTGATAGCCTGAAAGATGTTTATACCAAATCTGGTTAATCTGCTGATCGGCTGTGCAAATTTCCTTCATTTTGGTTCTGATTATTGATGCTGAAGTTTATTCGGATCGCATTACCAACTTGCAAATGATCATTTTATACTGAAATTTAGAAATTCAAGTTTCAGTACTGAAATTCAAGATTCTCTGAAGTTCGATTAACAATGTTCACTTTGTTAATCGCCATTTTAACGCAGAGTCTAAATTTAAATTTGGCTTTGCACTACAATTCTCAAATTGTCCCCCCATCATATAGCTGAATGGAATACTTGAATCGCCATTGGTACATCTTGTATCTTTGGCTGCTATTTTGTATGGCCATGTATGTATAAAACTCATAATTGTTTGTAATATTATGTTAATACTTTCCATCACAAAAACCGTCACATGATTTTCAAGTTTTTTTAGAACACAGTACAACACAAACGCTCACAAACACGCACGTATCCTCATCCCTATGAACGCACACACATCCTACCCCTATGAGCATCTCAGAACTTGAGGTTGATTTCCAAGTTTCCAATCTAAATGTTTCAAATGATGATGGCCAAGGCTTTAAAAGGTTGACAAAATATATGTAATAACTTAATTTAGGACCAATTCTTTTGTGCCAGGGCTTGTGAAGAAATAACTTAAACTTAGCTGCCCTAGAATCTGCGGAGGAAATAAGCTTTAGAGAAAGAACAATCTAGTTCTTTGGGCCTTTGTGGCCTGAGCTAATTTCTAAGTTGTTTAGTGCCTCTAGTTGCGATTTTATGAGATTTAACTTGTAATGTGTTTCTATTGTGTTTAGCATACATTTTTTTTGCAAAACATCACAAAATACTAAATACTACACAATAAAATAAGGTGCCATTGATACCTGAGAACATGTCAAATAAAAGGAAGGTCATCAAAGTATTACAACTTTTCTTCCCAACATAAGCAGTCACAATAATAACAACGTATCTTGTTGCAACTAATCACCAAGGTCATAAATAACATCACATACTATGACATATCGTACGACCATCAACCAAGCTAAAATTCAAAAGGTGACAACTATGCAAAACAATAAATTACACTAGTTCTCACACAAATGGATTAAAATGTATCCTATTCCTTTTTACTACCTATGCTTGAATTTACTAGGGAAAAAATCATATACAAGCTCAATTGGTCAAGATACGATTGGGAAGAGAGGGAAAAAAAATGCAACCTGCCTGACGCATGTAATCTCCTGGGTAAGATCCCGGTGGAGGCGCGTCGGGCGGCACCTAGGACAGAGGGAGAAGCGGCGGGCGACAACGGTATCGGGCGATGGAGAGTGGATGGGAGAGCCGATGGAGAAATGAAGTACAAAGGAGATTGTGCGGTGGAGAGTGGCGGTGGCGGGCTAGGAACCCTAGCTTGTTCAGTCTCAGGGTGGAAAACGAGCGTTCTAGTTATAGGAGAGATAACTGATGGGTCCGGTGCCATCTTCGCTATAATAAATGGTGGGTGCGAGGGGGTTATTCTAGGAAAGATGATTTTACATAAAAGGAGAAGCTAAAAAAGCACCTCATATGTACCTTATTTTTAATCAACACGAGATGGCTATGGCTCCGAAATTAAGTTTCACAAAAAATCGAGTCATTTTCTTCAAAGGCTTAGCACCTATAAGCTACATATATAAGTCCAAAAGAAGTGACCCACATTTTTGTGTGAAATTGAGACATTATAATGGATCGCTGATTCAAGTCATTGGCAACCCAAGCTAAGAGTTTCTCCACGAGGACCCCTACTCCGTCTTTACGAGTTGATGCAAAAATATAATCAAGTGCTGCAAGGCCCCTACTAGAGCCCAAAATAGGAGGCATCCAAATTCCCACAAAGCCTCCACTCAGGGGCGGAGCTAGGAAAAAAATTGCCCGGTGCATAACAACAATATGCATGTTCAAATGGGAGATTTGTACGCTATTTGGGCAGTATTTAGGTGTGAAATAGTGAGCCATGGTGCACTTTCATTGAGTTTACCTGGTGCACATAGCAAAATTTAGACTCAACTACTAGCAAATTTTCTTTTTTCCCTGGTGCATGTGCACCATGCAAGCCCAATGTAGTTCCGCCCCTGTCGCCACTACATGAGACTCTTCCTCAACCCCTCATTATTTGATGCTGACATGGCAAGCCTCTTCTAGAACGTTGTCCCTACTCTGTTGCCGATGTGGCCACCGCCACGACACCTTCTTCCCTCTTGGTGAGTCGTGCTAGCGCCATAGGCAGGAAAGAAACAGAGGCAAAATAAAGAAACATAACAAACAACAGGGATGGGCCACACACGCCAGTGAGTGCGGAGAGAAAATGAGAGCATGGAAATGGAGCTTATGCGAAAGTTAGAGACATTCTTTTGCCTAAAAGTGTGTTTGGTTTGAGGAAATAAATATACCTTACATATATTTTGGTTATGAGTAAAACTTTGGTTGCCCTTTTTTGGCATGACAATTGCTCCTGGCCAACTCTAAATTCTAGTTCTTTTTTTTGCAGTCATAATTGGCCAACTTATGAGCACACAAAGCCTGTGCCATCATTCTAGCTAGTACTTCCTTCGATCCATAAACTGTGTCGCTGACTTAGCATAAAGTCTGTACTAACTACGTCTAAAGTCAGCGACACTTTTTACGAATTGAAGGGAGGGAGTACCAAATATTTGGTGGGGCAATCTTGGGCTCAAACCAAACACCTAAAAGAATTGGGCCACCCCCATTCGGCCTTTAGGGCTCTAAAACGAGGGCTTCTGGTGGAGAATGGAGATGGTAGAATAGCTACATCCACCTCCAAATTCAACACCAAATTCTGCTCTAAAAACCCCAACTTCCCAAAACGGCAAAGCTCCGTACCACCTTCTCGGCATCATCGTCGTCGTCTCCATGGCGGGTTCCGGCGGCAGGAGCAGGGAGGTCCTCGCGCCGCGCTCAGAGGCCGCGGGGGGCAAGCGCCGGAGCCAGGAGTGGGCGGTGGAGTTCGCGCGCTACTTCGCCACGCCGCGTCGGAGCGCCTCGACGCCGCCGCCGCCCCCCGGCCTCCGCTACGTGTCCCGGGGCAGGAGCCGCCTCCACGGGACCTGGCTCCCGGCCGCCTCCACCGCCGCGCTCTGCATCTCCCGCCCCAGCCGCTCCTTCGCTGCCCACGTCCTCACCGTCTCCATCGGCGACGTCGTCTACGTCCGTACCGAACCCCCTCTCCCCTTCTTCCCCCTTGTTTCGTTTTGGCTTGTGTTGATGTTTGTCTGCTTGCCAGTCTGATCCAGGCAGGCGTGTCTGATTGAGGCATTCGAGAAAATGCTTGTCATTTTTGGGGTTTAATTAGGCAACTCACCTCTGCCTTGAGCTGATTTGTTCTTAGAACTTGAGAGGCCGCTGGTTTCGGGTGTACGGCTCGACCTTTGTACATGTGTAGTTTGGCAGCTCGATAATTTTTTTATTTTTTATCATCGTGATTTCTCTAGCAGGTTGCTACATTAGATCGAGCGGTTGGTGACCCAGGCACCCAGCATGGCTCTTCGATGTGCTTGCTGGTGCCTTGGTATTGATTGTTTCAAGAGTTTGCGATATGGAATTATGGATTGTGTGTATTTTTATTAGTGTTGCAGGGTAAGTAATTGTTCATGGTTTGTTGTAGGCTAGCACTTGGATGCCACAAAATAGCCCAATAGGATCATATCCACCACTGGTCTTCAGATGATTTCACGTCTGAAATAAGATATACTTGCTGGACTGTTTGATGTGCTAAATTGTTACCCAAACAACTTGTCCAGTGTTCTTGAGATTGTGCTGTGTTGTATTTTTCTGATCAATGTTGGTTTCACTTATTTTCACTGTTTTTTTTTGTTTATTATGTTGTAGCCTAAAAGTGAGAATGGGGTATTGTGTAGCACTGCTCATCTTGCCACAAAGTTCCCTCACTATGGTATTAAGTTTGCACAAATCTTGATCTAATACTGTTTGAGAGTAGTTATGGAGGTTGAAAAATGAGGATACTCTGAGCTTTGAAACATTGTTCTTTTCTGTTTTGTCATATGTTCCTTTTTATGTTGTAATAACTTAAATTTAAGCTATTCTTTCATGGCACAGGAGGAGCATTATGTGTCCATCCTCAACTTCTCATGGCCACAAGTTGCATGCGTTACAGAGTGCCCAGTTAGAGGGAGCAGGGTCCTGTTCGTGAGTTTTTGTGATATGTCCAAACAGGCATGTTTTCTTGCAGTACCAAACGTGTTTTCAATTTGTTCATATGGGATGTTTATGCACATAAATTAGCTCTATGAGATCATTTCTAATGATAAGATTATATATACCATTGATTTTTCTGCAGATCCAGAAGTTTGCTGTACGTTTCCCACATGTCAGTGATGCAGAATCATTCTTGAATAGTGTGAAGGTGCAATTTTCTATATTTCTGTCATGTTCTGATGTTGTTCATGTGTGGCGTAACAACAGTTATGTAGGTCTCTAAAGACTATTCCGCATGCCATGGGCTAACTTCTCTCTTGTATTTGTGTTCATTGGGATGCTCTCTTCTGTTTTATGACTTCTATCTCCGTATTCGATAGCTTGCTAATACTGTACCATAGTACAGCCATGCCCAAAATAGAATAACAGACATCCATGAAGGCCACATTTTGTGATAGTGTTGTGACACCGTTTCATTTTATTTCCTTATTGTGCATGTCAACTTATTGTATAGATGAAATTGTACTATTTTGTATACGTGTGGATTCCCCTATATATAGAAAGAACTTATAAAGTAGTTATAAATTCACAATAAATACAATACTAGTACTGGCGCAGCAACCTTAATTTTTTTTTGTTCACCACCATTTCTTAAGTTGCACCTTGTTTTGAAGAGTTTTATCTACTTCTTTATGAATGGTACACAACACATCCCTGCTTGTCTGCTTTACTGTGTGAACATGAGAACCATAATGTTAGTGACTGGATAAAACGATTTAGGATGTGTTTCATCCTTTGACATACTATATACTGCCTCTCTGTTACCGAAGTTTGCTTACCTTCATATATCACCTAGTTGTGTCGAAATTAATATTCCCTAGCGGCTGTGCTAGTACTATCACTGCACAATTCAGTGCAAGTTTACTTTGTATGGGAGTCGAGTAATAGTATTTGCACCCACGTAGATACAGATTTTCTTGGAGGATTTCCCAAATAAGAATTAGTATTAGACATGATTTGATTTTAATGTGTAAGGTCTTATGATTTGTCAAACACTAAATGCATATGTTGGATGGACTTTAAAGGAACTCTCAAGCAACACCATGGATATCATACCATCTGGAAGCGACTGCGTGTATGAAGATTCATCATCATCTGAATATATTGCTTCTGATGGACTTCAATACAGGTAATAAGTAAGCAAAAAGTAACATGTTTGTCACATGTGGGAAATAATGCCTTCGATAACATCATATTCTATGCCTAGGCCTGATGAGGTGGCAAGCTTTGAGGAGCCGACTTCTGATCACAGGACAGATGCACCTTCATCAGTCTACCCCGAGGAACTAGACCAGTCTGTTCTTCGATCTTCCCTGGCTACAAATATTGATAGCGGCTACTCCGGTTTCCCTCGTAGTTACTCTGACATGCCAACAGGTTATTCAGTAAAAATTGAGAAAGGTAGGCAAATCATGATCTGATAAATTTACTCTGAAAGCGCAAATATCTTCATTTTGATGTTTACTGGTCTAGTTTAAGTAACTTTTAACATACGTAACTCAGATGGAAATGTACACTGTCCAGTGACAGCAACTGATCATGCTTCTGAAAAGGTAATCCTGTGGTTATTTGTAAATCCTGCAAATGGTATGCAAGGAATTTTTCTTAATGTTTGCAATTTTTGCAGGCCTACACACTGGATAGTTTTCATGATGGTACAGATAATTTTAATTGTATTGCTACTTATTTTTGATGGTTTTATCCCATCTTTTCCTGACCTGTCTGCAATGATAGCTGCACTTGCAGTTGCTGGCAAAGAATTGTTTGCTGATAAAGGAAAGGGTGCTGCTAAAGAGACTGATGCTAGTATAGAAACATTTGATATTTTGGCAGGGATAAAGGTATCTTGCTCGTCAAGATTGTTCTTAAATCCATCTTACTTAGATATATGTTCTAACATGTTCTGTTTTACTTTTTCTGTTGTAGACATATGGGGCCGGTGACTCTTTTAATGGTATGTTTTCTCTTCCTCTTCCCATGGGTATAATTTTTTTAGTATGGCTTGATAATTACTAATAGGCCATGAATTCCTTTCTTAGTGTTTTGGGTGCTAATACATGCCAGTTTGAAAACCTACACCGTGTATTTTTCATATTACATGTACATTGTACCTCATTTCACATGCTTCTATTGATTAAGTACTCTTGCTTCCCCTAGATATGTTGGCCTCGCTCGACAAAGCCATTGATGAACTGGGTGGCGACATGTTTCTTTAGCTAGCAAAACCTCTTGCACGCCACTGGAAGACATTACTTGCTTCTGACCATATATAGCAATGTAATGGCACTTCGCCTAGTGAGGAAAACGTTGGCTTGTCCTATATGGCTGTATGGCTACAAGCTAGATGATAACATTGTGGGACTAGCGAGCATTAGGCAGTATGTTTCCTCCGATGTAGCTCGTACTTCGACAGTTAGACGAACTATTAGTCCAGAAGCTTTAGGCCTTCGTCCTAGACAGTTTTTGTAAAGCTTATTATTCTAAATTGAGGGTATGTATGCTGTCTATTACTAATTTTTGTCTCTTGCGTGATTTGTGTTGTATCTTGGTGTATTCTGTTCTGCTATTGCTATTATGGATTGTGCATGAGTACGGATTTTCCGGATTAGTGAGCAGCTTCTCATTGCTGCTCATTTGCCCAATGATGTTGGACCGTTTTTATTTGGCACAGACGAATGCGATTGTTAGGCATTATGTGCAGAAGATCATGTCTGGATGATGCTTATCCTTGTGTGCATCTTCACTGGTAGCAGTTCCAGTCTCATGGCCTGTCAGCCATCCGTCAGAATCTGATGCCGGTGCATCTGTTTCCTCCCATCTAGGCAAGAACTGCTATGCGGTCGGCGGAAATGCTCGCTGCTGTGCTGCTGGAGGAAGATGGGGTGTTGGTCGTGAACCTGGCGATCATAAGGCTCCAGAATCAAACTTTGGGCAACGCCATGGAAGGAAATGCTTGCTTCCGTCAGAGATTGTCAGTGCTTGTCGCGTTTCTCCTCCGGCAAGCCGCAGAAGGACCGCTGGTCCTTCTCCAAGCAAGCACCGTCTGTGCATTCTTCTCCGGGCAGGGGAACTCTCTGATGACAATGAGCGTTCTCCGGCAAGCCGCAGAAGGCGGGTTCTCGCTTCTCCCCTCCGCCCGTGCTTCCTTCTTCGGGCTGGGGAACTGTCCGACGCCAGCCATAGCCCAGTAAAACTATGACGAAGCAGATTGTTATTTATGCTCTGAAGTCCTCCCACTGAACAGCCTGCAAATGCGCTATTTATTATACGGTGCAGTCAATCGTAGTGAGTATCAATCACATGGACTGCTGACGCACCGGGAACAAAACAACACCTTACACATGATCATCTGGTTGACAAACAATTCTTCTCATAATACTTCTGTCCCCTCACCCCCAAAGCATTGGTGGAAAGAAAATGTATGACGTTTGGACCAAAGAGATGACATGCTAAATTACATCGATCAGTTCTGGCGTACCTTTATTATCATGTTATTGTTATTACTATTATTATTATTATTATGCAAACACAGAAGGTACATTTACATGCGAAAGAAAGGGACGAACGCTTGTAAGCGACATGTCCTCATTTTAGGGAAATGCGTTTGTACTCCCTCATAGTGTTTGTGATGGCCTGCTCGACTGGCAATCTTTCCATGCTTGAAGCTCCGTAGAATCCATGGACCCTACTAGTATTCTTCAGAATAAACTCTGCCTCCTGGGGCCCTGATATGGGACCTGATGGAATTGCACATGGGAATTACATGATTTACAGGATGAAGCAGAGCATCAAGACACCGTCTGCAAGAATTAGAATGCATACCTCCATGGCAGAGAACAATGACGTCAGGATTAACACCCAGCGCAGCATCGGCGATGGCTTGAACCCGAACAACGCTGTCATCTAAACTCGCAGCTGTCTTTGCACCGATTGACCCAGCTGTTGTGAGACCCATATGCGCCACTATGATATGAGCACCGGCCTTGGCCATGGCAGCACCTTCTTTTGGATTGAAAGCGTACGGAGTTGTTAGGAAACCCATGTTGTGAGCTCTTGAGATCATCTCCACCTCCATGCTGGAAAAAGACAATATCAAGTTAACATAAAGCATAGAGTCAAATGCATGCCACTTTTTTACTAGTAGAAGTTAACTTTATTTAAACTATGCAAATCTTCTCCATAACATAAAGCTAAACATAAATCAAGTGACTGAAGCAGAAACCATATCCATGATTTACTATGTAGTTTTTCATTGCCGATTATGTTCATCCCATGCCATGGATAAAACCTGTATCCAAAAATAAGGGTGTGATAAGCTATACCTGTAGCCCATTCCAGTTTCTTCCAAGTTCTGTCGAAAATTCCCATCAAACAGACCAACTGTAGGGAAATTTTGGACACCACAAAATCCAATAGCTTCTAGCTGCTTAAGAAAGTAATCCATTCTACGGAATGGATCAGTAGCGCAAACCCCAGCAAGAACAGGAACTTCTTTAACGACCTAAATCAGCATGGCATTAACTCTCAGCTATATTCAGTCGGTTGACAGGAATGAAAGAACGAAGTCTGTTACTCTATAAAACTTACAGGCAACACTTCATTGGCCATCTCAATTACGATGGCATTTGCATCAGCAAATGGTAGGAGCCCTGCTAATGAGCCCCTTCCAGCCATTCGAAACCGACCGGAATTATACAGCACAATCAGATCAACCCCACCAGCTTCTTCAAACTTTGCAGATATGCCTGTGCCGGCACCAGCTCCAATAACAGGAATACCCTCACCAATTTGTTGCTTTAATTTGTGTAATATCGACTTTGTTTTTTGCAAAGTTTCTGTCAGCATAGAAGAGCAAGCCATTAGAACAATTTGGGTATACAATGGTGTCAGTAGATCTCAAAACCTGAAATGAATGAAAAACACTCACGAGACAATAAGTTGAAAATAATACGATATACACTCCTGTCACTTATGAGCTACTGGTTATCTGTTCTGTCATGATTGTTATCACGTGAGGAGAAGATATCTTCCGTAGTTATTTCATGCATGCAAACCAGTACTATATATGTAAAAATTCTTTAGAGTTTTGAACATTATCATTATCCTTTTGAATGCATGTATAGCATCATTATTGTGCTGCAAATAGAGTAAAACTCAGCACACTTAATAACAGCTCAACTAAACCCTAATGCAGTTACAAACATGTGAAATAACACCAAACATTTCTCATGCCACACTCTGAAAAGGTAAGAGGAGAGCAATAATGAATACAGTTCTGATCGTGATACCAAAGGATAGGTAGGTAATCCGAGCTTGGCCCTCTGTGCATGTTGAGCTCGTCCCCAGCTTCATCTGAACATGATAGTTTTTGGGGAAAGTTCATGTCTACATGATCCCTTTAAGGAACAATGGAGTCTCTTTGAATATGTACTTCAAACGATTGTATCAAAATTGATCTCATACGGAGATCTTATTTCTTAGCAATGTTATATCTTACCAAACTGATCTCTTGAGATTTCCTATCAACTTATCGCCTAACATGCTTATGTTCTAGTGCCTGCTTCTAAGCACTGCTAACATTTATGTGCCTGCTCGGACCGCTGCCTGTGGTATTTGTCGAATCAAATCCAAAGCAATTTCATGATTTTAAGACTAGAGAAAGGTGGACAACATCAACTGGTGAAGCCGACTACAGATCATTGCAGACAGCCCCAAATTTGTAGTCACTAAGAACTATCTTGGCCTTTTGGAACAATACGCAATACAAAATGTTTTTTTCTAAAAAACGCACCAAAATGTGTGTTGCTTTGTATTAGAAAGAAACGTCAAGATGACGCAAAACTTTACAACACCCTAGTTATGATGACGACACACCTGAGGAGGGAGGGGGCAATATACAACCCCAACACCTTGCACAAACACGAATTTAGGTTCCCATTAATACTGTAGGGGTATTCCCTACTGTTTAACTTTTACAAAAAATTCTAGGCATGATGGAAGTAAGAAATGAAATTAGATCTTCACCCTGCGATATTATTTATAAGGCGGCATATCAGATCCCAAAGTACACACCATATTACATTCTACAACTTTTATGAAAAATAAAAGAAGTTTCAATCAAAAGTCTACTTGCACGAGCAAAAAAAATGTTGTTCATAAGAAATGAACAAACAATCAGCACTAACCTGGTCTTGCATCAGGATAATCCACAGGAGGTCTCCATATTATAGAACTATCTGAAGTCCACTCTTCTGCACAAGATTCTTTTTCCTTTGCATCTTGCTTTGGTAGGACCATGTTATTTTCCTGAGTTGTGTTACTAGAGGCCTTTATATCCATACTCAAGAATGCATCCACCAAGGCGTTGGCAAATTCAGGATCGTTTATGTGATAAGGAAGCAGCTTCACCTATCAACAACTCAGCCAGCTTAGTTCATTTGAAAACCTTCTGGCTATATAACTGCATAGAAAATTATGTAACGTGAAGAAACCTGTCTGTTTTCAGTTTTGACTATACGAGTGTTTAACTCATTCAAGAGTGCAGATGTGGCCTCAGGATCATAAAATGGCATTCCAGGTGCATCTATTGCAGAGACGCCCTTCTGTGGCAGGCAAACAGTAACTCTGGACAAAGATTTGTTCAGCTTGTCAGCAATAAACTGAGCAAATTTCTTATTCTCTTCCACAGTAGTCCGCATCAACGAAATCTGAAAGAATTACATGGTCTTTTACTCACCGCAAGAAGAAAGGGAAATGTGAAATCCTCACAAATAACAAAACATAGAGTACTTGTAAGGTAGCAATTACAGCTTGTCAAGGATAGATAATTCTCAACTATCAAATAGGATCAATGTTGGATATGGTGACTCTAATCCTAATCTTATTAGGACCCAAACAGGCATGGAACTCGAAATCCTGTTTAAAAGGAAATGTGTTGAGTGATTCAGACTAAGCAAGCAAAATTGATTCAAATTCTTCCTTGATCCTCTCCCTCTCCTATATATCTCTATAGATACATCCCCAAGCCTTATTATTCTACCAGTGAACAAAGGTTCATCACAGATCAGATAATTCTAACAAGATGCTATGTAAAAGATCATCTGGGTACTATAATAGTATTGTCTGTAATGATATCCTAGCGTATTAGTCTTCTAATGGATTGTTGTGCTAACCTAACAATGAATTTATGATTCAGTATTCATATCACAAAGTAAACTTAGCAAAGACCATGTAAGTAAATATAGGAAGCAAAATGAAATCCACAATTGGAAAATTATGCTTTGGCTGACCTGTTCATTATGTACATGGATTTTTCTGTCTGCGAAAGCAGCAGGTATTGTATCATGAGCTCCAAAGTTAACCATATCCAAGGCCCCGACACTGAGAACAAGAGGGATGTTTCTGTCTATAGCTGCATCAAACCGGGTCTCATCACATGCCATGACACCACCAACAATGTGATCCGCAACTTCTGTTGTTGTTATGTCCAATACGCCCTATATGCAACAAAATGGAAGTAAGATGAGAAACTCTACAGACAGAAAATCAACATCAGATTTCTTGAGCTAAATAACATAATCTCCACAAAAATACAATTAAACAACAATATTATGCCAGCTGGCCAGGAACTTGCAGCAAAATAGGCAAGACAAGGAAATAAATGTACAAAAGTACATGAAAGTATTACCTGTATGAAACCACTTCTAACTAGTTCTTCCATTGCTTTGCCTCCGACACCAGTGGCATGAAATACAAGTGTCTCATACCCTTCTTTGTTCAGTCTATCTTTGACAGCATTTGCACATGGCGTGGTAACACCAAACATGGTAATACCAACAGTCAGCTTTGTGTCCGTCTCATCCGATTCACTGGAAGCCATTAAGATCCCATGTACCATTCCGGCGACAGCTGAAGCAGCATTAGACAGTATAGCACGGCTGACGCTGTTTATTCCACAAATGTCGACAACTGAAGGAAACAATACCAAGTCAGATGTCCCAACATAGGGTGCCGTATTGCCACTCGCAACAGTGGATACAATAAGCTTAGGCACTCCGAGTGGCAGGGACCTTAGAGCAGGAGCGATCAGTGCGGTTCCACCACTTCCTCCCAAGCCAACGGCAGCAACCAGGGTGCCACCGTCATATCTGTTTTTCAGAAACCTCTGAAGAGCCTTTGACATAAGCATCATCGCTTCCCCTCTGTCATCTGGGAGGTCTTGTTGGTTGGCTTCCGGATAACATGAGAGAACTGTATCTCTCGCAATAACTGCGATGTCTTTAGAATCATGTGTTTGTACTGTTTTAGTTGTGGAGACATCCACTATGCTTACTTGAACCTGCCATATCAGTAGACGGCATGTTATGCTGGAGTTAAACAAGAAAATAATAAATCTACAGGACAATTCCAGTGTGACGAAGCAGTTTCTACATTCAGAGGCGTCTTCGCTCCGGTGAGGTCGGCTCGAAGGTGAGCGGCAGTGCTTGGCAGGGGAGGTGGTCGGTGTGGTTGAAGCAGGTGTCGGCCGGTTCGGAAGGTTTTGGTTCACGGCTCCGGAAGAAATTCCCATTCTTGCTCGGCTGGAACCGGCGATGGTGATGTTTGTGGGTGTCATGACCTTGTTGGAGGCATCGCCGAGGAGTCCGTGCGCCCGTCTTCCGCGGTTTCTACTCCGGAGGGAAACCTCAAATCCTCTGGATCGGACGATGGATGCGCTTGTTTGCGTCTTTCTCCTCCTTGGGGGCATCGTCTCGGAGTCGATTTTGCTTGGGGACCAGGGATGGAGGGCGTGTGGCCGAGGTTGCTGGCCAGGGACGCTGCGAACAGTTTGGCAACGATGATGCTGCGAGTGGAGTTTGGGTCGCGGCTCGGGCTTGGTTAATCGGTCTTTGACGTGTCCGATGAGTTCTTTTATGCTTCGCGGTGTTGCTGTGAAGTCGGAGCTGCGGTGGAGTTGTCCTGCGGCAACGATGCCGGGCAACTAGTGGTTGGCGGAGGACTGGGTCGGCGGCAAGCCTAGCATGTTTCTCTTCCGAAGCTCGTCGTCAAAGTCGGAGCTGTCTTCCGTTGGCGTGTGTGGCCGATTGTTGGCGTTTGGCCAGGTCGGCCGGTGGGTGTGCCCAATGTGGTCGTGCTCCATGACGACATTGGTGCATTTGTATCGGTTTTCGGCCGGTTCCCCGCAATGAACCGGCCAAATTCTCTTCTTCTTAATCAATGGAAATGGCAAATCTTTTGCCTTGTTTAAAAGAAAGGAGCTCCAGATGCTTCGTTAGGTGAAGGAACTGTCTCAAAAGTCAAAACTGCACTGTGGTTCTAAACTACTAGGTGACGCCAATATCTTGTAGGAACAACCAAATCAAATCCGTGTCCAGTCTCCTTTTAGACTGGGAACCGACTACGGAATCAAGCATGCGAAATGAAAACCAAATTGCGGACAAGAAGACGCAGCCGGACAGCGTAGTGATACTGATACCTCTGGGGCGGGGGCGGAGGCGGAGGCGGATGCGGCGAGGCTGGAGCGGAGGCGAGTGGCGAGGAAGAGCAGCTCCTCCAGCTTGGTGTCGGCCGTTCCGATGCAGAGCACCTCCATTTCCGACGGCTCGGAGCAGAGATCGGGAGCTCAGCTGGGAGGAGACGTGACGGATGGGCGGGTCGGGTGGGTCGTGGGTATATTGGTGCGGGGAACAGAGACGGTGACAGCGAGGTGTGGTGTGTGCGTGCGTTAGTTGGGATTTCCGTAGCGTCTCGTGGATCCCGCTGCCGGCGCCACGCTCGCACGGAAGGCTTATGAGGATCTTCAACGGCCCGACGCATTTTGAGTCTAAATCGTGTGTCTGATTTGGTCTGTTTACGTTGAGCTGTGGATAGAAAATTGGTTGTTTTCTGCCAGCCGTTTATTTACGTTGGGAGTGCTCTCAATGTCCCGACGCAAATTAGGCCACTGTCAATGATGGCGGCAGAATTAGCGCCCCCACGTCCCGTCACGCCGGCTTCCCGCCGAGGAAAAGGCCGTTCCTGCGCGCCGGCCTTTCGTTTCCCGCCCACTGCGTCCTTTATATAGGCGCCGGCGGTGGTGCTCGGGGTACACAACAATGGTAGACCACCCCGACACCTGGTTTAGGATCATCAAGATGGCGCGCATCCGGTTCCCTGTGTTAGCTAATCCAAACTAGTTACAGTCGGTTTAGCATCTAGTAGTTTGGAAAAGTGTGTCCGTGTTGTAATCAGCTAGCTAGCTAGCAGTTTCCTAGTTGGCTGCATGCAGGTACTAGTATTAGGTCGGTGTTTACTTTGAGTCCTAGTAGATTACGGTTAGGTGTGTTCCGGTATGAGTCAGTTCAAGGTCGGTTAGCTGCGCCTATATAAGCAGCACGAGTCTACAGTTTGTAAGTACCAGATAAACGATAAGCAATAAAGAAAAACAAGAGGGCACGATACGTGCCCTTGGCGATCTATTTGTTGCTGCGGTTCGTTGTGTGTGTCTGGTCGTGATCGAAGTTCCGGCGAGTTCGTATACGAGAAGTTGCGTTACGCGTATACGGCGAGTTGTGTTGCCGCTGGACCCGTCGAGTTGTCGCGAGATCGTGCGTTTGATCTTGGGCAAAGCTAACAATTGGTATCAGAGCTAAGGTTTGAGGCTTCACCGTCAAGTTGCGTCACGGTGGAGGAGGAGGATTCTTCGTCGCCGTCAAGTTGCGTCACAGACGAAGGAAAATCGAAGAAGAGGATCATGTCGACTTCAAAGGCAAGAAGCGGTGGTGTTACCATCCAGTACCCCATGCTTGAGGGAGACAACTATGGGATGTGGGCCGCGAAGATGAAGGTTTTCATGCGTGCACAAGGTGTTTGGACGGCGATAGAAGGCAACCCGAAGATCGATGAGACGAAGGACGAAGAGGCTTTCGCCGCCATAGCCCAAGCTGTGCCCAATGGTGTGTTCATGACCATATCTCAGAAAGACACCGCAAAGGAAGCTTGGGAGACTATTAAGGAGATGCATGCTGGTGATAACCGCGTCAAGAAAGCCCGTGTTCAAGCTCTCAGGAGGGAGTTTGATTGGATGAGCATGAAAGAAGACGAAGGGGTTGGTGAGTTTGCGTTAAAGCTAACCTCCATGGTTAATGAGATGCGAGCTCTTGGTTCAAAGATAGAGGACACGACAGTTGCGGAAAAATTGCTAAGGGCTGTCCCCGACAAGTTTTTGACGATCATTGGCACTATTGAGCAGTGGGGCGATGTGGAGAACATGTCGGTGATGGAGGTGATCGGGCGACTCAAGACCTATGAGTTGACGTTGAAGGGACGTGAGCGCGACAAGGAAGAAGAGCAACTTATGTTCTCACGTGCCAAAGGAAAAGATAAGAAAAAGGACTTCAAGTTTGACATATCAAAAGTTCATTGTTATAATTGTCAGGAGTTGGGGCACTTCTCTCGAGAGTGTCGGAATCCGCGGCGTGAACAAAAGAAGGAGCACGACAATCTTCATCTAGCTAAGTGCGATAATGATGATGATCCGAGGATGTTCTAGAGTCGAAGCAGTTACAAAAAAAAAAGTAGAGTCGAGTCTTTATTTTCAAGTGTTGGAGTCGTTTGTGGGTCTCGGCGAGAAGACGAAGACCAACATAAAGATGGATGCGCACCGGTCAAGATGAGTTACCTACATGAGGCTATGCGTTTAGTCGGCATGTGGCACGCTAAGATGCGACAGCGTGGGCTGGTAATCCGGATGATATGTTGGTTATAATCTACGAGTCGAAAGTTTGGATTAGGGGGTGATTGTTAGCTAATCCAAACTAGTTACAGTCGGTTTAGAATCTAGTAGTTTGGAAAAGTGTGTCCGTGTTGTAATCAGCTAGCTAGCTAGCAGTTTCCTAGTTGGCTGCATGCAGGTACTAGTATTAGGTCGGTGTTTACTTTGAGTCCTAGTAGATTACGGTTAGGTGTGTTCCGGTATGAGTCAGTTCAAGGTCGGTTAGCTGCGCCTATATAAGCAGCACGAGTCTACAGTTTGTAAGTACCAGATAAACGATAAGCAATAAAGAAAAACAAGAGGGCACGATACGTGCCCTTGGCGATCTATTTGTTGCTGCGGTTCGTTGTGTGTGTCTGGTCGTGATCGAAGTTCCGGCGAGTTCGTATACGAGAAGTTGCGTTACGCGTATACGGCGAGTTGTGTTGCCGCTGGACCCGTCGAGTTGTCGCGAGATCGTGCGTTTGATCTTGGGCAAAGCTAACACCCTGGCGACGAGCCCGCAGCGCAGGCATTCGCGCGGGATGCATGCGATGCGGAGGAGACCGCAGCGTACGCCGCTGC
The DNA here is from genome assembly GCA_007115705.1 of Dactylis glomerata. Taxonomy (NCBI): domain Eukaryota; kingdom Viridiplantae; phylum Streptophyta; class Magnoliopsida; order Poales; family Poaceae; genus Dactylis; species Dactylis glomerata. The sequence continues at coordinate 1,300,195 of QXEO01000791.1, read as the reverse complement.
CATGGACGCCGAGGACGAGCAGCAGGCCGTCCTCGACGCTGCTCACAAAGCGATCCAGCTCCACGGCAAGCTCTGCGCCGAACTGCGTGGCGAGGCGACCGCCTCCGCCTCCACCGCCGCCGGACAGTCCGCCAGGGAGGTAGCGCGGGCGGCGAATAGGGAGGTCCTCCACGCGACCAACGCCGAGGTGCCCAACAAGGTCAACGACGATGAGGACAACTTCGCCGACTTCGACAACGATGAGGACGCGCCGGACCCCGCCGACGAGCAACGGGCCCTGATGGCCTCGTTCGAGACTGCCCGCCGCGACTGAGCTCTGCATGAGTTCATGGCCGCGGAGCGCCAAGCTCACCAAGAGGCCAGGAACACGTGGCACCATGCCCACCACGTCGTCGGCGAGGACAAGGACCTCATGGCCCGGGTGACGATGGGCACCGTGCGCGCGCGGCACCAACAGGAGGCGCGGGGGGCCGCAACTTTCCACGAAGCAGTCGTTGCAAGGGCGGAGGCGGATGCCCTTGACGATTTAGAAGGACAAGCAGACAGCACGGTCAGTCCGCCGCGACACAAACCACACCCAAATTTGGGTCGCGTTTGCATCACCGCGGACGCCGCGGTCAAAATGCGTCGGGTCGCTGGGGCACTTTTTCCCTAGCCCGGTCAAAATCGGACCGAATCGGATGGGCGCGGTCCGTTTGCGTCGGGCCGTTGGAGATGCCCTTAGGCCCCCGCCCCGCTATATTTCCGTAGCGTCTCGTGGGTTCAACATCATGTCAAAGTATTTTTTTTCAAAATGGGGGCGTACCTTAGCCTCTGCATTAAAGTGATGTATATGGCTTTTATTTTATTAAATCATCCAGACAAGTATCAACTTATTGCAAAGTTTTATTTATCTCAAAGATCAACTTGGATCACAAAATTGACAATCAAAAAAAGAGGTTGCCTTCGGCTGCAGCTACAACAATGATCTTTAAAGGGGGCAACCATCGGTTGAAGCTTCAAAAGGTGATCCTGTTGTCAAGCCGCCAGCCGCACAGGTTGTATATATCCCGTGCTACCGTCTTCAAACAGTTGCACCCAGAATCCATGACATGCCGCTCCCCCACTGATTGGAGAAATGACCACATACACATCCAATGCATAACCATGGGAATAACCTGCAAAAATGATGTTTTTTTGGTTTGTTAAAGATAAAATCATTTCGGACATTCCACATAGCCTAAGAACTGCACAAACTCCAACACGAACTTGCATTAACTCTTTCTTAGAAATACCAGCTAGCCAATTCCCAAACAGGTTACTAACACTAGTGGGAGGAGAAATGCCAAACATCATATGAATAATTCTCCACACTTTCTTAGCAAAAGAACAATCAAAGAATAACTGCTGAATAGTTTCATCCTTATAACAAAAACTACATGATTTGCACCCATGCCACCTTCTTTTAACCAAATTATCTTTCGTTAGAATAACTTTGTGATGAAGAAACCACATGAAGATCTTCATCTTTAAAGGAACTTTAATTTTCCAAATGTATTTTCAAAGATATCTAGTATTACCATTCATAAGATCTAGATACATTGATTTGACCGAGAAGCAACTAGACCTTGTTAGACTCCACACAAACTTGTCTTGTTCATTGGATAACTGAATTTGAATCAGGCGGTTTAATAAGTGAAACCATTTGACCCATTTGTCCCCGACTAAAGACCTTCTAAAGGTGATATTTATCGGCGTATGGCTTAACACATCAGCCACCAAAACTTGTTTCCGGTTAACTATAATAAAGAGCTCCGGATATTTAGTTGCCAAAGGTTTATTTCCTAGCCAAGTATCTTCCCAAAATCTAGTGCTCAGACCATCACCAATTTTGAAATTACCACAACTAAAAAAATCTTCTTTAACTTTCATTAGACCTTTTGAAAAAGGGGAGTCTAAAGGTTTGCCTTCCACTTGAGAAAGCGTTTTTGAATGTAAATATTTGTTTTAGAGCAATTCTTGCCAGACTCCCTCCTCATTAATAAGATTGAATAACCATTTACTTAGGATAATTAAGTTTTTTTTAGCTCTAATACTTCAATACCTAATCCTCCTTGTCTTTAGGTCTACAAATAATATTCCATCTAGTTAGTCTATACTTTTGTTTATGCCCATCGCTTTGCCAAAAATACCGAGACCTATAGTAATCCAATCTTTTCCTAACCCCTATAGGTATTTCTAGAAAAGATAACATGAACATCAAAAGGCTAGTTAGAACTGAATTAATTAAAATTAGGCGATCACTATAAGATAGCAATTTTCGAATCCAGCTACTCAACTTCCTCTAGAATCAATCCTCAACCGGTTTCCATTCACCATTCTTTAACTTACGGAAATGAATAGGAATTCCTAGGTACTTGAAGTTGAAGGGGAAGGATCCTATTTCACACCAAAAAATGCATCTAAATTCATCTTCCAATTCCTTAGCCTCCCTGAAGCAAAATATTTCACTTTTATGGAAATTTATTTTCAGTCTTGAGAGTTGCTCGAAAAGACAAAGATTAAGTTTCATATTCAAGGCTTTTTCTAAATCATGATCCATGAAAATAATAGTATCGTCTACGTATTGGAGAATTGATACCCCACCCTCAACTAGATGAGGAATGAAGCCATTCACTTGACCGTCGTCTTTGGCTCGCTGAATAAGAATAGCAAGCATGTCTGCAACAATGTTAAACAAGATAGGTGATAGTGAATAAGAATAGCAAGCATGTCTCTAGTCCTTTGTCTGTTTGAAAATAATGTCCAATGCTGTCATTCACCCAAACCCCCACACTACCCTTTACTAACGAATTGTTGAATCCATTGACACCATAAAGGATCAAAACCTTTCATTCGCAATACTTGTAGCAAAAAGACCAATTAACCATGTCATATGCTTTCTCAAAATCAATATTTAGCAACACACCATTCATCTTCTTCCTATGCAACTTGTGAATAGTTTCATGCAACACTACTACCCCTTGCAATATATGTCTACCCGGCATGAAAGCCGTTTGTGTTGGTTTCACTACCGAATGCGCCATCTCAGAAATTCTATTAGTACCAACCTTCATAAAAAATTTAAAGCTCACATTCAGTAGACAAATAGGATGGTATTGTTGAATCTGAATTACATTCTCCTTTTTAGGCAGTAGAATAATGGTCCCAAAATTTAGGTGGAATAATGGATGCTCACCTTTATAAAATGCCCTAAACATTGACATCAAATCATCTTTTAGCATATCCCAAAAAATTTATAGAATTCCACCGGGAAACCATCAGGACCTGGAGCTTTATTTTTCCATTTGCATAATTGCATCGTGCACCTCCTTGTAGGTGAATTCAGCAATCAAAATTCTATTTTCTTGATGCGATAATTGAGGAATGTCCGAGTTGACAGATTTTATCATGCTGAAATTATTCTCAATGGGTGGGCCAAATAGGCTTTTGTAATATTCAGTTATGTATACTTTCAAATTGTTCTTACCAACAATAGTGCCCTCTTCTTGCTCTAACTGAAAAATCTTTTTTAGTCTATGCTTACCATTGGCTATAAGGTGAAAATATTTAGTGTTGTTACCTCCCTCTTGAACATGTTTAACCTTAGCTCTTTGGGCCTATTTCGTTTCTTCATCTCTTCTTAAACTTGCCAATTTTTCGTTAGCATCACGCATACTATCCCTCTCAGCTTTACTTATAGGATTAATTTATGCCTTTTTATCTAACATATCTATCAAAGCAAGCAGCCTATCCTTCTCTTTTTTATAAACACTGCTAATGTTCTTCGCCCAACCCCTTAAAAAACTCCTTAGATGTCTAATTTTATTTTGCCACTTCTCCATAGGACTATTTCCATGTGAATGGACCGCCACTCCTTAATTACCATTTCTTTAAAGCCCTCTTGCCTAAGCCAAGACAATTCAAAGGAGAAATTAGCTTTGTTCCCAAGGTGTGCTTGTACCCCTGAGTCAAGTAATAAAGGAGTGTGATCTGAACCCGCACGAGTGAGATCCCTTACCGAAACCAAAGGAAATTTCTGCTCCCACTCTACACTCCCTAATACTCTATCGAGCTTTTCATATGTAGGTATTGGTCTTCTGTTAGCCCAAGTGAACTGTCTCCCGGATAGTGCAAGTTCTCTTAAATCTAGATTTTCAATAATCGCATTAAACACAAATGGCCAATGAGTGTTAATTTTTTTGTTATTTTTATCTTCTTTTCTTCTCAAAATATTAAAATCACCACCAACTATCATAGGTAAAGTTTCATCCTCATAGATCTTAGCCAACTCAGCAAGAAAATGATGTATATGCTCTTCTTGAGCCGCCCCATAAACCAGAATCAACGCCCACTCAAACCCATTTTCCTTGTTTTTAAGATTTAGATTCACACAATGGTTCCCTTGCACCACATTGTTAACTTGAAGTGTGCTAGCATTAATACCAACCAGAATGCCACCTGACCTCCCTTGTGGCGGTAGGCAATACCAAATAAAATCTAGACCGCTCAACAGATGTCTTAAAAAAGGTGCTGAGAAGTTACCGCGACCCGTCTCTAAAGCAAAGAAATCAAATTTGTATTCCTTTATAGTTTCGTGAACAAAAGAGTGTTTAACCGAGTCCCCAAATCCACTGCTATTCCCAAAACAACCTTTCATCTTAAAATTACTTTTTGCTTTTAATCTTGAACTACTTCTTACGCTTGTTTGTTCTCTAACTTTTTTCCTAGCCACACGAACTGGTTTAGAAATCTTAACCGGAGGGCCCTTGTGCTCTTCCGGAGTTATTGAATCTGCATTAACAAAGTCTTCAAAAAGTTTGTTTGCTATATTCATAACCCTAATTCGTGTAGGACGCTCTCCTCTTTTTTCTTTAACATAATTAGAGTTCTATTAAGATCAAGTCTTTTATTAGCTTGACCGAGGCAGAAACTTGGCTAGGTGATTTACCCAAAGATACACCTAATCTAGATGTCAAAGTACTTAAGGCTATACTCTGTTAATTATTAAGTCTAGATTGCTCGGAAGATCCCTTTCTACTGGAATATAAGTAAGATGTGTAGTATCATTTTTTTAAAGGTAGTATCATCTTTATGTTAGGACGTGATGCCCATATGAATGCTTATCAAGACACATAATAAAATCTCATCAATACTGAGTCATCTATATTATTCTTAATGCCACCACACCTTTATGAGAGAGTAGACAAGTGAATCCATGAACCCCGGTCCAATTTTAATCATAAGAAACACCTTTTACTTGCTTTTACCCACCTTTACAATTTCTGCACTAATTAAATCCGAAAATACCAAAAAAATATTTATCTTTTGCAACTACAAACAACAACCAAAAACATCTTTACTTTCCGCATTAGTTTACATTTTAGATTTACTTTACTTTATGGCATTTTACTTTGTGTTATTTATAATTATTTCATTTTACTAATACCGAAGCCCTGTGCTTGATAACCACCACACGGTGGAGTTGGGGCACAAGACAAAGAACTTGCTTTGTAGGTTGCTAGACAAGACTTGAAGAAGCTAGCCGACTGTTCCCCAAGAGTTTGATATTAAACCCCGAATCACCCTTATGTGGAAAATTCTCTTGCTACATCACTCTGCACTTGGATTCCCAATGAAATGGCACACTTTTTTAGTGCCATCAGGACACACTTTTCCCCCAATTCTGCTACTTCCAAGACGTTTTGGGGTGATCAATGGTTTGGACTTGCATCTATTAACATCACACATTAGTCGATGGACATCTCCATCAACTCTTGGCAGACAAACATGTCTAGATAAAATATTCTAAATTGCAAGGAAATGGCGTCTCTCACCATGGTCACTAGTTGGACAATTTGGAACGAGAGAAACACAAGGGTCTTTTGCAAGAAAACCGCCCCTCAAACTATTCATCTAAATGCCATTAAGAACAAGGCACATCTTTAGGTCTCCGCTGCTGGAGCGAGACAATTTAGTTTGTAATATCGAGAGAGTAGTCCTTTTTTGACCATGCTATACTTTTGTTGTCAAAATATCTCCTTAATCAATGTATAGAGCCAAATTGTTTGTGTCCATTAAAAAAATCAACATTTGCCTTTTAGAAATATACTCGCCTCATCATTGTGTTAAAGACGTCATTTTCATGTTGTTTAATTTTATCTTAACTAGTTAGATGAAAATATTTGGCCTGGCCATCATAAGATGCACTTAGGACCATTACAGCAAGCGTCCTTCCTTGTTTCAAGACATTACCATGGAAGAAAACGACTTAGTGATGAAGTTTTTCCTTAGTCATATCTTGTTATGGCCGTACCAATGAAGTCTATTTCATGTACTATGTATCTTGTAAACTTTTCAATACAATCTATTACTCTTGAGTGCATCCGCCAATATGCAGTGCCGGGTAGGTATAACCTCACTTGAGAAAAAACTCAAGCTATTTGATGATGTTGTGAGTCTTAGGATCTCCTTAATACCTTGGCATGTTAGTGCATATACATGCGGCTCAAGCGAAGTTATGTATTGGATTATTATCACAGAGAGAGTTTATAAAGAGTTTAACTTGTCCAACCACCTTTGTGTTAACACAAAGTAGTGGCGGAAGTGTCATCCTAGTCTAACCATGTCTTTTCCTGATATGGTACTTAGAATATGATACTGTGTCACCATGAAGCTATATTATCCACGCTTTTCTTTCTTCTCAAAGCTTATTCCCGAGACGCCTCTTTGAGGTTATTCTCCCTTGTATTACCTTAACATTTTCATATAAACTAGTGATACTCTTTCTTGTTGGAATATATTCTTTTGCTTTATAAATGAGCTTTGGATGGTGAATTATCGAAAGTGCAGATAGGGAAGATAACTTTCTTGACATTAATTCCATATATATTCAACAGTTATGTTGTCACCTACCATTATGCGAGTTTGGTACTATATATGTGTTGGCATGTTGAGGACATCGTGTCTGCACAACAACATATCCTACTTCAGTTGTTATAATTGTTATTTCATAATTTGGCAAACATATACTGATGCGCCATGAGAGTGCATATTGCAACTAGGGTTGTGCGGCATCAAGAAAAATTCCATCAAATATAAATAAAAAACATTGACAAAAGATGGCGCAGACGGGATCTCAAGTGACGTGATGTGTTCCTCACAAGATCAATTAATCACCACCTCAAGAAGACGTAGTATATTAGTAATACATGTGTTGGAGGACACGATTCATCCATGTTTTCTGCTTTTCAACCTATTGTGTGTCAGTCAAGACTTGTAGCATTCTAGACCAGTTGGTTGTGGGAGGAGCAACCATCTTAGACATGATGATATGAAAGTATAAATATGAAATATCCAAGGAGATGAATGCAAGAAAAACAATGGTTAAGGCAGAATGTATGCATGTCGTGTTACTGACACAAGCACATGTCCACTTGTAAATACGAGGGGGTTCACCTTAATACGGAAAAATGCTAAATATTTATAATTTACAATTCCTACCATTTATCTCGTTGATAGCAAAATACACGTTTTTTAGGCATTTATGCATTGCTAAAGTGGTAACTGACATTTATTTGATGACTATTATGTTATTAGAAAATAACATCATCACTGGTTAGATGAAAATCTTTGGTATGGCCGTCATACCTGATTTTTCTAAGAAGCATGATATCCGAGGATATTTTGAGTCTTAGGATCTTCACTACATTGTACCGTTAGTGCAGGTACATGAGACTCAAGCTAGTAGTATCGCAACATAGTTTAGAAAGAGTTTAGCATGTCCAACATTGCACATTTGAGTTAACTCTTGAAACGAAGCACTAACAAAGTGTAACAAGAGTCAATTGTATATGTATGCTTGCACCCCTAAATTTGGGTTGTGGTGTTACAGTCTTATTAAATATAACAAAATAAATGAACACTGTAGAGATAATGTGCAACTTTGGGTTTAGAACTAGATAACCAAACATAAAAAAGAAAGGCCTTCTTTTATCGCAAGTGTCCTCCTAGTCTAATTGCTTTGTTCCTTGATATGGTAGTTACAATATAATCTCATCATCATGAAGCTCTTGTCGATCGTCTTTTGTCTCAACTGTCAAAGCTCAAGCCTTAGATAGCTCTTTTTGGATTCTTTTCACCTTGAAATTACTTTAACATTTCAAATAAACTAGTAGTACTCTTTTTTGTCAGACTTTTTCTTTTTTTATATGTGAGTTTTTGAGGGTCCATGTAGTGAAGATAACTTCATTCTCTTTACCTCGATCACTCTATATTCCTGAGTTATATTGTCACATGCCATCATGCAGAAGTTTGGCACTATATATGTGTTTGCATATTCACGACATCGTGGCTATAGGACAAGCACATCTTACTTCAGTTGTTGTAACTGTTGCTACATAATTGGGCAAATACATGTTGCATCATGCAAGTGTATATTGCAACAGAGCCTATGAGGCATCGAGAAAAGTGGTGTGATGTATTCCTCATTGGATTCATTAAGCACGCTATATTTGAGACATAGTAGATTAGTAGTACATGTGTTGGAGGACATAGTTCATCCTCGATTCTATTTCCAACCTACTGGTTATGTCAGGACATACTAGTATTGATTAACCAAAATCTTAGATGGAGCGATTGAAAAATTCAGAGCTAAAATTTGGAGGATATGAATGCAAGGAAAAAAATATTATACCTGACCTTATTCACTAATCACTAGTGTTATTGGCGCAAGCACAGCGGCCCTCAAAAATACAAGGGCATCATCTTAAGGTACGAAAAAACGTATTTTTACCATAGTATGATCTTTTTATAGCAAAATTTAGGATGTTTAGACATGGATGCATTGCTGAATTGGTTATTTGATAATACTCCATGCTATTATGTTTTTAGGGAATAACCAAAAATTGTGAATAATCATGCTATTATGATCAAAATATGGCTATGTAGTCATTGTGAAGTTGGAAGGACAAAAACCAAATTAAGCAATTCCTATGTCCGCTTGATCAATTGTTATGTGCCTTGCTAGCATATGTATGTAGATCTACACCCTCTATGTTATAATCTGCATGAGTGTACATAGCCATCATGTGAACTTGTTTCATTCATCTTTGGAAAAAATAGGCAACCTTGGATCAAAATTCTTTCCGTATATCAACTTGATCCATCTTTTATGAAAATACAATTGTAACAAAATAATTATCACAACATACCATCAAGCCTTTGTTTTTAGTAATATATGTTCCATTACGTACACCTCTATAATTTTCATATCGGTGTCTAGTTGCTACTTAGCCCCTTGTTGGTGTGTGACCCCTGAAGATTTTTGTAAGTTTGATGATAGTACTAATTGTGTACAATTTATAAGATCTTAATACAAAACTGTTCATTGGGTATCATTTCATTATAGGGATATAATCTATATCTGTTCATTGCATTATATTTAGATTTATGTGTTTTGGGAGTACTAAAATGTTTAATTCAGGGGTGTAATCCAAATAAATTATTACACGTAACCCTGTAAATATTTAATTGAGGAGAGTAATTCATCCACGGGAATGCATGAAGAAATAATGCAATCAAACCGAGAAGTTGGATTTAAGCTTTTGTCGGAAAGCTGAGGAGAGTCGACGTCTCACCCAAAATCTTTTCCATCGCTTACAAGGTGAGAGGACATAGCATGAGGTTGGACTGGAAGGAACATAAACTCCCAAAGCAATGATCATTCCTTGAATTGGGAAGATTCACTCATGCTGGAAATTAAGAAGATCCAATCCCTATGTACACTAGGCAATGACATGTTGACCATTGAATGAATGTACTAGAGTAAGGAGAACATGAATATAGTATCAGGAGTGCAATCTAGCGGTTGTTGCTCAGTATACTCACCTCAACAGTTGCGAGAAAGATGGTGTGAGGCTACCACTAATGGATTGATCATGCAACCTTTTTTAGAAACATACCTGTAAGTCTTAAACATTGCACCAAACACACGACATATAAATGAAGCACATACACTGTCTTACAAGCAAACCTGTGAGAGCAACCGTTTGCAGCCTCTTCACCAAAGAATTCACATCTAGATCTAGGAAGCTTATAAACAAGAAAATAATATGGCTACGGATTATTAGAAATTTACCTACAAATAAGTTCAACTATTCAAACTCATAATATGGACTTAACTAGGTCATAACTAGCAAATGCCTTCAGCGTCAAAGGGTTTTCTTAGGGATCCCGTAGGAGGCGATCGGCGTCAAATGGTTTTCCTATCCTCGACCGTAGCTAGCATCGCCACCATTGGATCCCTTCCCTCCGTCGACCGCCATGGTAGCTAGAGTGTGGGGGAACCTTGGATAGCATGTATGGTCCCCATACTTTCTTTGAGTTCTCTATCTCCAGTACAGGGGAAAATAAAGATCCTTCAGCCTGTCCTCGATTGATGTTCTTTCCTAGAGGAGCATCGATGGGCTAGAGTTTGGAGTCGCTCCTCGGGCATTAGGTCTAGCGTGATAAGTGTTTGTTTACTGCGGTGATGTCCCCTAGAGGGGATGATGTTACCGCGTATTGCTGGCTTCAAGTTTTTCCTTCGCCTGATGAATCTCAACCAAATACGACTTTATAGGGGAGCTTGTGAGTTTTGTGTCCCCCATATCTATCTCGATAGAGTTGGGATTATCTCCCAGCCCACCTTGGTACTATCTTCTTTGAGATGGTGATCTCTTAAGATTGTTGTTGTCCTTCCCAACAGCTATACTTTCTCTTGGGGCATCTTTATATGGCTTTACAATCAAGCCCGCCGGAAAATCAAATTCTTTCTCTCCCTGTCTTGGGTCATCATAAGGTGAAGGTGCGCCCGCAGAAGAGGAAATCACAATGCATCTTGCTCAACAGTTGTAGCTTGGAGTGTTAGTGTTGTGGGAGTAAGGCCAGGAAAGTGGCCCAAGAGAGGAATCCAAACAAACCAACCAGGGCCTTTTTTTTGAGCGCTGCTAAGATAATATGCACCAGAGAAAGAAAAGGAGGTAACTATTTGGTCCAGAGCATTGATTCCCCATAATGAATAGGCTCACTCTATCTCTGAATTGCCTATATTGTGCTTGAGAAGGTCCCCCAGTTCCTCGGCTGCACTTTGAAGTGCATTTAGTGGTCTAAATTGAGACTCAGGATATTCCCCACTCCATGGCATCTTTCGCTCATCCATTCAACTGTAACAACTCAAAAATTTGTAACCTATTTCCTATTAATTAAAGTGCCAAATTTTGGACCAAGATAAAACTTTTTCATCTCATATTGCATGTATGCATAGATTTCTAATATATGCCTTTTATGATTTCATGTGTGTTATAATTTGTTGTGCAATGTTTAGTTAATCCACACTTAACAAACAGAAGCATTAGAGAAGAACCACAAGAACTAAAGAAACCAGAAGCAAAAGAAATAAAGAAAAGAGAAGAAAAGTTTGATTTAGAAAATGTTATTGACTACCCTACTTTGGACACTTATATTAAGAAATCTGTAAACCAATTAAGTGTGTGGTCAGTTGGTTGAGCTAGACCAAACTACCTACTTACTCAACCAAGGTTTTTCAAACAAAAATTCAAACCAGAACCCTACTCAAACATCCGCCAAAAACAGAATCTGAATCAGCAACCATACCCTATTTTTGAATTCAAATTTTTGCAAACCATGATCTTTCTTCAGAACAAAAATAGATTTGGAATCCTTATGAATTATCTTGACAACCCACGGTGGCAGTTTTCAAATTTTCAAAATTCAAATTCATGCGGGCATTTGACCGAATAGCTGGTGGGCGAAATTCAGGAAAATCGAGTCTACTGTAGCTGACGCCGTTCCCGTACGTCCTGAGACCCGTAGCCGTACCCGACGACGCCCCCTAGCCCTCCGTTGTCGATCTCTCACTGGGTCGAGCCGGACCCCGGCCAGTGGACGGTGGAAAAGTATCCACCGTTGCCTCCCTGTCACCCGACCAGCACGCACGCGAGGACACCGTTGCCGAGGTCACGAGCATGCCGTAGCGCATGCGGAGGAGCCGCAGTACCCCGCCCGAGCGACCCACACGTCCGATGTCACCGCCAGAGCCGCCGCGACCGGGAAAGTTTCCCGCTGGACCCCCACTGGAAACCCTAGCTCCCGCGCCCTCCTGGCCTATAAAACCCCCCTCCGAGCACTCCATCGAGCTCACACCATCCCCAGAAACCTCCCAGACAACCTCTCCCTCCTCAGTTCTCTCTCGGTAGCTATAGACGTCGACGCCGACGAGCTTCTGGGCGCGGGTGGCGCCACCGCGTTCGGCCACCGTTGGAAGAACGGACGGCGGGAAGTGGAGGAGAAGAGCCGCCGGAACCTTTTCTGCCCCGCACCGTCGAGTTCTCCCTCCCCTGCGTTTCTCGCCGTCGCTGTCCTCTTCTCTACTGACCGCCGGTGAGGCCCTGTCCGAGTCGAGGTAGATGATGCTCGTGCGACCGTTGGATTCTAATCCTGCGACCGCGTACCGGTTCGGTAAAATAAGTGGACCTGACCAGTGGGACCCCCATGTCAGGTTCAAAAATCAAAACTCCCCCGCTCAGTTACGCGTCGTTGGGCCAGCCCGTTCAGAATTTCTGAAGTACGGCCCAGCTCGGTTAGAATTCGACCCGATTAGATTTTTATTTTTCCCGCCCGTTTGAAATTAGATTCAGATTAGATTTTCAAGTGAAATTTCCCAGAGTTTTACAAATCCATTTCTAGCAAATAAATATGCGTTGGAAAGCTTAGAAAATTATCTAGCCTCTGAAATTAGTTAGAATCTGATTTGAGTTAGCTATTTAATTTGATAAAAACAAATTAACCCGCAGCCTTTAACCTTAGAAATTATTCTAGAAAGTTAATTAGAAATTAGAAAATCTTGAACTTAACTTTTTGAACTCTTAAACTAACCTACCTACTGGTTACTAGAGCCATTACCATTTGAAACCTTGTTAGTACCCTCAAATAACTTCTAATCCAATCTTAGTTTGTAGCATAAAATGATAGATCCCAATATACACTTAGTTTGATATTTCCCTCACCACCAATTTACTTAATTAATCCCTCTCCACTTGAACTAGCCCTAATACCCCTAGTTTCGTACCAATGCTAAGAAAGTGAACAACACATGGCACATGGTAGAAAATCCAACTTGCACACTTAATGGAAACTTGGAAGAAAACTTGCAAACCAACTCAATAAAATTCAACATGACTACTATTGTTTGAAAACAAGTATGTGTGCTTGGAGTGTTGTTGGTATTGTTTAAGTGATTGTGTGCATTGTGTTTATTCGTTATTAGACGCTAGTGTTGCTGAAGAGGATATTGAGGGGGGATTTTATCAAGAAGAAGAAGACTACCCAGGACACTTTGCCAACCAAGGCAAGCCATCTTTTGAATCCTCATACTCCAAATGCCTAGTTTTCATATTGCATTCTACCGTTCTTAAGTAAATTGCATGATTGAATTGCTACTTTAGAATGATAGTGGTGTAGTGATATCTTGCTTAGCAAGAGTATCAAGCTGAGTTTATCCTACCTTATTTAGTGGTATCATCACTCAATGTAGTTGCTTAGTTGCAAATAAAATTGAGGCCATCTATAAGGGGAACCCTACTTACATTGGTGACTTGAACTTGAAACTTGAATGGGAGACTTCTCCTACATGATGGTTTTATGAAGGCAAATAATCTTGACTAAGGACTATGGAATGTATTTTCTACATGATAATAAGTGATGTACCATGTGAGCCAACCATTACCGTACGACCACATTACCCCTAAATGGGAAGGGGCTTAGTCCGTAGCTTGTTTATTCTAGTATGGGAGACCTTGTATCATCTTTTATAGAAGTAAGCCATACGTGGGTGCTTCCGAACCGAGTGGAAATTTCCATTCATGCAGCACTCTGCAGCGGGCAAAACTATGAGTGCCAAAATGGACTCTTAGGAAAGGATCCTATACTAGAGTAGACAAGTGAAAGATTTTGTTTGATTATCTGAAACTCGCATACTTGGTGTATGACGATCCGTGGATTTCTCCCGGCAGATTTATCGAATCTTGTGGGTAAAGTGTACCCCCTCTGCAGAGGTTTCAAAACTATTCGAATAGCCGCGTCCGCGGTCATGGACAGTTGGCAAGCTGTACTTGACTTTTGTCAAGAATGTTTACAACTTATGGTGAACTTGGTGAATGACTTGACTTGACATTGATGTTGACCAACACTTGCAGTTCCTCTTTAGATTGAACTTAGAGAATTAAATCTTCTTCTCTACTAATGAACATTCTTGGGAAATAAAACTAGCTTTTGCAAATAAACTTAGTGCTTAGTCCACCATATCAACCTTGCATATCTACTTCATCATTTTGTTTATAAGATGGTTTGCGAGTGCATCCAATGTACTCATGGTTGTGTCCCTGGCTATCAACTTGGCCAGACTATGGGGAAGATTACCCAGAGGAAGGTTATGAAGATGAGTACCAGAACTAAGATCATCTCCTGAGTCGCCATTGCCTATAGGGTGAAGGCATGGACCCGAAGACGTTATTTCCGCTGCTATATTGTGTTGTAATATGAACTTGGTCACTATGACCATTGTATTTGAACTATTCGTGTTGTAATGTCTATGGAACTGGTTACGAACTACGTTATGTGTATCACAACAATGATTCTGGGATTGTGGTGGAATACATAACGGGCACTTTGAATTTCTGGAAATTCGGGCGTTACAAGTTGTTATCAGAGCCTAGGTTGACCATAGGAGACCTTAGTTAGAATGGACGTTAGATGAAACCTTTATAAAAGCAAAGAGATAAGTAATGGTTTAAAATTGCTTAGTCTTTCCTATCTATTTTACAAAGCTTTGTGCATGATTCAGTTTTTCCTACTTAAAATTTTGCACACTTGAGTTGATCACTAACTTAATCTAATCTAAAATTTTGTAGATGGCCCCGGTGTTCACTGAGCAATACCAGTTAGGGCATGGTGGCAGCCTTGTTTTCGAGCACGACCTCGCTACCCTGACCTTGTTCTTGGATCGTCTGTATCTGGAGTTCAAGGGAGCCGTGCTCAATGAGCACCCAGATGGAGAGCTTCGGTGGCTTATCAGGGCAAGTTGTCGTGGCAAGAAGGGAGATTTAAGTTCTCCAAGGATCAAGTTTGAGCTTGTGGAGAACACTTGGGCCGATGGTTTGGTCCGAGGTATGCAGGAGATGCTTGCCTGCTTATGCGGACTGCATGTTGAGGAGGTCCAGGTGGAGCGCTTTAGGAACTTTGCTAGGCGTGATGCGGATGGGCGTCCCGCAAACATGCCAGGGCACAATGAGCCGAGTTCATATATAGATCACATGGACTTCTTGCTGTACTCCACTCAGCAGGAGGCAGATCGTGCCCGTACCAAGGCCAACCTTGAGCACTTCGCACTTGTGGAGGCAAGGAGCACCATCAGGATCCTTGCCAGGGACCGCAAGAGCCTTCGCCGCCAGCGCCAGGAAAAGGAGGAGACCATTGAAGAATTGAAGGCCCAGGTGGCTGAGCTGATTGAGTACATTGGAGATCTAGAGAACCATCTTGGTGAGGAGGAAGGCATTGACCTCCGCAAGGAGGATAATGCCCTCATTAGTGACGAGGATGATTTCATGGAGGACCTGGATGATCAGGAGGATGATGAGGATGCTGGATTCATCGAGGATGATGAGGAGGAAGACCCCGAGGAGCCCGATGTTTAGATTGGAGATCCAAGTGTTATCTAGTTATGAGTTCACTTTAAGTCACTTCGTGTAGGTGTGAGTTGTATCCCCCTCTCTAGTAAACGAGTCGCAATGGTTTGATGTAAACCATTTGTAATGTGTGAACTCGTATGTGGTATGTTTGATGTTGTTGAATGAAATATGAATTTAGCCTTTAAGGCCTTAGTAAGACTAAATTGCATCATTGGTTTTACATTCAAATCTTAGCAATTAGTTTTTCCCTCTTGTCTTACACCCATTATCTTCAGATGCCGCGAGCACCCCCACCCCCGAACCCGGAAGTAGCACAACTGCTAAGGTTGATCATGGAAGACCGGGAAGCAGCCCGAGCTGAGCGCCAAGCTAACTTGGCCACTCTTCAGCAGCTAGCCCAGATGGCAATGAACCACAACAATGGCAATGGAAATGGCCATGGTGAAGGAGAAAACAATGGCCATGGTGATCACCGATCCAAGTTAAGGAGTTTCCAAAACACCAACCCACCTATGTTCACTAAGTCTGAAGAACCCTTAGATGCTGATGACTGGCTTCGCACCATGGAGAACAATTTGGCAGTCGCCGGAGTTGGCGAACATGAGAAGGTCTTGTACACCACCCACTATCTTGCTGGAGCCGCAAGAGCTTGGTGGGATAGCACCCTTGCAATGCAAGCCCAAGGGTATGTGATGCCTTGGGAGGAGTTCAAGAGCAAGTTCAGCAAAGCCCATGTTCCTTTGGGATTAGTTAAAAGGATGAGAGATGAGTTCAGAAATCTGAAGCAAGGTTCCCTATCTGTGGTTGACTACCGTGACAAGTTCCTTACCTTGTCTAGGTATGCCCCAGATGACACCAACACCAATGAGAAGAAGCAAGAGAGGTTTCTGAATGGACTTCATGATGAGATGCAATGTGTCTTGGTCAGCATTCCCTTTGCAGATCTGGAGTCATTGGTGGACTCTGTCATTCAGATGGAAGGCAAACTCAAGCAAGCTGCAGAGAACCGCAAGCGCCGTATGATGTATCAAGGCAACTCAAGCAACTCGCAGAAGCCAAGGGGAAATCCACCTATGGGTTTTGCCCCTAGACCTATGAGGCCATCTGCACCTGCTTCGCGTCCCAACTTTCCCAACCGTCTAACCGACAACAACTTCAACCGTACACCTCCAAGACCTAATGGCAACAACTTCAACCCCAATACTCCAAGGCCAAATGGCGCACCTGCGTTGCCCAAGTCTGGTGACAAGTCTGGTGTTACCTGTTATGAGTGCGGAATCAAGGGGCACTACTCCAATGAATGCCCTAAGAAGCTGAATGATGCATCCAAGACCACTGCTCCTGCTCAGCAACAGCGCCGTGTTGGAAATGGCAAGAATTATCCACCAAGGAACCAGCCTCACCCTCGAGGCCGTCTGAATCACATGAATGTGGAAGAAGCTCAGGAAGCAACCGACGTTGTGCTTAGTATGTTCCCTGTTAATTCAGTTCCTGCAAGAGTTCTGTTTGATTCTGGAGCTTCACACTCGTTTGTTACTAAGTTATTTGTTGATAAAAGTGGACTTCAACCAACACCCATGAAACATGCCATGTTAGTACAAATACCTGGGTCAACAACAAGGGCTGAGTGGAACTGTTTGGCAGTTCCCATAGAAATTCATGGAATAGCTTTCTTAGCCAATTTGATAGTGTTGGGAACTAAAGGTTTGGAAGTAGTTCTTGGTATGAATTGGATGTCTTCCCATCAAGGAGTGATAGATTGTGCCAAAAAGACCATCACCATGAAGAGTAGCACTGGAATCATAGTAAAGCATGTGTCCGTAAAACCACCCCAAACCACCAGATGTCATAAGAGTATCTCAGGACCAACTCTAGAGCAAGTTCCCATCGTCTGTGAATACCCGGATGTTTTTCCCGATGAGCTACCCGGAATGCGACCGGATCGGGATATTGAGTTTATCATTGAGCTTATCCCTGGAACTGGACCTATAGCCCAACGACCCTATCGTATGAACCCAGCTGAACTAGTGGAGTTAAAGAAGCAATTGGATGACCTTTTGAGTAAGGGATTGATTCAGCCAAGTTCATCTGCTTGGAGATCACCCGTCTTGTTTGTGGATAAAAGTGACGGTTCCAGCCGACTGTGCACTGATTACCGCAAGCTAAATGATGTTACCATCAAAAATAAGTATCCTCTCCCAAAGATTGATGATCTGTTTGACCAATTGACTGGAGCCCAAGTCTTCTCAAAGATAGACCTTAGAACTGGATACCATCAACTGAAGGTCCGTGCAACAGATATACCTAAAACATCCTTCACTACCCGATACGGATTGTATGAGTACACCATAATGTCCTTTGGATTAACCAATGCCCCTGCCTATTTCAAGAATCTCATGAATAAGGTTTTCATGGAGTTTCTGGATAAGTTTGTTGTTGTCTTCACTGATGACATTCTTATTTACTCCAAGTCTGAAGAAGAGCATGCAACCCATCTGAGATTAGTCTTAGAGACCCTGAGAGAGCATCAGCTATATGCCAAGTTTAGTAAGTGTGAGTTTTGGTTGAAGGAAGTTGGATTCTTAGGCCATGTGTTATCAGCTAGAGGAGTTTCAGTGGACCCCAAGAAGATTAGATCAGTCATGGAATGGGAAGCCCCTACCACTCAAACTGAAGTTAGAGGTTTTCTCGGATTAGCAGGATATTACTGCAAATTTGTTGAAGGATTTTCAAGCATTGCCAGGCCCATGACCCAACTGTTGAAGAAGGACAAGAAGTTTGAATGGACCCCTAAGTGTGAAGAGAGTTTTCAAGAGCTCAAGAAGCGATTAGTAACCGCACCCGTCCTAACCATGCCCGATATCACCAAGAACTTTGATGTCTATTGCGATGCCTCCAAACTTGGACTTGGTTGTGTGTTAATGCAAGAAGGCAAGGTCATAGCATACCTCTCCCGGCAGCTTCGACCTCATGAAGAAAACTATCCGACCCATGATTTGGAGTTAGCAGCCGTAGTTCTAGCTTTGAAGACCTGGAGGCATTATCTTATGGGAAACCGTTGTGAAATCTACACTGACCACAAGAGTTTGAAGTATATTTTCACCCAGAAGGAGTTGAACATGAGGCAAAGAAGATGGATAGAGTTGATCAAGGATTACGATCTGGAAATTCATTATCACCCCGGTAAGGCCAATGTAGTGGCCGATGCATTGAGTAGGAAGCCATGCACCCTGAATATGATGATCAAAGAGGAGCAACCCATGTTGCACCAAGAGTTTGAAAAGTTTGGATTGGAACTAGTCAGTCAAGGATTCTTAGCCAATCTTGAGTTTCAACCCACCTTGATGAGCCAAATCAAAGAAGCCCAGAAGGGAAATGAGAGTATTGACGGAATTAAGCGTAGAATTAGTTCCGGCAAAGTGCCAGGATTTGAGGAAGATGATCAAGGAGTTCTTTGGTATAAAGGACGTATTTGTGTGCCTGCTGATTCAGAATTGAAGGAAGTTATTATGAAGGAAGCTCATGAGACACCTTACTCCATCCACCCCGGTGGAACCAAGATGTATCAAGATTTAAAGGAACATTTTTGGTGGCATGGAATGAAGCGTGAGATTGCACTGTTCATATCTAAGTGTGATATTTGTCAAAGAGTCAAGGCTGAACATCAACGTCCTGCTGGACTGCTGCAACCTTTGCAAGTTCCGGAATGGAAGTGGGAATCAGTTGGAATGGATTTCATCACTGGATTTCCAAGGTCTAGCTGTGGAAATGACTATATCTGGGTCATTGTGGATAGACTGACCAAGGTTGCCCACTTTATTCCTGTCAAGACCACTTATACATCAGGACAGCTGGCAGATCTTTATCGATCCAGAATTGTTAGTTTGCATGGAGTCCCTAAAACCATAGTTTTTGATCGAGGAACCCAATTCACCTCAAGATTTTGGAGAAGTTTGCACCAAGCCTTGGGAACCAAATTAGCCTTTAGCACAGCTTACCACCCTCAGACTGATGGATAGACTGAAAGAGTAAATCAAATACTTGAAGATATGTTGAGAGCCTGTGTTCTAGCCTATGGAGCTAAGTGGGAAGATTGTCTGCCTTTCGCGGAATTTTCCTACAACAACAGTTATCAAGCCAGTTTGCAAATGGCCCCATTTGAAGCTTTATATGGAAGAAAGTGTCGTACCCCCTTGAATTGGTCTGAAACTGGAGACAGTAAGATATTTGGACCTGATATTCTGCAAGAAGCTGAGGAGAAGGTTCGCATGATTCGTGAGTAACTCAAGGCAGCCCAGTCTAGACAGAAGAGTTATGCTGACAAGAGACGTAGAGAACTGACCTTCAAGATTGGAGATTTTGTCTATCTTAGAGTATCACCTCTCAAGGGAATGCAGAGATTCCAAGTAAAAGGAAAGCTAGCACCAAGGTATATTGGACCCTTCAAGATACTAGGCCGTAGAGGAGAAGTGTCTTATCAGTTGGAAATGCCTCCTGAATTGTCTGAAGTGCACGATGTTTTTCACGTGTCCTTACTTCGGAAATGTCTTGAAGTTCCCGAGAAGCCAGAAATCTTCAAGAATATTGATCACCGTTCTGTGGATATCAACAAAGATTTGACCTATCGTGAAGTGCCTATCCGTATCCTCGAGGAAGCATATCGAACCACTCGAACCCATAGCATCAAGTTTCTGAAAGTTCAGTGGAGCAATCACACAGAAGATGAAGCCACTTGGGAACGAGAAGATTACCTTCAGAAAGAATTTCCCAATCTTTTCAGTTCTTAGTTAGTGAATCTCGAGGACGAGATTCTTTTTAAGGGGGGAAGATTGTAACAAATCAAAAATTTGTAACCTATTTCCTATTAATTAAAGTGCCAAATTTTGGACCAAGATAAAACCTTTTCATCTCATATTGCATGTATGCATAGATTTCTAATATATGCCTTTTATGATTTCATGTGTGTTATAATTTGTTGTGCAATGTTTACTTAATCCAAACTTAACCAACAGAAGCATTAGAGAAGAACCACAAGAACTAAAGAAACCAGAAGCAAAAGAAATAAAGAAAAGAGAAGAAAAGTTTGATCTAGAAAATGTTATTGACTACCCTACTTTGGACACTTATATTAAGCAATCTGTAAACCAATTAAGTGTGTGGTCAGTTGGTTGAGCTAGACCAAACTACCTACTTACTCAACCAAGGTTTTTCAAACAAAAACTCAAACCAGAACCCTACTCAAACATCCGCCAAAAACAGAATCTGAATCAGCAACCAAACCCTATTTTTGAATTCAAATTTTTGCAAACCATGATCTTTCTTCAGAACAAAAATAGATTTGGAATCCTTATGAATTATCTTGACAACCTACGGTGGCAGTTTTCAAATTTTCAAAATTTAAATTCATGCGGGCATTTGACCGAACAGCTGGTGGGCGAAATTCAGGAAAATCGACTCTACTATAGCTGACGCCGTTCCCGTACGTCCTGAGACCCGTAGCCGTACCCGACGACGTCCCCTAGCCCTCCGTTGTCGATCTCTCACTGGGTCGAGCAGGACCCCGGCCAGTGGACGGTGGAAAAGTATCCATCGTTGCCTCCCTATCACCCGACCAGCACACACGCGAGGACACCGTTGCCGAGGTCACGAGCATGCTGTAGCGCGTCCGGAGGAGCCGCAGTACCCCGCCCGAGCGACCCACGCGCCCGACATCACCGCCAGAGCCGCCGCGACCGGGAAAGTTTCCCGCCGGACCCCCACTGGAAACCCTAGCTCCCGCGCCCTCCTGGCCTATAAAAACCCCCTCCGAGCACTCCATCGAGCTCACACCATCCCCAGCAACCTCCCAGACAACCTCTCCCTCCTCAGTTCTCTCTCAGTAGCTGTAGATGTCGACGCCGGCGAGCTTCTGGGCGCGGGTGGCGCCACCGCGTTCGGCCACCGTTGGAAGAACGGACGGCGGGAAGTGGAGGAGAAGAGCCGCCGGAACCTTTTCTGCCCCGCGCCGTCGAGTTCTCCCTCCCCTGCGTCTCTCGCCGTCGCCGTCCTCTTCTCTACTGACCGCCGGTGAGGCCCTGTCCGAGTCGAGGTAGATGACGCTCGTGCGACCGTTGGATTCTAATCCTGCGGCCGCGTACCGGTTCGGTAAAATAAGTGGACCTGACCAGTGGGACCCCCATGTCAGGTTCAAAAATCAAAACTCTCCCGCTCAGTTACGCGTCGTTGGGCCGGCCCGTTCGGAATTTCTGAAGTGCGGCCCAGCTCGGTTAGAATTCGACCCGATTAGATTTTTATTTTTCCCGCCCGTTTGAAATTAGATTCAGATTAGATTTTCAAGTGAAATTTCCCAGAGTTTTACAAATCTATTTCTAGCAAATAAATATGCGTTGGAAAGCTTAGAAAATTATCTAGCCTCTGAAATTAGTTAGAATCTGATTTGAGTTAGCTATTTAATTTGATAAAAACAAATTAACCCGCAGCCTTTAACCTTAGAAATTATTCTAGAAAGTTAATTAGAAATTAGAAAATCTTGAACTTAAGTTTTTGAACTCTTAAACTAACCTACCTACTAGTTACTAGAGCCATTACCATTTGAAACCTTGTTAGTACCCTCAAATAACTTCTAATCCAATCTTAGTTTGTAGCATAAAATGATATATCCCAATATACACTTAGTTTGATATTTCCCTCACCACCAATTTACTTAATTAATCCCTCTCCACATGAACTAGCCCTAATACCCCTAGTTTCATACCAATGCTAAGAAAGTGAACAACACATGGCACATGGTAGAAAATCCAACTTGCACACTTAATGGAAACTTGGAAGAAAACTTGCAAACCAACTCAATAAAATTCAACATGACTACTATTGTTTGAAAACAAGTATGTGTGCTTGGAGTGTTGTTGGTATTGTTTAAGTGATTGTGTGCATTGTGTTTATTCGTTATTAGACGCTAGTGTTGCTGAAGAGGATATTGAGGGGGGATTTTATCAAGAAGAAGAAGACTACCCAGGACACTTTGCCAACCAAGGCAAGCCATCTTTTGAATCCTCATACTCCAAATGCCTAGTTTTCATATTGCATTCTACCGTTCTTAAGTAAATTGCATGATTGAATTGCTACTTTAGAATGATAGTGGTGTAGTGATATCTTGCTTAGCAAGAGTATCAAGCTGAGTTTATCCTACCTTATTTAGTGGTATCATCACTCAATGTAGTTGCTTAGTCGCTAATAAAATTGAGGCCATCTATAAGGGGAACCCTACATACATTGGTGACTTGAACTTGAAACTTGAATGGGAGACTTCTCCTACATGATGGTTTTATGAAGGCAAATAATCTTGACTAAGGACTATGGAATGTATTTTCTACATCATAATAAGTGATGTACCATGTGAGCCAACCATTACCGTACGACCACATTACCCCTAAATGGGAAGGGGCTTAGTCCGTAGCTTGTTTATTCTAGTATGGGAGACCTTGTATCATCTTTTATAGAAGTAAGCCATGCGTGGGTGCTTCCGAACCGAGTGGAAATTTCCATTCATGCAGCACTCTGCAGCGGACAAAACTATGAGTGCCAAAATGGACTCTTAGGAAAGGATCCTATACTAGAGTAGACAAGTGAAAGATTTTGTTTGATTATCTGAAACTCGCATACTTGGTGTATGACGATCCATGGATTTCTCCCGGCAGATTTATCGAATCTTGTGGGTAAAGTGTACCCCCTCTGCAGAGGTTTCAAAACTATTCGAATAGCCGCGTCCGCGGTCATGGACAGTTGGCAAGCTGTACTTGACTTTTGTCAAGAATGTTAACAACTTATGGTGAACTTGGTGAATGAATTGACTTGACATTGATGTTGACCAACACTTGCAGTTCCTCTTTAGATTGAACTTAGAGAATTAAATCTTCTTCTCTACTAATGAACATTCTTGGGAAATAAAACTAGCTTTTGCAAATAAACTTAGTGCTTAGTCCACCATATCAACCTTGCATATCTACTTCATCATTTTGTTTATAAGATGGTTTGCGAGTGCATCCAATGTACTCATGGCTGTGTCCCTGGCTATCAACTTGGCCAGACTATGGGGAAGATTACCTGGAGGAAGGTTATGAAGATGAGTACCAGAACTAAGATCATCTCCTGAGTCGCCATTGCCTGTAGGGTGAAGGCTTGGGCCCGAAGACATTATTTCCGCTGCTATATTGTGTTGTAATATGAACTTGGTCTCTATGACCATTGTATTTGAACTATTCATGTTGTAATGTCTATGGAACTGGTTACCAACTACGTTATGTGTATCACAACAATGATTCTGGGATTGTGATGGAATACATAACGGGCACTTTGAATTTCTGGAAATTCGGGTGTTACATCAACCCGACCGCCCAGACATGGCGCCCTTTCGATTATCATCTACCGCCCTTTCTTTCCTCCCATCCCTTCACGCATGAAGATCGTCGTATGTGTGTTTGACTTCGGTTGCCGGTGCAGTATAGTTGGCGGGAGTATATTATGGAAGTATCATTCACCTGGGCAAAAGAAAATGCTCCTCCAAGAAGAATTGTGCTATGCCCCTCGATATCCCTATAGAGCAAAAGAGCTGCATGGTGATCCCTAGGTTACAACACGTCCGGTCATTAAATCCTCCCTAGCTTCTGCCGTTTCTAGGACCGACCGACGCCTCACATACATGCACATGTACCTACGCAGTGTAGTGTCGGTCGCACATTCATAATAGTGTTTGAACTCATGTGCCTTCCTGAACTAGGGGAGTTCCCTTGCTCCTGCTGCATACGATTAGCTAGCCTTCTGGCGGCAAAAGGATTAGGACGTTCGCCATGCTAAGGTTCATTGCGGTCTGGCCGCCTTAGGTTAGGGAGATGGGCAATAATAGCTCCTTCGCATCCCAAGCGCATTGCCCTCCTAGGCGTGCAACACTAAGTAATCCAAGCCAATCTACATTCAAAATGGAGGTTTTATCCCCAGCCTCTGCATCCAGAGGATGCACAAAACCTTTTTTTATTAAATTATTCACAAAATCCTTACAAGAGGATTACAAAGATCAGATCAAATCCACCATCCCAGCGTCAGATTGCTACACCAACTAACTGATGAAGGGGGTGACCATGAACAGGCCCTGTGCCCTGCCATCACACCTATGCGCATCATCTAAAACCGAAGGCCTCAACCAGCTGCCCATCGATAGTTGAATCATACTTGGTCCAGCAGGCTCTCAGAGTACCCATGCACACACTTCCAAAGTCGTAGCCGCCGTCTTCCATGAACGCATTGATCTTGCAAGACTTGCCGTCAATGCCACCATGAAATAGTACAACGCCACCGTCATGCGCAAGTCCATTAGGGCACACCCATCGTTGAGACTGATACGTCCATTTTGCATCACTATTTTATATCATAATTTACTGTTATTCATTGACATATTTCATATTTAGAGATGATACTTATGTCATTTCCTCTATTTTGCATGTTTGATGATTATTGGAGAATTCACTGCCAGAGTCAGGATTCTGCTGGAAAAAGGACCGTCAAGATACAATATTTCCGAAGACCAGCAATTCCTAGAAAATACCCAGAAGTTCCTATTTCGCCAGAAGATGGAATTAGCTAGAAGGAGAGGGCAAACTGAGCCACCAGGGGCCCACACCACCTGGTGGCGCGGGCCAGCCCTAGGCCACGCCACCTGGCGGTGTGGCCGCCCTGGCCCACCTCTGCCATCGGCCCATCGCCCCCTCGCGTATATCATCTCTCCGAAAACCTAAGACTGGGGGGGAGGATCACAGAAATACTCCACCGCCTCTGCGGGGCGGAAAACACACACAGAGAGAAAGCTCTCCGATAGGCAGAAATCTGCTGGGAAAATTCTTTCCCGGAGGGGGGAAATCTTCGCCATCGTCACCGTCATCGAGCTGGGCTTCATCGGGATCATCATCATCATCACCATCGCCACCAACACCTTCATCACCATCATCACCATGCCATCCCGCTGTAACATCTTGGGGTGAATCTTGTCTAGTTCATAGGGGAAACTTTCCCGGTGTTGATTACTACTTGTAGTTGATGCTATTGAGTGGAGCCGTTGAATTGAGGTTTATGTCTAGATTGTTATTCATCATTATTTCATCTCTGATCATGATCCATATGATGTCTTGTGAGTAGTTTGTTTAGTTCTTGAGGACAT
This sequence comes from Dactylis glomerata, assembly GCA_007115705.1. Classification (NCBI taxonomy): domain Eukaryota; kingdom Viridiplantae; phylum Streptophyta; class Magnoliopsida; order Poales; family Poaceae; genus Dactylis; species Dactylis glomerata. Next base: position 1,274,224 of record QXEO01000791.1, on the reverse strand, counting down.
GGGAGAAGTCAAGATGTTAGTAGTGAAACTATGTTGAGTAATATTTAATGGTTTGATATTTATGTTGTGGTGCTATTCTACTAGTGGTGTCATGTGAATGTCGCCTACATGATACTTCACCTTTATGGGCCTAGTGGAATGCATTGTGTATTTGTCTACTAATTATGGGGTTGCCAGAGCGACAGAAACCTAAACCCCCGTTAGATAACTATTGCACCAGGGAGTGTAGGATCTCAGAGTTTAAGGCTATGGTTAGATTTATCTTAATTACTTTCTTGTAGTTGCAGATGCTTGCAAGAGGTATAATCACAAGTATGTATTAGTCCAATTTGGGGCAGTGCATTAGCATAGGTTCACCCCCATAACACCTATCTAACCAATGAAGATTAATCAACTGTATGAAGCAAAAGCACTTGATAGAAACTCCTGTGTGTCCTCAGGAACGTTTTTTTATCATAAGTAACACAACCGGCTTGTCCTTTGCTCTAAAAAGGATTGGGCCACTCGCAGCAATTATTATTACTGTCTTTTATTTACTCTTACTTTATTTATCTGCATTATCAAATACCCCTGAAAACCCGTTTGCTAGTATTTACAGTGATTCCTTGATCAAAATTGCTTGTCAACACCTTCTGCTCCTCGTTGGGTTCGACACTCTTATTTATCAAAAGTACTACGATACACCTCCTATACTTGTGGGTCATCAAGACTATTTTTTGGCACCGTTGCCGGGGTGCGAAGCACTATTGAAGAGTGGAATTGGTAAAGGAAACTTTTACTATAAGTATTGTTTTTATTTCTGTCTTTTATTTTATTTTATTATGGAGAAGTCTCCATTTGGTTCCCTATTTGGGAATACTATTGCCATTGTTATGGTAGTAGATGAACCACTGCCTACTCAATTGGATCCTTTTAAAATACCTATGAAAATTGGTGAACGTGTTATGAATAACTGCTATTCAGGAGATGGAACTGTCCATCCTAGTGATCATTTGCTCTTTATACATGAATTATGCGAGTTATTCAAGTGTGTAGGTATTTCATCAAGCCAAGTTAAGAGGAAGCTATTATCTTTATCACTAAAGGGCAGAGCCGCGGAATGGTATAAGCTGCTAAAGAATGGCCGATCTATTGGCTGGGAGGAAATTGTACCTATCTTTTATTCTAAATTCCATCCTCCTAGTGAGATTCATAAAGATTAGAATCAGATATATAATTTTTGGCCGCATGATGGAGAGAGTATTGCCCAAGCGTGGGGGAGATTTAAGTCACTAATGCTCAGATGTGCCATTCATGAGCTTCCTAGTAATATTGTTATTAATAACTTCTATGCAAGGCTTTCTCTTCATGATAAGGATTTATTGGATGCTTCTTGTTCTGGATCATTTACACATATGAAAGAAGAAGCTAAATGGGATCTTCTCGACCGTATTCAGGAAAATACTGAAGGATGGGAGAATGACAAAGGAAGAAAGTCAGGTATAAATTATGAGTATGAATGCATTAAATCTTTTATGGGAACTGATGACTTTCATAATGTTAGTGCTGTTTATGGTCTTGATTCTCAAATACTTCCCAACTGCTTTAAGGCCTTTGCCTCTTATCTTGATGTTCCAAAAAAGGATTGGAACAAGTACCATGCGCCTTATAAAGATACTGTTAATTGTGTTCCTGCTAGAAATGTTGAAGTTTGTACTGTTGATCATATTTTGCCTGAGCCTTATTTTGAGAAAACACCTTTCCCTGCTAAGGTAAACGAGCATTCTATGTTAACTAGTGTGATTAACAAGAGTGCAAAGAAAGCTTTAGAACCCGATGAACAAATAGCTGTTAAACCTGCAGTAGCAATAGTAAAGGATCTTGTTACTAAAAATGTAGAAGATGGACACATTATCTTTTGTGAAGATGCTTCTAATATTTTTTTCACATCCTAGTAGATCTAGGAAAATAAGTGTTCCTATACTTTCTGTAAGGATAGGTGATCATTGCTATTATGGTTTATGCGATATTGGTGCAAGTTCGAGTGCTATTCCTTATGAGCTTTACAGAGAAATCATGCATGAAATTGGTTCTTGTGAACTTGAAGAAATTGATGTGGTTATTCAGCTTGCTAACAGAGAAACTATCTCTCCAATTGGTATTGTTAGAGATGTGGAAGTTCTATGCGGTAAGACTAAATATCCTGCTGATTTTCTAGTACTTGGTTCAGCTGCTAGTAAAACTTGTCCTATTATTTTTGTTAGACCTTTCTTGAATACTTGTGGCGCTGTTATAGATTGTAAGAAGGAGAAAATTTTGACTAAGTTTAATGGAAAATCTTATGATTTTAATTTTTCCAAGTTTACCAAAGCTCCTTATAAAACTGAATTGCCTAATGAAGATTTTAGAGTTGAACAACTTGCCTCTATTGCTCTTGCTCCTAACGATGCTTTGCAGCAATACATGGAGGACCACAAAAGTGAGATCTTTATGCAAGAAAGAAATGAGATTGACGAGATTCTTCTTCGTCAACCAGAGATGCTTAAACACAATTTACCTATGGAAGACTTGGGTACCATATTACCACCCAAGGAAGATCCTATTTTCGATTTAAAACCTTTACGTGATGATCTTAAATATGCTTATATTGATGATACAAAAATATATCCTGTTATTATTAGTGCTAAACTTTTAGGAAAATAAGAAGAAAGGTTATTGGAAATATTGAGGAAACACCGAGGAGCTATGGGTTTTACTCTTGATGATTTAAAAAGGATTCCCCTACTATATGTCAACATGCTATTAATATGGAGCCAGATGCAAAGCCAGTTGTTGAACATCAACGCCGTGTAATTCCTAAGATGAAGGAAGTGGTAAGAAATGAGGTATTGAAACTCCTTGATGCTGGTATTATTTATCTTATTGCTCATAGTAGATGGGTTAGTCCTGTTCATTGTGTTCCTAAGAAAGGAGGAATTACTGTTGTGCCTAATGAAAATAATGAGCTTATTCCTCAAAGAGTAGTAGTTGGTTATAGGATGTACATCGAGTTTAGAAAGGTCAATAAAGTTACTAAGAAAGATCACTATCCTTTACCATTTATAGATCAAATGTTAGAAATGTTATCTAAGAAAACTCATTTTTGTTTTCTTGATGGTTATTCTGGTTTCTCTCAAATTGCTATTAAAAAGCAAGATCAAGAGAAAACCACTTTTACTTGTCCTTATGGAACTTATGCTTATAGACGTATGCCTTTTGGTTTGTGTAATGCTCCTGCTATGTTTCAAAGATGCATGTCTGCTATTTTTCATGGTTTTTGTGAAGAAATTGTGGAGGTATTCATGGACGATTTCTCCGTCTATGGAACTTCTTTTGATAACTGTTTGCACAATCTTGATAAAGTTTTGCAGAGATGTGAGGAAACTAATCTTGTTCTTAATTGGGAGAAATGCCACTTTATGGTGAATGAAGGAATTGTTCTTGGACATAAAATTTCTGAAAGAAGTATTGAAGTTGACAGAGCAAAAGTTGAAGCAATTAAAAAATGCCATGTCCTAGGGATGTTAAAGGTATTCGTAGTATTCTTGGTCATGCTAGTTTCTATAGGAGGTTTATTAAAGATTTCTCTAACATTTCAAAGCCTCTTACTAATCTTCTTCAAAAAAATGTACCTTTTGTTTTTGATGATGATTGTAAGAAAGCTTTCAAAATCCTTAAGAAAGCTTTAATTACTGCTCCTATTGTCCAACCACCTGATTGGAATTTACCCTTTGAAATTATGTGTGATGCTAGTGATTTTGCTGTAGGTGCTGTTCTTGGACAGCGAGTAGATAAGAAGTTGAATGTTATTAATTATGCTAGTAAGACTTTTGATGCTGCTCAAAAGAATTATGCTACTACTGAAAAAGAGTTCCTAGCTATTGTCTTTGCTTGTGATAAGTTTAGACCTTATATTGTTGATTCAAAAGTTAGTATTCATACTGATCACGCTGCTATTAGGTACCTTATGGAAAAGAAAGATGCTAAGCCCAGGCTTATTAGATGGGTGTTGCTTTTATAAGAGTTTGATTTGCATATTGTAGATAGGAAAGGTGCTGAAAATCCTGTTGCTGATAACTTGTCTAGATTGGAAAACATTTCTTATGATGCTATTCCTATTAATGATAGTTTTCCAAATAAACAGTTGGCTGCAATAAAGGTAACCTCGCGAGAGAGTCCTTGGTATGCTGATTATGCTAACTTTATTGTTTCCAAGTATTTGCCTCCAACCTGTACAGCTCAGCAAAGAAGGAAATTCTTTTATGACTTGAGGCATTATTTTTGGGATGACCCATATTTATATAAAGAAGGAGTGGATGGTATTATGCAAAGATGTGTTCCAGAATATGAACTATAGATATTGAGGAAATGTCATGGTAGTGATTATGGAGGACATCATGTTGGAGATAGAACTGCACAAAAGGTTCTACAATCAGGTTTTTATTGGCCTACCCTTTTTAAAGATGCAAGAAAATTTATTTTATCTTGTGATGAATGTCAAAGAGTTGGTAATATTTCTAGATGCAATGAAATTCCTATGAATTATTCTCTTGTTATTGAACCGTTTGATTGTTGGGGATTTGACTTTATGGGTCCTTTTCCTCCTTCAGAAGGTTATACTCATATACTTGTTGCTGTTGATTATGTTACTAAGTGGGTAGAAGCTATACCTACGAAAAGTGCTGACGGTGAGACCTCGTTAAAAATGCTTAAGGATGTTATTTTTCCTAGGTTTGGTGTGCCTAGATATCTTATGACTAATGGAGGTTCTCATTTTATTCATGGTGGTTTTAGGAAGACCCTTGCTAGATATGAAGTTAATCATAGAATTGCTTCAGCTTATTGATACGTCTCCAATGTATCCATAATTTTTGATGCTCCATGCTTGTTTTTACACCATTTGCTTAGTGTTTTGTTACACTTCGTGGCATTTTTATGCATTTTCCAGAACTAACCTATTAACGAGATGCCACAGTGCCAGTTCCCTGTTTTTCTGCTGTTTTTGTGTTTTAGAAAAGTTATACAGGAAATATTCTCGGAATTAGACAAAACCAAAGCTAGACGTCCAGATATTTCACGGAGCTTCCAGAAGACCGAAGAGGAGACGGAGCCGAGCCAGAGGGCGGCCACACCACAGGGCGGCGTGGCCTAGGGCTGGCCCGTGCCCCCTGATACGTCTCCAACGTATCCATAATTTTTGATGCTCCATGCTTGTTTTTACACCATTTCTCTAATGTTTCGTTACACTTCGTGGCACTTTTATGCATTTTCTGGAACTAACCTATTAACAAGTCGCCACAGTGCCAGTTCCCTATTTTCTGCTGTTTTTGTGTTTCAGAAAAGCTACACAGGAAATATTCTCAGAATTGGACGAAACAAGTTCCTAAAGTCTTATTTTTCCCAGAAGCTTCCAGAGATCCGAAGAGGAGACGGAGAGGGGCCACATGCCACCCTCACACAAGGGCGGCGCGGCCCAGCCCCTGGCCGCGCCCCCTATGTGTGAGGGCACCTGGGTCCACTCCTGACGCTGCCCCTTCGCCTATAAAGACCCCCCGACGGAAAAAACCTAAGTACCCGATCAATTTTCCAGAAACACATCGCGATCCGCCGCCGTCGTCGACCCGAGATCGGGAGGGTCCAGAAGCTCTTCCCGGCACCCTGCCGGAGAGGGGAATCACCACCAGAGGTCTTCTTCATCGCCATGCTTGCTTCCGGAGCGATGAGTGAGTAGTCTACCTTGGACTATGGGTCCATAGCAGTAGCTAGATGGTTGCCTCCTCCACCATGTGCTTCATGTTTAGATCTCATGAGCTGCCCTACATGATTGAGATCACCGTTATGTAATTCTACATGTTTGGTTTGTTGGGATCCGATAAATATTGGTGTTATGATTGAGTTGCTATACTGAAATATATCTTATGTTATCTCTATGTTATTTATGATCTTGCATGCTCTCCGTTGTTAGTAGCTATCTTGGCCGAGTAGTTGCTAGTGACTCCAAGAGGGGGTATTTATGCTCGATAGTGGGTTCATGCCTCTATTTAACCTGGGGGAGTGACAGAAACCTCTAAGGTTGTAGATGTGCTGTTGCTACTAGGGAGAAAACAACATTCATATGCTCAAGGGCATATGCTTTGTTTACATTACACACTTTGCTTAATGCAATTATCTGTTGTTCACAACTTAATACTCATGGGGTGTTCGGATGATATCCCCGTGAGTGGATTATTAGTCATAGATGCAGTTGGATGGCGGTCTATGTATTTTGTTGTAATGCCCAGAGTAAATCGCATAGTGATCTTCTTGACATATCACGTTTATCTTTATTCTATCAATTGCCCAACTGTAATTTGTTTACCCAGCATGTGTTATTTTATCTTATGGAGAGACACCGCTAGTGAACTGTGGACCCCGGTCCTATTTCCATCATATTGCTATCACCTGTTTACTTTACTCGCATACTATTATCACTTTCCACTCGATACGCTCATACCCTTTGTTTCAAGCAAACCGGTGAGATTGACAACCTCATCCTAAGTTGGGAACAAAGTACTTGGTTGAGTGTGTGTAGGTTCCACGTTGCAGCTAGCAAAGCAAAGCTTGGACGAGGCGCCCTATAAATTGTCCTGAGCTGTCGCAAGCTAGCAAGCATCACCTTCAGTCGTTTGTCTCTCCTCTCCAAGAACGATAAACCTTGGTTTCTTAACTGAGGGAAAATCTGCTACTATATTCATCACACCTTCCTCTTAGGGTTCCCAACGGGCTGGTTATTTACCACGCATCAAGCATATTTTCTGGCGCCGTTGCCGGGGAGGAAGTAGAAGACCTCTGCAAGGGGAGTTTTTCGCACGCACATCCTTTACTTTGTTTATTATTTTGCTTTACTTTATTTATTTTACCTGCATCATTTTATCAAAAACCCAAAAAAAAATTAGTTCCTACTATAGTTGTTATTTTTGTTGGTCTGTTATTGTCTTGCTTTATCATGCTTTCTATCAATGGTTGGTTTCTTTGAAACTAAATCTTTTTGGCAAGGTGGGTTCACGGAAGAGCAACAAAATTATTATGAGGAACACCGCTTGTCACAAAAAGGGAAATACTTATGGGAACAAATCAATAGATTGTATATCATTGCTAGAAACGTGTGCTCTACTTATAATGTTACTTATTGCTTTGATAGATCTTGTTGCTGTAGGAGGTATAAACACCTCCCTTTTCAATGTGAGTATAATGATGATGTTACCATATCTTCTTATATTAATGGGAATTATGACTTTTATGATGTGGAACAAATTGAAGAATTTATTGCTTGGAAGGGTGCATTCGAACTTGCTTATTTGCTTGAAAATACTGATGATGCACCTTATAAATATGAGGTTTATGATATACTCATATTTTGCTTTGATAATTACAAGGAAGGAAATGGCTATATTCTTAAATATCTTAATAGATGCTCTCCAACGGAAGAGACTAATGCCATGAAGGAGCCTATGGAAGAAGAAATTGCTGAAACTGGAAGCTCACTGGATGAAAAGAGGAGGAGAGTGATGACCAAGAGGAGGAAGAATGGAGCTACCCATGTCTACCTCCCAATAAGAGTAACTCTTTAACTAATACCTTATTTGATAGCCCTCCATGCTTAACAAAGGAGGATGAGTGTGATATTTATATTGTTGAGTTTGTTCATGATGCTACTGAAAATTACTATGAGAGTGGAAAATATGGTTGTTGGAATTCTCATGTTACTAAAACACCTCTCTTTATATTGAAAGTTCCGAAGTTGCTCTTGTTTTATCTACCCATACTTGTTACTATGTGCTTCTTTGATTTATTTTCTTACAAGATTCCTATGCATAGGAAGTGGGTTAGACTTAAATGTGTTTTATATTTGCTCCTTGATGCTCTCTTTTGCTTCAATTCATATTTCTTATGTGAGCATCTTCTCAAATTACTGAGCCTAGCTCAAATGCGTTAAAGAAAAGCACTCTTGGGAGATAACTCAATGTTTTATTTCCAGTACTTTTTCTTTTATTTGAGTCTTGGAAGTTATTACTACTGTAATGACCTCTCCTTATCCTTTTTATTTCATTTTTGTGCCAAGAGAAGCCTCTAATTTGAGTGAGGTAAGATTTGGGGATGTTGCTGTCCTGAAACTGTTTTTGGTGCTGCACCGTAAAAATTCGTATCAATTCTCTGTATATCTTTTGGATCTGCGATTTCTTGTGAATATGCCCCAGGTTATATCCAAACTTTCATTAGTTGAACACTTTTTGATTTGAGCAACATAAAACCCCTTAAAAATTCGGCCTTTGTCAGCTGTTCTGTTTTGACAGATTTCTGCCAATATTTGTGTTTGCCGCTTTATCGCTTTCTTTTAATCACGGAACTTTTGGGGAAGTTGCTACAGTAGTATATGCTATATATGTGGTGGTTTTAGGTTGAAACCTGAAGCAAAAAGAGGTTGATTATATGTTATGCTACACTAATGTTGCTAATAGATTTGTGTTTAGTTTTGTATGAAGGAAGTTTTCAAGTGTAGGGATTGGAGAATGATGAGATGAGTTGAAGAATGGACAAAAGCTCAAGCTTGGGGATGCCCATGCATCACCCCAAGAAATATCCAAGAAGTACAAGCGTCAAAGCTTGGGGATGCCCCCGAGGCACCCCTTCTTCATCGGCAAAAATCAGGTCACCTTTCAAGACACTATATTTTTATTGCTTCATGCACTATGTGTTTTTCTTGGAGCGTCAGTTGTTTTAGTTTTATTTATTAGTTTAGTTTGTTTTCTGAAATAAATGGTTGGACCCCAACAAATTTCTTTTGGAGAAGTTGCCTTGCTTTTCATTTGCCAAGAACGCTCTAGTTTTTATTCTTACCAAAAACCGAGTGTTCTTCTTTTTCTGCTACTGCTTTTGGTTTTTGTTTTCGCCTTGATTTACGTTCAGATCTTCTTATATTTATTCATCAAGGTGTATTTTTGCCTCTGATCTTTATTGGTTTTCATCAAAAGAGGTGTTTATAAAAAGTTTGAATGGTGTTGGAAAAGAGAAAAAGCTTTATGCAAAAAAGTGATACAAGAAGGAGCTTGTGTAGACTGCGGCTTAGGCTTTTTCATGTCATGCTTGATGTCTTTTTTGATAGTATGCTTAGTGGTTTTGCTGTAGCATGACTTGTCTCAAATAACTGAGATTGCTTAATGAGCCTTTGAAAAAATCATGCGTTGTTTTAATCGTTTGGAAGCATTAATTTGGTTTTCTCCTAGAGGCTTTATTTGGGTTGACTTGGCGCATGCTCACACATGTTAGACTCTTACAAAGTCGCCAATAGCCTCTATGATCATTTAGTTTTTGACTTTTGATGCCATCTTATGCTTCTTTTAATGTCGCTTTGTCGCTTTGCATGATTATGGCCGTTATTGCTCTCTTAGTTAGTCGCTCCCAGTCTTTTGCTAGCCCTCGCCTTGTACTGAGTATGAGCTCTACTCGTGCATCCAACTCCTAAAAACCAAGTTTGCCAAAGTGTCCACCATACATACCTACTAGCAATTTGCCATTCCAAGTAAATTTGACTTGCTTTTATTTTCTCTTCAAATTAAACTCTTACCAGTGTTATGTGAAAGTTGGTCAGTAAAGCTCTCACGAACCGGAAGGCACACTTTACTTTTTCCTGTTCTTAAAAATTTGACACTGTGGTCTCTTATGTTGAGTTATTATGCTTGCAAGTTGTAAGTTGGAGACTAGCCCAACCATGCAGTCATGGGCAAGCTTTCAACATTGCACTCCTTATTTGAGTTGATATCGTGATCTTTTGTTTATGGATGCCCGCGGTGTGAAATGAATTGGGAATGTTGTGGGGATCATGGAGTTTGTATATGTGTTAGGGAAATGCCTGGGCCGCCAATCTAAGCCATGCATAATTCATGGTGGAAATTTGCAGCATACCCATAGTGGACATTCGACGACGCATCTCAAAATAAAAAGCTAAACAAATGGTAAATAAAAGAGATGTCGAGGTGTTCATTATCTGCTTGTCCTGTCATTTTGATGTGGGCTTGTTCCATGTCATCGGGCACGGAGGTACCCCGTTGGCGGTTCTCGATGATACGCATATACTTACAATGACAAGAGCCTTGCTTGGGACTCTAAGTAAAGTAGCATGAGGTTTGGGTACTCGTATTCACGGGACACGAGGTTTTCAACTTATGATTTGTCAAGCATATGCATCATAATTGTTCTCGCATTAACTTTAACCATTCAAGATGCTTATGATGGGGGTAATGAGAGATCAAAGCCGGTAAGTACCATAATTTTTGAAGGTTATAAAACTTGCAATCACTGCTTCCCTCCGCGAAGGGCCTTTCTTTTACTTTTATGTTGAGTCACCACCTTCTACCTTTATGCACCATTAAGAAAGCATAGTTGTCATTCTTAGTATAATGTGCATTGTCCCAAAGTTTTCATTGATTGATTCATATTGTTGGTTTCAATTGTTCTCAAATTATTTGCATCTAGTTGCCCTCTTAAACTTGAAGGTGTCCTATGCATTTATGTTTTGCTCTCTATGAAGGACAAGCTGAAAACCATTTGTATGTTTTTCCTTATGATTTGAACACACGTTTGACTTTCATTGTTTCATTTTCATGATCTTTTGTTTGTGTTCATTTTCATGTTTATAACATGGTTGCTAAGTTTCTATTATCAAGATTATATCTTTCATGCCCATGTTTTAAGTTCTTATGATCCCAGCTCACAAATGCTTACATACATGATCAAGATTGTGTAGGTGCATGTCACCTCAAAAATTATTTCTTTTGTTATCACTTACCTACTCGAGGACGAGCAGGAGTTAAGCTTGGGGATGCTGATACGTCTCCAACGTATCCATAATTTTTGATGCTCCATGCTTGTTTTTATACCATTCGTCTAATGTTTCGTTATACTTCGTGGCACTTTTATGCATTTTCTGGAACTAACCTATTAACAAGTCGCCACAGTGCCAGTTCCCTATTTTCTGCTGTTTTTGTGTTTCAGAAAAGCTACACAGGAAATATTCTCGGAATTGGATGAAACAAGTTCCCGAAGTCTTATTGTTCCTGGAAGCTTCCAGAGATCCGAAGAGGAGACGGAGAGGGGCCATAGGCCACCCTCACACAAGGGCGGCGCGGCCCAGCCCCTGGCCGCGCCCCCTATGTGTGAGGGCACCTGGGTCCACTCCTGACGCTGCCCCTTCGCCTATAAAGACGCCCCGACGGGAAAAACCTAGGTACCCGATCAATTTTCCAGAAACACATCGCTATCCGCCGCCGTCATCGACCCGAGATCGGGAGGGTCCAGAAGCTCTTCCCGGCACCCTGCCGGAGAGGGGAATCGCCACCGGAGGTCTTCTTCATCGCCATGCTTGCCTCCGAAGCAATGAGTGAGTAGTCTACCTTGGACTATGGGTCCATAGCAGTAGCTAGATGGTTGCCTCCTCCACCATGTGCTTCATGTTTAGATCTCATGAGCTGCCCTACATGATTGAAATCACTGTTATGTAATTCTACATGTTTGGTTTGTTGGGATCCAATGAATATTGGTGTTATGATTGAGTTGCTATACTGAAATATATCTTATGTTATCTCTATGTTGTTTATGGTCTTGCATGCTCTCCGTTGTTAGTAGCTATCTTGGCCGAGTAGTTGCTAGTGACTCCAAGAGGGGGTATTTATGCTCGATAGTGGGTTCATGCCTCTATTTAACCTGTGGGAGTGACAGAAACCTCTAAGGTTGTAGATATGTTGTTGCTACTAGGGAGAAAACAACATTCATATGTTCAAGGGCATATGCTTTGTTTACATTATACACTTTGCTTAATGCAATTATCTGTTGTTCGCAACTTAATACTCATGGGGTGTTCGGATGATATCCCCGTGAGTGGATTATTAGTCATAGATGCAGTTGGATGGCGGTCTATGTATTTTGTTGTAATGCCCAGAGTAAATCGTATAGTGATCTTCTTGACATATCACGTTTATCTTTATTCTATCAATTGCCCAACTGTAATTTGTTTACCCAGCATGTGTTATTTTATCTTATGGAGAGACACCGCTAGTGAACTATGGACACCGGTCCTATTTCCATCATATTGCTATCACCTGTTTACTTTACTCGCACTATTTACTTTACTCGCATACTATTATCACTTTCCACTCGATACGCTCATACCCTTTGTTTCAAGCAAACCGGTGAAATTGACAACCTCATCGTAAGTTGGGAACAAAGTACTTGGTTGTGTGTGTGCAGGTTCCGTGTTGCAGCTAGCAAAGCAAAGCTTGGATGAGGCGCCCTATAAATTGTCCTGAGCTGTCGCAAGCTAGCAAGCATCACCTTCAGTCGTTTGTCTCTCCTCTCCAAGAACGATAAACCTTGGTTTCTTAACTGAGGGAAAATCTGCTACTATATTCATCACACCTTCCTCTTGGGGTTCCCAATGGGCTGGTTATTTACCACACATCACCCCTGGTGGTGTGGGCCCCCTGGTCCACCTCTGACGCCGCCTGTCGTGGGGATGACTTATGGGGGATGCCACGTGCCAAGCTATCTGCCGGCTGGCGTCCCAGGAGTCTCCACGGCTTGAGGGCAAGAAGACCGGCTCCGCCCGAAGGGCCGGCTGCGCCAGCAGCCGGCTGGCGATTCCATCGAGGAAGGCCGGAGCCGGGCGATGAAGACAAAAGCCCACCAATGGCTGTTTCGCCGAAGGTGGGCTGGCCCCGACAAGAGCGACAGAAGCCAAGGACGGGAGTGACGAGCGCCACGACCAAGTCCAACCAATCAGCGACCAAGGACCCTTCCCCACGATAGGATCCAAGGCAAAAGGGAGGGCATATGCCTCCCAGATGCCGGTCCCAGGGGAAAGGTACTTTATAAAGCAAAGCTGTCAGAGTAGGGTGAAGGGATCACGCCAAGGACGCCGCCGCCGAGGAGCCGGCAGCCGGCCGAATCGTTACCTAACCTGTAACCAGGCCCCCGCCTATATAAGGGGGCCTGGACCCTTAGTCTAGGGAGATCCAATCTTCTTCTTCCTCCCCTAGCCGAACAGCTCGAGGAGCATTGTAACCGATACTGTCTAAGCAATACGAAGCAGGCAGGAAGTAGGGGTTTCACCTCCATCCGGGAGGGCCCTGAACCTGGGTAAACCGTGGTGTCTCAGTAGGCATAATCCCGAGCCGGGCCCCTTGTCTCCACTGTCGAGGCCCTCCGATAAGCCTACTCATGGCTACTGTCTCTAAATTCCCCCGACAGTTGGCGCCCACCATGGGGCAAAGCGCGGTGGCGAGCGGAGTCAAGTTCCGGTCGGGACCCTCCGGCGAGAAGGTCGCCTCCGGCCTCGTCTGGAGGTTCGGCACCTTCGACTGCGTCAGCGACAACTTGGCCCACTTCGAGAACGGCTTCGGCAATAGCGGCTCCTTCCTCGACGTCGGTAGCCACCGTTTCTATGTCGCCAAGCCCTTCCCGGAAGAGGTAACCGATGTACTTGACCCACTCTGTGACGCAGACTCCGACGACGGCGAAAGCAGCGACTTTTGCAACATGGTTGAAGTGCGGGCCCTGGAGGAGGATGGTGGCGGCGGCCTACCGCGCTCCGCGCGCCCGCCGCTTGAACGCCCAACTCCACCGGAACAAGACCTTCCACCTCCAGAGCGGGACGTGCTGGACGCAGCCATCATGGAGCTGTGCGCTCCGCTCGATATCTCTGCAGATCCGGTCAAGGTCTCCGAGGATCTGGAGCGAACGCGCCTCAACCTCCTCAAGGAAGCGGTCAATGTAGATGACACTCGTCGGCGCGTCCTCTCCATGATCAACGAGTACAACGTCGCCCATGGCTTCACCCCGGCTGGAGACGGCCCAAGCCGGGCGGGACAAGTTCATCAGTGAGGCCGCGAGCTGGGCGCGGAGCTAAACCAGGCAGTGCCCTCGGCGAAGCTACCTCCGATCATCAACAAGCCCCCTACAGCACGCCTACGAAGAATCTCCGCGTCGCGCGCTACATCACCTCTGAACTGGATGGACTGCAAGGCGAGGACCTATGGGAGAAGCAAGCCCGGATCCAGGAACTCCTGGATGCTGCCGATCTATAGCAGCAGGCGATGGAGCCGCGCGGAGAGGCGAGCGACACACGATGCGAGAACCGTATCGGCGTGGCCGGTTAGAACAAGTCGCATGGAGAAGCTTCGTCGCCAAACCATGGCCCAGCAGAGCACAGCAGGAGCAACCGAGCTCCTAGCAAGAACGGTGGAAATCACCGCACCCGGCACTCTGGCCATCACAACCGGCAGCCTCGAGATCCGGCCGTGGTCACCAGCAAGCCACGCCACCCTCCTCGGGCGGAAGCAGCGGAGCCGGCATGCGGCAAGTCCGCAACACCGGACCAGCCGGCTCGGGGAGCCGGTCAGGGCGCTCAAGGTCATCAACCAGCTCGCTCGCACGTGAGCCAGAGGATCGGGGAACGCGTCGACCCGCCAAAGGACGACGCACGCCATTGGCTCAACCTGCTGGCGGACTCCAAGTTCGACGAGGAGGAATCCTCGGCAGGGCCGGTCTGTTTCGGCCCTCGCATCCACAATGAGCCTTTCCCGGCCAAGTTCGCGCTCCCGCGAGACATGCCCAAATACACCGGGGCAGTAAAGCCGGAAGACTAGCTGTCGGACTACGTCACAGCCGTCGACATTGCGGGCGGCAACAAGAGGACAGCGGTGCGCTACGCACCGCTCATGCTGACAGGATCTGCTCGGACGTAGCTCAACAGCCTGTCGGCTTTGCAGATCAATTCCTGGCATGATTTCCAAGAGGCGTTCATCAAGAACTTCACGGGGACCTACAAGCGACTGCCCCGCCCACGACAGCTGGCCCTCTGCAAGCAAGGCCCCGATGAGCCAGACCGTGACTACCTCACGAGATGGTCCGAGCTGCACAACTCATGCGAAGGGGTGGGCGAGGAGCAAGCCATCGGCTACTTCACGGACGGATGCAGAGAAGGGACCCTGCTGAAACACAAGCTCCACAGAGCCGAGCCAAAGTCAATGGCGGATTTCATGGCAATAGCGGACAAGTACGCTTCCGCCGATTCCGCTGCAAGAGTACAATACGTCGAGCCAGCGCCAGCCGGAGGTCAATCTCAGCCGGCCGCTGGTCAAGGAGGACATCACAATCGTGATCGACATGGCAAGAGGAAAGATGAACGCCGTGACAACAAGTATGGCTCCCAGCAAGTGGCCGCTGTGCAAGGAAGCCCAGGGGCTACGGGCGGAAGCCAGAAGCGCAAAGGCGACAAATTCAGCAAGGACAAGTACACCATCGAGGTGATGCTGGATCAACCCTGTAAGTTTCATAGCGTTTTAGGCAAGCCGGCAGCGCATACCACTCGACAGTGCAGCTTCACCATGGATCTGGAGCAAGGAAACCACCAACTGCCTGGACCTCCACCAGGCCTGCCAGCTGAAGCACAGGGAAACAAGAATCGACAACCGGCCAAGGCAGCGGGGGACTACCCCGAGGAAGCGAATGTGGAACAATACCATGTGTTCACTTCCCAGATGGAGGATCCAAAAGATGAGCCGTGGTTTGGAGTCGAGGTAAATGCTGTCATACAAGTTGGACCGCAGTTCATGCACTGGTCTGATGCGTCTATCACCTGGGGGCGTGAAGATCACCCGCCACTCATGCCGAGACCCAGGGGCTACGCGCTAGTTTTGGACCCGATCGTGTTCTCAGAGACGCACACCTGCCGATTCTCACATGTATTCATCGATGGAGGCAGCAGCATCAACCTGCTCTACCGCACTTCGATGGAGAAGCTCGGGATCCCAGAGATCCAACTGAAGCCAACCAAGCTCACCTTCCATGGGATCGTGCCGGGGCACTCCTGCACGCCAATGGGAAGGATCGAGTTAGAGGTGCTGTTTGGCGAGAAGGACAATCACCGTCGTGAGCCGATCTGGTTCGAGGTGGTAGACCTCAACAGCCCCTACCATGCGCTGCTTGGTCGGCCGGCCTTGGCCAAGTTCATGGCAGTTCCGCACTACGCCTACTTGAAGATGAAGCTCCCAGGCCCCCGTGGGGTGATTACTATCACCAGATGCTACAAGAAGTCAATAGAGTGCGCAAGAGCCAGTTCCAAGCTGGCGGAGGCCTTGGTCATTGCTGAGGAGAAGCGGCAACTGCTGCAACGGGTGGTGGCAGTCCAACCGGGCCACCTGGCGCCGGGTCTGCCGACTCCACACCTCAAGCCGGCAAGCCTCCCCAAGGAAGTCCCGCCCGAAGCGGGCAAGGTGACAGAAGTTCTTGTCTCGGGGGCTGGCCCCTCTTCGAGGTAGGAGGGAGTGCTTCACAGCTTCGCCCGAGACAAGTCGAGATCGCTTAAGACCTTTGGCCAAGCCAAGGCAAAAACCTTATATCCCGAACAAGTGTCGTTGAATAAAAGAAAGTTGGGCGGCATACGGCTGATCCCTGGAAAAAGTGCTCTGAAGTGCCTTTTACCTTTCTAAGCGTTATTCACGGGGGCTGGAAACCGGCTCCAAACGGGAGCCGGCAGCCCCGACCCGACGAATCGATCCTCCTGTCAGACGAACGAGTACTGTGTGCGGACCGGACCCCGAGCCCAACCTCCACCCTGCGCCGCGTGGGATGGAGCCGGCAGGTCACCCACCTAGGAAAGTCGCTAAGAGGAAACGCCCGCGACCCGACGAATCGAATCCCTTGTCACACGAACGAGTACAATGTGCGGATCGGACCCCGTGCCCAACCTCCATCCCGAGCCGAGGACGATGGAGCCGGCAGGTCACCCACATTGGAAAATCGCTAAGAGGACAGAACGCGAAGCCGTTAATGAGCGTTTACCCAAAAAACTGTGCGCATTGGTTAATAGTTGTGCGTGGACTGGACCAAGCCAGATCTCTTATGCGCCGAAGTACTACTCCTCATCCCGCGGCACGCTCCCACCCTAGGCCAACATTCGGCTATCGGTCCAAGGGAGACCAGCCGGCACCAGGCTGCCGGCTGGGGGTAGAAGGGCCGAAGGATGGGGAGATGAAGGAAAAAGCCGAAAGGGGTCAGGTCAAATCCGGTTCACAAACAACTAGAAACCAATACGTAGGGAATTCAGGGTGAAACGTCATCGGTACACACGAACGAAATGTTGTTGGGCACGACATGAGTTCAGCGTACATAAAAACGAATAATCTTGACACGGTCAGGGGGCGCTTGGCGTGCCAGCCGGCTCCAGCGGAGCAGCGTCACCAGTCCAAGATGCCAAGATGAAGTCATCGCTGCTGGGGGACGGAGGAATGGAGTTATTAACGGGATCCTCGGGGGCTTTTTGAGATTCTTCCGCAGAGCCGGGCTCCTCGAAGTCCATGCCATCCAAGGACTCGTCACTATCCCCAGCGTTGAAAAGCACGTCGGTCTCGGCACACTCGGCGATGGCACAGGCGCATTGGCGGAGCTTGACTTTGTCGAGGCCTGCTAATCCGTTTTCACGAGGATTCTCCAGTTGGTCCAGGTTAACGCCTGGATACCAGGAGAGCACAAACTCCAGAGCCTGTTCTGCACTGGCTCGAGCCGCGGACTCTTTCCAGACGTCGAGCCGGTTGGGCGCAAGAGGGATCCACTGGAGGAGCGCCTGGATCTCGCCAGACACCGCTCGTCCCGGCCACAAGGTTTTGAAGACAGAAACAATGGCTTCGCGGAGATCCTCGCCCAGCTTGGCGACGAGATGAAGCCGGCCTTTGGCCAACGCAACCAATTCCCCTGAGGAAAGCTTGGCCTCGGGGTCACTGCTAGGGACGATCTCCTGCTCTGCCCTGTACTCCTCCAGCGCCGCTGTGGCGGCCTCGTTGGAGTCTGGGAAAGCTCCTGTAGGGGCAATCAGAGAATGAGGAGGCGGCGTGACAGAGCAAGAGTTGAGAAGTGGGAGGGAAACATACCACGAAGAGCTTCCTCCAGCCCCAGCAGGCCGGACTAAACCTTGCGGTCACGGGCACGCCAGACGCCGATCTCCTTGTCATGACGCTCACTGTCAAGCTTCCGGAGAGTCTCTAGCTCGTCGATTTGGGCGCCGCGGCTCTCGACTTCGCTCCCCAAGGTCGCGCGAAGCTCGTTCACCTTGTCGTCGAACTCTACAGAAAGGATTCTTTTCTCTTTAGCCAGCTGACGATCAAACTCCAGCCGCAGCGACGACTCCGCCTCTCGAGCCTTCGCCAGCTCAGTTTCCAACTCCTGAGCCCGGACGACCTGGGCTTGCAGGCCCTGAAGCTCCTCTGCGTGCTTTCGCTTGAGCAACTCAACAGCGTCGGCCGACATCGAGTTGGCCAACTGGGACTCAAGCGAAGCGATGAGCGAGGCAGAATCTGGAAACGGAGATATGAGAGCGTAAAGGACAGCAGCAGAGCTTCGAAGCAAGTGGTCCCAAGCTTACCTGACAGCTTCTCCAGCTCCTTCTTCATGTCTTGATATTGAACCTTGCCGGCACGGAACTTCGCCAGCAGCTTCTGAAAGACGTTAGCTCGAAGCGCGTTCAGCTCCTGCGGAAGGCAGAAAGGCAGCGATTCTTAGCAAAATTCACTTTCGAGCCAGCTGTTTCTACAGCTACCTCGAAACTCGGGGGCTAGGATGTATGGCAAAATGGACCATGAAGCCGCAGGACATGTCTCCCAACTAGCAGAAGAAATCAGAGGCTAGAGGTGCAGTACTCACATTGGTCGTCCATATAGCATCAAGGAATTGGAAGCCGGCGTTCTGAAGCGACTCCTTGACAATAGTAAACTGCTTGTCCAGCTCTGCCAGAGTCGGTTTGCTGCCCTGGACCTTGAGCTTTTCTCCAGCATCGGCACTCGAGGCGGTGTCTGCCCATTCTTGCTGAAGCTGGCTAGCAGAGCTCAGACTCCCAATGCTGGACCCAACCACAGTGACAAGAGCTTTTCCACTTGAGGCGCCCCTGGTCGCAGCCTCAGGAGCTGGCAAGTCGTCACCAGGTTTGCTCCTCGTCACCCGAGTGGTGAGGAGTCCTTGAGAAGCTTCGCCAGAACTGCAGGCCAGCCCAAGGAGCAGGGAACCAACGGCCGCACCAGCCCTCGTCCCGGCCGCAGGCACCGCAGCCTGCACGCTCGGCGTGAGCTCGAGGTTGGAAGGAGTCTGGGCAGCCGGCACCGGGGCCTTTTCCATTGCTCCCGCCACGGCCTCGCGCATACCTTCTAGACTGGGCGGGTCGGAGGACGCGTGGATGGCGGCGTCGTTCCCCGCCGTGACGTCTTCGGTAGCAGGAGGTGGGGGCGTGTCAGCCCCGACCGGAGTAGTCTCCTTGGCTGGCGTGGAGCCGGCCTCAGGTGTGGCAGCCGGGCGGGGAACAACGTCCACGAGCACCTCTGGGCGCGCATGATCCTCTGCCCTAGCTTCGCTCGCCACAAGCTTCAACCGCGGAGAGCAGCGATCGTCTTCAACGCGACCCGAGTCACCGCCAATCTCCTCCCTGCGCGCCCTCTTGTGGCAGGAGGGCTCGAGAGCCGGGGTCACGGTTTCCCCGGAAGCGACAGCGGGAGGAGGTTGGGCAGCCGAATCAACAGAAAGGGGCGACCTGCAAAGAGGGCGTCCCACGATCGAGTCAATCGGGGCCGCGGCGGTAAAGTAAGGATGAGAAGCAAGGAAGCGGGAAGCTCACCCGGCTACGGCGATAGCTCGCCGTTTGGCCACCTTCTTCATCTTAGGACGGCGCAGGTCCCTCGCTGCCGGCTCCGGTTTCCTGCGCTTCTCAGCCGGCTCGGAGGAGGCCGGCTGAGCCCTTCTCTTGGTGCCGGCTGGATCGTTTCCAGCCTCTTCGCGATCTGCCGGCTCTGAAGCAACATGATGTGGCTCTGGGGACTCCGGAAAATCCACGGTCGGGGGAACTTGGGCTCCAGCAGCAGCTGCGGCGGCAACATGAAGAGTTACGCCCCCGAGAGTGGTCGTCGATCCTGCATCATCATCGTCATCCTCAGACCAATCTCTTAGGAGGGAGGGACCGGGGAGCTTACTAGAGTGATCGAGGGGCTTGCCTGAGTCTACGAGCTCATCATTTCCTTCATCACCTCGAGTGGCGCTCGAGCTCTCGACGGCGGCCTGGGAGCCAGCATCCTCCGTCTCCTCAGCATCGTCCCAGACGACCTCGTCATCGGACTCCGCTCTATCAGCGGCAAAGCCGACCCGGCGTTGGGCCGAATTCTCCGCGGCCTGCAGGGCAAACAGATTCTGCTTGGGCCAAGTAGACAGAGGTCAGATGACCGGAACCGCAAAGGGGGGAGCGACGGGAGCCAAATCCGGCAAGCTTACCTCAGCAATCGGGTTGCCTCGGTCGTGAGGTTCCAGGCCCCATGTCGACGAGGCTTGAAGCTTGACGTCGGTGATACGGTTCACCTTCCGAGCCACCTCTAGTGCCGACAGCGCCTTGGAGGAGTGTCGAGTGGGATCCCTGGCGGATCCCAGGAAGCACATCTTGTGCGAATGGCGCTAGAGTGGTGACACGCGGGCAACCACGAAGGCGAGCAGAAGGTCAGCCGGCTACAGGCCGCCCTCCGTCTGCATAGTGGAAATCCGCTGAAGAATCTTCTCCATGTCCGGCGAGGGATGGGGAACAGAAATACTCCAGCTGTCCCGCTCAGGCCCGCTTGCATCGAAGGGTGGCAGATTGATATGATCCGCGCCCTCCTTCAGATTATTCGCATAGAAGAAGGAGCGCTGCCATTTCTTGCAAGACTCCTTCCCCTTTATGCTCGGGAAGTCCGCGGTCTTGCGCGCATAAAAGGAGGCGGTGCCACATATCACTAGGATGGTTTCCGCCGTCTGGGTCTTGAAGTAGATCAGCCGATGGAACAGCTCAACGTTGGGCCAAATGCCCAAGTATGCCTCGCAGAGGGCCGCAAACGCGGCCAGCGTCATCATCGCATTCGCCCCAAGGTGGTGCGGTCGCAGATGGAAATGATCTAGGAACTAGCGTATGAAGCTGCTGGCGGGCAGCGCAAAGCCCCGGGGGAAATGGTCATAAAAGACCACCGCCTCCCCGGGCTTCGGAGCGGGCATGCGCTCGCTACCAGCAGGACGGCAGCCCACTAGATCCGCGGGCGGAAGCACCCGACCTCGGTGCAGTAGCTCGATCTGCTTCTCCTTCACCCAAGAGCCTTCCCAGAATCCCTTCGGCAAAGCAGGCGGATCGGCGTCCTTGCCAGAGGCCGCCCCCTTCCCTTTGGGCCGGGACGCTTTGGGAGCCATCCGAGTGCGGATCTGGATGAGCGGAATGGTGGCGGAGCGGACGAGAAACCCTAGTCTCGTGGGGACGAAGCTAGGAAGCGGAGGATCTCAGGTGGAGCGAATGCCGAAGGAAGAAGAGAAGCGAGCGACTGGTGCTTGGCTTCAGAAACGATCCCCGGTTTAAAAGCGAGGGGCGGGTCAGTTGCCTATTTCACCCACGATGGGCTGGCAACTGACCCCTTTCGTCACGAGCCACGGCCGCGTAGAGATCGGGCAACCGCCGTGGTTGACGCAAAAGATCGTGGGCTGGGGCCGATTAGACGTGACGTGACAGCGCGCAGACAAGTGGAGCCACGGTCCAGTCCCCGAGGGAGCAAGTCCCAAGGAACCGGACCACGGCGGGCGGCCACGTGGCAGTCGCCAGCCGGATCGGTCTCGGAACTGGTTCGTCCCGATACGGCTGGTAACACTCCGCAGGGCTTGACCTCGAGGCCAACCGCTTCTAAGTCAAATAAAGAACCCTGGGACTTCGATGAAAACGAGCAAGACTTTGGTGAGAAGAGGAACCCGCCGAAGCCCCATGCTAGCCCATGAGACTTCGCTAGTTTCGGGGGCTAGTGTCATGGGGATGACTTATGGGGGATGCCACGTGCCAAGCTATCTGCCGGCTGGCGTCCCAGGAGTCTCCACGGCTTGAGGGCAAGAAGACCGGCTCTGCCCGAAGGGCCGGCTGTGCCAGCAGCCGGCTGGCGATTCCATCGAGGAAGGCCGGAGCCGGGTGATGAAGACAAAAGCCCACCAATGGCTGTTTCGCCGAAAGTGGGCTGGCCCCGACAAGAGCGACAGAAGCCAAGGACGGGAGTGACGAGCGCCACGACCAAGTCCAACCAATCAGCGACCAAGGACCCTTCCCCACGATAGGATCCAAGGCAAAAGGGAGGGCATATGCCTCCCAGATGCCGGTCCCAGGGGAAAGGTACTTTATAAAGCGAAGCTGTCAGAGCAGGGCGAAGGGATCACGCCAAGGACGCCGTCGCCGAGGAGCCGGCAGCCGGCCGAATCGTTACCTAACTTGTAACCAGGCCCCCGCCTATATAAGGGGGCCTGGACCCTTAGTCTAGGGAGATCCGATCTTCTTCTTCCTCCCTTAGCCGAACAGCTCGAGGAGCATTGTAACCGATACTGTCTAAGCAATATGAAGCAGGCAGGAAGTAGGGGTTTCACCTCCATCCGGGAGGGCCCTGAACCTGGGTAAACTGTGGTGTCTCAGTAGGCATAATCCCAAGCCGGGCCCCTCGTCTCCACCGTCGAGCCCCTCCGATAAGCCTACCCATGGCTACTGTCTCTAAATTCCCACGACACCGCCCCTTCGCCTATAAAGACCCCCCGATGGGAAAAACCTAATGACCCGATCACTTTTCCAGAACACATCGCGATCCGCCGCCGCCGTCGACCCGAAGATCGGGAGGGTCCAGAAGCTCTTCCCGGCACCCTGCCAGAGAGGGGAATTGCCACCGGAGGTCTTCTTCATCGCCATGCTTGCCTCCGGCGCGATGAGTGAGTAGTCTACCTTGGACTATGGGTCCATAGCTGTAGCTAGATGGTTGTCTTCTCCACCATGTGCTTCATGTTTAGATCTCGTGAGCTGCTTTACATGATCAAGACTACCTTTATGTAATTCTACATGTTGTGTTTGTTGGGATCCGATGAATATTGGTGTTATGATTGAGTTGATGTACTGAATTTTATCTTATGTTATCTCTATGTTGTTTATGATCTTGCATGCTCTCCGTTGTTAGTAACTATCTTGGCCGAGTAGTTGCTAGTGACTCCAAGAGGGGGTATTTATGCTCGATAGTGGGTTCATGCCTCTATTTAATCTGGGGGAGTGACAGAAACCTCTAAGGTTGTAGATGTGCTGTTGATACTAGGGGGAAAACAACATTCATATGCTCGAGGGCATATGCTTTGTTTACATTACACACTTTGCTTAATGCAGTTATCTGTTGTTCGCAACTTAATACTTGTGGAGTTCTCGGATTGATTCGCCACAAGTGGATTATTAGTCATAGATGCAGTTGGATGGCGGTCTATGTATCTTGTTGTAATGCCCAGAATAAATCTCATAGTGATCCTCTTGACATATCACATTATCTTTATTCTATCAATTGCCCAACTGTAATTTGTTTACCCAGCATGTGTTATTTTATCTTATGGAGAGACACCACCAGTGAACTATGGACCCTGGTCCTATTTCCTTTATATTGCTATCACCTGTTTACTTTACTCGCACTGTTTACTTTACTCTCATATTACTATTGCTTTCCACTCGATACGCTCATACCCTTTGTTTCAAGCAAACCGGTGAGATTGACAACCTCATCATAAGTTGGGAACAAAGTATTTGGTTGTGTTGTGTGCAGGTTCCACGTTGCCGCTCGCAAAGCAAAGCTTGGACGAGGCGCCCTATAAATTGTCCGAAGCTGTCACAAAGCTAGCGGGCATCACCTTCAGTCGCATTAAATCTCCTACTGGATTGATAACCTTGGTTTCTTACTGAGGGAAAAACTTGCTGCTATATTCATCAAACCTTGCTCTTGGGGTTTCCAACTGGCCGGTCATTTACTTCATCTACAAACGCAATCAAGTTCTCTAGCACCTTCAATACCGCGCCATCAACAATTTTTCTGGCGCCGTTGCCAGGGAGGAAAGAAGACTTCTGCAAGGTGAGTTTCGCACGCACATCCTTTACTTTGTTTTAAGTTTTGCTTTTACTTTATTTTTACTTGCATCATTTTATCAAAAACCCAAAAAAATTTGTATCCTTGATAGCTGTTTTTACTTGTCTGCTTTTAGTTTTGCTAGAATGGCTACTCCTGAAAACACCAAGTTGTGTGATTTTACTACCACTAATAATAGTGATTTTATCTGCACTCCTATTGCGCCACCTGCTCCTGCTGCAATTTTTTATGAGATTAAGCCCGCTTTGTTGAACCTTGTTATGAAAGAGCAATTTTCTGGTGCTAGTACTGATGATGCTGCAGCTCATCTCAACAATTTTGTTGAGCTATGTGAGATGCAGAAATATAAGGATGTTGAAAATGATATTATTAAGCTTAAGTTGTTTCCTTTTTCTTTGAGAGGAAAAGCTAAGGATTGGTTGCTTTCTTTGCCTAAAAATAGTATTGATTCATGGGCTAAGTGTAAGGATGCTTTTATTGGTAGATACTATCCTCCTGCTAACATTATAGTTTTGCGTAACAATATTATGAAGTTTAGTCAGTTTGATAATGAACATGTTGCTCAAGCTTGGGAAAGAATGAAATCTATGATAAAGAATTGTCCCACTCATGGACTGACTACTTGGATGATTGTCCAAACTTTTTATGCAGGACTGAATTTCTCTTCAAGGAACCTACTTGATACAGCTGCTGGAGGCACTTTTATGTCCCTTACCTTGGGCGCCGCAACAAAGCTTCTTGACAATATGATGGCAAACTACTATGAATGGCACACCGAGAGAGCTCCACAAGGTAAGAAGGTAAATTCTGTTGAGGAAACCTCTTCCTTGAGTGATAAGATTGATGCTATTATGCTTATGCTTTCAAATGATAGGACTCATGTTGATCCTAATAATGTTCCTTTAGCCTCTTTGGTTGCTCAAGAAGAGCATGGTGATGTAAACTTCATTAGAAACAATAATTTTAACAACAATGCTTATAGGAAGAATTTTGCTAGTAACAATTATAGGCCGTATTCTTCTACCAATGGTAATGGTTATGGTAACTCTTATGGTAATTCCTCCAACAACACTAGGGCCGCGCCCTCTGAGCTTGAGGTAATGCTTAAGGACTTCATCGGTAAGCAAAATGCTTTTAACAAGTCTGTTGAGGAAAAGTTAGGCAAAATTGATATTCTTGCTTCTAAAGTTGATAGCCTTGCTCATGATGTTGAACTTCTGAAATTAAAAGTGTTGCCTAATGATGCGAAAGAGAACAATCCTTTTGCCACTGCTAATGCTATCCAAGTTAGAATTGATGAAAATGTTAGGATGCTAGCAGAATTGCATGCCAGGTGGGAAAGAGAAGATGAGATTGCTAGAAAGATGAAGGTATGTACCATTACTACCTCTAATGATGTTATTCCTAATTCTAGCAATCCTCTTACTTTGATTGGTGTAGAGAAAACTCCCACTCCTTGTGTTAAAAAGCCTAAAACTGCCAAAACTTTTTCTCAAAAGAGTGCTGAAATTTTTCGAAGTGTGGGAGATGATAGCTCTATTTCCTTTGATGATTTTGATGTTGATGGCTTCAATATATCTGAAGTTATTTTGTTCTTGCAAAATCTTGCTTTGACTCCCAATGCTAGTTCTTTAAATATTGCTTTTACTAAGCATATTACCAATGCTCTTATAAAAAATAGGGATGAAAAGTTGAAGCAAAAAGCTTCTGTTCCCAAGAAGTTAGAAGATGGTTGGGAACCCATCATTGATATGCATGTTAATGGTTTTGATTGCCATGCTTTATGTGATCTAGGTGCTAGTATTTCTATCATGCCTAGAAAGATTTATGACATGCTTGATTTACCACCGCTTGAAAAGTGTTATTATGATGTTCCTATTGCTGATGTTGCTAAGAAGAAACCTTTGGGAAGGATTAATGATGTTCTTATTGTGGTTAACAATAACCTTATTCCCGTTGATTTTCTTGTCATGGATGTTGAATGCAATGCTTCATGTCCTATTATTTTGGGAAGACCATTTCTTCGAACTATAGGTGCCGTCATTGATATGAGGGAAGGCACCATCAAATATCAATTCCCACTCAAGAAAGGTATGGAACACTTCCCTAGAAATAGGAAGAAATTACTTTTTGACTCTATTCTTAGAGCAAATTATGAGCTTGATGCTTCATCACTTGATATTACTTGATTCGCATTTTCTGCGCCTAGCTCAAAGGCGTTAAAGAAAAGCACTCTTGGGAGATAACCCAATGTTTTTACTTTCAGTTCTTTTTATTTCATTTGAGTCTTGGAAGTTATTACTACTGTAATAACCTCTCCTTATCATTTTTATTTCGTTTTTGTGCCAAGAGAAGCCTCTAATTTGAGCGAGGTAAGATTTGGGGATATTGCTGTCCTGAAACAATTTACGGTGCTGCACCGTAAAAATTCGTGAAAATTCTCTGTATATATTTTGGACCTGAAATTTCTTGTGCATATGCCCCAGGTTATATCCAAACTTTCATTAGTTGGACACTTTTTGATTTGAGCAACATAAAACCCTCTAAAAATTCGATCTTTGTCAGCTGTTCTGTTTTGACAGATTTCTGCCAATATTTGTGTTTGCCGCTTTATCGCTTTCTTTTTGAGTTCTTTTGATCACGGAACTTTTGGGGAAGTTGCCACAGTAGTATATACTTTATATGTGGTGGTTTTGATTTGAAACCTGAATCAAAAATGGGTTGATTCAATGTTATGCTTACACTAATGTTGCTAATAGATTTGTGTTTAGTTTTGTATGAAGGAAGTTTTCAAGTGTAGGGATTGGAGAATGATGAGATGAGTTGAAGAATGGACAAAAGCTCAAGCTTGGGATGCCCATGTCACCCCAAGAAATATCCAAGAAGTGCAAGCGTCAAAGCTTGGGATGCCCCCGAGGCACCCCTTCTTCATCGGCAAAAATCAGGTCACCTTTCAACGCACTATATTTTTATTGCTTCATGCATTATGCATTTTTCTTGGAGCGTTAGTTGTTTTTAGTTTTCAGTTTAGTTTTGTTTTGTTTGCTGCAATAAATTGTTGGACCCCAACAAATTTCTTTTGGAGAAGTTGCCTTGCTTTTCATTTGCCAAGAACACTCCGTTTTTCACTCTATCGTTTCAACGAGTGTTCTCTTTTTCTAGAACTGTGTTTAGCTTTCGATTTTCGCCTTGATTTGTGTTCAGATCTAGTTATATCTTTACATCAAGGTGTATTTTTGCCTCTGGTCCTTATTGGTTTTCATTAAAAGAGTTGATTATAAAAAGTTTGAATGGTGTTGGAAAAGAGAAAAAGCTTTATGCAAAAAAGTGGTACAAGAAGGAGCTTGTGTAGACTGCGGCCTAGGCTTTTGCATGTCGTGCTTGATGTCTTTTTGATAGTATGCTTAGTGGTTTTTCTGTAGCATGACTTGTCTCAAATAACTGAGATTGCTTAATGATCCTTTGAAAAAATCATGCGTTGTTTTAATTATTTGGAAGCATTATTTTGGTTTTCTCCTTTGATGCTTTATTTGGGTTGACTTGGCGCATGCTCACACATGTTAGACTCATACAAAGTCGCCATTGCCTCTATGATCATTTAGTTTTTGACTTTTGATGCCATATTATGCTTTTTTTAATGTCGCTTTCTCGCTTTGCATGATTATGGCTGTTATTGCTCTCTTAGTTGGTCGCTCCCAGTCTTTTGCTAGCCCTCACTTTGTACCGAGTATGAGCTCTACTCGTGCATCCAACTCCTAAAACCAAGTTGTTCCAAAGTGTCCACCATATATACCTATTAGCACTTTGCTATTCCAAAGCACATTTGACTTGGTTTTATCTATCCTTCAAATTAAACTCTTTTTGGTGTTATGCGAAAATTGGTCAGTAAAGCTCTCACGAACCTGATGGCACACTTTACTTTTCTCGTTTTAAAATTTTGACATTGTGGGTCTCTTATGTTGAGTTGTTATGCTTGCAAGTTGTAAGTTGGGAATTAGCCCAACCATGCCGTCATGGGGCAAGTTTTCAACATTGCACTATCTTTCATTTGAGTTGATATCGTGATCTTTTGTTTATGGATACTCGCGGTGTGAAATGAATTGGGAATCTTGCGGGATCATGGAGTTTGTATATGTGTTAGAGAAACGCCTGGGCCGCTAATCTAAGCCATGCATAATTCATGGTGAAAATTTACAGCATGCCCATAGTGAACATTCGACGACGCATCTCGCAATAAAAAGCTATACCAATGGTAAATAAAAGAGATACCGAGGTGTTCATTGTCTGTTTATCCTGTCATTTTGATGTGGGCTTGTTCCATGTCATCGGGCACGGAGGTACCCTTTGGCGGTTCTCGATGATACGTGTATACTTACAATAACAAGAGCTTGCTTGGGACTCTAAGTAAAGTAGCATGAGGTTTGGGTATTCGTACTTCACGGGACATGAGGTTTTCAACTTATGATTTGTCAAGCATATGCACCATAAGTGTTTTCGCATTAACTTTAACCATTCAAGATGCCTATGATGGGGGCAATGAGAGCTCAAAGCCGGTAAGTACCATAATTTTTGAAGGTTTATAAAACTTGCAATCACTGCTTCCCTCCGCGAAGGGCCTTTCTTTTACTTTTATGTTGAGTCTCCACCTTCTACCTTTATGCACCATTAAGAGAGCATAGTTGTCATTCTGAGTATAATGTGCATTGTCCCAAAGTTTTCATTGATTGATTCATGATGGTTGGTTTCAATTGTTCTTAAATTACTTGTATCTAGTCGCCCTCTTAAACTTGAAGGTTTCCTATGCATTTATGTTTTGCTCTCTCATGAAGGACAAGCTGAAAACCATTTGTATATTTTTCCATATGATTTGAACACACGTTTGACTTTCATTGTTTCATTTTCATGATCTTTTGTTTGTGTTCTTTTTCATGTTATAACATGGTTGCTAAGTTTCTTCTATCAAGATTATGTCTTTTGTGCCCATGTTTTAAGTTCTTTGATCCCAGGGCACAACGCTTACATATATGGTCAAGATTGTGTAGGTGCATGTCATCTCAAAAATTATTTCTTTTGTTATCACTTACCTACTCGAGGACGAGCATGAGTTAAGCTTGGGGATGCTGATACATCTCCAACGTATCCATAATTTTTGATGCTCCATGCTTGTTTTTACACCATTTGCTTAGTGTTTCGTTACACTTCGTGGCATTTTTATGCATTTTCCGGAACTAACCTATTAACGAGATGCCACAGTGCCAGTTCCCTATTTTCTGCTGTTTTTGTGTTTCAGAAAAGTTACACATGAAATATTCTCGGAATTGGACGAAACCAAAGCTAGACGTCCAGATATTTCACGGAGCTTCCAGAAGACTGAAGAGGAGACGGAGCCGAGCCAGAGGGCGGCCACACCACAGGGCGGCACGACCTAGGGCTGGCCCGCGCCCCCTGGTAGTGTGGGCCCCCTGGTCCACCTCTGACGCCGCCCCTTCGCCTATAAAGACCCCCCGATGGGAAAAACCTAATGACCCGATCACTTTTCCAGAACACATCGCGATCCACCGCCGCCGTCGACCCAAAGATCGGGAGGGTCCAGAAGCTCTTCCCGGCACCCTGCCGGAGAGGGGAATCGCCACCAGAGGTCTTCTTCATCGCCATGCTTGCCTCCGGCGCGATGAGTGAGTAGTCTACCTTGGACTATGGGTCCATAGCAGTAGCTAGATGGTTGTCTTCTCCACCATGTGCTTCATGTTTAGATCTCGTGAGCTGCTTTACATGATCGAGACTACCTTTATGTAATTCTACATGTTGTGTTTGTTGGTATCCGATGAATATTGGTGTTATGATTGAGTTGATGTACTGAATTTTATCTTATGTTATCTCTATATTGTTTATGATCTTGCATGCTCTCCGTTGTTAGTAGCTATCTTGGCAGAGTAGTTGCTAGTGACTCCAAGAGGGGGTATTTATGCTCGATAGTGGGTTCATGCCTCTATTTAATTTGGGGGAGTGACAGAAACCTATAAGATTGTAGATGTGCTGTTGCTACTAGGGGGAAAACAACATTCATATGCTCGAGGGCATATGCTTTGTTTACATTACACACTTTGCTTAATGCAGTTATCTGTTGTTCGCAACTTAATACTTGTGGAGTTCTTGGATTGATTCACCACAAGTGGATTATTAGTCATAGATGCAGTTGGATGGCGGTCTATATATCTTGTTGTAATGCCCAGAATAAATCTCATAGTGATCCTCTTGACATATCACGTTATCTTTATTCTATCAATTGCCCAACTGTAATTTGTTTACCTAGCATGTGTTATTTTATCTTATGGAGAGACACCACTAGTGAACTGTGGACCCCGGTCCTATTTCCTTTATATTGCTATCACCTGTTTACTTTACTCGCACTGTTTACTTTACTCGCATATTACTATTGCTTTCCACTCGATACGCTCATACCCTTTGTTTCAAGCAAACCGGTGAGATTGACAACCTCATCGTAAGTTGAGAACAAAGTATTTGGTTGTGTTGTGTGCAGGTTCCACGTTGCCGCTCGTAAAGCAAAGCTAGGACGATGCGCCCTATAAATTGTCCGAAGCTGTCGCGAAGCTAACGGGCATCACCTTCAGTCGTATTAAACCTCCTACTGGATTGATAACCTTGGTTTCTTATTGAGGGAAAAACTTGCTGCTATATTCATCAAACCTTGCTCTTGGGGTTTCCAACTGGCCGGTCATTTACTTCATCTACAAACGCAATCAAGTTCTCTAGCACCTTCAATACCGCGCCATCACTTATCATCTCCAAACTAGTGGGCAAGTAGAGTTATCAAATAGAGAGATCAAGTCTATCTTGCAGAAGACTGTTAATAGATCTAGGAAAAATTGGGCTAGTAAGTTAAATGATGCTTTATGGGCTTATCGAACTGCTTATAAGAACCCCATGGGCATGTCTCCTTACAAAATGGTTTAGGGATTTCTATTTTTGTGCCCTCGGGTCCTTAGTTGTACTCAGTTTTCCCCAGCTCCTTAGTTTTTCCTCAGTTTTGTCCAAGCCCTTGTCTGAAACCCTCACAAGTGCTGGAATGGCCGGTTGCCCGACGGGTGAACAACTTTGACCGTTATCTGCTAACTAGTGGGGCCACGTAGAGCCCGCAAAGACACGTCAGACCATCCATCTTTGTTTGACCGTAAGCATTGCCGTATCCCTGACCAAAACACGGACGAGTGGGGCTTCGGTATATCGAATGACAAGTGGGGCCATGACGCTGATACAAGGGGCAATACACGGGTAGGATTAGATTTTTAAATGGAGCTCTACAGCGATGGCATGGAGGAGGTGGCCTGCGTGGTGCCGAGATGAGATCGACATCCACAAAGAACTGCATGAGGCGAGGCCAGACGCATTAGATAGATATGAACTAGACGCGTTTAACCATGCAAAGAAGAGAAGAAATGGTCGAGGACATCGACGATGACCTCAACACTTTGACTGATGGTGTCGGACACGAACGCGAGCAATGTAGAGAAAACTAGTGTCTCTCCTTTCTGGCGTGTATAGATGGGTGCTAGGGGAGTGTGGTGGCGAAGGGAAAGACCTCGTGGTGGTCTGTGGCATCCAGCATAGCGGGGCGGCGTGCATGTTCGGCATTGGCATCAGCATGTACGTTCGTCATTGGCCTCGGCGGTATCTCTGGTGTGTCAATGATCGAATGAGGGGACGGGATTGAGGGTGCATCCCGACGGTGACCTAGCAGTGGCGGCAAGCATAGCCGTTCTGACCATGCTGATATCAGCATCGACATCGTTTGGAGGCTGTGGTGCTCGAATCATGGTGGAAATTGCGATATTATTTTTACATGCATAATATATAGAAAATAGCTAGATCTCTAAATTGATGCATATGAAGCTACATATATATTCTTGGTCATAATCCCCTTATCTAAAGGGGATGGATGCATGGCTTCACGTCGTCGTCGCCTTCATCGTCAGTATCTTCGTCGTCCGTGTAGTAGTACTTCCTGCACATTGTTCTGTCGAAAACCTTCACTGTGAGCACATCATTGCCTTCATATTTGAAGTGTAGGAAGCAGCCGAAATCCACACCGTGCGCGATGGCGAAATTCTCCCAGCCCTTGTCGAGGTACATCCGGCCTTGTCCGTCAAATAGGACCTCCACGGTCCAGAGACGAGGACCGCAGTCAGCTGCTCGCAGATACACCTTAGCGGGCTCCTGGCCGTCAAGATAGTCCGCAAACTTTTTTGGGAGTGCCTGCAAAGAGATCGAGCGCCGATCGTTTGAAATTAAAGGTTTTTTAGAACGTGCACATAATTAATCACATGCATCATATATGTGGGAACACGTACGTACCTTCTTGGCCAAAGGGTCTTCATAGATGACGATGAAGAACTCCTCTATGATCAATGGCAGTGTTGATGGTGGTGGTGGCAATGATGATGATCCACCACCCCGGCCGCTCCTTCCCCTTCCCCTTCCGGTCGGCGTCCGAGACGTGGAAGCCATGGCAATGGATCAAGTGTATGTGAACGAAGAAGAGAGAGGCAGAACCTATTGACATGAGGGATGGCCGTTGTGGGGGTTTATAAGGGAGAGATGACCGTTGTGGGGTTTACACCATAAATTAAGGTAGAGATGACCGTTGTGGGGTTTACACAAGAAATTAAGGAGGAGATGACCGTTGTGGGGGTTTATATCTCAATAAAAAAGTAATGCAGACTATCTTGACAGAAATGGAAATTCGTGATAGTTTATCATTTTACCGTGAAAAGTAATGCCTAAAAGAAATGGAAATTCGTGATAGTTTATCATTTTACCATGAAAAGTAATGCCTACAAGAAATGGAAATTCGTGATAGTTTATCATTTTACCATGAAAAGTAATGCCTAAAAGAAATGGAAATTCGTGATAGTTTATCATTTTACCGTGAAAAGTAATGCCCACAAGAGATTCGTGATTACCAAACTTGTTGAATCCGGTGGCAAACTCATTATTTAGCATACATAGAGGGGTAATAGTTTGCCACCGACAGATAGAGAGAGGGTGGCCATGATGAGAGAGAAAGAGGGGTTATCCTGCCCGTTAGATCATAGGATTGACGGTAGGTGGGCACGATCCGTGTGACAACAGCTCGACCAATCAGGCCAAGTTTGGGCTTCTGTGAGAAGGAAGAGGGTAAAACTGAGTAGTATCAAGGATCCAAGGGCAAGTAAATAGTAAACAGGCTAAGGAATTCAAATAAGAGATTTAGAAAAAGAAAAATACATGTTTTGTACAATGAAACCTAGGTTGGCCTACCTCAAAGTATTAGCAATTCAAATATACATGAGTGTGAAAATTATGGCCTCATTCAGACAAACTATGTTTTGGGTATAGATATTTTGAGAAGGGGTTTGAGTGGAAAGCCATGAACCTTCATAGCTACTAGTGATTTGAGAAGTGGCCATTTGTGGTAAAACTTGATTTATATATGATTGTTATGATTTCCTACGTGGCAGGTCGCGTAACAAGACTCCATGAGTAGGAGGCACTATGATTTTAATTTTTTGAATTTTTTTGCGCATGAAATAACTCAATTAGATAGCTTAATCCCATTTGTTGACTCTCTGTTGACTAGCCACTTGAGGGTAAAACTGAGTATATTACACTAGGCAGTATTAGTACTCGAGGGAAAAACTGAGTACAGATATTTTTCCAGTGTAAGACTCGAGGGTAGAACTGAGTACATGTAACGGTGCAGACGTGCAGTACCACGGACGCGTGTCGTGGTGCGCAGCGGTTAGGCGGTGTGCGTGTTGAGAAACTGCCGAGACCAACCGTCACTTTGCCTGTACAGAGCCCCTCTCTTTCTCTCCCTCTGCACACAGTCTCATTCTCACTCACGCACGCAACCACGCCTCTCACGTCCCATCAACTTCTCCAAATCGAAGGAAAAAACCCCAACCGCCCTACGCGCGCTCCCCTGCCGGCGATGGAGAAGAAGAATGCGCCGGCGGCCATCGCCCCCGAGCCCGTCGCCTCCGAGCCCGTTGCCTCCGAGCCCATCGCCTCTGAGCCCATCGCATCCAAGCTCATCGCCGCCGAGCCTGTCGCATCCGAGGCCATCGCCGCCGAGCCCATCGCCTCCGAGGGCGGCGCATCCAAGCGCGGCGCCTCCGTGAACTGGTCCTCTCTCATGGCTGACGGACCACTTCACAAGATCGGCAACTGCTTACTGGCGAACGAGGAGTACGTGGACACCTACTCTGCTTTGAGGCAAGTTTGTAGAAATTGGCGCTCAGATTTACCTGAGCCCGACATGCACCTGCACGAATGGATCATGGTAGAACACACCCTTCCATGCGCCGCTGAGTTCACCTTCCTCCACCTCCGCACAGCCCGCTACATCACCATCGATCTAACGAAGGTTCATGCAAGGTTCAAATTCCTCCATATCTATAGAGTTAATCTATTTTTATTTTCAATCGTAAACATCTTAGTGCTGAATGTTATCTTCATCAATATATTTTAGATACTACTTCGTCGGCTTTTGCCGTGGCATCATCGTGCTTGCCCAGAAGAACCAGCCGCACAAGATACGGCTTCTGAACCCACTCACAAAGACATTGAACACTATGTTTGAGGCGCAGATGCCATCTGTTATTTTGGAGTTAGTCGCTGTAATGAAGTCCCCGACTATGGTCTTCGTTTCCACAGATTACCCGGCGGAAATTGCTTGGGTCGATGAGAGCACTCCAACTAAGGGTATAGATGAAGATTGGGGAGAAGGAAGATTTTTGATCCAGCACCATTCTCTGCGTTGCATTACCCCATTCAATGGTGAATTGTATGCAATAGCTGTGAACAATTTTGAGTTCGGAAAATTAGTGTGCACCAACAATGTCCAATTAGAGCAGCGCGCGAGCACTGTCAACATGGAGACACTATTTTCATTTCCAGAACTTGGAAATGACAAGTTCTACCTTGTGAAGTCGGATGGTGATCTGCTGCTTGTGTTGTTGGGCGGCGGCAGTGACAACAGGCATTTGGAGGAAGGTCAACCATTGGTGTACCGTGTGAACACTGAGAGCCGCTCTCTCCATGCTGTCAGTAACATTGGCAGTCGTGCCTTCTTCGTCCATTATATCCGGTGTATCTCCGTCGACACCAGAGTGCACCCGACACTTCGACCTGGCTGCATCTACTACGCGGATTTGGGTTATATCAGAGAGTACTTTGATGATATAAAGGCCTGGGATGAGTGGCCACTACGTGTGGATAGATTAGGAAACTACGGTCTGAGAAATGAACAATGGCCATACCGTTTGGAGGATGTATTGGCTGCACACTATAGACGGAAGGAGTTCAATAAATATTTCCTTCAGATCAAAGAATGGAGCGACGAAGAAATCTAAGCTGAATGAAGAACAGATTCATTCATCCTGGGGTATCCTAATCTTCATGTTGGCCATACATTGCATCTTGTATTATTTTCAGCTTAGTTTGTCGTGAACATTAACATTGTTATTGGCTGCTTTTGGCTGATGTATGCAGTTTATGTATTATACTTAGTTTTCTGGATTTATTATGCTGCTGTGAATTTATCCTATACTAGCTTCTAGATTTGCTACTAGATTTGTTACCATATTGGGCAAAAAACGAGGGCCAAAAGGCAACAATCATTGAAGAAAGACAGAAATAGAAGCTTCTCTAGATTTGATACTAATTTGGTGAAAATAGAGAGAACTGTTACATAGAGAGAGGGGAAAAAGGCGCTCTGAAAAATGCCAATTTGGGCCGAGAGAGACAGAACCGAGCTCTCATGTACAACCAAACGCGGTCTCGTCCTGTCCCACACGGTCCCTTTCTACCAGCCCCACGTGACGAGGCCCCACACGACGCGGCCCCACGCATCAGCACGGAATGGTCAACTAAATGGGAATCCTCCCGTCCAAGCTCCTTCTGAGGGTTTCAGACAAGGGCTTGGGGAAAACTGAGGAAAAACTAAGGAGCTGGGGAAAACTGAGTACAACTAAGGACCTGAGGGCACGAAAATAGAAACCCCAATGGTTTGTGGAAAAGCTTGTCACTTACCTTTAGAATTAGAACACAAAGCTTTTTGGGTGGTGAAAGAGCTTAATAGAGATTTTAAGCTTTGCTGGTTAGAAAAGGTTGCTTGATTTGAGTTCTTTAGATGAATGGAGAAGTGAAGCTGATGAAAATGCCAGACTCTTTAAAGAGAAAGTTAAGCAGTGGCATGATAGGAGAATTCTTAAGAGAGAATTCCATGTTGGTGAGAAAGTTCTATTGTATAGGTGTCATCTCAGATTTTTTGCAGGTAAATTACTTTCGAAATGGGAAGGACCCTTTATTATTGAAGAGGTATATCGTTCAGGTGCGATAAAGATTGCTTTGCTTAAAGATAACACTATGCAAGTGGTGAATGGGCAAAGACTCAAGCATTATATTTCTGGAGATTCTTATAGTGAAGATATCGATATTATTCAAGTGGTGACTCCGGAAGAATTCATCAAAGAACAAATGCAGGAAACAGCAGAGTCCGTTTTCGAGTAGGTAACAGTTCTAGTCAGAAAAGGTTCGCGTTAAACTTTTGCTTATACTTTTGTTGTTTTTATTAAATATGAAAAATTACGAGACGAAAACGAGTAGGAAATGGTGCCCGGAGGCACCACACCATACCATGGCGTGGGCCCCTGCTAGCCGCGCCACCAGGTGGTGTGGTCGCCTCGGAGTTTGTTTCCGACCCAGTTTCATCCCGTCCCTTCCTTTTGTTGTTAAACTTTCGCTTATATAATCCCCCAGAATCCTCGAGGTCTGTATATGATTTTCTCGTTGTGTTTTTGTTTCGATCTGTTTCTATCAGGAGCTGTTCTCAGTTTTAGAGGCACCATGGCCTCCGCCAACAACGACAAGGAGAAGACGCATTCAGAAGATGATCATCAAAACCCCAAGCTGAAGGAGGAGGTCGAGAGTGAAGCCGAAGAAGAAATAGAAGAAGACTAGAGTCCATGCCCTCGAACCATTGTTGCAAGCATTGGGGTGGTGACAAACCCTAACAAGTTAAAGAAGGGTGCATGGATAAGCACTGGAGGGTGTGTTCCATGCCACTTCTTAGATCCAAGGACATCTTCTTCAGGCAACAACCCCTTCCATACTCTAATACATGAACATCAATTCCAAAGGGTGCCTAAAGCAAAATTACCCTCTAGTGCAAAGAAAGAGAGCTTTAAGCATGAAGAAGAGTGGGGAAATAATTCCAAGAGCTGGGATTCACAGTCCGATAGGTTCATGAACCGTATTGAGCACAATACAGAGTTGATTCGTAATCTCACCTACAAGATTGATGAGTTGAAGGAGCTGATTGAGAAGCTTATTAAAGACTCACCACTGCCACCGAAGGAGTAATTCGTCATTGGTATTGGCATCCCCTTGGCTTGTTCCAAGCTTGGGGGAGTGCCGCGGTATCACATCATTACCTTTTACCCATTTACTTTTCAGTAGAGTCATATCATGAGTAGAGAAGTTATCATATAGAATAGTTTGCAGTGTGGAAGTATCTCTCCTTTAGTTGGTTATCTATGTATCCCTTAGTGTGAGTTGCAGTTATGAAATATTAATGAGAAGTCTTATCATTTACTTTCTGCATACTTTATTTTAGTTTGCAATTTTTGTTATATGATTAATCTTGTTGATTAGTATCGGTATCACTTTGGGAGCATGAGTAAATCTAGTTGGTTATGGCAAACTTAGCAATGGTCAGTAGCAACAGTACTTTGAGGCTTGAGTAAAAAAGAGGGAAATTCATGTAGATACATTAGTTCGTTATCTTTCTTTCTTCATTGGCTCATAAGCTTAGTATTCTCAAGTTAAGATTGTTTTCTATCACATGTATGTTTGTTTGTTTCAATCAACTCTTATGCTTGCTACCCGTCCTTGCTAGCCAAAAGCCCGTACTGAGAGGGAATACTTCTCGTGCATCCAACTCCCAAAAACCAAGTTGCTCAAAAGAGTCCACTATAAATTCCGATGCATGGTATTTCAAGCCATTCCAAGTAAATTTTCATGTGCTACCTTTCAAAACCTTCAAATACTTCTCATTTTGTGACACTGTTTTTAGCTCATGAGGACGTAGTGGTTGGGTTTGTTATCTTCCATACTAAATTAAGTACCCCTTGACTTGCATGCTTCATCTGCTCGTCACTAATTTTGCAAGGGAGCTGGTCAGACCATTATAACTTCAAAAAGAAAAGAAAAAGAAAAAGGCACTCCTCCATGGTATGAGAAAGTTGGCAGGCACCCGAAGGATTCGGTTAGCCATGGTTTGTGAAAGGAAAGGTGGGGAGGAGTGCCAAACTAAAAAGTGCATATAAATGCCTTTATCAACAATTCGGAACCGCTCTCACTTGTTTAGTATGGAAGATAGCAAGAACTCCATTGCCATTCGTTGACAGGAACAACCACCTCTCAAAACAATTTTTTATCTCTGTTTTACAAATGAAAAGCTCTAGCACATGATTAATCCATGCTTCCCTCTGCGAAGGTCCTATCTTTTACTTTTATGTTGAGTCAACCTATTCCCCTGTCGGGGGGATGACCCTCGGTAGGGTCAAGAGACTAGAAAGATATGAGGTAAGAGGTTGACTTTGTAATGGTTGACCAAAATTGGACCTGGCCGACATATAGGAGTATCGTCCAGGCCAACATATAAGCCATATCCCGGCTAGGGTTCAGGAATGTCGGCATAACCGGAATATATCGTGTAATATGCCGGCATATATATAAATATGCCGGCCTAACCAAGTTGGTGTGTTATGCAGGAACAGGGGAGGCCAGATTACCCGACCTTGGATCGTCGGTCCGGCATATAGGTCCGGGATATGGCCAACGGCTATATCCGGGATATAGAAGTCAACCAAAGGGTCACATCCCTACAATCAAGGAGAGAACCTTCCAAGCATGGAGGGAGATCATGATGACAGGGTGCATAGTGGTGGTCTACCAACCATCACTATGCCAAAGTACAGTCCTTACCTCACAGTGGTAAGGTCACAGTTGAAGAAGTACAAGGTACAGGGATGTTGAGTCCCATCGAGAGCAATCAGGGGCAAAGTCAAGGGTGGCAACCATCGTCACCTTGTCCTATTTGGACTGTAGTTAGTGTTATCTGCTTGTAGATGACCGTTGTAACCCTGGCCACCATTATATAAGGTGGCACAGGGAGCCCTAGCCAAGGGTTGGTCACTCAGTAGTCTCTCAGTTCATAGTTCATCTTCCTCCTCTAGCAGAGAGCTTGGAAGCACCATTGTTGTACACTCCATCGATCCATTTATACAGACAGTAGTGCAGGAGTAGGGGTGTTATCTCCTTACGAGAGCCCCGAACCTAGGTAGATCTTGTGTTCCTTTCTATCGTGCTTCTTAGTATGCTTCCCTCTCCCGAATCCTCTAGCATATAGTTCGGCCCCCATTTAAGCCATCCCATGGCATATGTTGTTTCACCACGACGACATTTGGCGCCCACCGTGGGGAAGATCGATGTGCTGGGCATCGGGAGTGCGCGTGGTCTCTGGCCTCGTCCAGAGGCTAGGCTCGCTCAGCTTCATCTCTGACAACGCCGGTTGTCTTGGTGGCCGGCCTTTCCCCAGGAACGGCCGGATCATGACTTTCGGTTCCCACGAGGTGTACGTGGGAACTGAGAGTGTTTGCAGGTATCCTGAGCAGGTGCTGGTGGCGGCGGATCCTCTGTCGCATCTGCTGGCTCGCGCTGGGCGTAGCGCTCGCCCAGTAGAGTCGGCAGAGGTGATAATGGACGGCACTGGCGCGCCGTCGGCAGGTGGCGCCGGCAAAGGCGCAGCAGCAGAAACTCCTCCGGAGCAGGAGAAGACCAAGAGGTTAGCGCGTCCGCCGCTGGAGAGGGCAGAGAACCTGGCCGACACTTTCGGCGTGCCGGCTAGGGGCCAGCCTCTCATCCCCATCATCAACCGGCTTCTGGAGCCGGTGCAATCCGGCGATGATCCGGAGCAAGCGAAGGAAGTCCTGGAGGGGACGCGTCAGGCCCTCGTCGACGAGGCCCTGGCAATGCACCAGGAGCGGGAACGGTTCAACCGGCAACTCCGTGAGTATGAGGCTGCCCAAGGTTTTACTCCTGTGGTAACCCGGCCTAGCCGGATAGAGGAAGTTAGAACTAGAGGTAGAGATCTAAATAATGAATTGGGTAAGGATGGTGGAACTCATAGTGCAACTAGTACTATGCCTAAGGTGATCTATAGCTCACCAGTAAAGAACCTTAGAGCAGCAGCAGAAGTAGCTAAGGAACTGTCTAGTTTATCCGGCGAAGCACTGCGTGAGCAGCAAGCCCGGCTTAACCAACTTTTGTTTGAAGCTAGCAAGCAGCAGGAGGCCTTTAAGAAGGCGAATCCAGGTGCCGGAGCATCGTAGTACATTGCATCGGTGGGAGGTGCTGGCGCGAGGTCGAGGGGCCAAGCCTCGTCCCCGCATCCAAGCGCCCGGCGTGCCGGAAGTGTGACCTCTGGCTGCCGGGACAAGCAGATCCAGGTGTATGATTCGACGATCGCCGGAAAGCAAGCGATGGTTCAGGGGAATGCCGGTCAAGGTGACCGGAATGTCGGCAACAAGAGTGCCAGCCTGAATGCTCTGGCCGGGCAAGGAGCACGCTCGGCCGGTGGTGGCCGGAATAATAGTGCTACCCGGCGTCAGCAGCAGGGCGCCGGATATGCGGTGTAGCAGCACGGAGGAGGCCAGCCGAGACATCGGGAGGATGATGGGAATTCCGCCCTTGAGAGGATGGGATATCAGCAATCCCAGCAGCAGCAGTACCAGCAAGACCAGCAATATGTGCAGTACCAGTCGGAGCAGCAGCAAAACATGATTCCGGGCCCAATTGCCTCCCGGCTAGGACCTCGGTCCCTGGCCCCGGATGATGCGCGCTTCAAGCTGGACAGAATTTACCAAACAGAATTGGTGGAGAGGCAAGGAGCTCCGGGTCCTATGTGTTTTGGACCCCGGATTATGGGTGAACCGGCACCTTATTGTTTTCAGCTCGCGCGTGGCGCGAGGACATATAACGGAAGTACAAAGCCAAAAGATTGGTTGGAGGACTACTCCACTGCAATGAACATTGCCGGAGGAAACCTCCGGTGGGCGGTGCGTTATGTACCGCAGATGCTTGAAGGTCCAGCCAGGATATGGCTGAACAATCTGCCGGCCGGAAGTTTCAACGGCTGGGTAGATTTTGAAGAGTAGTTTGTGTCCAACTTCACCAGCACATACAAGAGACCCAACCGCCCGCAGCAGCTAGCTAACTGTCGGCAAGGAGATTATGAGACAGACCGTGACTACCTCACTAGGTGGTGCACCTTGCGCAATTCCTGCGAAGGAGTTGTGGAGTAGCAGGCCATCATGTGGTTCGCTCAGGGGTGCCGGCCACGTTGGCTGAAACAATCAAGATTGCAGACGGTTATGCATTGGGAGACCCGTTGCAGCCCACACTTGCTTTGCAAGGTCAGGGGCAGAGCTAGAGGAACAACAACAATGCCGGTGGATCCGAACAGTTCTATCGCCCCGATAACCGGAACAAGAGGAGAGATGATAGGCCGGATTACCGGTACGGTTCGTCCCAAGTGGCGGCCGTAGAAGAAGAGCAAGCAGGCGCCGACAGTAGCCAGCGTCCGAGATATGAGGGCTATCAGCAGCCTCAGCAGCAACAGCAGCCACCGCAGCAGCAAGCGCAGCCGTTCCAGAAAAAGAATGTCTGGGTTAACAAGAATGCCGGCACCGGCGCTGGCCAGAAGAAGCAGTGGCCAAAGTATACAGTGGGTTTAGTTATGGACAAGCCTTGTGTGTTCCACACATTTCAGCCGGGTAAGCCGGCGAATCATTTGACCAAAAACTGTTCATGGCTAGACGACATATTGGCAGGTCGTGCAGGTCCCTTTGGGCCGTCTAGGCCACCTGTCCCGGCAGCTCCATCGCCGCTGACAGGTGCAAATACAGTTGTAGTTCCGCCCAGG
This sequence comes from Dactylis glomerata, assembly GCA_007115705.1. Classification (NCBI taxonomy): domain Eukaryota; kingdom Viridiplantae; phylum Streptophyta; class Magnoliopsida; order Poales; family Poaceae; genus Dactylis; species Dactylis glomerata. The sequence continues at coordinate 1,232,164 of QXEO01000791.1, read as the reverse complement.
CCGGGTAATTCCAGAAATCAGAGTAACGCCGGGAATGCCAGCGTGAATCAGGTTGATCAAAGTTATACCCCGGAGTTCTATACCGGCGGCCCTGCAGTGGGCCGGAATGAGTACAAGGAGCACGATCAGAGCTACATGGTCTTTGAGACCGAAAGAACACACAAGCAGAGTGTATACCGGTGGAGTTTGGAGGTAAATGCCGTTATGTCGGCAGTGCCGAAGTTGATGTACTGGTCTGACCAGGCCATTGGCTGGGACATGGCGGATCATCCCAAGATCATGCCAAACCTAGGAGGATATGCTCTAGTGATGGATCCGACATTTGTCGGGCCGACAAATAATGTGAGGTTCAGCAAGGTCCTCATTGACAATGGAAGCAGCATCAACATCATGTACTGGGATACGATGCAGAAGTTGGGCATCAAGGAGAATATGCTGGAGCCAAGCAAGACAACATTCCACGGCATTGTGCCGGGACTTTCATGTGCGCCGATGGGCAAAATCCGGATAGATGTCATGTTTGGCAACCGAGATAACTGCAGAGTGGAGAACCTCATGTTCGAGGTGGTGGATCTGGACAGTCCTTACCATGCATTGCTAGGCAGGCCGGCATTGGCAAAGTTTATGGCTTCTACGCATGTGGCATATCTGAAGATGAAGATGGCGGGGCCCAGAGGAGTGATTACCATCATTGGTGATTACAAGCGCTCGATGGCGTGCGCCTCGGCCGAATCAAATCTGGCCGAGACTTTGATCATAGCAGAAGAGAAGAAGAAGCTCAAGCGAGCTGTGGAGATTGCTGAAGCGGTCGTGGCCGGCAAGCCTATGCCGGGCATGACTAACCCGAATGGTACCACTTCCTTTCAAGTGGCCAAAGAGGTCAAGAAAGTGGCTCTGGATGAGCTTTTCCCGGAGCGCCATGCTCTCATCGGCGCCGGTTTGGACCCAAAATAGGAAAGCAAGCTCATCAGCTTCCTCCATGAGAATCGGGATATCTTTGCATGGTCAACTTCAGACCTGCAAGGTGTGCCGAGGGAGTTGGCTGAGCACGCATTGCATGTAAGGCCGGATGCTAAACCGGTGAAGCAGCCGCTCCGGCGGTTTGCAGATGATAGAAGGAAAGCAATTTGGGAAGAAGTAGCCAGGCTCCTAGCTGTCGGCTTTATCATGGAAGTACTGCATCCGGATTGGCTGTCTAATCTGGTCATGGTGGAGAAGAAAAAGGATGAGCCCGCCATAGTCAAGATATGGCGCATGTGTGTTGATTACACAAACTTGAACAAGGCATGTCCTAAAGATCCATTCCCGCTCCCTCGGATCGATCAAGTGATTGATTCCACAGCCGGATGTGAACGGTTGCCATTTGTAGATGCCTATTCTGGTTTCCACCAGATCCCTTTGTATCAGCCAGATCAAATAAAAACATCCTTTATTACCCCGTACGGGGCTTATTGCTATCGCACTATGCCGTTCGGCTTAAGAAATGCCGGCGCAACTTACCAGAGGTGTATGCAAAAGTGTTTGCATGACCAAATAGATAAAAATGTGCAGGTATATGTCGACGATGTCGTCATAAAAACCAAGGAAAGTCGGACGCTCATAGATGACCTCCGGGAAACCTTTGCAAATCTGAGGAGGTTCCAGATGAAATTAAATCCGGCTAAGTGCACCTTTGGTGTGCCGGCGGGCAAGTTGCTGGGGTTCCTTATCTCAAGCCGGGGTATTGAAGTAAATCCTGGCAAGATTCGTGCCATAGAAAGAATGAAGCCGCTGACAAATCTGAAAGAAGTGCAAAAGTTCACCGGGTGTCTTGCATCCCTGAGCCGCTTTATAAGCCGGTTTGGAGAAAAAGCTCCGCCGTTATATCAACTGATGAAGAAGTCCGACACATTTGTCTGGACAACGCAAGCCGACGCAGCTTTCAAAGAGCTGAAGCAGATGTTGTCAACAGCGCCGGTATTGGCATCGCCATTGCCGAAGGAGCCGATGTTGCTCTATATAGCGGCAACTAATCGAGTTGTCAGTGCAGTAGTGGTTGTAGAGCGAGAGGAAGGAGGAAAATACGTGCAGAGGCCGGTATATTATTTGAGCGAAGTCCTTTCCACCTTGAAGATAAACTACCCCCATTATCAGAAGATGACATATGGTGTCTATATGGCGGCCAAGAAGCTCAAGCATTACTTCCATGATATGTCGGTCGGGGTCACCTCAGACCCTTCCCAGCCGGAACGTCCCTGAGGTTGGGCCGGGTTATCCTCTTCCGGTGCGGAAGTGGCCGTCATACTGGAGGAGGCCATTGATTTGGCCGGGACAGGGCGTGAGAGCCGGAGTCCCGTACTGTTAATCCTAGCAGAGGCAGGTAAAAGAGGGAAAGTTAGTCTCTCCGGCAAATAGATCTCGCATAAGTTAGCAGGAAAGTCAGATCTACCGTCGCAGTTAAATCAAAAGTAATACGGGGAAAATTCCTAAGCGAAGAACACCTATGAACTCACAGAGAAGATGAACCGCAATGCTAGTCGAATCAATCGGAGGCTATGCTAAACAACTAAAGGAGATCCAAGCCAGACAGATTACCAGTATAGAACTACAAAGTAGCATGGAAGAAGAACAAGAAGAAGAACTCACCAGAGTTGAGTCGACGGCGGTGGACCAACGGAGAGCTTCCAGAGAGAATGGCGATCTCCCCAAGCAATGTACTGGTGAGGAAGAAGAGCGGCGGCGGCATTGAGGAAGATGTCGGAGTACGAGGAGAACCGGCGCCGGCGGGAAAGGAGACGACGGTGGCGCAGGTTCTCGGTAGATTGGTTCAGCGGAGGAGAGCACGAGAGAAGAGCCAGAGGAAGAAGGAGCAGGGGTAAAAAGGGCTAAGTTACCCTGCTACCCTATTTATACCCGAGGAGTAATGGTCGTGGGTACGGTGGGAGTGCTCCACTACCCCGATAGTTACTGCGCCAGTTTACCAGGTGTGGGCGCGACGTGGGGCGGCGGTTCGATTAACCGTGCCACTAGGCATGTTATGGCAGTAATAGCTGCGGTTACCAATGACAAGCAATGATCACACTGCAAACCGTCACTTGATGTGACCGTTCGTAGTGGCAGAGCAGTTACAAGTTTCGAGGTGGTATGTCAGACTTAGCTTCTGGAGGAAGATTGAGCTAAGTGCCGGCGAGACCAAACTGAAAATACGTCCCGTCCGGAATACCATCGGGACCGGCCGGAATAACTTTTAAAGAAGGAACAGGTGCCGGCATATAGACAGCGGGCCATCATAAAAGTTAATCGCCGACATATAATCAAGAGCCAGGATATCATAAAAGAGATGGTATGTTGAACCTGCCAAGGTCCTTCAGTTAAGACTGGGGGACCTCGACAGCTTCGGGGACTAGTGTCGGGGGGATGACCCCCGGTAGGGTCAAGAGACTAGAAAGATATGAGGTAAGAGGTTGACTTTGTAATGGTTGACCAAGATTGGGCCTGGCCAGCATATAGGATTATCGGCCAGGCCGGCATGTAAGCCGTATCCCGGCTAGGGTTCAGGAATGTCGACATAACCGGAATATATTGTGTAATATGACGGCATATATATAAATATGCCGGCCTAACCAAGTTGGTGTGTTATGCAGGAACAGGGGAGGCCAGATTACCCGACCTTGGATTGTCGGTCCGGCATATAGGTCCGGGATATGGCCAACAGCTATATCCGAGATACAGAAGTCAACCAAAGGGTCACATCCCTACAATCAAGGAGAGAACCTTCCAAGCATGGAGGGAGATCATGATGACAGGGTGCATAGTGGTGGTCTACCAACCATCACTATGCCAAAGTACAGTCCTTACCTCACAGTGGTAAGGTCACAGTTGAAGAAGTACAAGGTACAGGGATGCTGAGTCCCATCGAGAGCAATCAGGGGCAAAGTCAAGGGTGGCAGCCATCGTCACCTTGTCCTATTTGGACTGTAGTTAGTGTTATCTACTTGTAGATGACCGTTGTAACCCTGGACACCACTATATAAGGTGGCACAGGGAGCCCTAGCCAAGGGTTGGTCACTCAGTAGTCTCTCAGTTCATAGTTCATCTTCCTCCTCTAGCAGAGAGCTTGGAAGCACCATTGTTGTACACTCCATCGATCCATTTATACAGACAGTAGTGCAGGAGTAGGGGTGTTATCTCCTTACGAGAGCCCCAAACCTGGGTAGATCTTGTGTTCCTTTCTGTCGTGCTTCTTAGTACGCTTCCCTCTCTCGAATCCTCCAGCATCTAGTTCGGCCCCCATTTAAGCCATCCCATGGCATATGTTGTTTCACCACGACGACATCCCCTCTATCTCAAGCAAGCATTTGAGTTGTTGTGATCCAACCATCCATATGTAGATTTTTGCAATCATGTCTTTTATCCTTCCTGGTTTAGTACGATGGTTTTATCTGAATGATTATATCTTTGAAAGCTATCAATGACCGTAAAGGGATTGTTATGATTGAGCATGTGATTTTTGCAATATAAGCTCTGATATAAAAGGCTCCGATCAAAATATAAGTACAATATGTTTATTGTTCTCTGACCAAGAACAAAGGTTTGCCATCACCAATCATGATTTTCTTTGTGCACCTTTATTGTGACTCCTTTGCTCATTGCAAGTTAAATTATATAAAGGGAAGATTCTGTCTATTATGACTTTTGTATTGGTAAGTGTGATGCTTCTTGTCCATATTTTGTTTATCGACACTTCACTCCATAAACATGTGGTCATGTTTACTAAGTTTAGTTTTCGCTTGGGGTCAAGCGAGGTCTAAGCTGGGGGGGGGGTGATACGTCCATTTTGCATCACTATTTTATATCATAATTTACTGTTATTCATTGATATATTTCATATTTAGAGATGATACTTATGCCATTTCCTCTATTTTGCAAGTTTGATGATTATTGAAGAATTCACTGCCGGAGTCAGGATTCTGCTGGAAAAAGGACCGTCAAGATACAGGAAAATACCCAGAAGTTCCTATTTCGCCAGAAAACGGAATTAGCCAGAAGGAGAGGGCGAAGTGAGCCACCAGGGGCCCACACCACCTGGTGGCATGGGCCAGCCCTAGGCCGCGCCGCCTGGTGGTGTGGCCGCCCTAGCCCACCTCTGACATCGCCCCCTCGCGTATATCATCTCCCCGAAAACCTGAGACTGGGGGGAGGATCACAGAAAGACTCCGCCGCCTCTGCGGGGCGGAAAACACACAGAGAGAGAAAGCTCTCCGGCAGGCAGAAATCTTCCAGGGAAATTCCTTCCCAGCGGGGGAAATCATCGCCATCATCACCGTCATCGAGTTGGGCTTCATCGGGATCATCATCATCATCATCACCATCGCCACCAGCACCTTCATCACCATCATCACCACGCCATCCCGCTGTAACATCTTGGCGTGAATCTTGTCTAGTTCATAGGGGAAACTTTCCCGGCGTTGATTACTACTTGTAGTTGATGCTATTGAGTGGATCCGTTGAATTGAGGTTCATGTCCAGATTGTTATTCATCATTATTTTATCTCTGATCATGATCCATATGATGTCTTGTGAGTAGTTCGTTTAGTTCTTGAGGACACGGGAGAAGTCAAGATGTTAGTAGTGGAACTATGTTGAGTAATATTTAATGGTTTGATATTTATGTTGTGGTGCTATTCTACTAGTGGTGTCATGTGAACGTCGACTACATGATACTTCACCTTTATGGGCCTAGTGGAATGCATTGTGTATTTGGCTACTAATTGTGGGGTTGCCGGAGCGACAAAAACCTAAACCTCCGTTAGGAAACCATTGCACCAGGGAGTTTAGGATCTCAGAGTTTAAGGCCGTGGTTAGATTTATCTTAATTACTTTCTTGTAGTTGCGGATGCTTGCAAGAGGTATAATCACAAGTATGTATTAGTCCAAGTTAGGGTAGTGCATTAGCATAGGTTCACCCCCATAACACCTATCAAACCAATGAAGATTAATCAATTGTATGAAGCGAAAGCACTTGACAGAAACTCTCGTGTGTCCTCAGGAACGTTTGTTTATCATAAGTAACACAACCGGCTTGTCCTTTGCTCTAAAAAGGATTGGGCCACTTGCAGCAATTATTATTACTGTCTTTTATTTACTCGTACTTTATTTATCTGCATTATCAAATACCCCTGAAAACCCGTTTGCTAGCATTTACAGTGATTCCTTGATCAAAACTGCTTGTCAACACCTTCTGCTCCTCGTTGGGGTCGACACTCTTATTTATCGAAAGTACTACGATAAACCCCCTATACTTGTGGATCATCAAGACCCCGTTGCAACGAGTCTCGACGTTGTTGACGAGGGAGATGTAAATCTCTCTGCCTTAGAGCCCCTCCAGCCAACACAACCTTCAAAAATGATTCCCACCATGGGGGAGAAGGATGCCGCATGCCGCCATCATTCGATTCGAGAGACCCAGATCTAGGGTTGCCCCTAGAGCTGCCCAAACTAGGAGACGAGATCGACCATAACAATGAAGTTCCTAGATGATGTGTCCATGGAGGGTATGACACTAAGAGCACCACCATTGATTGACCCGAGGTTCTAGGGTTTCCCCTGGCGAGTTTACTTTGCGTGAGACATCCGTCCCATGAAGCCTAGCGCTGCCATGGCCTTCACCACCAGCGAAGGCCTTGACAACGAGGCCGAGAGAGACGACCAGCCCCGCTAGGGAGCTGCGGCGCTGCCACCAATTATAGGGCTGCCACCCTGGGTACCACCCTCCGCCACAGAACGCCGGAGGGATGCCATCCTCCATGCCGCAGTCATCCCACGCGTCACCACACGAGGCACCGCTCTTCCCTGGTGCTCGGCCTAGCACCACGCCTGCATGCAGCACACACGGGGAGGGAGAGTCCCCACGCCACTGGCAGCGACCAGGTTTTTTGCCTGGCCGTGCCCCATGGCAGCGGGGGAGATGGGAGAGAGGGGCTGGTCGGGGGAGGGAGGATCTAGGGTTCCCCCTAGCTGGGAATGAATCCCTCACCAACATACCTTGGTACATGTAGGAAGGGGGAGAACCTCATCTTGGTGCTGGGAGCACAAGGGAGTGGTAAAGGGAATGTGGGAGAGGAGGGTCTTCTTCTTCTTCTTCTTCTTCTTCTTCTTCTTCTTCTTCTTCTTCTTCTTCTTCTTCTTCTTCTTCTTCTTCTTCTTCTTCTTCTTCTTCTTCTTCTTCTTCTTCTTCTTCTTCTTCTTCTTAAATGTGATCACGCAGCTGTACGACTGTTTTCTGTTTACACAAAGTATTCTACATGCTAATTAACTAATTAACCCCTTGTATATGCACCATCATTTTTAGTTTCCAACTAGCTAGGATGATTAACAACTCGCCGTAGGTTGCACACACGACCATTTTGTAATACGGGTTCGATCGAGTACGAGACCAACGCATATATGCAAATCAATCATGGGCATATAGTCTGTCTAGTATGCATAATAGAACAATCAAGTTAGTGCCACCGCGATCCATCCACGCGTATCAACTTGTGTGCTCTCCACGATCGATCATGGGCTGTTGACTATCTAACCAGCTTGCGCTGTAAAAGTCCTCCCTGTTTACGCTGCAGACACTATAAATAAGCATGCAAAGAAGCTAGTTCGCATCATCCCATCTTCTCCTTCTCTCGAGCAAACACAATTAGCAGTGCCCAAAGAATCTCACAAAATGGCCAAGCTTGTGGTTCTCGCCGTGCTCGCGTCGTTGCTCGGCGCCGTGTCCTGCGAGTTGTCCATCTCCATCTACGCCCAATATGGCTATGAACCCCCGAATCCCAGCAATCCCTATCCGCTTCCCACGCCGGCTTCTTATCCGTCAAGCCCTGCCTACGGGCTCAAGGTCGGCTACTATGACCGGAAAGACAAGTGCCCTCAGGCGGAGAAGATCGTGAAGAAGGCCGTGGAGAAAGCCATCGCCGGCGAAAAGGCCGGGCTTATCCGCCTCTTTTTCCACGACTGCTTCGTCGAGGTACCTACCTTTCACTACTACACAATTTATTTATTTCTTGCAGTATTCGTATAGTTGTGGATGCACGGTCATTAGAGTAGCTGGGTCACAATGTTGCCCGTTATCCGTCAAGTTTCCTATATTAGACTACATTACTACGCAATTTTTGTATTCCATGCCGAAATAAAGTGTTGGTGTGTACTAAAAGTTTATAGTTTATACTAAATCACCGATGGTAACAATGTTGCCCGTTGTCCGTGTGGTTCTTTTCAGGGCTGCGACGGCTCCGTCCTGGTGAACAAGATCGACGGCAAGCCTGATCCGGAGAAGCTCGGCTTGCCAAACCTTAGCCTGCGCGGCTTCAACATCATCGACGAGGCAAAGGCCGAGCTCGAGAAGAAATGCCCGGACGTCGTCTCGTGCGCCGACATCCTCGCCTTCGCCGCCCGCGATGCCAGCAAGTCGCTCAGCTACGAAGCCATCGATTACCAAGTGCCGGCCGGGCGCTTTGATGGGAAAGTGTCTCTCGCCTCTGAGACCTTCCGCAAGAACCTGCCCCCACCATTCGGCAGTCTCTAGCTCATCACGGCCATGTTCAAGGCCAAGGGGCTCGACCAGAACGACATGGTCGTGCTCTCCGCCGCGCACAGCATAGGCCGCTCTGGCTGCCTCTCCTTCTCCGACCGCCTCAAGGCCGACAACTCTAGCATGGCCATGAACAACACACTCGCCAAAGATCTGGCCCAAAAATGCAACACCAGCGTCAACCCTAATGTGCCGCAGGATTTCAAGACCCCCGATGTGTTGGACCACCAGTACTACAAGAATGTGTTGTCGCATAATGTGCTCTTCAACTCCGACGCAGTGCTGGCGTCGCCGCAGACCAAGGGCTTGGTGGATTCTTTTTCCCGTGATGACCCTTCCACTTTGCTCGGTAAAATCTTGTTTGGCCGAAACAAGTGGTACCGTGCCTTCGGAGAAGCCATGGTGAAGATGGGCAACTGGGAGGTGAAGAACAGCACCGTCGGCGAGATCAGGAAATATTGCGGAATCGTCAAGAACCCCTAGCTAATAGGCCCCCCCTACCTGCACCGGTTGATGAACTGACCATCTTGACGCCGTAGACTGGTCAGAATTCTTGTTTACTTTCAGCAAAGCCTTTGTAAGGTTCATTCATTGTACCGTGTTGTAATTCTTTTCTGGCCACTACATGTAAAACCCGCGTTACTTTTCAATGAAATTCAAGAGCTGGTCTGTTAATCGCTTCTACTTTATTCGGTAGTTGAACTATGCTTCAACATGCTTGTCAATTGTTAGCTTTGTTACTCCTATATCTTTGAAACAAATACACTACTAGATAATCAAAGCGCTCTTTGATGGCCTACCCGTCTTACGAAAGAGTGATACCAAATCTAAGAAAATATTGTTATACACACTAGCATGGTGGGCTGGCGGCCCTCGCAGATGCTAGCACATCATGTTCAGTCCCTTACAAATGTTAAATGTGTCCAATGTTCTGATATGCCCATGAGTTTTAGAATAAAAACTATTATAATAAACTTACAGTTGTAATCTACAATTTATCTATCTTGTATGATTTTTTTTTAAAAGCAAGGTGGCCGTCGCAATTGCGAAGACATCATCTTTACTCTTTGATTATTTTATTATTTGGTCTTGTCCTTTTTAACTATTTATAATTATGTATAATCATATAACATCACTGAGATACGTAACCCTCAAAGATAGTACACATGTAACATTTTTAATCATTTTAGAGAGGAGATTTGGTACACATGGGCACTAGTGATCCCACTTTTTTTGAAAATTAAAAATCATACTTCTGTGTATCAAAAAAATTTGAAACAAAAATTAGGTTGTAGCCAACTATTTATTCCACCAACATGCAAAAAATCAAGTTCAAATGCTTTGTAGTTTGGGCTATACAAAAATGACAAATGTGTAGATCTGAGTATGTATACTTTAAATCTACAAATTTTGCTAGATTTTATAATTTTTGTGTAGATCACAATACAAAGAATTTTGTTATGAAAATTTTCATGCCTACAGGTTACATCATTGACTATGTCTGGATTTATTTTCATATTTTTTTGAAACTTAGAAATATAGTTTTAGTTTTTTTTAGAATGGAGGGATCACTGGAGCTCAGGAGTCAAAAACACTTTTCGCTATGTATATAATGATAGTTTGTTATTTAAAATTATCACACTAATGATCACATGTCTTGCTTGTATGTCATACTTTATTTCCACATAATAAATTAAGGTTAAACTCCAGTCTCAAAATATGTTGAGCCCAGCTCAATCTACATGTTTTCCTAGTTATTTGTGTTTTGAGGCTTAGAGCTCATTTCTGACATGCTTGTCATTGAGCTTTTGTTTCCATATATACTATCTCCTTTTTTTTAGAAATGGGGGTTCTCCCGGCCTACATCAATTGATGCACACAGCCATTTTATTACAGCAAGAGTAATCAGTTTGAACAATGCTTGGTCTTAAATTACAAACTAGTCATCCTCTAGTGATGAGATGCTGATAAGCCAGCGAAAGACAGAATACAAAGCAGTGCTAAACATCTTGTATTCTATTAGAATGCCGCCAACCACCCTGGCTGTAGATAGCCTGAACGACCGCCATCAATCGTGTGCATCCAGAATCCATATGTCCCCGCTGCTCCTCTGAAAGGAGGTACGCCCAAGTACTGATCCAGTAGGTAGCCTTGTTGATAACCTGCAAAAAGAGAGAACAGCTAGCATTGTTAAAGATAGCATCGTTACGGCAGTTCCATATTGCCCAGATCAGAGCGCAAACTCCAATTCTAATTCGCGCTTTGGATGTTTTATCAATCCCGTTCAGCCAATTACCAAACATGTTCTTAATATTAGCAGGGGGCGGCATGTTGAATGTAAACTGGACCACTCTCTAGATAAGTCTACTCAGTTTGCATTTGATAAAAAGATGATCAATGGTCTCATCCTCGTCGCAAAAGGCGCATTTCTTGCATCCAGTCCAATTCCTTTTGGTAAGATTATCTTTTGTCAAGATCTCTTTTCTGTTTAAAAACCACATAAAGATCCTAATCTTCAGTGGTACTTTAAGTTTCCATAGATATTTTCTAAGAAACTTTGTGTTTCCGTTTAGCAATTCCGCGTAGAGGGATTTGACGGAAAACTTGCCTGATTCCGTTAAACTCCATTTGAAGGTATCCCTCTCATCGTTGAGGTGAACATCCATGGTTCTTTCGACTAGCTCGAGCCAGGATATCCATCGTTCGCCTGCTAAATTTCTTCTAAAAGAAATATTCAGGCCGTCCTCTTTGAGAGCGCTGGCCACTGTGACGTTTTTGTGGTTAACAATGGCGTAAAGATTGGGGTACTGGGAGGCAAGCGGTTCGTCTCCCATCCAGGTGTCCTCCCAGAACCGAGTCCCCTCTCCGTCGCCAACGACAAAGGAACCATATTTGAGGAAAGTAGCTTTGTGGTGCATCAACCCTTTCCAAAAAGGGGAGTCAGTTGGTTTAACTTGCACATCAACAATTGTTTTTGATTTTAAGTATTTATTGCATAGCAACTCCTGCCACATACCCTCCTCGTTAATGATTTTGAACAGCCATTTGCTCAATAAACAGCTATTCTTGACCTCCAGGACCTCGATGCCTAATCCGCCTTGGTCCTTTGGTCGGCAAACCATGTTCCATTTAGATAGTCTATACTTCTTTTTGTTTTGGTCACTTTGCCAAAAGAAACGCGAGCGAAAAAAGTCAAGCCTCTTTCTTACCCCTATGGGTATTTCGAAGAAGGAGAGCAAGAACATTGGCAAGCTAGTTAGCACGGAGTTTATGAGGATTAATCTATCACCGTAGGAGAGGATTTTGCCAATCCAAGACGCAAGTTTCTTCTCCAGTCTATCTTCCACAACTTTCCACTCTCTAATCAGAAGTTTTCTGTAATGGATTGGAATGCCAAGGTATTTGAATGGGAGTGCGCCTATCACACATCCAAAGATTTCTTTATAATCATTTTGGCATTCTTTTGCTTGCCCAAAGCAAAAAAGTTCGCTCTTATGGAAATTAATTTTTAGACCGGAGAGATGCTCAAACAGGCATAGTATCAACTTCATGTTGACCGCCTTTTCTCTGTGTTCCACTTTTTGGTGACATGATTAACTATTGTAAATATTACTGGCCACTTCTTGCAGACTTGTATTTAAGATTTTGATTCGTATAAATAGAACACATAGGAAATTCTCAGTTTTTAAGTGAATTCTGTATGCCTTTTGTGAAAACTATGTTTATGAACTCAAGATGTAGGATGTGAATTAGCACCTGTCTGTATGCATTTTTTGAAAACTATATCTATGAACTCAAGATGCCTTAAGTGAACTAGCTAAATGCTCGTGCGTTGCAACGAGCCAACTAACAAATTGATATTATTTTGTAATATTATGTTTTTGAAATGAGACTAATTACTTCAAAGTTGCCCAGGTACCTGGTATGAACATTTAGTTAAAATACTTATCTTAGCCCCACTGGCAAAGCAGTTGTGAGAGTATAAATAGAATTCAACAGATAGATTTCAGTATTCGAGCTTGTTTTTATCAGAGTAGTTAGCAGCTGCTAATTGCAGCCAGAAATAGTATCTGTACTATCGCAGCATCTACTTGTCTACGATGTACTCAACAGTAAATAGGATCTGAGTAAGATAGGGGCCAACACAAACCACCAGCATATGCAGATTCGAAAATAACCGAAAAATATATATTAATGTAGATTCGTTATACTATAACAATGTGTAAAATCTCAACTCAAAAAACCCTATATTTGGGGCTTATAAAAAGAACATAAAATATGACATCTAAAGTAGTGAATAGTACATAATTTAAAATCTCTCAAATTTGATAGTTTTTATCATTTTTGCGTAGCTTTGAATATAAAAGTATTTCGAGTTTGGACGGCGGAATTCAAGCTGGCCGAGATCGACCTCGGAGATCGTGCATGCATGAGGCTACATGTACGTGTTAATCTCTCCGTTGATAATTTAGCAAGCAATGTTGATAGTTCGCACGCCATGGCCGCCATGTATATGCGCTCTTGTCTTGGACGTGCAGGTGCCCTTTAAGTCGATGCCTACTAAAGTGTCTTATGATAATTTCAGGGCTGAACCATAAATTACAGGGACTACTGAGTAAATTACTCAAGAAGTAGGACTAAACTATAAAACAGCCAAGGGATAAGGTATCTTATCTTCGTTTCGGTTTCAGAACGAGATGTTCACAAATTTTCGGTCGGGGAGAGCGTGGCCTGGGCTCGCCCGTTGATCTCCTCTAGCTCCTGCCGAGCTCACCCCGGACGACCTCCTCCGAGCCCCGCCGGATGACCTCGTCGTGAGCACCGAGCTCACCGCCGTCTTCCTCCAGCCTTATTCCCTCCTCCAGCCGGACCACCGCCTACAGCCCGAGCACCGAGCTCGCCGCCGTCCTCCTCCAGCCTGATTCCCTCCTCCCTCCGGACGACCGCCTACAGCCCGAGCATCCCCGAGCCTGGGCGTGGGCGCCTCCTCTCCAAGAAGTGCTCCCCCTTTTTTTGAGCTCTTTCTTTCAGTTCTGATCGAGAATCTCAAATTCCCTGTGGGAAGAGAGAGAGGCCGGGGACCAATGACTTGTGAGAGCAAGCACGTACAATCAACAAACAATGATCGAGTGGATTGCCTAAAAGAGCAGCCCGTAATAGCGGTAATAGGCTTCAGCGCAACAATGGTAAAAGGTTCATCTTCTTCTCAGCGGCGGCCTTGTCTCCTTTACGTCGCAGCACGTCCCAACCTCCTTGCGCAGCTTGCCAGTCCTGCATCATCAAATTGCTCTCCTAGGACCGGGAATTCGGTACAGATGTCGAGGACTCGAGAAGAGGAGGTCAAAGGCGATGCCGGCCGGACGTGCGACTTGACTTCAGGCCTGCGGCCGTTCGGCTTTTATTTGAGCCATCCGAGGTCACGGGATGAATTCGTGATGGATTCGATTTCAAACTTACGACAGATTCCATGTTAGAAGAGCTTCTTTAGCTAGCCCTTTGTATATCGATCAGGACAGATGGGAACGATCGTATTTTAAACGGATTCCAAGGCGACGATGGAGGAAGCCAAAATTAGCGAAGGACCGACCGACGGACGAAAGCACGAACGGTTTTTTTGACGTACGAAAATAAACCGGTGGTTTTTTTTAACCTACCACGGTTTTGTGACCATCGCATCCTCAAGCCGTATTATTAGTAGAGATTAGCTGTCTGTACTCTTTTTAAGTGAATTATTTTGGGAGAGAATGTTGCAGGAATCCTATAATTCAGTTTTGGAGAGATTAGGAATGAAAATAGAAGGCCCATACACCTAGAAAGTAGGATCATTGAAAGCTTAGTTAATGCTGAACGACATCGTAGTTGTGAAGGCATTGAACTGAATAATGTACTTGTTTGGTTATACCGTAGAGTTGTGTGGTCGGATCCTAAATGTTTCCTATCTGCGCATTATTAGATTAAATGATCAATTATTTTCCTTGTTTCTTACTGTCCTTTAGTTGAAGTACTGATTAAATAATCTAGCAACTTTTAAACATTACAGAAATAGATGCATGTATAGTTGCTTTGTGGCACTAACATTCACGATACACTGCATGTTACATATTGCCCAAATAAAGCACATAGATTTGTCTACTTTGCCATTTGATTTACTTGCTTATATAATAAAAAGTACATTTGTTTACTTTACCATGTGATTTCTTGTGAACTTCACACTCACATCCATACAATATATTTTTAGTTGATTTGTTCCTGGAGAAAATTCATAGTAGCAGCGCTCCGAGGATTATAATTTGCCTGTTCTATGTTGTGTTATGTTAACGTATTTAGTAAAGAACTCTGAGCATGTTGCAGTTCCCCTTCCCAGTGCTTCACCATATTGAAGTATGCTGCATTTGCTTGCATAGAATCCCTACCTTTTGTAAATATTAGAGCTTAAATCAGCTAGCCTGCTGTAGCTAATTAAGTGCCCAGGAACTGTTGCTGTGTTGCAGCGAAGTGCCTACGTACTGTTGCTTCAGTTATGTGTGGTAGGGGGTCTTCATACTTGAGATTTTACTACAATAACATAGAATTAATGGTTTCATACGCTGGCTGGTATGAGTAGGAGAGTAGTTCATGAATTTAGAAATCATGTCTCCCATGCATATTTTGCTGGTTAGTATTTTGGGACACCGTGAAACATACTCATTTGTAGTTGAACCGGACAACACGTTTTATGTCATTTATCAGTCATGATATATTCTGAATTTCTTTCAGCAGGGTGGTAATGATGGTGCTCTGGACGGCTCTGGCAGAAGATGAAACAACTGTAGATTACCTGAAATTGTTTTAAGCTGTAGCTTACTATGAAATCTAACACCGTTCTGTTGCTTGATTCATTATAATCTGGTATTGCTGCCACTTTTAAGTTTGCATTGTTATTTGAATAAAATATTTAGTCTGGTACTATTGTTCTGGATGGGTATCCGTATTCATGTAAACATCAATTTTTAACTTTGAAAGTTAAAGTCAATCTACAAATTGTACAATTGTGGGCTCAATATACGAACACTCTCTACCTAAGTCCGTGTATCTCATTTTTCGGTTGCGAGAAGATAAATCTTACACCCAACACGAATACTTTTCTATCACTAAATACACCTTAAAATAACTTTATTATGGAAACAAATTCTTGCATAATATGCCCGTGGCTTGTAGTAGATTGTTGTTCATAACCCTAAACCAATAAATCTCAATTGCCAACATAGCAATAGTAAAAATAGAATTAAACTTATAGCTTAAATAATGTTTTGATTTTGCCAAGTGCGCGATAGCGCACCGGGTCATCTAGTAAAAGAAAACTGGTAGCCACTGAGGCTCGCGCCGCATGATGGCCCCCGTGGCCAGTGAGACTCCCGACACAGGAAGTTCCCCGCCACCCATGACGCTCCCGCCGCCGATGAGGCTCCCTCTCTAGCTCCCTCCTCGTGCGCACCTACCGGAGATGATGGCCATCAGCTGAGTTGTCCCACCCCTTCAGAGCAGGTGATCAGCGCCGCCGCGAGCGAACCACCACCAGCGTCGCCGCTACTTCTTCCAGGCCAAAACAATGAGGTTGAGCTCCATGCCACGGCCAGGGCAAAGCGGTGAAGCGCCTCCTACTGTCGTTCCTGCAGGCCACCCTTCCCGTTCTCCAAGAATATGTGCCTCAGGTGAAGCCACTGACGGTGTGGTGCTGCTGCGCGGTTTCCTGGCTTGACGGTGGCGGATTTCAACCATGCTGTGGAGGTAGTAGGGTATACGAGGATCTAGGCGGCGGTTGGCGCAGGCGTCCTCCGCCAGAGGCCACGAGGGCGACCTCCAAGCAGTGGCGGCACCGGCGATTTCCAACCAGGGGCAGCACCGGCGATTTCCAACCAGGGGCGGCGCGGGCGAGTTCCTGCCAGGGGCGGCCACAAGCGGTGTTGCTCTCGATTAGTCAACGCAGGGTGGAGAAAAAGAATCCAAGAGGTAATAGAAAAGACATACAGAGATTCCTTGGCATTTTACAAGAAAGCCCAAAATATATAACCAGTCTAACATGTGGCTCCTCCAAGCGTTACACAATTGACACGTCAGCTTGACCGTGGGCTACCCCTACCAGAAATAGCGTCAAATAGGCCAAGTAGCGACCCGACATATTACACAGATAGTAATATGCAAGTCTTCGACACATTGCAAGCGAAGTGAAGTATCACGAACAACATGCCGATCAGAGTAGCACAGATCAAAGCATTGCAGCGGTGCACAATACAACTTTTATTACAAGGTTCAAGCAAACTCCAAACTGATACACAGTACAAAGGATCTGCTACAAAGTACAACAGGAACTCAAAAGCATGAAGATATTAAAACTGAGTTTATCCTACAACGCCATACTCTCAACAACTCACTACCTGTGAATTACACTACTAATTCTATGGATCAGTACTAGGTTGACTCCATGTAGTAGTTGACTCCTCCTTTCTCGATGGTTGTAGGTTCTTCAAACTTCTCGTCCTGGACGTCTAGGTACTTGACACCCGCTTCTATCCGCTCACAATCTAAGAAGGGAGATTTTAAGGAGGGGATGAGTGCACGAAGTACTCAACAAGTCCAGATATAACAAAACATTTTTATGCACTATCATCTACTAGCTAGGACCAAGGGTCCAAAGCTCAATGATTTTCATAAATCATTTCTGAGGAAAAGTTCAAGTTTTATTTATGAAATCTATGATCTTCTTGCCTCACGAGCTGTTAGTATCCCCGATGGATTCCTTTCTTGCCACGTTCGCAGCTCCTTCCCGGAACAGGGAGTGACAATGCCACAATTTAATACACTCTGCAGAGGTGCGTTACTTTACCCACAGACGGCCATAGTTGTGTTTCCGAGGTAGCTAGCCTCATCCACACTCCCATGGTCACAAAGCCTTTTCACCCAACTTCTTTGACATATCTCACATCGTAGCTGGCAGAACCAGCTACCTGTCCAATCAGAGTAAAACCTCCGACAGCTGGTCGCCTACAGGAGAGGTCACACCCCAAGCTGCCCGACAGTTGGTCGCCTACAGGAGAGGTCACACCCCAAACTGCCATCCCTGGGAGATATGCCGTCAAGATGGTATTACTTCAGCTCAGTCCTGCCCACACAGGTTCATGTGGTCAACGCGGTCACTACGGCGCTTGAGCTCAAGAAGGCATTTGTTGTTAAACCTATGATGATATCCCATGTAGTGGAACTCCTTCCAAGGCTTGACTGCCTCCAACCATGGTTCCAACTACCAGCCATAATATAAGTGATCCACAGGATCCTTCAAAGTTTCAATTTATAAAACATACTTTCCTTTGATGCAGGTCACAATAATAGTTCACAAATAATTTGGTAAAAATAATCAATGGCATGAAGAACTGGACTTGCCTGTGAGATACCCAGAAGAACATTAAAATCATTGGAGTCAAGGTCTAAGATTCAATTCAGCCATAAGAACTCCAGAGAAGATTCAAACTGGAAAAATGTCAACGAAATCCAATCAATACTACCACTGAAGTACACATAGAAAGGAATGATGCACAAGCATGTTAGACTCATACTTAACCATACTGAGCTGTGTACGTATAATGCAGATCAGACATGACTGTTAACCTTATTTTGCATAGTTTGTTAGATCACACAAGAACACAACTTTCATGTAAATGCTCTATGGAAACTTATTACACACAAAACCAGATTCATGAATGATCTTTAGGTTTCGGACTTATTACTGCTAAGCAGTGCTAGAACTGGCAGCAGATTCACTTAAAAGTTATTTTTCTTGCTTAAAATAATTATTAGGCATCACCATGGAATATAGTCTGTGATACTTGTTAGAGTCCAATATATGCTTAACCCAGCTGTAGGTGTGGTCCTGGTGCTCATATTGGATCACTAGTCCTGGTTTCTTGAGATAGTGTGCCCGAGATTAAATCTAGTTGACTCGAATGTTCTAGCTTGTGATGATACAGGCTACAGTTTTGTGTACTGGATTCTAGGGACTACTTAGCAATGTCTTCCTGATTATCTAGTGATTAACTGGGAATTTGGTCCGATAAATATATTCGCTAGATAAATGAAGTCTGATAATTCCTTAACTTTCTAGGCATGCTATGGAGTAGCCGATGTATGGTCTGCTTACTCTAGTGATGCACTAATGGTAGGCTTCAATATTACCTAGCCATAAAATGATTATATTAATTTGGGTGTTACCTGGAGCTATTAACCTGGAAGGCATATGGTTAACTGAATCCTCAAGGACCAAGTCCTAGAGTAACTGATGTATAACATAATCCAGTAGTGAAGATCATGGTCCAGAATAACAAAGTAAACTGGACCACTAGGTCTATGTTGACTATAAAGGTGCTTAATGGAAGGTCTGTAGCACATGTGATTATTTGGTTAATTGTATAGGATTCTAAATCAAAACCAGCATAGAGAGCCACTGAGTTGCTCATTTTAATTACCTGAATGGTCCCATCTAACTTAATCCTGTAAAAGTAGTTCAAGGCTTGGACAACACTACAAGCACTCCAAAACAGGAACGTGATAGACAATTCTCACACATCAGCCATACTTGCTTATATTTCGTACGTGTAACCTAATGGTTTGCTGAGGTCTAATTCATCTACAGGAACCTGAAGATATGTTGCAGTACGTTGTCTCATCTAAAAGATAATGGTCAAGTTAATTATAGTTCTGTGGTATTGAAGTTAATATGGTACTTCTAAAAATAATTATTGGATTTACAATTATTACTTATCCTAAAGTAATGAAATTCCTTTGATCTTTCAATTTGGCATATTTACAGAGGAATGTGTGCAATGCATTTATAAACAGAGAACGGGTTTTCAGTTTCAGAACAGAGCAATGCATGTAAGTTTGTACAATCAGCAATCATATATATGTACTAGCAGGTAGTACTCTTAAAGGTGAATTCGTTTCTACAGGGATATGTGCTTAGTATTTAAGCAGAGGTGTGCATCTGTTGTGGTCTACTAGATAGATTAAACCGGTTCAGTCCTAACTATTACCTATGCTCCTAACTTGAACAAGTAAGCAAGCACTAGTTTACTAGACAGTAGCATAGCAGTTATAAACTCCCAGGAGAGTGGTTCATGTATTTTCAGAGATGGACGGTAGCAGTTTTCAGAGACAACACTTACAATGCTAGCATCTAGTATTGTTGGAAAATAATTCTTGATGTATCGATGATTAACTGATGCTCACTTTATTCCATATAAATCCCTAATTTATATTTTCACAACTGTACATTAGATAATTGTTGGCACGCAAAATTGCCGCGCAACACCAGGATAACTGTCGTGCTTTCGTAACGACGAACGGATGCTTTCCGAGCAAAGCAACAAAGATCCCTCGCTTTCGTGGAGGAGAACCGACCGTTTTTCAGCGCAAAACGGTAAAGATGAACCAAACCCTAGGGCTGCTAGGGCATGGCAAGAGAAAACGATAAAAAAGAGAAACGTAAAAAGTAGATTGTATTTTTGTGTATAGATCGATTGGGGGCTTTCCTCTTCAATCGGCCAAGGCCTTTTATAGGCGCAGGACTTTGCGTTGGGAGAACTTGGCGTACAAAAATAGGATTCCAATAGCTAAACGCCTAAACCGATCAGGACTTGCCTTTCCTTGATTCGGCCGTCTCATGCAAACCAAGCCTACCAAATATACGCTAATCTAGAACAGCAGGTAGCAGTTCCAAACCCTAAGCAATACAAATCTAGTTGGGCCTACAAAGAAACAATAGAATATTCTAGCCATAATGCTAATCACACCAGATAATTAGGATCCTCATGCCACGGCATGCAATTGTCGCCGTTGCTCCTTCCTTGAAAATATCCATCAGATTATGACTTGTCTTTAGCATCAACATGCTAGCTCGGTGCATCTCAAAATCTGCCTAAAACTTAAGCCTTGATATCCCACAGTCTATGCAAAGCATCTGTGTAGCACTTCAACACTATATCAACTGATTAGCTGAATCAATAATTAAATTAATTTGGCCTATAAAATACCTAGCAGCCAAATTATGTGTTCAACACATGCCCCCTGTTTTTGGTACGATTGAATTGACCAAAAACACATCTGTAATAATACCTTAGCACAACGCGATTAACTTCGCCGGCCATATAATCTCTTAGGGCAATGTTCAGAGGATACATTGGCCAAATATTCGCTTACGGAGATGTCTAAATAAGTATATTGGCTAAACCTTCTGTTCTGTTAAAGGCGATGTTCGTAGAACACATCAGCCAAGTTTTCTTAGGGCGATATGAATAATAAGATATCGGCCATAATATCATTAAACCTACGACCACATGATAGGATAATACTTTTTCAATATTTTTCATTTAGAGCTTTGCACAACTTATCTCCCTGCAAAGCCTGTACAGAATATGAATTTTCATGTAAAGTCCGTACAACTCTCTCTATATGGACCTTCCCAACTCGGCGATCATTTGCCGAATTTTCTATCCCCTGTTTGAATTGGATCTTTTAACATCCAAAACTCTCCAATCAGCTAGTTTTAAATTATTTGCTAATTCGGTGGTCAGTGACCAATGTACCGAATCATGACTTGCCTATACTACTAGTTACTGAAAGGATCCAGAAACAATTGCACGTTGTACCAAATAGCATCCAACAGGTTGGACTCGTTTTCTACACAGCGCATCAAACATCGGCTTTTATAGTATGAAATAATTTCCTTTGCTAATTTGGTGTAACCGGATGCCTGCTGTGTGAAGAACTACCTCTCAAATTTTCTTCCCTAGGTATATGATTTGATCATGAAGCTATCCAAAGACATAACTATTTCCAAACATCGGTCTAAACGGCTATTTGTAAGCCAAACCGTGAAGCTTCATACTCAGCTTGGCTATTTGTACAAATGTATTTTAAATGGACCGATGTTTCAAAATAACATTGTTTGGTGAAATTAAAGCATTACCGATGCCTCGGTCATATTTACAAACCGATCCATCAAAATAAAGCTTACCACTAAGAATCGGTTGTTGCAACATATATTTAAATTGTCGGCTGGCAAGTTTTCACACACATACTAGAAGTAGATAAAGCCGAAATTTAGCACATGTACAATATAAAGACAAGAATAACTTTGCAATAAACGCGTACCGATTCTCGGTGTCGGGCAAACGACGATTTAAGTATGCAATGACGTACTCCTTTCTGTCGTCTTCTTTTAGGCATAAAGCTCTTTCCGGAACGGTAATATTCATCATGGCTTTGCGGCCACTTATCAATAACATCGGTCAAACATAGTATCTCACCATATTGCAACTCAACCGATGCCCTTGTCGACATGATGCAAGTCGGATTATCCGCCTTTATCAATATCCATATCAGTAGATGCATCTCTTGAAATTTCTGAAATTCCATCAGCAACCATGTCATCCGCATTTATATTTTCCTCCGTCGTAATGCGCTTCTCCCTCCAAGTCATGTTTGGAAGCACCATCGGTCTAGTTCGGTTGAACAATTCATCGTGTTTCTTCTCAGATATTTTTTCTCGAATTTCCAATTCTAGCAGACGCTGCGCGCGTCCTTTTTGAGTATGTGTGAGGCCTGTCGGGTACCAGTGAGGTCTGGATTTTGTCGCGACTGACATGATTTTCCTGCACACCGAGTTTCTCATAACATAATGCTGAAACACCGCTTTTGGCCGAAACTCTCTGTACTTGGGCAAGAAAACGTTCCTCTGTTTTTAGACGGACCACCGACCTCAAAATTCTTGCTGCCTCCAAATATTCTCGGCATGTACTGATGTACTGATGTCATTGGCATAAACTCTCTGACCGAGAAAATCCAGCGCTTATTTGATGGAACATTGGTCTCAAAAGATATTGCAGCCTCTTGCGTAACGATCAGCATATACACCAGCTGACCTGTTAGTACTAGGACGTACAACATGTATTTCTGGACGTGCATGCTCATCATGCATGCTCGTGCCTTTGGCAGCAATATTATCGAGCCATCCATGCTTAAGTCCATCACGTGCAACTGCATGTCCTGCATGGCTCCTTATATCCTTTCCATTCTTTTTTTTAAAATTATATCCTTTCCATTTTGTGAACTAGGCCTTAACGTCCCCTTCTTCTGAACAAGATCAGGTCATTTATTCTCCTGATTTACATCACTGCCATTTGGAGACATCTCAGGCGTCTCTAAATTGCAGGCTCGCGCGACCAGATCAGTACGTACATCAGCGGATTCAAACCTTTTACCTGTAGTTGTACCAGAGAATGCACCGGTTACTTCAGTACCAGCAACTTTTCTTTGAACTGACCCAGAATCAACTCCATCAACACCATTCGTGTTTGGATTAGAAATAACATTTTCAGTTGACTGTTGTTTCCCAAGTTTCAGACTATGAGCACCATTTAAATTATCTGAACTTTCTGCATATTTAGATTCAGCACGCTTCACCCACACACGGTTGCGGTCGCCCATGTAATTTTTGCCATATGCATCGTGCCTTGGCGATTGTCTATCGTGAATACTGAACCGAGCTCTTTTCTTATGCATGTCTTGTCTAAACACAGGCCTCGATGGAATCCATCCCGGTGGGAAATAACCTGCTGGCCCTGTAGGATATGGCACACATGGACTGAAACTCCACGGAGGATACTGCAGGCAGCCCCAATATGCCGAAACCAGTGGAAAATAAGGCTGATGGTTATAATGACTTCCTTGCCAATGCTCATGCCCCCCGGGTCGAGTAGGAGACCTCGGACGCTTATTACCTCCAAGCCAATTAAACATATTATCGGCCTTGCGTGAAGTATATTTTTTCAACAACATGCTAGCTGTCGGCTTTGGCCTTGGAGCTTGTCTCTTTGCTCTATTAACTTTCCACTCTTCTACTACTAGATTTTTTGGCTTGATCATTCTCGGAGGAGCATTGTCATCAATCAGAACATTTTTCCCTATTGCGGACTCGGTCTGATCCGACCAAATAAGCATTTTCTTGTTTGTAAAATCAATCACATTGATAGGAAAAGGGTCAATATCGAGCTTCATCTTAGAACTTTCTATAAACGTCAATCGTCCGTCACTAATGGCCGATTGAACCTGCCGACGAAACACATTGCAACCATTAGTAGCATGAGAAAAAGAATTGTGCCATTTACAATAATCTCTTCCGGCCAATTCTTCTGGAAGTGGAATTACAAGACCTTCTCTCACTCTAATTAATCTTTCTTGCAGCAACATATCAAAAATTCTATCACACTTGCTAACATCAAAAGTGTATTTTCTTCCTTTCTTTTTAACAGGTGTGGGTGTCAATGCAGAACTTGCAAAAGGTTTTGATTCAGATTCTTGAACCCATTCGGCTACACATATATCAATGTCATACTCTCTAGCCGAAGCATTATCATAATCTACAACATTAATAATGTGACCTTCCTTTCCCTTATTTGCATTATCCTCAAACTGTCTATATTGTTTAAATTCTTTAGCCCGGTTTTCCTGTGCCAAAGCCATTTGCAAAACTTGATTAACATCTAAAAATTCTTGCCCTTCTAATTTATCCTTGATATGAGTTTGCAAACCCGAAATAGCAAGATCAGCTAAATCCTTTTCGGCTATTGTCAAACTGAAACAACGATTTTTGACATCTCTAAACCTTCTTATATAATCATGAACACGCTCATTATATTTTTGCCTAACCATAGTTAAATCTGAAAGCCGAAGTTCAGTTTCACCGCTATAAAAATAGTCATGAAATTTTTGCTCCAATGGTGCCCATGTTGAAATAGAATTAGGAGCAAGCGATGTAAACCAAGTAAATGCAGTATCAGACAAAGATAAAGGGAATAATTTTACTCTATAAACATCTGATTTGCCGATATCACTGCATTGTGCTAAAAATTGTCGTATGTGTTCATAAGTTGAGTTGCCATGTTCCCCCGTAAACTTATCAAAATTTGGAATTGTAAAACCACGAGGATATGGCGTTAAGTCAAAATAATCAGGGTATGGTTTTTGATATGCACGTGCTCTACTCTTAGGTTCCAAACCAAACTCTTTGAGTATATTATCAAGTTGTTTCTTAAAACTATCAGTGGGTTGTCGAGAACTAATTTGTGGAACAGATGGACCACGAGTACCTGATGGCATCTCCAGCGAAGAAATTTGTGCATGTGTGGTTTGCTGTTGAGAACCATTAAAATATGAATCTGGTACCGGCCCGTACGGAACGCCGGTACCTGTTGGTGGCAACGGTGGTGTGTTATATGCTACAGTCTGATAACTAGATTGTTGTAAACTAGAACTAAAGCAAACACCTCGGTTATTGATACTGGAATTTTGTGGAACCGAAGTCAAAACAATGGCAGGAGCAACACTAGATATCAAATTATTGGCCGAACGGATAGTACAATTTCGGCCATCTTGATTTTGATTTACAGGGACATCAAACTGCGTAATATTTTCCGATGCACCAGGAGTATGCATATTAGTTGGAGATTTAGTATACGTGCTACTTTCTAAAGGCATCAGCTGTTTATCTTTCACCACGGATTGAACATGCTGATGTAGAATATTTTCAATATCCCTAGTAAGTCGCTCCTTTAATTCTTCAACTCTACTAGTGAATTCTTGAGTAAATGTGTGTGACGTATTTTTTATATCAGAAACATACTTTGTATCTATAGACACATCAACTGAATGAGCTTTTTCTTCGGTAGATGTACTTACCTGAGTGTCGAGCACGGGAGAAGGACTTGGCGCAGTTACCTTCTTGACGAGGCCGTTACTTGTCTTGAAGTATCGCTTCAAAAACTCAGCCTCCCATTCTTTAAGCTCCTGTTCAATTTTTTGCCGATCATCTTCGGATAGATCATCGAGTGTGACGCCGTTGTCTGAGTTAACGTCGCTTGGGTAATTGTGATCGGTGTTCATAGTGTGATTTTCTTCTTCGTCCCCAGCGGAGTCGCCAATTGTGTTGGCACGCAAAATTGCCGCGCAACACCAGGATAACTATCGTGCTTTCGTGACGACGAACGGATGCTTTCCGAGCAAAGCAACAAAGATCCCTCGCTTTCGTGGAGGAGAACCGACCGTTTTTCAGCGCAAAACGGTAAAGATGAACCAAACTCTAGGGCTGTTAGGGCATGGCAAGAGAAAACGATAAAAAAGAGAAACGTAAAAAGTAGATTGTATTTTTGTGTATAGATCGATTGGGGGCTTTCCTCTTCAATCGGCCAAGGCCTTTTATAGGCGCAGGACTTTGCGTTGGGAGAACTTGGCGTACAAAAATAGGATTCCAATAGCTAAACGCCTAAACCGATCAGGACTTGCCTTTCCTTGATTCGGCCGTCTCGTGCAAACCAAGCCTACCAAATATACGCTAATCTAGAACAGCAGGTAGCAGTTCCAAACCCTAAGCAATACAAATCTAGTTGGGCCTACAAAGAAACAATAGAATATTCTAGCCATAATGCTAATCACACCAGATAATTAGGATCCTCATGCCACGGCATGCAATTGTCGCCGTTGCTCCTTCCTTGAAAATATCCATCAGATTATGACTTGTCTTTAGCATCAACATGCTAGCTCGGTGCATCTCAAAATCTGCCTAAAACTTAACCCTTGATATCCCACAGTCTATGCAAAGCATCTGTGTAGCACTTCAACACTATATCAACTGATTAGCTGAATCAATAATTAAATTAATTTGGCCTATAAAATACCTAGCAGCCAAATTATGTGTTCAACAATAATCACACAACTAAACAAGCAAGCTAGACATGCATCAATCTAATTCAAAATCTTGGTGCCTGAAGTGTAAAGTTCTACCTGATGGGTTGGGGATTTGGAGACACTTCAATCGGGTTGGGGATGATCTTTTGTCTCCTATGCAATTCATCCCCTCCTGTCCCAGGCAGCGGGTGGCAATGGCTTAATTCCCTAGACTGACGATGCGGCGTCCGACGATGCGACGTCCGGCGACGCATCCCTTGCTGCTCAAGATCAGTCTCCTCGACCCAGCGCCGTTGGCCTCTTGCCGTCGAGATTTCGTTGCCATATTCCTTGGTATCCTGTCGCCTCCGCCACCAGCGATGGCTGCTTCCCTATCAGCCTCATGCTGCTCGCAATCCTCCGACTTGACCTCATGCTGTCGACCAGCCGCTCGCTAACGTCGCCGGCCGTTGATAGCCGTGGACCTCGAATCAGAGTAGTGGTTCTCCTCCAGGTGACCTCTCCCTTTCCCCTCCTTAACCTCTGGTGCTAGGTCTCCTAGGTCAGCCATGGTGTAGGTCTCAATTCGGTGAAGAATGACTACAAAGAGGAAGAATTGGAAGTGGCCTGCAGCAAAGGACTGGTTCAATCGATCCGCTCACCTGTGAGCTTCTACAGAGAAGATGAGGTGCCCCAATTGCTACGGTGGCTGCCTCACTGCCTGACAGCTGCTAAGGCAATTTTCCTAAGACGTGGAGATAGGCTTTGGTAGAAAAACTAAGAGACTAGCACTTTAACAGCTGCAGTACATGGTTAATTGATAGGATATTTCTATGGATGACGTAGGGCACAGGACATGGTATTCAGGCTGGTGGTCAAACCAACAATCAAATTTTATTTTCTAGATAAACACTCATATGAGACAAGAATAAATTCAATTACGAAGTTCAATCAATTCCATAGAAATAAATTATTACGCAAATACTTAAAATTAAATTAGTTTGATTCCACAATCGGTATCCATTTTCTCTAGTGACTATTTTATGAGTTAGGCAGAATTATACCGACAGATCATGTATGTTAGAAAATATCTTTTCTTATAATATTATTCTACAAGAAATAGAATTCCGGTAACCTCATGGTCTCGAGCGCACACTCGGCTATCATCGTTAAACTCATGTCTTCTTCACTCAAATGACTCAACATTGTAACACACATGTATCAAGCTTTAATTAAGTACTGCCATTTTCTTATTAATCTTGTAACATTTATTTCTTACACCTTATTCATCTATTGTGATCATTTTGAACATTTATCACCGAAAATATATTTGTGCATAGTTTACAAAATTATCCTAATGTATGAGACACAGACAAAGAATACGGCACACCAACTCAATCAGCTCGGCAATACAACAATTAAATCACCTGACGCCACTTCAACTTGAGTGTTAATTATTAATGGAAAAGTATATGGTCTTCATGAATATACTTGTTCACTTTATCACAATTATGACTTGATGCAATATATAACAATTAATAGTTCATGAATATATGGTTATCACCAAAACTGTGGTTCGATCTACAATGCTCCATAGCCGCCGGGGTCTCGCCAGTAATAAAGTTAAATATAGCAAAATACAAATATAAATAAAGTATCAACAAAATTTTCTAGCTCATATTTTACTAAACTAGTTATATCATGAGTACTTAAATTAGTATAAAGCTGGGACTTTACATCCTACCACCCTTAAGAAAATTTCGTCCTCGAAATTTGAGGTAAGGGAGTGATGCGTGCAAGTTGATAATGCACAATCAAAGAGTGAGAACATAACTATGAAGTTGATATGATGCATACTTCATGCGAGATAACATGGTTAGAAATCCTCAAGAATTTTTCAATAGAACCTCACAAATTGGTAAGTTATAGAATTTTAACCAATCTATGGGCCTGTGGATATTTTTTTTTGCACTTAATGTATAGCAATCATCTTTACCAATTTTGCATTGAACGTGATAATGGAGAATGGTGTCTTAGCAGATAATCCTCCACGTGCATCATTTCAATTTGGATATTTAAGCATTTGGTCATCACATTATCATTATTATTTTGTCCTTAGTAAAACATCCAACACATAAGCATTGTACATGTTAATACTATGACATCTAAGCATAATCTGCAACAATTAGAGGGATGGGTGGTGGTTTTCTGAAAAAAAATTGAATAGTGATAGTTTTTTGTAGCCCTAGCCCGAATTGTGGTGGTTTTATTCAATTTAGTCCTATATATGTATATATACGTGTAGCAATCTGCATCTTGTGTGGTGCAAATGTATCACACCATCCAGATGATCATTTTCGTGATCACTTCACACAGAAATTAAAGAAGAATTTACATCTAGCTTAGCAAGAACCATGGCCCTTACTAGCACTACTATTACTGTTGTACTAGCACTGTACCCGCACGTTGCAGCGGATTTTATGTACTTCTTTATTCACTAATATATAATGTATAAATAATTGCCCATACGTTGTAACGAAAATGGCATAAATAAAATGTTATCATGACGGTGAAAACAGGCAAAGAAGAAAACGTTAACAAAAAAGTATATGTCTTTACAAGTTTACATCCTCACAACGTCGCCCCCAACCTCCAAATTCTTCTCTGCTCAACATTTCACTCTAGAGAAGTAAGAGCAACCCTGTAGTCTCTAACTCGATTGGTTCAGCGCCCACAGCATGTAGTGTAGGCCATGGATAGCTGAAACATTAGATTCTTTAGCGCTAGTGCATAACTCCAGGTTACAACAAGCAGAGAATACGATTTCACCAGAATTGGTTTGATTCATGCATCCACCACTTCCTTGTCAAGTGACCTGAACATAGTAACCGTCCACTTATTTTTGTCCATCCCGGCTATGGTTTCTTCCGGTCTGCAGAATCTGGATACATGGTACTCCTTCCGGTCTGTTAACCGTCCATTTATTTTTGTCGATGATCTAGTATAATTTTATATTAAGTTATGCAAAATCAGCCGATACTTATTATGAATCGAAGGGAGTACATGTTTTGAAGATGACATCTGCAAAGAGGGGCTATTTTCTTTACCATCAGTGACACTGAGCTCAGGCTTGATGCAGTCCAATTAGATTTGAAGATAAATCACAAAGGCATTAATGGGAGCTTTCAAGAGAACGCTGCACTTGGTCTATCACTTTGGTCAGCCTGCAGACTTGCTCCTTGCCTCCTTGAAAACCTTGAAGGCTCCAGGTTCGTGATCACGATTCACACAATCCGGTAGAGCGCTCCTAGTACCACCTGCATACCCATGCCTCCCCTGCAGATAGCCCCGCTGCCTGCTGCAAAGAGGGCGTGGCCATGCTCCCCACGGACGGCAGCCACGCTTTCCGTACACCACCCTGCATGATCCAGTGCCGTACTCCTTGTGCGGAAGAGCTCCCTCCGTGCCGCCTCGAGATTGCTAGCCCTTGCTCTCCCTGGCTCCGCCCCTGTGTGCAGGAACGCCGCGGCGCGTCGACCTACAAGCTGGCTGTTGTGCAGGAACACGTACATGACATCGTCGTCGTGGTAGATGGGGGGCCGTGAGGAGGTAGCGCGACATGGCTGGGAATGAGGGAGGAAACAGGCGAACAGGGAAGGCAGAGAGGGAGATAGGGCGGCGGCACGTCGCCTGCGCGAGGAAGAATTGAGGGGCCGGCGGGAGTGGCTGTATATGAGGAAGCAGGTCGTGTCGCTCATGGATTTGTTCATGGTGTTTGGAATTGAAACCAATACTACGATTATATTCACGGATGATGTTTCTTTCCTCCCGGTCCGGGGTGTACTAAAAAACGTTTCGGGCTATCTTAAGAGAAAACGTATTTTAAATTGGTTGAAAGCGTATTCTATGGACACGGACCAGTCCTATTGCAATATTATTAGTAGAGATAGTTTTCTCAGAATGATAATGCAATGCGCCAGCTGTCATTAGAGTTGCAATCGATGCATGCTGCTTGATGTTCGGTCTGGTGCACTGATTCTTTACTGGTAACTGAAGTGAGAAATAGAGAGGCACAGCAAGCAGCTTCAATTTGTATGAGATGATACGAAACGTTCAGAAGATTCAAGTGTAGAATTAGGAAATCTGCACTTTAACACCGAGGAACTGTAAATTGTAAATTTCGTGTATGCACTGATATAGTCCCCGGGTGTGACTAGTGATAGTGAACTTGTAGACAACTGCAGAGTATGCAGTCCGACCAAAATTCAGCAGTACCACACACTTTGCTTCGTTAATTTCATGGCTATTTGACGTTTACCTCGTCACCTACCCTCTTTGCAAGTTCAGACCAATGTTTGCATTTTCAGCACGTCGTTGCTCCAGGCCAAGCTAAGCACATCCTACCCAAGTGTTGCTTCAGAATTGGGCAAAGATATATAGCTGTGTGTGTGTGTGTGTTGTGTGTATGTGTGTGTAGCAACTAGCAACCGGGGGTGTGAGGCACCAAGAAAAAAAATTCACAGGGAAAAAGACCTGAATTTTGAGGGGGGAATTTCCAAGGACAAAAAAATATTACCTCTATTCTTTAATGTAAGACGTTTGGCAAATTAAATTAGTTTGCCAAAACGTCCTATATTATGAAACGGAGGTAGTATTATCTCATCTCAAATTCCATTTCACCAAATTGAGTTTGGTATTAGTTTCATGTCAGACAACCTCACATTTCATTCTTCTGATTGTTTGTTAAACTAGCAAGGTGGCCCTCGAAATGCGAGGGCATCATTTTTAGTATGTTTTGTGTGTTTGTAGAATAATTTACATGTGTATAATATTCACATTATATGGCAGAAAATTATACAGTCATTGTACATGTAAAGGTAAATATATTATCACTTGTGTCAGAAATATATTTATATCTTTATTTTGGTAAACTATGATGATGTCATCCTTAATAACCAAATCATGCACGGACTATATATGTCAATTTTACATCATACTAAATCAGTGCATATATCTAAATTAAGTTTATAGGATGAGTAAAGTGACATGTTTATGTGATGTTTGATTAGTATGTAAGTTTAACACTCGTAACCTATGTAATATATATATGCTCTTGTTAGTAATTAGGGCCCACTTAAGAAATTCCAGTCCGATGTTTGATTTTTTAATGGGATAGCAAAACTGATTTTGTTTTTAAATTGTCATAAAAAAGAATTCACCACCTAGCCAAAATAAGTGTTTTTAAGTTTCTTTGTGAAGATTTTTCATCCTCTCATTTACCTTCCAGGTTTACTAAAATTACATGTATCAATTTAATATCACTTACAAATGGCACATATGGTTATTAATTTGATATTTTGAAAATATATTAACTGATCATTCACCACAAATTTTAAACTACTCCCTATGTACTGGTTTATTTGGCCGACATGCACTTTAAGAAAACAATTGACCAGAAATTTAATCAACAAAATAATAATATATGTCACAAAAATATATTATTGGATTCACAATCGAAATATGTTTTCAATTGTTAAATTTTTATGACATATAACCGATATTTTGTTGACCAAAGTTATGGTTAAACATTTTTCTTCAACTACATATCGGCCTAACAAACGGGAGTATTAAAGTTGTTACCTCCAGATGTGTTATTTTATTGAGCACCACAATCTTGTGGCTATTAAAACATGTTATTTATCATTTTTCACATAATTTTCACATAATGTAATTGAATGTCCATTATTTATTTGATGATATGAAGAGACTATGTCCCTTATATTTTGGTTAAATCCTAGCCACGAGTTCCTTTCGTATGTGGGAAAATAAGCAGGAAAATCCTTTCATATAGAAAGTATAGTTTATGATGATTCCAATAATATCATATGTGTTTATATTTTGTCTATGTATTTTCGCAGACTTTACAAAGTTTGACATTGACAAATATTTATATGCAATGTATTGAGAACTTTTATATATAAAGTATAGTTCATGATAGTTCCAATAATATCAATTTGATATTACATGTGCTGATATTTTGTCTATATATTTTCTCAGACTTTATAAAGTTTGACATTGACAAATATTTATATGCAATTTATTGAGAATCAGAGGTACTACTTCCGGCTGAACAATACATATTCATGTGCATGGACTGTCCATGTTTTGGCAGATGTTTGGCCTAGCTAGCAAGAGAGTGTTTGGTATCATGGTACATCAGCGATTAACATATCCGATAGTTGGACGTCGGCGCTGCCGGTGATAAGTAGGTTGTTGCCGATCCAATAGTTGGAGGTCAACAGGTTGGTTGTCGCTGTTGTCAATCTGCAGGTTGTTGCCGATTGCTAAGTTGGCATGGGCATATGCGATGTAATGGCCCTTGGTCCAGTAAGTCGCAGATCACATATCGCACAGTTTGTCGATCTGGTTTGGTATAGGCATACAGCTAGGCTCGTGGATGGCATGCTGAAAAAGCCATGTGACCTATTTATGAAACAAAATTTTCCATTTGGAATCAGTGGAATATGGAATATTTTTAAAAGTTGTCACTTGTAGGTATATGTCCACAAAACGTTTTAACGTGTGTTTATATGTTACGTAATTTTTTTAAATTTTGACCATTAAAAATACAGATCTAAGAGCTAAAATAATTCTGATGTTATAGTCTGCTGATGTCATTGGTGATGTCAGCACATCCACATCTAATAATGCACACACGTATCATGCTGGTCTTGGTTTTTTTAGGAGGAGCGAACGTGTCTAATGCCTCCCGAACTTCTTCTATTTTTCTTTCCTTCCGATTCCGATGGGGCCACGTACATGTTAAGCGTGACATATTGTGTATGCCCACAAAACATTTTAACGTGTATATACATGTTACGTAAAATCTTTGAATCTTGACCATTAAAATTACAGATCTAAGAGCTAAAATAATTCTGATGATGTGGATCAACGTAGTGTCTCTATTTTAGACATCCGTATTGTGCTTTTAGTATATAGTAGATTATAATCTCAAATACGTGGAGCCTAGCCCATTCTCTTACGTATATATTTTCAGTTTTTTTGTCAGAGGCTCGGAGCTCATTTCTGATATGCTTATCATTGAGCTTTTGTTTCCATAAGATCTCCTCACGCAAGAACAAACTAGCTAGTGATACTGAATTCGTATATATATCGCTAGTTTTTGAGAGTATGCAGCCCAGCCAAAATTCAGACGTAACACGGCGATCTATGTTATCTCTTTAATTCTCCAATGTTCAATACATAGCTTATCTTGCCACCTACCCAACTGCGTAAGCTCTGATCATCCTTCGTCTCTTATCCACTTCTTGTCCTGTGCAAGTTAATATCACGATGGTTTATAGGGTGCTCAGTATCTCGTTTCGGGAGACAATCTGCTGAAGCAGATGTGTGCATGTTGAGGACCTCGGGGCTGCAAGCCAAGCACATCCCACTCTGGCGCCGCTCTATATATGCGCGGCTTTCAGAAGTAGACCGAGCTATGTTGTGTCATGCGTATGTATATTGCAACCAAATCGGGGATGAGAGGCATCGAGAAAATATGTTGTAGACAGGTCCAGTGGTGATGCGACTGAGTGCACCCACCTAGCTCCAAATTTCGGTGACTTGGCGGAATGTTCCTCTGAAGTGGTAGCGGAATGGATAGAAAAAGTTCTAACTCCTGCTCCTCATCTATTACAGGTTATGGTAGATGGTTAGAAGATCAACAGCATTCTTGTAATGATAGAAAAAGTTCAGCATCGACATGTATGAGTTTGAGAGCCTTGCTCACCCCATGCATAATTCTCAGTTCCTTCTCATTGACGGAAGTACTGAACCAGTTAATTCGTTCTGAAGAGCGTCCTTCAGTTTCAGCATCTTTCCTTGCACTTAGCACATGCCCCACACCAGACTCGTCACGCAGCCCTAATAGCACACCAACCAGTAAACCACCATCTGGTACGGAGAAAAGGCGCAATCGAGGCATCGACCATCACCATGCGTTTTAGTGTTTCGGTTGAACTTGGGCTAACGTGCGGTGCATTCAGTGAAGTTGGATGATTTTAGGTTCGTATGTCTCGTCTCGTTTATACATTTTGTTTCAGCTTAACAAATTTTTTTTTGGGGACTCCTAAACGGCTGAACAGATTAGTCGTCCGTTGAGGGGAACATTTAGAAGTATCTCTAATGTCCAATTAGTTTGCACGACTCACAAAAACGTATGAATAGGATAGAGACATGATTGTAATGTCATTCAGCTAATGTCCACTATAGATTCCTCAAAAAATAGTATGAATCACAAGTTGCAGCTGGATTCACATGCCATGTACGATGTTGTGGTAAATGTCATATGTATCCATCCTCTAGTGCACCGACCGGCCGGTAGTAACTTCCAGATGGCCAGGAAAACTTCATATCGTAATCACCAGCCGGTAGTTAGTTAGTTGCACATGTATGGGTCGCGAGTTTCCGTGGCATGTCGAGCATAGTACGGGCCAGAGTTCCACACAGGCGCACAGACAGAAGCTGACTAGTTAGATTACTTCATTAGTTAGGTAGCCAAAACTGTGATCACGCAGCTGTACTACTCTTTTCTGTTTTATACAAAGTATCCTACATGCTAATTAACCTCTTGTATATGCCATCATTTTTAGTTTCCAACTAGCTAGCTAGGATGATGATAAAGAAGTCGCCATAGGTTGCACACACAACCTTTTTGTAATACGGGTTCGATGGAGTATCAAGCAAATCAATCATGGACAAGTAGTCGCAGTATGCATAATGGAACAATCAAGTTAGTGCCACCGCGATCCATCCAAGCGTATCAACTTGTGTGCTCTCCATGATCGATCATGGCATGTTGACTATCTAACCAGCTTTCGCTGCAAAAGTCCTCCCTGTTTACGGTGTAGGCACTATAAATAAGCATGCAAAGAAGCTAGTTCGCATCATCCCATCTTCTCGTTCTCGCGAGCAAACACGGGCAGTACCCAAAGAATCTCACGAAATGACCAAGCTTGTGGTTCTCGCCGTGCTCGCGTCGCTGCTCGGTGCCGTGTCCTGCGAGTTGTCCATCTCCATCTACGCCCAATATGGCTACGAACCCCCGAATCCCAGCAAGCCCTATCCGCTTCCAACACCGGCTTCTTATCCGTCAAGCCCTGCCTATGGGCTCAAGGTCGGCTACTATGACCACAAGGACAAGTGCCCTCAGGCGGAGAAGATCGTGAAGAAGGCCGTGGAGAAAGCCACCGCCGGTGAAAAGGCCGGGCTTATCCGCCTCTTTTTCCACGACTGCTTCGTCGAGGTAATTATACATTTTTTGCAGTGTTGCTAGAGTTGTGCATGATGGTAATTACTAATTAGAGTACGTAGCTGGCTCACAATGTGCCCGTTGTCCGTCCGGAACTTTGCAATCGGAATTAAGTGTTGGTGTGTACTACAAGTTTTGATACTTATTTCCAATCGGAGAAAGTAGTATTTTTTGTCTAGTATCCATATAGCTGTGCATGGATGGTAACAATGTTGCCCGTTGTCCGTGTGGTTCTTTTCAGGGTTGTGACGGCTCCGTCCTGGTGGACAAGGTCCAGGGCAAGCCTGATCCGGAGAAGCTCGGCTTGCCGAACCTTAGCCTGCGCGGGTTCAACATCATCGACGCCGCAAAGGCTGAGCTCGAGAAGAAGTGCCCGGACATCGTCTCGTGCGCCGACATCCTCGCCTTCGCCGCCCGGGACGCCAGCAAGTCGCTCAGCTACGACGCCATCGATTACCAAGTGCCGGGCGGGCGCTTTGACGGTAAGGTGTCGCTCGCCTCCGAAACCTTCCGCAAGAACCTGCCCCCACCATTCGGCAGTCTCGAGCTCATCACGGCCATGTTCAAGGCCAAGGGGCTCGACCAGAACGACATGGTCGTGCTCTCCGCCGCGCACAGCATAGGCCGCTCTGGCTGCCTCTCCTTCTCCGACCGCCTCAAGGCCGACAACTCTAGCATGGCCATGAACAGCACACTCGCCAAAGATCTGGCCCAAAAATGCAACACCAGCGTCAACCCTAATGTGCCGCAGGATTTTGAGACCCCCGATGTGTTGGACCACCAGTACTACAAGAATGTGTTGTCGCATAATGTGCTCTTCAACTCCGACGCGGTGCTGGCATCGCCGCAGACCAAGGGCTTGGTGGATTCTTTTTCCCGTGATGACCCTTCCTCTTTGCTCGGTAAAGTCTTGTTTGGCCGAAACAAGTGGTATCGTGCCTTCGGAGAAGCCATGGTGAAGATGGGCAACTGGGAGGTGAAGAACAGCACCGTCGGCGAGATCAGGAAATATTGCGGAATCGTCAAGAACCCCTAATAGGCCCCCCTACCTACACCGGTTGATAAACTGACCATCTTGACGTCAGTCGGTCAGAGTATTTAATGGTTCATAGTACCTATCCGTTGGTTTGTTGTTCTGGTCTTCCTTTCTTGTTTACTTTCAGCAAAGCCTTTGTACGGTTTATTTATTGTACCGTGTTGTAATTCTTTTTTGGCCACTACATGTAATACACACATTCATTTTCAATGAAATTTAAGAGCTGATCTGTTAATCGCTTGTACTGTATATTCGATAGTTAAACTATGCTTCACATGCTTGTGAATTGTTATCTTTGTTACTCCTATATCTTTCAATCCAAGACACTACTAGAACATAATCATGTGTCTGGATGCGAAGTAAGTTTTCAGCAATGACCAAAGTTGAGTATGTAAGCAATAATTTGGCGGAGGTGTTCAATAATTTGGTGAGGGAGTACAAGACGCTTGTACTAGTTGAGTTTCTAGACAAGCTTAGGGACATTGTAATGCAAATGAGAGATAAGAGGAGAACAATTGATTGATGGCTACAAGGCTGCATACTACCTAGTGTCATAAAGGAGTTGAATCAAGAAAGCAAGGGGCTGCATTATTTGGAAGCAAGAGCATCACCCACTTTAGCCGAGATATTAGGAAATGGATGGAGAAAAGGAGTGCTCTTGTAGGAGATGGCAGATTTGTGGTAAGCCAAAAGCACACATGCTCTTCGATTCATATTCTCCAAGAAAGCCAAATTGGAATAATATGTTTTTTTTAAGGAAAGCGGTGGGGGCGACCCCCCACAGCGAGTTTTCTTTAATAAATAATAAGAACCCAAATTCGCATCCACGGGGATTTGAACCTGGGTGCCTGGGTTGTACATCCGCTCTCCCATAGCCAGTTGAGCTAGGCTCACTTCTTAATTGGAATAATATGTTGATGATAGCTTCTCGGTGGCAAGATTCAGAGCAGCATGAGGGAATCCTCATGCCAATTAGAGGAAGGTCCCAATGGCCCAAAGTGAATCCTGACCTGGGTTTGATATAATTCCTCCCAAACTCACGAGGAGTGCTGCACATCCAAGAACTAGGAGAATAAAAAATTATAGCGAAGGTGGAACTCGTAGAAAACATAAATGCAAACGGTGTGGACAATCAGGCCATCTTAAAAAGACATGCAAGCTTGGAAACAGAGAAATGGCGCCATCTTTGAAAGGGTGCTGCCTTCCTTCAGAGCTTGGAGAGCTGCTTTTATCTCTTATGTCACTCGGCATATGCATAGAGTGAAGGATAGCTGGAAACCGGAGTTGTCATCATGGATTGACAATTTGATGTAATTATTTTTCTTTGCTTTTTGCTCTTTTTCGTTGGCTCTTTTGTAAATAGCTTGTATATTCTTGGTCCCTTATTCTCTTAATAAAATACTGTAGGGCATTGCTCTACAGTGATCTTTCTTAAAAAAAAGACATGCAAGCTAGGAGGCCGAGCTTGATAGTGATCCTGATCGAGATGCAACTCCTTCTCCCCGGTAATTTTTTATGGATCTAAATTTTCTTTCACTTGTTGCCATATCCCTTGCATACTAATTATGTGTGTTGCCTTGTAGGAAAAAAACCAAAAACTGAAGAAGCAAGCATTGCAGCCACTTCTCCTAGAACACCAACTAAGCGATGTACTCAGCCTCCTACTCCTACTTCAAGTCCAATGACAAGGCAGCAGGCTACAACTCTTGCACACGCTTCTACACCTCCTAGCACATCCACAAGGAGAAAATCTGCAGCTGCTAGTCATCTTCAACAAATTTAGTGCATTTGGTGTGAGAACCATGATGTTTTGCTGTGAATTTGAAGTGTTGTGGTCTGAACAACTATGGTGGTCCTTTTGGTGATGTAAATCATAAAGTATGGCTGATGAACAACTATCTATTGTGGTGATATATTGCACTGTTGTCATCTCTTATATTGCTTGTATGTTTGTGCTGAAATGTTGCTGAAATACAGTCGAAATGCTGGTGAACTGCTATCAAAATATAGGTGAACTGCTGTCAAAATGTTTTTCACATGTTTCTCATTTGTTGTTTAATAGGCTAGTCTGAAACGCTTCCAAATTATGCTTAAATAATGCACAGGTGGTGTTAAAATGGAGTGTAACATGTGAAAAGGTAAGGGCACTTGTGTCTTTCTTTAAGAATGCTAGTCTTAGTTAGTCACTAGTGGTATTTTGGTGCTTTCGGTTATCAATAGTGGTATTTTGGCTATTGTCTCTATGGCTATCCGCCCCTGAATCCCAGCCAGCCATATCTGTTCCTGTAAGGGTAAATTGCCCCTAAGTGTGTTTTTGGTAATTAATGACAATCCCTATGGACTAATGTTTTCATTGAGATTTTTATGAAGGAATTGTTCATAGGAATTGCTTGAAGTCCATGTGTTGGATTCAAGGCTTGGATGCCATGAAGATAAAGATATATCTTAAGTATTGGCATCAAGATCATTGAATAGAAGAGATGAATCCAATATGACCAAGAAGAAGAAATAAAGATGTAGTTCTTGTGTAGAACTCAAGTAATCCATGCTCTAGCTTATGTGCTAAGCCAAGGAGTCTCAAGATCTTGAGAGTTTGGTTACATGAGAAGAATTCAAGTTATGGCTCTATGTCGAGGTCACGATGGTCTCATGAGTTGAGCCATGGTTGACCAAGACTTAGAGCATGCAATCAAATGAAGAATTCCCTATGCATCTTAAGAGAGATTCGATAGAGCATGAGTAGATACAAGGTTGACCATGATGAAGAGAGAATAGTGGAATCAAGTATCTTCCCATGGGCTTACATCAAAAGAAGGATTCAATATGGCCCATGGGAGAATGAAATCAAATGATGTTCTTTATCAAGGTTGAGTTATGAAAGTTCAAGATAAGCATCTCAAGAAGATCATATGTTTGAGGCTTATCGTCCATTTGGTGATAATGGACTTGTGAAGATGAGTGTTAACAAAGCTATCCCATAATGGTTTATGGGGGAGCAAATTAAAGTCTTCACGAAGCAACAATGATCAAGTGAAGCATTCCGGCTTGATGAGAGCATGAAGCATCATCA
The DNA here is from genome assembly GCA_007115705.1 of Dactylis glomerata. NCBI lineage: Eukaryota > Viridiplantae > Streptophyta > Magnoliopsida > Poales > Poaceae > Dactylis > Dactylis glomerata. The sequence goes on along the minus strand of QXEO01000791.1, from coordinate 1,192,434 downwards.
TCAAGATCAAGCGGGATGCTCAAGGCAAAGGTATGTCCTTGCTAGGTTTTCCTTTTACCGGTCTCAAGGTGTTTGTTGGGAGACCGGGTTATAGGATAGATAGCCGCACTATCAAGAGGGGCTTTCGGTTGGGTAACTTGATCACATCGTCATAGGGAGCTCAATCCTTTGCATACTTTGCATCTTCCTAGTTTGTTTCTTCTTGGTTTTTCTCCATGTGAGGTTCTTGTGCTTGTTGCTAGCTTTCCAACAAGTCCAAGTTCATCGAAAACGGAATCCAAATGCATCATCTATTGCGTTTTCGAGTTGAAGTGTTTTACCGGTTCTTCACTTTGGGAGGTTTCACACCTCTCCACATTTGGTATTTTTCCTCTTGACATTTCTTGGTGTTTCTCTGCATAAAGTTGTATTACTTTTTCTAAGCTTTTCAAAACGCCCAAGTTTGCTAAAAACGGATTTTGGATGCAAAAGATATCGCGTTTTTCGTATGAGTGGTTTTGCTGTTTTGCAAATCCGGAGTGAAATCCGGAGTTGCTCCGGGCTGCTCCGGGCTGAGCAGTGGCCGGGTACTCGCTCCGGAGTATCGGCCGGAGCCACTCCGGGCTCTGCTCCGGGCTGCTCCGGGATGACCGAAAAATCTGTAACGGTTAGATTTCTGCGGGGCTATAAAAGGGGGCTTCTTCCCCAACGGTTGTGGAGTGTTCTAGGGTGTTCTTGAGCCTTTCTCTCACCTCCATTGTTGAACCTCTTGAGCTTGCTTCCTCTCCCTTCCCTCCAATGATTCTTGCATATTTGTGAGGGATTTGGAAGAGGAGATCTAGATCTACAACTCCACCAATCAATTCCTCCTCTAAGTGAGGGGAACCCATTGGATCTAGATCTTGGAGTCATTGGTTGACCTCCACCCTTGTTCTTCCTCTCTAACTCCTCCATAGCATTTGTTGCTTTGGTGGGATTTGAGAGAGAAGGATTTGAGCACTTTCCCTTGTGTTCTTGCTTTGCATCCTTGCATAGTGTTGAGCTCTCCATTACGATTTGTTCGAGTGAGAGACCGTGAGCTTGTTACTCTTGGAGGGTGACCTCCTAGTTGGCTTGGCGGTTGGTGCCTCGGTGACCTCTTCGTGGAAGATTGTGAAGAGGCACGGGATTCCCCTTCGTGGGAGTTGTGAAGTGGTTGTGGAGCTTGCCATCTCCGGAGTGGAGGAAAAGCTAACCATAAGAAGGGGTCCCTAGCTTCGTGGGGGACTCGGAGAAGAAGGTGAGCCTTCGTGGCGTTCGGGGGCCTTCGTGGTTACCCGCATCTCTCCAACGGTGATTAGCTTACTTTATGTAAGTGAACATCGGGATACATCTTCGTCTCCGCGTGCCTCGGTTATCTCTATACCCGAGTTTATTTCCTTGTGATAGCCATCGTGCTTGAAGTACTTATATATTGTTTATCACTTGTGAATTATATCTTGTGCTATCTTGCTTATATCTAGTTGTTGTTGTTGCACTTAGTTGAGCCTAGCATATTTAGGTCTTGTGCTTGAAGAAAATAAACGTTAGTTTAATTCCGCATTCCTTCAAGGCAATTCCGTAATTGTTTTTAAAACGCCTATTCACCCCCCCCCCCGTCTAGGCGACATCTCGTCCTTTCAATTGGTATCAGAGCAAGGTCTCTCCTTGTTTAGGCTTCACCGCCTTGAGAGTAAAGATGTCGGCTAGTTATTTAGTGCACAATGACACAATTATTTTTGATGGCACAAATTATATGCTATGGAGAAATCGCATGCTTTCTAATCTTCGGACTTTGTGTCCAAATATAGAGCGATTTCTAGATGTAGGATTTTCTCCTCCGATGGATCCTCAAAGTCTATCTATAGAGGATGAGAAAAATTTACATCTAGAAGCTCAAGTATTTAATGAAATTTTATTGTCTGTGAGCTCCATAGTTTATGTTTGCTCGATGGGTTCAAAGTGCAAGACGTCTCATGAGATATGGACCAAGCTAGAAGAGTCATTTGGTGGGTCCATTTCTCTTGAGGTTGAAAGTGAACCCAAGGAGCTCTCTTCACCTTCACATCATGAAGAGCTCCAAGTTGCTTCCACATCTGGTCGTGATGATTGTTCAAGTTCTTCCACTTCACCAACATGTGACTTGTCACAAGGTAATGATACGGTGAGTGAAGAAATCATATGTGATGTTGGTAGTCTTGTTCTTTGCACCAATGATTCTATTTCTATAAATCCTAATGGTGTAGAGAGTTTGGACCTAAACACTTCTTGCAAGAAATTCTTTACTCATTCTTGTGTTAAAGGTCCTTGCATATCTCCTAAAATTTGCTTGATTAAATTTTGTGATGATATGCTTGTTTCTAGTTGTGACCATACTCAAAATGATTCTATTTCCTCTAGTTGTTGTATGACTAACCATGTAGAGGAAATTAAAGAAAAATTGGGTCACATAATTAAAGAAGAAATCAATAGAAGAACCAAGAAGGTTTCTATCAAGAGAAGGCAATGCTATGAATGCCACGATTATGGACATCTCGCAAGAGCTTGTCCTACACTCGAAAATGAAGAATGTGCTTCAATTGATGCTCCCTCATCATCTACCCAAGTTCACATGTGCCTTATGGCAAGCGGCTCAAAGGTAACTCCTACTTTGAATCCCGACACATCTCCTTATGATGAGAGTGATGATGATGATGATAATGATGATGATAATGAAGCTTTCTTGCATGAGATGGGAATTGTGTATGCCTCTCTTTGTGGTAATAATGATGCTCGTGCTAAAGTCGAACACTTAATGGAAACCTTGTTTGACCACAAGGAGACCATTAAGGAATTGAACTCCCTTGTTAATGAGGGGAAACGGAGATTCAATCTCCTCAAGCAAGAGCTATCCGAAGAGAAGCATACTAATTCTTGCCTATCTCAATCTATTAAATCTTATGAGCTTACAAATGCTAAATCTATTAATGATGCTTGTGCTACTAACTCTATTTCTTGTGAAGCATCTATATTAAAGGAGAATGTTGAGCTAAGGGCTCAACTTGAGTTGCTAACAAGCAATTATAAGAAATTGGAGGAAAGCCATGAAAAGCTCTCGGGCTCTCATGGGGATCTCTTAATCTCTTATAATGGGCTAAAGTTAGCTCATGAGGCAAGTATCTCTAAGAAAACATCTTGTGAGCCTCATTTGGACATTAGCACTACTTTGAACCAAAATGCTATATTATCTTGTGCTAGTCCAAGTAATTTGTCTAGGCATAATATTGCTACATCTTGTGATGAATTACTTGCTATGCCTTGTTGCTCTAACAATGAAGCTTCTACCTCCTCTAGTACTTGTATTACTACTAACCTTGTAGAGGAAATCAAAGAGCTCAAGGCCCAAGTCACTAGTTTGGAAAAAGACTTGGATAAGCGTCATGAAGGGAAATCCACACTCGATAATATTTTGAGTGTGCAAAAATCCCCTAATGACAAGAGTGGACTTGGATTCAACTCCAATGACAAGAACAAGTCCAAGAGCAACAAGAAGAAGAAGGGCCAAGACCAAGTCAAGAATTTGGCCAAGATTGTTTGCTTCAAGTGCAAGATTGAAGGGCATCATGTGAGATGTTGCCCATTGAAGAAGAAGCACTTCAGTGAGAAGCAACAAGGGAAGAGGCCACAAGTTCAAGCTCAAGCACGACCTCAAGTTGAAGATAGGCCACTTCCCAAGAAGAAACAAGATGAAGCTTCCCAAATCAAGAATTCAACGAAGAAGAGAAAGGGAAGCACTTGTTGCTATATTTGCCGTGAGAAGGGGCACTTTGCTTCTTCATGCTTAAGCGGTACCTTATCTAATCCTATCATTGTTGATGTTGATTATTCTCTTAGGAAAGATAAGGATGGCAATGTGTTTGCCAAGTTTGTTGGAACTCAAAGTGGTGTCAAGAAAAGAACCATTTGGGTTGCCAAGACTATTGTTACTAACCTCTTTGGACCCAACTTGGTTGGGGACCAACAAGCTAAAACTTGATCAATAGGTGTTTGTGGAGGGCATTGGAGACTTGGCTACCTCATGAAGAATTAAGGGATCTTCATTAATTTTATTTCATCAAGCCAAGTCATTGACACTATCATCTTATATCCAATGTGCCTCTTTGCGGTAACTTGTACTTAACCTCTTTACATTGTAAGTTACTTGCCCCTTTGCATGTTTTGGTTTTGTACCAAGTATGTGTTTGTATATGTTGTTCCTTATACCTACTTATCTTGTGTATTCAAGTAGGTGTTGGTTGTTTGGCACATCATATACTTGTGTGTTTGCTTTGAGCCTCTAATGCATCTTGGTGGTATCTTATTTGGCTCTTATTGAGTGATTAATGGAACATCCCATTTTGAGAGAGTGATTTTCCTTTGGCATCTCACAATCCTATAAATGTATGCACATGAGTAATACCACTTAGTATTGATATTGCAAGATTATCTAGTCACTATGTGGTATGCCATGCTCATGAGAAATTCAAATTCTATATCTCCATTAATTATCTCTAGTTGGATTTTATTTGCCTTTTGTTGAAAAGAATTTAATATCACATTATGGGGGAGTAATATGTCTTATGCATATCACAAGCCTAGGAAATGTGAACATTTGATGTATTGCCACTTAGAGTTGATATTGTTAATTATCTTGTTCCTAGGTGGCATGTTTGCTCAAACAAGCTCCGATTATTTCTTAAATGATTTTATTGCTCATTTCTTTGGTCTTGGTTTGAGTAAGAATTCTTGGTGCGGTTTCACTCAAATATATTTATATATATATCATAAGTAGGAAGCCGTTTGCTTCTAGTTACTCTAATCATTGCTTTGCATGATTGTTTGACTATTTTTGGAGCTACCAAGAATCCTTTTTCGTGCATGGTGCTTAATTTGAATATTTAACCATATGCCTTTTATTATGAAGTTGATCTTGAATATCTTTGCAATACACCACCGGAAAATAATTCCAATATGAACTTCTTGTCTTTGACAATTGGTATTCGTATATATGCGTGGTAATTCTTCTAGATCATCTTCACCTTGGAATTTGCCTCTTATTGCCCATATTTCTTGCCAAGAAATTATTTTGACTCCCGTTGTCTTATTGCCTTCTTGAAGATCTTTTTGCTTGACTTTGTCTCATCTCTTGATCCCCTTCAAGTGTCTGTTGTTGTAAGACAAACCTTTTCTTTTCGGTACTTGTGCCATTGTGAAAAGTGTAGAGGGTTTGGTTTATTTGTTGGAACCTTGCTCTTTTGGGAGTTAGTTATCTCATTTCTTCTTCTATGATTTATTTGCTTGAATGAGATAAATCTTTGAGCATGTGTTTTTTTTATTTCTTTCTTGCTCAATGAGTTGTTAGGTTCATTTGTTGAATTTTGTTGAATAAATCATTTGTTGATTTGTTCCATTGATATCATTTGGACAAATAATGTGTTTTACCACACCTTTTATACCTCCTTATACTCTTGGTGATTTGTCTAAATTGTATCTTCTTTGGTTCTTGAAAGCTAGGTGCGTGCATATTCTCTTTATGCTTAATTTTGTGTCTTAGTTCTTTCTTTGATCCAATATATATGTTATACTCCGTCAAATCCTAAATGGCTAAGATGTGCATGAAATTCAAATTTCATCTCTAACTATGCACATATTTATATGGAGTCTATCATATGTATTGTGGTTAGTCTAACCACTTTGGACCCAATAAGTTTGGGGACCAAGATGTACTTGAATGATGTCTTAGGTACATTGGAGATGCAATGGATGCTTGTCTCGTTTATAAGGAAGGTGTTATCACTATATGATTATTGGAGCCAAGCTAGGATGACCGGCGAACTCTTATCTACTACATCACACCATTGCTATCTCGGTAACAAGTATAACATTCATGCATACTTTTCTAGCATCCCAACTCTTGTAGGTTGGTTCTTGGCAGGATAATATTTATTTGCAAATGTTGCGGTTCTTGCAAAGGTCTTATAAAGAAATATCTTTATTTCATATGTGAGCAAGTTGAGATGATTGCATATGATGGGAAGTATATAAAATCATGTTTATGATTCTGCAATCCCAAATATGCCATTTTAGCAATTTATTGCATATTAATTCCTCAACGCTCTCTCATGTGCAATATAGATAATGTTGCAAGTTGTACCCTTCTTTATTATGCTTGTTGCCTATCAAAGCATCCCGACTATCTTTTGATCCCTTATTGCTAGTTGTGATGGCTTTGATGATTTTGCGTGGGGAGTTTGTTAATATACCATAATGGAAAATGGAGCCTTGAGCTATATATGCTTTATAGCAAAGCTATTTGGTATATTCTATGACTCTCTCTTGGATATTATGTCTTCCTTAATTTCAACTAACCTCTTGTGTATACATGTTCCTTTGTGGATTGTTCATCATGATTTTTTGTCCACTTAGAAATGTATATGCATAAGAGTGTTAATTTCTTCCCTTGATATCCTCATTCTTTGCCGACCATCTTTCTTATCCATTTTGTTCTTGATGGTGTTGGTAAGAACTTGATTTATGAGTGCTTGTTTATTCTTTATTGCTTCTTCTCGCACTCATATCTCGTGAATCTTTTTGGACTAAATTTAACTTTGATAAGCGTATTGATCCTTTTGTATTCTTCCATGCTCATGTTTTGTTTTAAATGATATAGAGGGAGTCAGGATTCCATGTTTGTGCATATTGTATTCAAATGCAACAAAAATTCAAATTTATGCATGGACCTTGGGGAGCTTCCTTATTTCGTTTAAAGCACCTACTAGCTCTTATCATCACTTCTTCTTGTGTCCAATTGGTTCTTTGGGTCTCTTGATTGCTTGCTTGCTTCATTCGTTGAAGCTTCCTTCACTATGTCATCTTTTTGCAATCTTTGATCCTCAATATGGTTTGACTTCCTCCAAATATTGTTAATTTGATAAGTGCATATGATTTCACTCATTTTTATGAGAAATGCACATCTTGGGGAGGAACTCATACTATATTGGCCTTCTAAATTCCTTCATCCATTTTGGCAATCGTTGCCAATGGGGGAGAAGTTTAGAGGGTTTAAGGGAAATGGTTTTTATACTTAAGTTTGGTTGTGCTTAAGTGTTTGCCTTTCATGCATCTCTTCTTTGTTAGATGTTTTGCATGGTTGAATATATAGTGTAAACTCTATCAAAGGTTTATCTTGACAATGTATGGAATGAAATTCAAGTTCATCACACGTGCATATATTGTGGGGGAGTTTGCTCTATATATTTTGGTTGCACTCACATCAACCATATTTGTTGTAGTTTATGTGAGTACAATTGATTTTGGTATGCGGTAGTAGCTTCGTGTTACTTGACCATATCAAATACAACCTCTTGTATGCAATTTATTCTCGGATAAGTTGCATATTAGTTTCTATCATTCATTATATAAACCCTCTTGTTGAGATTGTCATCAATTACTAAAATGGGGGAGATTGTAAGGGTAAATTGCCCCTAAGTGTGTTTTTGGTAATTAATGACAATCCCTATGGACTAATGTTTTCATTGAGATTTTTATGAAGGAATTGTTCATAGGAATTGCTTCAAGTCCATGTGTTGGATTCAAGGCTTGGATGCCATGAAGATAAAGATATATCTTAAATATTGGCATCAAGATCATTGAATAGAAGAGATGAATCCAATATGATCAAGAAGAAGAAATAAAGATGTAGTTCTTGTGTAGAACTCAAGTAATCCATGCTCTAGCTTATGTGCTAAGCCAAGGAGTCTCAAGATCTTGAGAGTTTGGTTACATGAGAAGAATTCAAGTTATGGCTCTATGTCGAGGTCACGATGGTCTCATGAGTTGAGCCATGGTTGACCAAGACTTAGAGCATGCAATCAAATGAAGAATTCCCTATGCATCTTAAGAGAGATTCGATAGAGCATGAGTAGATACAAGGTTGACCATGATGAAGAGAGAATAGTGGAATCAAGTATCTTCCCATGGGCTTACATCAAAAGAAGGATTCAATATGGCCCATGGGAGAATGAAATCAAATGATGTTCTTTATCAAGGTTGAGTTATGAAAGTTCAAGATAAGCATCTCAAGAAGATCATATGTTTGAGGCTTGTCGTCCATTTGGTGATAATGGACTTGTGAAGATGAGTGTTAACAAAGCTATCCCATAATGGTTTATGGGGGAGCAAATTAAAGTCTTCACGAAGCAACAATGATCAAGTGAAGCATTCCGGCTTGATGAGAGCATGAAGCATCATCATCAAGATCAAGCGGGATGCTCAAGGCAAAGGTATGTCCTTGCTAGGTTTTCCTTTTACCGGTCTCAAGGTGTTTGTTGGGAGACCGGGTTATAGGACAGATAGCCGCACTATCAAGAGGGGCTTTCGGTTGGGTAACTTGATCACATCGTCATAGGGAGCTCAATCCTTTGCATACTTTGCATCTTCCTAGTTTGTTGCTTATTGGTGTTTCTCCATGTGAGGTTCTTGTGCTTGTTGCTAGCTTTCCAACAAGTCCAAGTTCATCGAAAACGGAATCAAAATGCATCGTCTATTGCGTTTTCGAGTTGAAGAGTTTTACCGGTTCTTCACTTTGGGAGGTTTCACACCTCTCCACATTTGGTATTTTTCCTCTTGACATTTCTTGGTATTTCTCTGCATAAAGTTGTAGTACTTTTTCTAAGCTTTTCAAAAAGCCCAAGTTTGCTAAAAACGGATTTCGGATGCAAAAGATATCGCGTTTTTCGTATGAGTGGTTTTGCTGTTTTGCAAATCCGGAGTGAAATCCGGAGTTGCTCCGGGCTGCTCCGGGCTGAGCAGTGGCCGGGTACTCGCTCCGGAGTATCGGCCGGAGCCACTCCGGGCTCTGCTCCGGGCTGCTCCGGGCTGCTCCGGGATGACCGAAAAATCTGTAACGGTTAGATTTCTGCGGGGCTATAAAAGGGGGCTTCTTCCCCAACGGTTGTGGAGTGTTCTAGGGTGTTCTTGAGCCTTTCTCTCACCTCCATTGTTGAACCTCTTGAGCTTGCTTCCTCTCCCTTCCCTCCAATGATTCTTGCATATTTGTGAGGGATTTGGAAGAGGAGATCTAGATCTACAACTCCACCAATCAATTCCTCCTCTAAGTGAGGGGAACCCATTGGATCTAGATCTTGGAGTCATTGGTTGACCTCCACCCTTGTTCTTCCTCTCTAACTCCTCCATAGCATTTGTTGCTTTGGTGGGATTTGAGAGAGAAGGATTTGAGCACTTTCCCTTGTGTTCTTGCTTTGCATCCTTGCATAGTGTTGAGCTCTCCATTACGATTTGTTCGAGTGAGAGACCGTGAGCTTGTTACTCTTGGAGGGTGACCTCCTAGTTGGCTTGGCGGTTGGTGCCTCGGTGACCTCTTCGTGGAAGATTGTGAAGAGGCCCGGGATTCCCCTTCGTGGGAGTTGTGAAGTGGTTGTGGAGCTTGCCATCTCCGGAGTGGAGGAAAAGCTAACCATAAGAAGGGGTCCCTAGCTTCGTGGGGGACTCGGAGAAGAAGGTGAGCCTTCGTGGCGTTCGGGGGCCTTCGTGGTTACCCGCATCTCTCCAACGGTGATTAGCTTACTTTATGTAAGTGAACATCGGGATACATCTTCGTCTCCGCGTGCCTCGGTTATCTCTATACCCGAGTTTATTTCCTTGTGATAGCCATCGTGCTTGAAGTACTTATATATTGTTTATCACTTGTGAATTATATCTTGTGCTATCTTGCTTATATCTAGTTGTTGTTGTTGCACTTAGTTGAGCCTAGCATATTTAGGTCTTGTGCTTGAAGAAAATAAACATTAGTTTAATTCCGCATTCCTTCAAGCCAATTCCGTAATTGTTTTTTAAAACGCCTATTCACCCCCCCCTCTAGGCGACATCTCGTCCTTTCAGTTCCCACCGGCTTCTCATCTGTCAAGCCCGACCTATGGGCTCAAGGTCGTGTACTATGACCAAGTGCCCTCAGGCGGAGAAGATCATAAAGAAGGCCGTGCATAAAGCCACAGCCGGTGAAAAGGCCGGGCTTATCCGCCTCTTTTTCCATGACTACTTCGTCAAGGTACATACACTGGAGGGGGTGTTCCACGGCACTTCTTAGCTCCAAGGACATCTTCTTGAGGCAGCAACCCCTTCCATACTCTAATACATGAACATCAATTCCAAAGGGTGCCTAAAGCAAAATTACCCTCTAGTGCAAAGAAAGAGAGCTTTAAGCGTGAAGAAGAGTGGGGAAATAATTCCAAGAGTTGGGATTCACAGTCCGACAGGTTCATGAACCGTATTGAGCACAATATGGAGTTGATTTGTAATCTCACCTACACGATTGATGAGTTGAAGGAGCTGATTGAGAAGCTTATTAAAGACTCACCACTGCCACCAAAGGAGTAATTCGTCATTGGTATTGGCATCCCCTTGGCTTGTTCCAAGCTTGGGGCAGTGCTGCGGTATCACATCATTACCTTTTACCCATTTACTTTTCAGTAGAGTCATATCATGAGTAGAGAAGTTATCATATAGAATAGTTTGCAGTGTGGAAGTATCTCTCCTTTAGTTGGTTATCTATGTATCTCTTGGTGTGAGTTGCGGTTATGAAATATTAATGAGAAGTCTTATCATTTACTTTCTGTACACTTCATTTTGTTTGCAATTTTTGTTATATGATTAATATTGTTGATTAGTATCGGTATCACTTTGGGAGCATGAGTAAATCTAGTTGGTTATGACAAACTTAGCAATGGTCAGTAGCAATAGTACTTTGAGGCTTGAGTAGAAAAGAGGGAAATTCATGTAGATACATTATTTCATTATCTTTCTTTCTTGATTGGCTCATAATCTTAGTATTCTCAAGTTAAGATTGTTTGTACTTCCAAGGAAGATTGTTTTCTATCACATGTATGTTTGTTTGTTTCACTCAACTCTTATGCTTGCTACCCGGCCTTGCTAGCCAAAAACCTATACTGAGAGGGAATACTTCTCGTGCATCCAACTCCCAAAAACCAAGTTACTCCAAAGAGTCCACTATAAATTCCTATGCATGGTATTTCAAGCCATTCCAAGTAAATTTTCATGTGCTACCTTTCAAAACCTTCAAATACTTCTCATTTTGTGACACTGTTTTTAGCTCATGAGGATGTAGTGGTTGAGTTTGTTATCTTCCATACTAAATTAAGTACCCCTTGACTTGCATGCTTCATCTGCTCGTCACTAATTTTGCAAGGGGGCTGGTCAGTCCATTATAACTTCAAAAAGAAAAAAAGAGAGAAAAAAAGAAAAAGGCACTCCTCTATGGTATGAGAAAGTTGGCAGGCACCCGAAGGATTCGGTTAGCCATGGTTTGTGAAAGGAAAGGTGGGGAGGAGTGCCAAACTAAAAAGTGCATATAAATGCCTTTATCAACAATTTGGAACCGCTCTCACTTGTTTAGTATGGAAGACAGCAAGAACTCCGTTGCCATTCGTTGACAGGAACAACTGATGTCTACGCACGCGTCTGTTCTTGCAGACAGTGTTGGGCCTCCAAGTGCGGAGGTTTGTAGAATAGCAGCAAGTTTCCCTTAAGTGGATCACCCAAGGTTTATCGAACTCAGGGAGGAAGAGGTCAAAGCTATCCCTCTCAAACAACCCTGCAATTATGATACAGAAAGTCTCTTGTGTCCCCAACACACCCAATACACTTGTCAGATGTATAGGTGCACTAGTTTGGCTAAGAGATAGTGAAATACAAGTGGTATAGATGATTATAAGTAGTAAATGCAATCTGGAATAAAAATGACAGCAAGCAAACAAGTAACAAAACAGCAAGTAAACGGTGTGCAAAGCTTGGAAACAAGGCCTAGGGATCATACTTTCACTAGTGGACACACTCCCAACAAATATAACATAATTGAACAAATAAATAACTTTTCTTCACTATGGTACTCTGAATTACTCTCCTATTGAATAACACTAATCATTGCGTAGGGCTACGAAGCACTCCTCAAAGTTCATCAAGTACTTGACAAACACCACTCATAGAGATATCCAAATCAAATCACAACTCAAGATAAATATTATTGCAACTTAGACCAAGTACTAACACGGTGCACACACTATCAACATTACACCATGAAAGGAGGAATAGATCACTTCAATACTATCATAGTGATAATTATTCTCATAATCCATAAAAGATCACAATCGTAGCCTAGACCAAGTACCACCATGATGCACGCACTGTCACCGTTACACCATGGCAGGAGGAATAGATTACTTTAATAACACACTAGAGTACACATAATGAAGAAGAGTAGCATCTACTTATTCAGCATGATACAAAGCTCACAATCACATAAAGATCACATCATGGGAGAGAGGTGAACCACATAGCTACCGATAGAGCCCTCAGCCCCGGGGATGAACTACTCCCTCCTCGTCATAGGAGACAGTAAGGTTAATGGAGATGGTGGTGAGGTCGATGGAGGCGGCGGAGACGGCGATGGAGACGGCGGAGACGGCGATGGAGACCGATGGAGATGGCTCCGGGGGCACTTCCCCGTCCCGGCAGGGTGCCGGAACAGAGACTTCTGTCCACCGAAATTCGTCGGTGGCGGCGGCGGAGCTACGGAACTGTTCTGGAAATTTCGTTGACTCCCCTAGGGTTTTCCGTCCCGAGGCTTTATATAGGCAAAGGGGCGTCGTCAGGGAGCTGCCAGGGGCTCCTCACACATAGGGGGCACGGCCAGGGCCTGGGCCGCGCCGCCCTGGTGTGAGGGCAGGCTCTAGCCCCTCTCCGGCTCTCGTTTGGTCCTCGTCCTTCGTCCGGGAAAAATAAGACTTCTGGAACTTGTTTTATCCAATTCCGAGAATATTTCCTGTGTAGATTTTCTAAAACACAAAAATAGCAGAAAACAAGGAACTGGCACTGTGGCATCTTGTCAATAGGTTAGTTCTGGAAATTACATAAAAACGCCACGAAGTGTAATGAAACACAAGGCAAATGGTGTAAAAATAAGCATGGAGCATCAAAAATTATAGATACGTTTGAGACGTATCAGCATCCCCAGCTTAACTCCTGCTCGTCCTCGAGTAGATAAGTGATAACAACAGAATAATTTTTGAGGTGACATGCACCTACACAATCTTGACCATATATGTAAGCGTTGTGCGCTGAGATCAAAAGAACTTAAAATATGGGCATGAAAGACATAATCTTGATAATAGAAACTTAGCAACCATGTTATAACTTGAAATGAACACAAACAAAAGATCATGAAAATGAAATAATAAAAGTCAAACGTGTGTTCAAATCATAAGGAAAAACATACAAATGGTTTTCAGCTTGTCCCTCATGGAATAGCAAAACATAAATACATAGGACACCTTCAAGTTTAAGAGGGCGACTAGATACAAATAATTTGGGAACAAGTGAAACCATAGTCATGAATCAATCAATGATAAACTTTGGGACAATGCACATTATACTCAGAATGACAACTATGCTCTCTTAGACAGTGCATAAAGATAGAAGGTGGTGACTCAACATAAAAGTAAAAGAAAGGCCCTTCGGAGAGGGAAGCAGTAATTTAACATGTGCTAGAGCTTTTCTTTTGTAAAACAGAGAGATAAAACTTGGTTTTGAGAGGTGGTTGTCTTTGTCAACGACTGGCAATGGGGTTCTTACTATCTTCCATATAAAAATGAAGCAAGTTTTTGAGAGAGAGATTGGCACTTTTGTGCTCTTTTATAAAGCTTGGCACTCCTCCCCACCTTTTTTTTCCTTTCACAAACCATGGCTAACCGATTCCATCGGGTGCCCACCAACATTCACATTCCATGGAGGAGTGCCTTTTTTCTTTTTTTTTCTTTTTGGAATAAGCAATATGGAAGATAGCAAATCCGACCACTACGTCCCCATGAGCTGAAAACAATATCACAAAACGAGAAGTGTTTTGAAGGTTTTTGAAAGGTAGCACATGAAAATTTACTTGGAATGGCTTGCAAATACCATGCATATGAATTTATAGTGGACACAATGGCAAACTTGGTTTTTAGGAGTTGGATGCAAGAGTAGAGCTCATACTCAGTACAAGGCGAGGGCTAGCAAAAGACTGGGAGCGACCAACTAAGAGAGCAATAACGGCCATAATCATGCATAGCGACAAAGCAACATTAAAAGAAGCATAAGATGGCATAAAAAGTCAAAAACTAAATGATCATAGAGGCTATTGGCGACTTTGTATGAGTCTAACATGTGTGAGCACGCGCCAAGTCAACCCAAATAAAGCATCAAGGAGAAAACCAAAATAATGCTTCCAAACGATAAAAACAACGCATGATTTTTTCAAAGGCTCATTAAGCAATCTCAGTTATTTGAGACAAGTCATGCTACAGCAAAACCACTAAGCATACTATCAAAAAGACACCAAACACGACATGCAAAAGCCTAAGCCGCAGTCTACACAAGCTCCTTCTTGTACCATTTTTTTTGCATAAAGCTTTTTCTCTTTTCCAACACCATTCAAACCTTTTCGAGGAAACTCTTTTGATAAATACCAACATGGACCAGAGGTCCAAATACACCTTGATGCCAAGATCAAACAAGATCTGAACAAAAATCAAGGCGAAAAACGAAGGCTAAACGCAGTAGCAGAAAAAGAGAACACTCGTTAAACGATAAGAGTGAAAACTAGAGTGTTCTTGGCAATGAAAAACGGAGTTCATCTCCTCCAAAAGAAACATGATGTGATCTAACCATTTATTTCAGCAAACAAAACAAAAGAAAACTGAAAACAAAAACAACTGACGCTCCAAGAAAAATGCATAGTGCATGAAGCAATAAAAATATAGTGTTTTGAAAGGTGACCTGATTTTTGCCGATGAAGAAGGGGTGCCTCGGGGGCATCCCCAAGCTTTGACGCTTGTACTTCTTGGATATTTCTTGTGGTGATGCATGGGCATCCCCAAGCTTGAGCTTTTGTCCATTCTTCAACTCATCTCATCATTCTCCAATCCCTACACTTGAAAACTTTCTTCATACAAAACTAAACACAAATCTATTAGCAACATTAGTGTAGCATAACATATAATCAACCTCTTTTGCTTCAGGTTTCAACCCAAAACCACCACATATAAAGCATATACTACTGTAGCAACTTCCCCAAAAGTTCCATGATCAAATGAACTCAAAAAGAAAGCGATAAAGCGGCAAACACAAATATTGGCAGAAATCTGTCAAAACAGAACAGCTGACAAAGGTCGAATTTTTTAGGGGTTTTCTGTTGCTCAAATCAAAAAGTGTTTAAATAATGAAAGTTTGTATATAACCTAGGGCATATGCACAAGAAATCGCAGGTCCAAAATATAGACAGAGAATTTTCACGAATTTTTACGGTGCAGCACCGAAAATAGTTTCAGGACAGCAACATCCCCAAATCTTACCTCACTCAAATTAGAGGCTTCTCTTGGCACAAAAACGAAATAAAAAGGATAAGGAGTGGTTATTACAGTAGTAATAACTTCCAAGACTCAAATAAAAGAAAAAGTACTAAAAATAAACAATGAGTTATCTCCCAAGAGTGATTTTCTTTAACGCCTTTGAGCTAGGCGCAGTAATTTGCAAAGATGCTCATGTGGGCGCCATATAAGAGCTTGAGGCAAAGGCGCCATATAGGAACTTAAAGCAATAGAGAGCATCAAAAATCAAGTATGGAACACATTTAAATCTAAACCACTTCCTATGAAAAATAGTCTTGTAAAGAAACAAGTCATGAAAGCGCAAAGCAAAAAGCATAGGAAGGCAAAACAAGTATAACTTCAAGAATTGCAACATAAAGAGGGGAAACTCAATATTGTTGAGATCCATCAAACCATGTTTCCCTCTCTCATAATAACTTTTAGTAGCATCATGAATAGAACTAACAATATAACTATCACATAAAGCATCCCTATCATGAGCCACATGCATAAAAGAATTAATACTCCCCACATGAACAATCGTAGTAGGAGCAGATTCAACATAATAATTATTATCATCACCATAATCATCAAAAATAGGAGGCATATTGTAATCATAACTAATTTTCTCCTCAAAAGTAGGTGAACTGAAAACATTATACTCATCATCATAGCCATCATAAACTAGAGGTTTAGTATCATCACAAGTTAAAGAACAGCTATTTCTCAAAGCATATTCATCAAACATATCATCATAAGAAGGAACATGGATAGTACTAATGGTACAACAATTATTAACCTTAGAATTGGTACCAAAAAGATTTTCAATATCAAAAGTAGAGTGATTTTCCCAATCATGATCACTAACATAGGTAACATGCATAGGAACATCATCCCAATCAGAATTATCATAATCTATAGCAGGATCATAACGCTTAGGGGAAGATACCGTGTCCTCTCGCCTCTTACTCCTCTTCTTCTTCTTCATACTCTTCTTACTTTCTCCTTTAGGAGGGAGAGACTTGAAGGGCATCTTCTCCACATATTCTCTAGGAGGGAAAGGCATCTTCTCCACATAATCTGGTTTACTGACAGAAACAGTAGAAGAAACTTTGGAGGATTTCTCCTCTCTATTAATAAGATCGAAACATCTATTAGTCCTGTCATAGCTTGGCAAAACATCATGTTTTATAAGATCTTGCAAGTAAGTATTTGCGAGGCAATCTTTAGCACAATAGAGACGACAACCACGAAGGGTGCTATTAATATCAACATCTCTCATATCAACCAAAGAAATCTTTCTAGATATCTCTTCACAATTCAAAAACAAAACAAGCTCATCATACTGATTGAAAGTAATCTTATCATCACAATACAAATCTGCGGTACTCGTTCGATTAATTGGGCATTGAAAATTAAAGTGACCCTTTTGACCGCAAAATTCACAAAGAAAAGGATAAAGCTCACAAACCCTTTCACCAAGCACATCTAGATCCTTGAGCCACATACTGGTTTCTTCATTTGCGTGGGTGATGCAATAATCTTCCTTGTTGTAACTCTGTTCACAAGGTCTATGTACTCCACAAAAATTAACATGCTTATAAGAAATAGGACTTTTAGAAGTTTGAGCATGTTTATTGGAATCATCAACAACAATATCATTCTCTACGCGAGTGTCCTTAAAAGGTTCATGATACACATCCCCATTTCCTTTAGGAACATTAATATGGGTAGCAAAGGTTTTCAAGTAATCAACCATAATTTGAGGATCAAGACCATATTTAGCACTAAGCTCTTGAAAATTAGCAGTTTCAGCGAAAGACTTAATGCAGTCAAACTCGTAATTTATACCTGATCCTTTACCTTTGTCGCTATCCCAACCTTCAATATTGTTTTGAATTGTTTCAAGCAGATCCCACTTGGTGGCAATATCCTTGCTTGTGAAAGACCTATCAAAGCATGCATCTAGATAGTCCTTGTAATATCCTGAAAGCCTTGCATAAAAATTATTAATAACAATATTACGGGGAAGATCATGAATTGGACATTTGTGCATTAGTAACTTCAATCTTCCCCACGCTTGGGCAATGCTTTCTTCATCATGAGGCCAAAAGTTATATATCCGGTTACGATCTTTATGAATTTCACTTGGAGGATAAAACTTGGAATAAAAGAGAGGTACAATTTCCTCCCATGCAATAGATGGACCATCTTTAAGCAGCTGATACCACTCCTTAGCTCTACCCTTCAGAGAATAAGAGAATAGCTTCCTCTTAACTTGGCTTGATGAAATACCTGCACACTTGAACAACTCGCATAATTCTTGTATAAAGAGTAAATGATCACCCGGAGGGACTGTTCCATCTCCTGAATAGTGGTTATTCATAACATGTTCAACAATTTTCATAGGTATTTTAAAAGGATGAGGAGCACAAGCATCATTAGAAACATCACATATGGGAGATAAAATATCATCAGAGCAAACTTTCTCCACTAAAGCTGGGGAACTAAAAATATCATACTTAACAAAACCAACTTCCCCAAGCTTAGACTTTTCTATAGCATTAGCATTAACGGTATTCAAAGCATTCGCACTAATAACATTGCTATGCGAAATAAGCTCCAAAGGATTTTCAATTTTCTCTTCAAACACTTCATATCTAAACTCGGGAAAAGGACTAAAGAACTCTTTATTTTCCATTAAGCCTAACTAGTGAAAATAAAAACAAGAAACAAAAAGATGTAATTGCAGAATCTAAAGGAAATAACTCTGAGCACTCACACAGGAGGATGTGAGTACCTTTTACCTTACCTCCCCGGCAACGGCGCCAGAAAAGAGCTTGATGTCTACGCACGTGTCTGTTCTTGTAGACAGTGTTGGGCCTCCAAGTGCAGAGGTTTGTAGAACAACAGCAAGTTTCCCTTAAGTGGATCACCCAAGGTTCATCGAACTCAGGGAGGAAGAGGTCAAAGCTATCCCTCTCAAACAACCCTGCAATTACGATACAGAAAGTCTCTTATGTCCCCAACACACCCAATACACTTGTCAGATGTATAGGTGCACTAGTACGGCTAAGAGATAGTGAAATACAAGTGGTATAGATTATTATAAGTAGTAAATGCAATCTGGAATAAAAATGGCAGCAAGCAAACAAGTAACAAAACAGCAAGTAAACAGTGTGCAAAGCTTGGAAACAAGGCCTAGGGATCATACTTTCACTAGTGGACACACTCCCAACAAATATAACATAATTGAACAAATAAATAACTTTTCTTCACTATGGTACTCTGAATTACTCTCCTATTGAATAACACTAATCATTGCGTAGGGCTACGAAGCACTCCTCAAAGTTCATCAAGTACTTGACAAACACCACTCATAGAGATATCCAAATCAAATCACAACTCAAGATAAATATTATTGCAACTTAGACCAAGTACTAACACGGTGCACACACTGTCAACATTACACCATGAAAGGAGGAATAGATCACTTCAATACTATCATAGTGATAATTATTCTCATAATCCAAAAAAGATCACAATCGTAGCCTAGACCAAGTACCACCATGATGCACGCACTATCACCGTTACACCATGGCAGGAGTAATAGATTACTTTAATAACACACTAGAGTACACATAATGAAGAAGAGTAGCATCTACTTATTCAGCATGATACAAAGCTCACGATCACATAAAGATCACATCATGGGAGAGAGGTGAACCACATAGCTACCGGTAGAGCCCTCAGCCCCGGGGATGAACTACTCCCTTCTCGTCATAGGAGACAGCAAGGTTGATGGAGATGGCGGTGAGGTCGATGGAGGCGGCGGAGACGGCGATGGAGACGGCGGAGACGGCGATGGAGACCGATGGAGATGGCTTCGGGGGCACTTCCCCATCCCGGTAGGGTGCCGGAACCGAGACTTCTGTCCCCCGACCCTGGTGTGAGGGCAGGCTCTGGCCCCTCTTCGGCTCCCGTTTGGTCCTCGTCCTTCGTCCGGGAAAAATAAGACTTCTGGAACTTGTTTCGTCCAATTCTGAGAATATTTTCTGTGTAGCTTTTCTGAAACACAAAAACAGCAGAAAACAGGGAACTGGCACTGTGGCATCTTGTCAATAGGTTAGTTCTGGAAATCGCATAAAAACGCCACGAAGTGTAACGAAACACAAGGCAAATGGTGTAAAAACAAGCATGGAGCATCAAAAATTATAGGTACGTTTGAGACGTATCAACAACCACCTCTCAAAACAATTTTTTATCTCTGTTTTACAAATGAAAAGCTCTAGCACATGCTTAATCCTTCCTTCCCTCTGCGAAGGGCCTATCTTTTACTTTTATGTTGATTCAGCCTATTCCCCTCTATCTCAAGCAAGCATTTGAGTTGTTGTGATCCAACCATCCATATGTTGATTTTTGCAATCATGTCTTTTATCCTTCCTTGTTTAGTACGATGCTTTTATCTGAATGAATATATCTTTGAAAGCTATCAATGACTGTAAAGAGATTGTTATGCTTGAGCACGTGATTTTTGCAATATTAGCTCTGATATAAAAGGCTCAGATCGAAATATAAGTACAATCTGTTTATTGTTCTCTGACCAAGAATAGAGGTTTACCATCACCAATCATGATTTTCTTTGTGCACCTTTATTGTGACTCCTTTGCTCATTGCAAGTTAAATTATATAAAGGGAAGTTGCTGTCTATTATGACTTGTGTATTGGTAAGTGTGATGCTTCTTGTCCGTATTTTGTTTATCGACACTTCACTCCATAAACCTGTGTTTACTGATTTCAGTTTTCGCTTGGGGACAAGCGAGGTCTAAGCTTGTGGGAGGGGGGGGGGTTGATACGTCCATTTTGCATCACTATTTTATATCATCACTATTATTCATTGATATATTTCATATTTAGAGATGATACTTATGTCATTTCCTCTATTTTGCATGTTTGATGATTATTGGAGAATTCACTGCCGGAGTCAGGATTCTGCTGGAAAAAGGACCGTCAAGATACAATATTTCTGAAGACCATCAATTCTAGGAAAATACCTAGAAGTTCCTATTTCGCCAGAAGACGGAATTAGCCAGAAGGAGAGGGCAAAGTGAGCCACCAGCGGCCCACACCACCTGGTGGCGCGGGCCAGCCCTAGGCCGCGCCGCCTGGTGTTGTGGCCGCCCTGGCCCACCTCTGCCATCGCCCCCTTGCATATATCGTCTCTCCAAAAACCTAAGACTGGGAGGGGGAGGATCACAGAAAGATTCTGCCGCCTCTGCGGGGCGAAAAACACACAGAGAGAGAAAGCTCTCCGGCAGGCAAAAATCTGCCGGGGAAATTCCTTCCCAGCGGGAGAAAATCGTCGCCATCGTCACCATCATCGACCTGGGCTTCATCGGGATCATCATCACCATCGCCACCAGCACCTTCATCACCACGCCATCCCGCTGTAACATCTTGGGGTGAATCTTGTCTAGTTCATAGGGGAAACTTTCCCGGTGTTGATTACTACTTGCAGTTGATGCTATTGAGTGGAGCCGTTGAATTGAGGTTTATGTCCAGATTGTTATTCATCATTATTTCATCTCTGATCATGATCCATATGATGTCTTGTGAGTAGTTTGTTTAGTTCTTGAGGACATGGGAGAAGTCAAGATGTTAGTAGTGAAACTATGTTGAGTAATATTTAATGGTTTGATATTTATGTTGTGGTGCTATTCTACTAGTGGTGTCATGTGAACGTCTACTACATGATACTTCACCTTTATGGGAATAGTGGAATGCATTGTGTATTTGGCTACTAATTGTGGGGTTGTCGGAGCGACAGAAACCTAAACCCCCATTAGGAAACCATTGCACCAGGGAGTGTAGGATCTCAGAGTTCAAGGCTAGCTGTGGTTAGATTTAACTTAATTACTTTCTTGTAGTTGCGGATGCTTGCAAGAGGTATAATCACAAGTATGTATTAGTCCAAGTTGGGGTAGTGCATTAGCATAGGTTCACCCCCATAACACCTATCAAACCAATGAAGATTAATCAACTGTATGAAGCGAAAGCACTTGATAGAAACTCACGTGTGTCCTCAGAAACATTTGTTTATCATAAGTAACACAACCGGCTTGTCCTTTGCTCTAAAAAGGATTGGGCCACTCGCAGCAATTATTATTACTATCTTTTATTTACTCGTACTTTATTTATCTGCATTATCAAATACCCCTAAAACCCGCTTGCTAGTATTTACAGTGATTCCTTGATCAAAACTGATTGTCAACACCTTCTGCTCCTCGTGGGGTTCAACACTCTTATTTATCGAAAGTGCTACGATACACCCACTATACTTGTGGATCATCAAGACCCCGTTGCAACGAGTCTCGACGTTATTGACGAGGGAGATGTAAATCTCTCAGCCTTAGAGCCCCTCCAGCCAACACAACCTCTAAAAATGATTCCCCCCATGGGGAAGAAGGATGCCGCATGCCGCCATCATTCGATTCGAGAGACCCAGATCTAGGGTTGCCCCTAGAGCTACCCAAACTAGGAGACACGATCGACCGTAACAAAGAAGTTCCTAGATGATGTGTCCATGGAGGGTATGACGCTAAGAGCGCCACCATTGATTGATCCGAGGTTCTAGGGTTTCCCCTGGCGAGTGTACTTTGCGTGAGACATCTGTCCCACAAAGCCTAGCGCTGCCATGGCCTCCACCACCAGCGAAGGCCTTGACAACGAGGCCGAGAGAGACGACCAGCCCCGCTAGGGAGCTGCGGCGCTGCCACCCTGGGTACCACCCTCCGTCACAGAACGCCGGAGGGATGCCATCCTCCATGCCGCAGTCATCCCACGCGTCGCCACACGAGGCATCGCTCTTCCCTGGTGCTCGGCCTAGCACCACGCCTGCATGCAGCACACACGGGGAGGGAAAGTCCCCATGCCACTGACAGCGACCAGGTTTTTTGCCTGGCCGTGCCCCATGGCAGCGGGGGGAGGGGGCCAGGGAGATGGGAGAGAGGGGCTGGTCGAGGGAGGGAGGATCTAGGGTTCCGCCTAGCTGGGAATGAATCCCTCACCAACATACCTTGGTACATGTAGGAAGGGGGAGAACCTCATCTTGGGATTGGGAGGACAAGGGAGTGGTAAAGGGAATGTGGGAGAGGAGGGTCTTCCCTTCTTGTTTTCACCATTTCTTCCTCCTTTGGCCTGGCCCAGGCAGACCGGAGCTAGATTAATTCAAAGGGTATGCCACATATACCACATAAGTTCTGCAAAAAATTACATCTACTATATACTAAAAGCACAATACGGATGTCTAAAATAGAGACACTACGTTGATCCACATCATCAGAATTATTTTAGCTCTTAGATCTGTAATTTTAATGGTCAAGATTCAAAGATTTTACGTAACATGTATATACACGTTAAAACGTTTTGTGGGCATACACAATATGTCACGCTTAACATGTACGTGGCCCCATCGGAATCGGAAGGAAAGAAAAATAGAAGAAGTTCGGGAGGCATTAGACACGTTCGCTCCTCCTAAAAAAACCAAAACCAGCATGATACGTGTGTGCATTATTAGATGTGGATGTGCTGACATCACCAATGACATCAGCAGACTATAACATCAGAATTATTTTAGCTCTTAGATCTGTATTTTTAATGGTCAAGATTCAAAAAAATTACGTAACATATAAACACACGTTAAAACGTTTTGTGGACATATACCTACAAGTGACAACTTTTAAAAATATTCCATATTCCACTGATTCCAAATGGAAAATTTTGTTTCATAAATAGGTCACATGGCTTTTTCAGCATGCCATCCACGAGCCTAGCTGTATGCCTATACCAAACCAGATCGACAAACTGTGCGATATGTGATCTGCGACTTACCGGACCAAGGGCCATTACATCGCATATACCCATGCCAACTTAGCAATCGGCAACAACCTGCAGATTGACAACAGCGACAACCAACCTGCTGACCTCCAACTATTGGATCGGCAACAACCTACTTATCACCGGCAGCGCCGACGTCCAACTATCGGATATGTTAATCGCTGATGTACCATGATACCAAACACTCTCTTGCTAGCTAGGCCAAACATCTGCCAAAACATGGACAGTCCATGCACATGAATATGTATTGTTCAGCCGGAAGTAGTACCTCTGATTCTCAATAAATTGCATATAAATATTTGTCAATGTCAAACTTTATAAAGTCTGAGAAAATATATAGACAAAATATCAGCACATGTAATATCAAATTGATATTATTGGAACTATCATGAACTATACTTTATATATATAAGTTCTCAATACATTGCATATAAATATTTGTCAATGTCAAACTTTGTAAAGTCTGCGAAAATACATAGACAAAATATAAACATATATGATATTATTGGAATCATCATAAACTATACTTTCTATATGAAAGGATTTTCCTGCTTATTTTCCCACATACAAAAGGAACTCATGGCTAGGATTTAACCAAAATATAAGGGACATAGTCTCTTCATATCATCAAATAAATAATGGACATTCAATTACATTATGTGAAAATTATGTGAAAAATGATAAATAACATGTTTTAATAGCCACAAGATTGTGGTGCTCAATAAAATAACACATCTGGAGGTAACAACTTTAATACTCCCGTTTGTTAGGCCGATATGTAGTTGAAGAAAAATGTTTAACCATAACTTTGGTCAACAAAATATCGGTTATATGTCATAAAAATTTAACAATTGAAAACATATTTCGATTGTGAATCCAATAATATATTTTTGTGACATATATTATTATTTTGTTGATTAAATTTCTGGTCAATTATTTTCTTAAAGTGCATGTCGGCCAAATAAACCAGTACATAGGGAGTAGTTTAAAATTTGTGGTGAATGATCAGTTAATATATTTTCAAAATATCAAATTAATAACCATATGTGCCATTTGTAAGTGATATTAAATTGATACATGTAATTTTAGTAAACCTGGAAGGTAAATGAGAGGATGAAAAATCTTCACAAAGAAACTTAAAAACACTTATTTTGGCTAGGTGGTGAATTCTTTTTTATGACAATTTAAAAACAAAATCAGTTTTGCTATCCCATTAAAAAATCAAACATCGGACTGGAATTTCTTAAGTGGGCCCTAATTACTAACAAGAGCATATATATATTACATAGGTTACGAGTGTTAAACTTACATACTAATCAAACATCACATAAACATGTCACTTTACTCATCCTATAAACTTAATTTAGATATATGCACTGATTTAGTATGATGTAAAATTGACATATATAGTCCGTGCATGATTTGGTTATTAAGGATGACATCATCATAGTTTACCAAAATAAAGATATAAATATATTTCCGACACAAGTGATAATATATTTACCTTTACATGTACAATGACTGTATAATTTTCTGCCATATAATGTGAATATTATACACATGTAAATTATTCTACAAACACACAAAACATACTAAAAATGATGCCCTCGCATTTCGAGGGCCACCTTGCTAGTTATTTTAAAAGCTCGCATACACGTGTGTAAGTTTATTGGTAGTTTGGTACCTTCCCATCAAGTCACTTATCCGGAATTGGGCGGTCATGTTTGCTAACCCTCATTGCTAGTCTAGTTTTCTATACGTCCCCTTTGCCTTTTCGTAATTTTTTTCGAAACGGGGAAGCCCCAGCCTCTTCCCTTTCTGTAATAATTTCTGTGTTTTTTTTCTTTTCAGGATGGAGTTTGTTCAGTCTGTGTTTTAATCCGCTTACGTTTTCTATCTCTCTCTCTCCCCCTCTCTCTCTCTACTCGGTTTTGCCTGCTAAGCTTGTAAGAACTTTGTTCATCACTTCTGTGGGTGGAAAATGGTCCAGGCTGACATTTTAGTCCACCATAGATTCCTCAAAAAATAGTATGAATCACAAGTTGCAGCTGGATTCACATGCCATGTAATTAGGGATGTTGTGGTAAATGTCACATATATCCATCCTCTAGTGCACCGACCGGCCGGTAGTAACTTCCACCAGATGGCCAGGAAAACTTCATATCGTAATCACCAGCCGGTAGTTAGTTAGTTGCACATGTATGTGCCGCGAGTTTCCGTGGCATGACGAGTATAGTACGGGCTAGAGTTCCACACAGGCGCACAGACAGAAGCTGACTAGTTAGAATACTTCATCAATTAGGTCGCCAAAAATGTGATCACGCAGCTGTACGACTGTTTTCTGTTTATACAAAGTATTCTACATGCTAATTAACTAATTAACCCCTTGTATATGCCCCATCATTTTTAGTTTCCAACTAGCTAGGATGATTAACAACTCGCCGTAGGTTGCACACACAACCATTTTGTAATACGGGTTCGATCGAGTACGAGACCAATGCATATATGCAAATCAATCATGGGCATATAGTCTGTCTAGTATGCATAATGGAACAATCAAGTTAGTGCCACCGCGATCGATCCACGCGTATCAACTTGTGTGCTCTCCACGATCGATCATGGGCTGTTGACTATCTAACCAGCTTGCGCTGCAAAAGTCCTCCCTGTTTACGCTGCAGACACTATAAATAAGCATGCAAAGAAGCTAGCTAGTTCGCATCATCCCATCTTCTTCTCTCGAGCAAACACAATTAGCAGTGTCCAAGAATCTCACAAAATGGCCAAGCTTGTGCTTCTCGCCGTGCTCGCGTCGTTGCTCGGCGCCGTGTCCTGCGAGTTGTCCATCTCCATCTACGCCCAATATGGCTATGAACCCCCGAATCCCAGCAATCCCTATCCGCTTCCCACGCCGGCTTCTTATCCGTCAAGCCCGGCCTATGGCTATGAGCTCAAGGTCGGCTACTATGACCGCGAGGACAAGTGCCCTCAGGCGGAGAAGATCGTGAAGAAGGCCGTGGAGAAAGCCACCGCCGGCGAAAAGGCCGGGCTTATCCGCCTCTTTTTCCACGACTGCTTCGTCGAGGTACCTACCTTTCACTACTACACAATTTATTTATTTCTTACAGTATTCGTGTAGTAGTGGATGCACGGTCATTAGAGTAGCTGGGTCACAATGTTGCCCGTTCTCCGTCAGGTTTCCTATATTAGACTACACTACTACACAATATTTGTATTCCGTGCCGAAATAAAGTGTTGGTGTGTACTAAAAGTTTATAGTTTATACTAAGTCACCGATGGTAACAATGTTGCCCATTGTCCGTGTGGTTCTTTTCAGGGCTGCGACGGCTCCGTCCTGGTGAACAAGATCGACGGCAAGCCTGATCCGGAGAAGCTCGGCTTGCCAAACCTTAGCCTGCGCGGCTTCAACATCATCGACGAGGCAAAGGCCGAGCTCGAGAAGGAATGTCCGGACGTCGTCTCGTGCGCCGACATCCTCGCCTTCGCCGCCCGCGACGCCAGCAAGTCGCTCAGCTACGAAGCCATCGATTACCAAGTGCCGGCCGGGCGCTTTGACGGGAAGGTGTCGCTCGCCTCCGAAACCTTCGGCAAGAACCTGCCCCCACCATTCGGCAGCCTCGAGCTCATCACGGCCATGTTCAAGGCCAAGGGGCTTGACCAGAACGACATGGTCGTGCTCTCCGCCGCGCACAGCATAGGCCGCTCCGGCTGCCTCTCCTTCTCCGACCGCCTGCCGCCTAACAACTCTAGTAGCACAGCTATGAACAGCACACTCGCCAAAGACCTGGCCCAGAAATGCAACGCCAGCGGCAACCCTAATGTGCCGCAGGATTTTGAGACCCCCGATGTGTTGGACCACCAGTACTACAAGAATGTGCAATCGCACAATGTGCTCTTCAACTCCGACGCGGTGCTGGCGTCGGCGGAGACCAAGGCCTTGGTAGATTCCTATGCCCGTGACCCTTACTTTTTGTTCGGTAAGTACGCATTTGGCCAAAACAAGTGGTACCATGACTTCGGAGAAGCCATGGTGAAGATGGGCAACTGGGAGGTGAAGAACAGCACCGTGGGCGAGATCAGGAAATATTGCGGAATCGTCAAGAACCCCTAATAGGCCCCCCTATCTGCACCGGTTGATGAACTGACCATCTTGACGCCGTAGACTGGTCAGAGTATTTTAATGGTTCATAATGCCTGCCCGTTGGTTTGTTGTTCTAGTCTGCCTTTCTTGTTTACTTTCAGCAAAGCCTTTGTACGATTTATTCATTGTACCGTGTTGCAATTCTTTTCTGGCCACTACATGTAATACCCGCATTCCTTTTCAATGAAATTCAAGAGCAAATCTGTTAACCGCTTGTACTGTATTCGATAGTTAAACTATGCTTCACATGCTTGTCAATTGTTAGCTTTGCTACACCTACATCTTTGAAGCCAAGACACTACTGTAGCTTGTACTGTAAATACTGTATTCGATAGATCATCTTACGGAAGAATGATACCATATCTAAGAAACTCGTAAATGCAAGGGCATGATTTGTAGTTGGTTAAAAATAAGAATAAAAATCTGATGTCATTGGTATCACATTTTATTTGATCTGTGAACCGAACTATAGTTCTTTTAGGTGTTTATTTATTACACGATATTAGTTATCTTTTATGAAACATCGTTGAATTAAGATAAAATGGTCTATCCTTTTTAAATGGTAGATCACATTAAATCGTAAGAATCATGTTGTTGTGATGTTTCTTCCTCTCATTTTCTCACTCCATGTCACAATACGCAATGTTTAAGAAACATGAACATGGTGACACTCGGTGATAAGGGTATAGATAATAGAGCCCGACAGTTGAGTACCCCTGAGGCCTGTTAAGCTAGGCCCAATTGTAACGTTAGTCGAAATACGAGTTCATATCGTATGTCGATATTATAATCTGTATCGGATCCCTCCTGATCCCTGAGACCTGGCCACCTATATATAGGGGCCAGGAGGGGACGGTGAGGGACAGATTGAAAGCAAGCCAGGTTTATATCCACGTTTACTTTCAATAGACACCTTGTTTGACTGATTTTACCTTCGAGTTCATCCGACGCCCTATCTCCTCGATCTTAAGTCCTTCATCTAGGACATTTGTCGAGTTGATCCTCGTCAATTGGCGCCGACCGTGGGGACTCTGGGCGTTGGAATCATGAATTCGACGGCTTTTTCGCTTCTAGCCAATAGCAGTCCAGAAGTCAACAAAATCCAGATACCCTTCAGAACCGTCAATTTTCAACCTCACCAGTCAAGTTTCACGCAAGTATTCGAGAGCATAGATCAAGATATGGATTTGACGATCGGAAGTCTAAACTTTCACGTCGGATCACTAGGTTCGATTCGCCTTTCAGATCCGACGAAACCGGGTCCATCGGCAAGCAAGTCCAAGGCAGAAACAATGTCAGAATCATCAGAGGGCTCTTCCAGCGAAGTAAATTCGCCGGTCAGCTTCATGGAAATAGAAACAGAAAAAAGAAAATTCGCAGAAGGCGACGAAACCATAGGAAACTTCGACTTAGAAGTATAACTCAAAGATCTCATGATCAGCCATGACGATACTTCAGATAAATCAACGGACACCTGGAAGACAGGGTTAGAGCTTCATGAGGATGAAAATTCAATCTTCTCAAGCTTCGATAATAAGTTCGATAATCGGTACCAAGTACTCGCTATTACAGAGGACAACTCAGAGGAGCTCGACGAAAACAACAATCCAGTACTCAACCCAGCAAACATAAACAGGGGGCAAACCACCTGGCAGAAGGAGAAACTGCAGACTCCCTGGCAAACCGGGAAAAAGTTCGACTATCAGTCAATGAGTGGAGGACAATCAAAATAGCTGTGGAGCACTGCATGCCAATACCAAATAATGCTAGCAAAAATATGCTTTTGGGGTACCACTACGCCCTAAGACAGCAGTCAAAGCTACTAGCAAAAGAAAGAATTGAAATACAGAAGAGAAAAGACTCAGCCATTGCAGCAAGCGACGCTGCTCGCAGAGCACGTAGCGACGCATCATACACAAACGGCAAAAGACATCGTCGGCACGGATCAAGGTACGAGAACCTTGAATATTCAGATAGGCAAAGTCTCTCCAAAAACCGCGACTCATCTTTCTTATCAGTCGACGAGCAAGGGAACATTATACCAAAGACACCCGAAGCAGCATTGGTGGCAGCTCAAGCATACCTACATACAACGCGACCAAATCCAGGAGACATAAGGGAACATATGCACCGGGCAGCACTAAATGGATTGAAGATGGTAGGCAACAAATTATCAGCAAAAGAAGAGGAGGCATACCGCAACAAAGGAACCCACAAGCCAAGATCACCACGCCGTCACAACAGTCCTCGGCACAGAAGCGGAAGTCGACGATCTAGAACGCCATCACCAGGGCAGCACAATAGTCCAAAGTATAAAGGAACCCGATGATCCAGAACCCCCAACAAAGCATATGACTACGAAGACGATGAAAAGGAGATGGGAGCGCCATGCTTTACCCATAGGGTTCGCATCACGCCAGTACCCAAAGGTTTCAAATTACCCCATGATCAACAAAAGTATGATGGATCTCAGGAGCCACAGTCATGGCTTTCAGACTACCTACAACCAGTAAAATTACTGGGAGGAACCAGAGAAATAGCAATGCAAAGTTTGCAACTACACCTCACCGGCGCTGCAAGGTCATGGTTGAGCAAACTAGGAAACGAAACAATCGGAAGCTGGGAGGAGCTCACAAAACAATTTACGAGCAACTTTAAGTCGACATATAAGCGGCCAGCATCCATAGAAGAAGTCAAACCCTGCGTACAGCAACGCGGTGAGACATTAAGGGCATATATCCAAAGATGGAGCATCATCAAAAATTCGGCAGTTGAAGTTTCAGATGAAAGAGCAATAGATGCATTCATAGTTGGGTTAAGGCGAGGAGACCTAGTCGAAGAAATGGGCAGAATCAAGCTGAAAACAGTATCAGATTTAATGGACATAGCAAACAGGTTTGTAGATGGAGAAGATGCGTGCAACAACAAACGGACACGATCGCCAGAGGATGATAGAGGAAACAGATATGGAGGCCAAAGGAGGAGATCCCGCAATTACGACAACTATGGCTGTCACAGCCAAGTAGCTGCAGGGTACAAGGATAATAGCTACCAAGGGAACGACCGTAAAAGCTCGGGATATCGTAGCTACGGAAAAGAAGATTACAAAAAGTTTCAGACAAGAGAATCTAGAGAGTACAACGCATCGCCAGAGGATATGCTAAACGGACCATGTCATATACACTCCGCGTTTGCTGATGGGAAACGAGTATCCAGACACGCGATGAAAGATTTCACTACGTTCTTGAAACTACAGGAAGCAGCACTAAACAAGCAAGCTGAAGTAAAACGGCAGGGATATGAAGGAAACACAAGCAACGCACCTGCAACTCAACAAGGAAACAATGGAGTTCCTAAGGGTGAAGATCAGCCGAACCAGGGACACGACAACGACGAAGGATATGTTCCATCTAAAGGGCACATCACAGCAATGATACAACCGGTGCCCAAGTCGAACAAAGAGGAGAAAAGCATAAATTGACAAATTAACCTCGCAATAACTTCGCCCCCAGCAACAACGGAATATCTATACTGGTCAGAGCAACCCATAGAATTCAGCAGAGATGACCACCCAATAACAGTACCTCGGCCAGGAAACGCGCCTTTGGTACTCAAAGCCCAAATTGGGACGTACGATGTCGACAGAGTATTCATGGATGCAGGAAGTGGCATAAATCTCATATATGCAAAAACCCTATGAGCAATGCACATCTCATTGGAATTCCTGAAACCAACTGACTGTTCCTTTCACGGAATAGTCCCAGGAAGCGTTAATTATCCACTTGGTCGAATAGCACTCAACGTTTGCTTCGGAAATAGGCAAAACTATAGAAGAGAGAAACAAGACTTCGAAGTCATGGACTGGCCATCACAATACCATGCGATCGTCGGGCGACCCGCATTTTTGCGATTCATGGCAGTACCTCACTACACATACCTGGTACTAAAAATGCCAGGACCAAATGGAATTATTACAGTCAAAGGAAGCTTCGAGCTATCAGATCTATGCGACAAGGAATTTCACAAGATGGCCCAAAACTTTGGCATGATGGCAAGCTACGGAGAACCCAACTACAAAGCAAAAACTGCGACTACAGGAGTTACACAGCAACTCGAAGGACACCCAGCAGAGCCAGAAGTGAAGAAACTGCAGGTACAGCCGTCAAAACAAGAGAAACCTATAGGAGAAGAAGAGAAGACTCAGGCGACGTAGGTGACAAGACGAACAAAAAGTAGAGTAGAAAAATAAGGCTGTAAAAGCCACTAGTTATTCCAGGACAATACCCTCTAGATCCAGAACACAGGTCACTGGCCGGATCTCTTGGGCCACCCTATGTATCTTACATTTTAAGTATAAATAAAGATAAAAGTTCCTCCTATTCGAGTTTACGCGTCTTTAAGCAAAAATTGCGGCAAACGCAATGAAATCTACAAAGGTAAAACGCTCTAAGAATAAAATTTCTGACAAAAGGAGTTAGAAAACTAAAAACTCTCGCGTTCTACACACAAAAGCATACAAATGTCACAGCAGTGGCTGATCAGAATCATCTACGCCCAAAGGATCTAAATAATGATGCTCGCGGAAAAACGCGGCATCCTCTTGAAGTAACCTAGCTATGAGCCTCCTTGCCTGTTGAAGAGTAGCATCCATATGGACTCGCAACCTAGCTCCCCCTGGAGGCATACTTAGTGACATGGAACTATAATTAAGCCTTGGATGCCACTTACGTATCCAACCAAGAGCAAAATTGGCACCAGCCATTAAGTTGAGCTCTATCAGTCGATGAATTCGCTGACTAGATCTAAAAGCATCGAGTAGCTGCGGAAAGCTTCCAGGAAGAGGATTGCGAGGGAGCATCACGGAGTACATGGTAGTCAAAGATCTTCAACAACCATCAACAGCTTCTCCAATGTGCTGAGCACGATCTTGAAGAAGCACAATAGCATGGCGGCGCCGGGGATCAGACCACAAACTTTCGACTCCCTCTGATGATTTCTCGAGAGCCATAATTCATTCAGAAACCCGACGTGTCTCACCAATGAAGTCCAAGCAAGTGCCTGCGACAATGAGAAGTCATTAGCCACCAATAATGGAGTAAAAGGGAAAAACAGGAAGGTTGCAAGGAACCTTACATCGCAACATCTCACAGACAGATTCAATAATACCAACAAGAAAAGAGTCGCATTCTTCAAGATGCACAATTTGGGCCGTCAGACCCGACACTTTATCCTCGAGTTTGGATATCTGTTTCATAAAGCCGCAAGATTTGCTGGCCTTGTTGATAGCCATCTGTGCCTCGCGCTTTATCAAGGATAAACGGCCTTCAAGGTCTGAAATCCTCAATGAATACTCAGTACATCGACAAGAAGGATGAGGAGGCGAAGAAGCTCCGGAGTCGAAAATATTGACAGGAGATGAAGCCCGATCGCGACCCGACGACCCACCAGCATGTA
The DNA here is from genome assembly GCA_007115705.1 of Dactylis glomerata. Lineage (NCBI taxonomy): Eukaryota > Viridiplantae > Streptophyta > Magnoliopsida > Poales > Poaceae > Dactylis > Dactylis glomerata. The sequence continues at coordinate 1,159,473 of QXEO01000791.1, read as the reverse complement.
TAGGCTGGAAGCCAAAAGAAAGGAAAAAAGAGCATCTCAGAAACTAAACACGACATTTCATAAAGGAAGAATATTTACAAAAAGCACAAGTCCTCTGACTAGTTCTCGGGCTCAATGTGACTAAAGTTCACTACATTAGAATAAACTAAGATTACAAAGGGAGGCTAAGTCTACGCCACCTCAGCCTCAGGGTCCGCAGCAGCAGTAGGCGTGGAAGAGGTAGCCCCAGTGTTGGGGGGAGGCATCGATGCACTTGTCGTCGGAGTCGAAGAAACTGGCGTAGAAGAGGTCGTCAAAGCTGCCGAAGGAGAAACAATAGACACGATGCCTGGGGCATATTTTTTCGCCTTCTCGAAGAAACTCCACAGCTCTGAAAGAGGTCGACCGTGGGAAGAGCTCACCTTCTCCCAGTCGACCTCCTCGCCATGCGCATAGGTCAATGCAATGGCCCCCTCCGCGCCTCGCTTCACAGAGCGGCTCTTCATCAGCAGGATCGGATCTTCAGGGGTGTCGAAACCTTGGCAAGCTTCTTCAGATCATCAGCTGGCATGTCCGCTTTCTTCTTAGGCCCTAACCCGACGAAAATCCCCGTGAGCACGTGGTTAACTAGCTCGAAGATCTCTTGGATAGATATCCAATTTGACTCCAGCAAGTTCACGGCGGTCATCAGAGGGTCATCGTCCGGCTGCAGAGATTCCGAAGACACTCCAGTATTTTCTACAAGCAACAAAGGAGGCGAAGACAGGGAGAAAAAAGCACAAATCAGCAAGTATAGGAATTTTCTCAACTCAACAAAGAAGGGCAAAGCATGGCATTTACCTCCAGCAAGAGCCGATGTTTTATTTAGGCGTTCAGTTACAGCCTGATCCCGTTGGATACGCTCCTTATTAGCTTCAGTAAGGGCCTTCTCTGCTTTCTTCGCCCTAGCCAATGCTGACTTATGGGACTTCTTGGTAGTGGTTTTTGCAGCAGTGGTGGCGTCCCAAGCTTTTCTGGAAGCTTTGAGTTCAGCTTCCAGAGACGAAATGCGCGCATTAGCTGCCGCCAAATCGTCTGCAGCACAAGAAGGCAAGAGAAAACTCAATAAACGAGTAACAGAAGCGCAAGGATAGGCAAATAAAATACACAGGATTGCAAAAAGCTTACCATGAGAAGATCTCGCTGCTTTCAAGAACTCGACACATTCATTACCCAATGAGATGAACTTTTTCAGCAAAGCCTGTCCAAAAGAGGGTATGAGAAGAATAGTTCAAATCCAGTAAACAACATAAATATAAAGCACTTACATCATCAGTGGGAATAGCTGGCCGAGGAGCATCAAGAGAAGTACTCGCAGCTGATGCCTTCTTCAAGCGTTTGGAAGCACGAGAAACAGTTTTCTTGGCAGCAGCTTCTGGTGATTTTGGCACCACAGCTGCCTCTTGTGAAGGTGGTTCGTCGATAACAGGAGTATCAGTAACAGGGGCAGTAGCAGCAAATTTCTTCGGGTCCTCCTCATCACTAAAAAGGAAGCAAAAGGTAGAGTACTCTGTCCAAGTTGACGGAAAAAACAGTATATAAAAAAATCAGCAAAACACTCACGAGTCCAAGAGGTCGAAAAGCTCTACTTCTTCCTCTAGCACAGAGGTCTCCCCGATCACATTCTTGTGCGCTGAAGTACTCGAAGAAAGGAGCTCTGTCACACGCTTACTCTTCTTATCAAGACCAAGGTCCTCGGAAAGTGCAGGAGGAGGCGACGTAGTTGAACTGGTCCCTTCCAACGAATCTTCGGCTTCGTCTCCTTCTTGGCTATCCTCAGCCTCGGGGGCTTCGGAGGCAGCAGAAATGGGCACATCCTGAAGGGCTCCTTCCTCTGGAAGAGGAGGGTGAGATGCAAGGGACTGGTGATCCTGAAAGGAAAACAAGTCGACAATTATAAGAAAAATAGTGATAAGATAAAAGAAGACGAATAAATGAAGACAGTACATATACCGCAGGCAAGGGGTGTTCGGAGTCGAAGTATCTAGCGGCCAAATCCGCAATTTCATGATCTTTAGTGAGAGTAGTAAGAGCTCTTACTCGCTTGTCGAGATCTTTCTTCTCCATAAGATCATCAGATACTCGAGAAGAATCCCCCAAGCCAGAATAAGACCACAGTTTGGAAAGACGATGCTAAAGGGGTTGAACTCGATGTTGCAAGAAAAACGCCATAAGTTGAGTGCCCGAAAGCGCACCTCCTTTACCACTTGGAGCCTGAATGCGGGCCAGAAGCGGTTTGATTTCCTCCATCTCAGCTTCAGTTGGAGGCGAATCCCACGAGGCCAATTTTTTCAATTCTTTAGAGGCATCCAAAGGGGCAATGTCGTACTGGTCAGAGGAAGAAACTTTCCGGTCTTTGATATAAAACCATTTTTTTCCTCCAACCTTGTACTGAGGCAGCCATGGAGAACTCTAGGTATTGAGATTCAGCACGAATAGAGACAACAGCTCCACCCAGTTCAAGCTTTTTTGATAAAGCGACACTGGGGCGGAGCCGAAAGAGGAATTTCCAAAGAAGAAAGTGGGGTTCGATACCCAGAAATGATTCACAGAAGGTGATAAAACAAGCAATGTGAAGGATTGAGTTTGGTGTGAGCTGGTGAAGCTCCACACCATACACAAAAGAAGTCCACGAAGGAACTCGTGGGCTGGGAAAGAAAGACCGCGCAAAAGAAAAGCAAGAAACATCACCCGAAAGCCGCTCGGGGGCTTGGGGATGCGCTCAGTGCTAGGGAAGACGACATGATCGTCGTCGGAGATGAGGCCATCGGCTTGGGCTTTCTCCAGATCCTTCTGCTTGAAATCAGAAGGCACCCAGCTGGTCGCGGAGTTGGCAGTGTTGCTCTTGCCCATCTTGTTCCTCTGCGCAAGAGTCTTAACGCGCATCTACGGGTTGCGCACGGGGGCTATGCAGGAGCTCAGAGGGGCGCAAGGTTAGCAACAATGGTGGCGGCGGCAGAAACGAGGAAGCTGGTAAAAAGTAAAATTCTCCACTCTCCCCCTTATATAGCTTCCTGAGGAAGGAACGTGGGGAGCGGAAACGGCAGCTCACTAACGGGCAGGGATATTGCAAAATTACCGTGCTGCCCATGGTTAACGGTCAGCGTCAAGTCACAATTACGAACAGATTAATTGTATTAATGACATCACAAACATTTGAGTAACGGGAAGTAAGGGCTATGACAGTGGTGGACACTAGTAGGGAGAACATTCAAAAAATGTCTGATGTGATATATCTGAGTACTGATGATGACCAAGGAAGTCGACAAAAAATTGATGGAAAGGAACAAAGAGATCAAAGAAGAAAAACTCATTCTTTGAGTCTATACCCGAAAATATTCGACTATAGCCTCGGGGGCTACTACCATCAGGAGCGCTGAGCGCGCACCCGACGATATTATTTAGTGAAGCTACGATCTGATGAAATATAAGTAGGTACAATGTCTTTGAGCCTATACTCGAAATAAGATTTTTTTTTTGACTATACTCGAAATATAAGTAGGCGCGCACCCGACGATGTTTTTTATGAATAATGGAGCCAAAACAAAAGACGAAAGAAGATTTGGAAGCATTATTACTACCATCGGGAGGGAATTTTTATCAATCAAGGTTGAATAACCCGAATATTTTGCACATTGAAACAGTCAAACAAGGCTGCGACATATGATTCTCGAGTTGCGTCATCGCGACAAAACTTGAATGCCGTGGTTGAAATATATCGCGAAGGTAAGACCCCGGGATCCGTCCTGTGTGGCCTGGTATATGCACATGGATTCGCTCTGCTGGTACTTATCCGTGTCTACGATGCGAAGAAAATCCTGGTGGACGCACTGGGTACCCTGAGAACCACTGGGATTCATTATTTGTAAGTCCTAAATGCGGCAAAAGAATGGGTTTGACCGGTTTCCCGAATTTAAGTCCAAGGGGATTGAATTTGAAGTAGGTGACAAGTATCTGTTCCGGTAGTTAACTGGCCTCTTGATCCGCCAGAGTTGTCAGGCTTGTTCATCAAAACCCCTTGCGAGACTTTATAATAAAAGATAAGTCAAAAGACCAGGTCGAAGATTTGAAGATATGAAGAAGAAGTATTGATCAAGTCGAAGATTTGGAGGTCTGAGATTCAACCCAAATCTGCAATTCTGGTAGAATCTCGGGGGCTACTGACAAAGGTATAGATAATAGAGCCCGACAGTTGAGTACCCCTGAGGCCCATTAAGCTAGGCCCAATTGTATCGTTAGTCGAAATACGAGTTCATATCGTATGTCGATATTGTAATCTGTATCGGATCCCACCTGATCCCTGAGACCTGGCCACCTATATATAGGGGCCAGGAGGGGACGGTGAGGGACAGATTGAAAGCAAGCCAGGTTCATACCCACATTTACTTTCAATAGACACCTTGTTTGTCTTATTTTACCTTCGAGTTCATCCGACGCCCTACCTCCCCGATCTTAAGTCCTTCATCTAGGACATTTGTCGAGTTGACCCTCGTCACTCGGCCATTATTTTCTATATGAATATACTGGTAAACATAATCTTTTTTATTCTAGGAAATATTTTCACATGTTTATACATGAATAGTTAAAGTTAGAGATAACTCTAACTCTATAGATCTGATCTTCAATCAATGGTCTATACGGCCGGTTGATGACACTAAGCAAGTGTGCTAATTTGTTGGGACTCCAAGTGCAGAGTGATATAGCAAGAGAATTTTGTCCACAAGGGTGACTCGGGGTTCTATATCAAACTCTTCGAAAACGATCATAAAGTTGCTTCTAGCCTCGTCTAGCAACCTGCAAAACAAGTTCGCTGTCTTGTGCCCCCAACTCCACTGTGTGGCTGTCAAGCACAATGCTTAGAAATAAGTAAAATAAAATAAAAGTAAATAGGTAAAAGTAAATTTAAAGAAAGTAAACTAAAGCTAAAATGTAAACTAATGCAAAGGGTAAAGTTGTTTTCGGGTTTTGTGTGTGATTGTCGAAAGTATCTTTTTTGTTATTTTCGAATTTATTTAGTGCAGAAAATGTAAGAGCAATTGAAAGGTGTTTCTATCGCCAAAAAAAAAAAATTGAAAGGTGTTTCTTATGATTTAAAATGGACCGGGGTTCATGGGTTCACTTGTCTACTCTCTCATAAAGTTGTGGTGTCATTAAGAAACAAGATAGATGACTCAATTTTGATAAGATTTTATTATGTCTTGATAAGCATTCATATAGACATCACGTCCTAACATAAAGATGATACGCATCTAACTTATACCTCACTAGAAAGGGATCATCCAAGCAATTTAGATTTAAGAATTAACAGAGTATAGCCTTAAATACTTTGACATGATGTTGAACAACAAATGTGCTACCATGCATAAAACATATTATAATTGATCAGTGTCCATGAATATAAGCAAGGATTCTTAGTTGTCAATAAAAAATTTAGAACATGCATTCTTTTTCTCCTCATTGAGGTATCAAAAGGAATTGGTAAAAAGCATAGTAGATATGAAGTTGCTGTCGTAATTCATTACTACTACCATGTTACTCCATCCAATACACACCATCCCTCTCACATGTTCTCGCATATATTTTTAATCATAATAGGTAGTAAAGAACGGGGTAACTGATACGTCTCAAACGTATCTATAATTTTTGATGCTCCATGCTTGTTTTTACACCATTTGCTTAGTGTTTCGTTACACTTCGTGGCGTTTTTATGCATTTTCTGAAACTAACCTATTAACAAGATGCCACAGTGCCAGTTTCCTGTTTTCTGCTGTTTTTATGTTTCAGAAAAGTTACACAGGAAATATCCTCGGAATTGGACGAAACAAAACACTAGTAGGGAAAACATCTTCTGTGGCGCACCCATATATGCATTCTGTGGCGCATGGGTGGTGCTCCACAGAATCTTCGCCACAAAAATAAGCATTCTGTGGCGCACCAGTACATGCGCCACAGAAATAAGGAATTCTGTAGCGCACCAAGCCCTAATGCGCCACAGAATTAAGAAATTCTGTGGCGCATTATGGCTTGGTGCGCCACAGAATTAGGTGCGCCACAGAATTGCATTTTAGTGCGCCACAGAAATATTACAGGTTTTATACAGAACTTATTCTGTCTGGTGTATATATACAGGTATTAACAGATATAATATAGCAGTATACAGATATATCAACAGATTTCATATAGCACAATTATATATCTCCATATACAACTCATTTCATATAGAATATTAACAGATTTCATATAGCTCCATGCATATACAACTCATCATACATATATATCTCCATACAACTCATAATCCATGCAAATTAAATGCATCATCTCAAGATACAAATGAAGTGACACCGGCCGCCGCCTACACTAGGATGAAATAGAGTACCGCTCCGACGATGGTGAGCAAGAGCGAGAGCACAATGAAGGTCTTCATCTTGCTCTTGTTTGACTGGTGCTTCCTCCACTTGGCAACCGCCTCTTGTTGAGTCGGGTAGCCTTTGTAGCAGTTGCCGCTGAACTTGTGCACCTGTTCCTTGCAGTCCGTCCACTCCTCATAGACTCCTGGAACCCGCCCCTCGAACACGACGTACCACATCATCTCTATGGACACAAGGCATATTAGTATATAATGCAATGGAAAGAATTAGAGGGTTCACATGCATACATATTCACAAGAATTAAAGCAAGGAAATAATAATAAACCTAAAAGTCATATAGCATCGGTATCACATAAGTAATCAAGTTCAACGACATCGACTACAATAGTAATTGAAGTCCAACAACGACACTAAGCAAGTTTATTTACAACACAGTAGGCACACCGGCCTCTCGATCAACAAGACGTCTTGTTCATGGGCTCCGGGAACGGTTTGTACATGTCCTTCGTTGTCCACGTCCTTCCATCACCCTGCCTATATAGGCGTTCTTCTATATCCCTCTTACACAACCCTCTGAGTTGGTGTAAGAGCCCCGATCTGTTGCATACATCTTCTACGATAATTTCTGATAGCTTTACTTGGATGCGATGGAAGTCTTCTCTAAGATCAGCATCGCTGATCTCTCCCGCCATTTTTTTGGGGTCTCGCTTACTAGGTGGCAGACGCATCATCTCTGCATCCGCGACAAACCCTTTAAGGTGATGGAGGACATAGAAGGCCTCCTTCATGCTGTCATCTGGCTGCTTGATGCAAGGGAAGTTGATCACGTGCTTGAACCCCTGCTCTTTAGTGTCCGGCCTGATAAATTTCCCCTTCTCGTGGAAGATGCCTCCATTTTTGGAGTAGAAAAGGATAGCCTCATCGAGAACACTCCTTATTCTGTTGTAGTCTTTCTTCGTCGTCGTACTCGATGAGTCAAAGTACTGGGCTAGTGACCACTTCGGGCAAAGAACGATGAGTGTGCAGTATGTGTCCCTGCTCAACACATGCAATTTAAATGGAATGTTGGAAATGATCGGCAATGGAAGAAATATATAAGAAAGCATAAGTTACGACGGACGAGAGCGAATGTGTACTTACTCGGGAAAGACAGGCAGAAGAATGGTGTTCTTCTCTTTGTTCATGAGCATGAAGCTCTGGAGGTACCGCACCGCCGCGGTCCGTGTGCTTGAGCCATCCACCAGCTGGCTATCGCGCATGTAGTAGGGATCCGCTACCGCGACGTTGGGGGGTCTCTCTCTCTTGATCTTCATCTGAAGATTGATCGCGTATAGGAGAACCAAGTTATAGTCGAGCCGTTTCCAGTGAAATAGATTGAAGACGTCCTCGAACGCTATGAAGAAGATATCCGCGGGGTATGCTTGGATGAAGTTCGGGTCTGCTGCTGGCACCTTGACCGTGAACACCGGGTAATTTGGATCCTTGTCTTGAAGGAGGCTCTCTAGAAACTGAATATTTTGCTGCAAACTGATCATTGGTCCACTTGCAAGGTGTTCGAGGTCCTCAGGCAGTATCAGTTTACCAGCTTCATGAAGCCGGGACAAGCCACCCGGTGTCCGTGGTACCATGTCGTCGGCCCGCATCTTCTTAGGAAGAGTCTGGCTCGAAGATGTGCCCTTCTTATTTCCTCTCTTCCTTGGCTTCTTCACCTGACCTGCTGGGGGTGCTTCGGGTGCTGGTGGTGCTGATGGTGGGGTTGCTTGGGGTGCTGGTGGTGATGATGGTGGTGCAACGGTTGCTTGGGTTGCTTGGGGTGCTGGTGGTGCTGATGGTGGAGCTTGGGGTGCTGGGGTTGATTCGCGTGGCTCCCCAACGATTGTCTTATACAGCGTGTTAGGGCTGAAAATGGTAGCCGGCTTGACTTGAGCTGGATTGCCAGCCTCCGGAGGAGTGTCTTGCAGAGAAAGACCCGTGAAGGTCAGGCGCTGCGTGACTGTAGTGGGACGACCAAGTTGATCGCCGTGAGTGCGGAAGGCTTCTTCATCCATATGAGGCATGTACATCTCTTGGCTGCAGGCGCCAGTGTTGATGTAGGCATCGACGTCATCATCATCATCGTTGCCATCAAGCGGTGCCATGTCCTGGAAGTTAGGTGGTGGCGGTTGCGATGCCGCCGCTTGGCGTACCTTGCGTTTGGTCGACGGTCATTGCGGAAACTTTCCCAACAGCTGTTGGTGGCATGTGGTGGTAGCGGCGATCGCCGGTTCCTTCCGGGTGGCGGCGGCGACCGCCGGTTCCTTCAGGGTAGTGGCGGCGGCGACCGCCGGTTCCTTTTGGGTGGCGGCGGCGACCACCGGTTCCTTCAGGGTAGTGGCGGCGGCGACTGCCGGTTCCTTAAGGGTGGGGTCGGCACCGGGCCGGACGACCTTGGGCCGGATGATAGGGGAGGTGGCGCCGATGTTGCGCCTGACACTCGGAAGACCCCCCCCCCCAGACGAATCTGGTTCTTCGGCCATGTCATAAGCCAACCGATGCAATTCCCAAGGACCATAACGTCGTCCTTATCTGTGCCCAGAGGTTGATCGGGGGGGAGGAGGTTGTGGTACTCCGGCACTACCATTGCCAACTTCACCTTCACCAAATGATCTGCAATGTTTCTGTGGTGCATAGTTCGGCTGGGCATGACAGTGCCGCTAGCAACATCCATCAACTTGCCGCCGGGCTCCACCACATGCAGGAGTATGCAAGGTTCGTCCTGAGTCAGGGGCACGTTGGATAAGATCAGCGCAAGGCAAATATAGTTAAAGAAGATGACGCGGAGGACTAACTAATGAGTTACCTTCTTGACGGCGTTGATCTCTGCTAATGTTGATACAAGGGCGTCGGTGCCGACGCCGGGCCACTCATTCTCGGGTGCATTATCAGGCACCACCACCCTATCAGCTTCCGCGGTTGGGGGCGTCGATGCGACCAGGTGGAGCGGCGGCGTCGGGGTCACCAGCGGTGACACTTGGTGACTTGAGTTACTGCCGCTGACGCTGGGCACATATATCGGCCCCTGTTGACCTGCCGCATTCCAAGCAGCTAACCCCTCCATCAAACCAGGGGGGATGATCTGCCGGAGCTTCTCCTGCAGCTTCTCGTCCACTAACTTACTCATCTCGGTCGGGTCCACTATTTTCTCTAGTGACTCCACCTTCTTCTTCAGCTCCTGAACCTCGGCTTTATCCTTAGTCGACCTCCTCTCCTTTCTCGACTTGGCATCCGATCCGTAGTACTCGGATACCTTCATACTTGTGCCAAAGCCGGACACACGGCCAGCCGACGTCGGTGGCTTGTCCAGGTCCCGTTCCTTGTATGTGTTCGTCGCCCTGTTGAAAGGCGTGTCCCACGGTTCCGTCGACCCCTGGGATGACGGACCAGATGCATATATGAGAAATGCAAAGCCTCAGTGTGAAATTTTAAATTTTGACCAAAATGTGTTATATAGTACAAAGGAGGTATCAAGCTTTCAATCACGTCCACTCATCCATTTCAACTTAGCATAGTCTTGATATTCCATAACTTAAGCATCTGCCCCATGACCAGCAACGCATTACAACCAACCAAGATTAACGAGCAACAAAGGAAACTAGTACTGATGATAGATAGGTATGACTTGCTGCAGAGTATAGCAGGTAGGAAAAGGAGCTAAGGAAAGCACAACCGTATATCCCAATTCTAATTATGCTTCTTAAAGAGGCCATATGTTATTCCAGTACTTAAATCCTGGCAATAATAGTAGAGATACAAGCTATTGACATTAATTTTAAACAACCAATTCTTCTATTCAAATGTATTTTATAGAACCCTCGATTCAATCTTTGGTAAAACAATAACTACCTCAGAATCAAGTTTCAGCACAGGATAAGAGGTCTCTAGCAGATAGATGAATTTTCAGTTGAAAAATCTCTTGTAGAATGTAGACAGTGGCATTATCATTCACTTGGCAACAAATATTCGATGCAGAACAGAACTAATAATAGACTATCAAAGGAATTTACAAGTAGCAAACTTTAAGGTGCATGTACAGTCCAAGACTTCTCTTCCAACAAACTAGAGCTGCTTAAATCATACGCACGAGCAGCACAAAGTAAAAAAAAAACCTACTTGAAACGAATTAAAATGAGCAAAAAGATAATAAAAAGTCCCAGAGGGCACGAGGAGAGCGGGGCCTTACAAAGACGGAAGAGGGAGGGCGTGATTAGGGACCGGTCGCCGGAGGGGACGCGGGCACGCGGCAGCAGAAGAGGCAGGTGCGGTCAGTAGGGCCGCGGTGACGGTGCCCTCTCCCGTGCGGTGGCGGGGCAGGCCTTCTCCTCCTTCACAGATGGCAGCGGCGGTAGTTGGGGAAGGCAGGCTCGGTGGCGAGGAAGATCCTTTCTCCTTCGCGAGGTCGTGGAAGTCAGGCTCGCTGGCGACGGGGAACAGAGAGAGAAGAAGCAGTTGCGCGGGGGAGGGGATCGATCCCCAGTTTTACTAAGTGTCAATATTCTGTGGCGCATCTACTGGTGGGATGCGCCACAGAATTAGCGAATTCTGTGGCGCATCCCACTAGTAGATGCGCCACAGAATTTATTTCCTTTTTTAAAATTATTTTAGTTATTACTCCCTCTGTTTCAATGAATAAGGCTTATATTTTTTCTAAAAATTCAAAGAACATGAAGTTTGACCAAATTTTCATATGATGTCTATATAATATTATAGTTGTCGATAGTTTCTAAAAATATAAGCCTTATGCTTTGGAATGTGCATACACAAAAAAGTCTCGATCACACACACCAAAAAAGTCTTCTCCGTCCGGTTCCGAGCTAGCTTAGCATTTCTTCATGATCTTCTTGCCCTACTTGTTGGCGGTTGAATACTTTATGCCGGCCACCTTGAGATTTCTTCGTGTGAACGGACAACCTTTAGTAGGTAGGGAGGTCTTCCTTCTTACTTTACTAGTAGTAGGCATGTCGAAGTGCTTGTCGAATTCCTCCTCGATCTTCGGGTCACCGTTCTTGTCCAAGTCTTCCTCGTTTGCGTCTCCTTCCATTCCTATGATGCTCCTCTTGCCCCTCCTCACGACAACACGGCTAGGCCTCGACGGGTCGGTGATGAAGAAGCATTGGTCAACTTGGCTACCGAGTACCCATGGCTCATTTTTCGCGGATGCGTTCTTCGATTTGGCATCCGGTATAACCATGGTGGTGAAATATCGGCCTTCTTTTTCGACCTTCTTGGCCCATCTCACACGGAACATTGGCACCGTCTCTCCATAGTAATTGAGCTCCCATATCTCCTCGATCCTTCCGAAAAATCTTTCCTTGACACTAGTCTCGTCATCGGCGTATGATAGCATAGTTACTCCTGAGTTTTGATTTTCACTATTTCTGTCCTTTTCCTCGGTGTAGAATCTGTAACCGTTGATGTCGTACCCCTGATAGGTCCTTACGTTATGCCCGGGGCCCTGTGATAAGGTGTATATGAGTTTTTCATCTTCGGTAGAAGGCCTTCTGCTCTGTGCTTGAAGTAGTTGACTTTGCTTAAACCAAAGCGTGAAGCTGGAGTTGTGCTCTTTGGTTACGTCTCCCATCTTCCTTGGCCGGCCCATATCGATGTAATTCTGCTCGATTATGCTTTTGTGCTCTTGCACAAAAGGTTCGACCAATTTTAAGTGTTGTAGCGCGACCCGGTGAGCCCTTTCAAAGTCGTCGCGTCGATTGACAATGCCCACATGGACTGAGCGGTAGCCCTCGCGGTGACCAACTCCAGCGAGTCTGCCGAGGTGCGTCCTGGTGGGCAGACCAACATGATCCTGGTCGTCCTCGATGCTTAGATAATTCTGGCAGAAGGAGATGCACTCGTAGGTTAGGAACCCCTTGGCCATGGTTGCGTCTGGACGGGCCCTGTTGCGAACGTATCCTTTCATGACACAGTTCTGCCTTTCGAAAGGCATCATGTTGTGGAGGAACGTCGGGCCGAGCTGCCTGATGTCATCAACGACATGGAGAAGGAGATGGACGCATATATCACAGAATGCGGGCGGGAAGTAAATCTCGAGCTCACATAGTATCACCACGATCTCATCCTGTAGCATCTTGAGCTGCCTCACGCCGATCGACTTCCTGGTGATAACGTCAAAGAAGTTGCAAAGGCCAAACAGCGTATCACGGACGTGCTCGTCCATTATCCCTCGGATCGCAACGGGAAGTATCTGCGTCATGAGCACGTGACAATCGTGAGACTTCATCCCGGTGAACCTCTTCTTCGCTACGTCTAGATATCTGCTTATATTCCCCGAGTAACCGTGAGGAAGTTTCACTCGTAGGAGGCACCTGAAAAACTGCTCGAGCTCCTCCGGACTCATTGTGAAGCAGGCAGCGGGAAGCACCACCGCGTTCTTCTTAGCCCTTTTACGGAGACGTTGAGTCCCTTCCGTCTGATCATCATCATCATCGTCGTCGTTGTCATCAGTATCGGGGGCTTGAAGAGCTTTTCTGATGCCAAAATGTTTCAGATCGTATCTTGCTTTCGGCCCATCCTTGGACTTTTCCGAGTTGCAAAGAGTGCCAAGCAGACTCTCGGTAACGTTCTTCGTAATGTGCATGACATCGAGGCTGTGGGGCGTGTGGAGGACCTTCCAGTACTCCAAGTCGTGGAAAATAGACCTCGCTTTCCATACACCGAGCAGCGGCTCTGGCTTCGGTCGCTTCTTTCCCGGCGCTGGGCACTCCTTCCAATTTTTTAGAAGATCGTCGATTTCTGCACCGCTCCTCTGTCGCGGGGGTCCATCGGGCTCACCTTTACCATTGAACAGATCACCGCGTTTTCTCCACGGGTGATCCAAGCAAAGCCACCTTCGAGCACCTGGGTACACGGTTTTCGAGGACCCGAGATCCCTTGGTAGCTGTAGATGCGGGGTCTCGTCCATGCACTTCACACAGCCGCAGAATCCGTGGCTGACCTGGGCAGATACGTATGCGCAACCAAGATAGTCCGTGACCGTCGTGATCAACGCGGCTCTCATATCGAAATAAGTTCTACTGTAGGCGTCCCACGTACGGGGTGGCGTCTTCCACAACGTGTCTAACTCCTCTTTCAGCAGCCCGAGATACAAATGCATGTCGACACCTGGTTGTTTCGGCCCCTGAATGAGAATACTCAGGTGTATGTACCTTTTCTTGGTGCACAGCCACGGGGGTAGGTTGTAAGGCCATACAAACACAGGCCAGGTGCTATGCGTGCTACTCTGGTTGCCGAACGGATTGAGTCCATCGGTGCTCATACCCAGCCTGATGTTCCTTCCGTCGCCCCCGAACCTAGGGAAGGCAATGTCCAATGATTCCCACTGGCCAGCGTCTGAAGGGTGTGTCAGCATATAGCCCATCTCCGGATCTTCTTCGGGCTTCTCCCTTTCCGCGTGCCATTGCATGAGCTTTGCTTCCTTAGGGCCCACGAAATACCGCTGCAGACGGGGAGTGATAGGAAAGTACCATACCACTTTTCGAGGTACCTTCTTGTTCCCAACCTTGTACCGTCCGTGGCCGCACACCGGACATGTGGTCATGTCCTTGTACTCCCCCCGATAAATCACGCAATCATTGATGCAGGCGTGGTATCTTTCGTGTGGTAGGTCAAGAGGGCACACAACTTTCTTGGCCTCCTCGATACTACTTGGCAATGTGTTCCCCTCTGGGAGACGATCGTGCCAGAATTTCATGTTCTTGCTGAAGCTGGAATCGGTCCATTTGTTCTGCGTCTTCATCTGCAGACAATCAAGCATTACATGCAAGCGCGTATCCTGCGGACGGCACCCAGGAAATATCGGAGTCATCCCGTCTTTCTCCATTTGCGCCAGCTTGGCTCTCTCTCTGGCTGCAGCTCTGTCGTTGCTCGTCTCATGGAGGAGCAGATCTTGAACATGAGAGTCCCGCAAGGCCGAAATTAGCGGAGTCGCGCCAGAATCTTCTTCTTCATCATGATCTTCTCTGCCGACAACTTCTACTTCATGATGATCTTCTCCGCCGACTTCTTCTTCATGATGATATTCTCCACCGACATGTGGTGCTTCGTCATCTCGCTCGCCACCATGGTCTTCATGCGCACCATTTGTTGGGGCCGGCCGCGCCTGGTTGTCCTGCATGAAACCGCGCCTCAGCAGGTACTCCTCCAGTTGTCCGGAATCAGGGTTGATCCAGCGCTCGAGTTTGCATGATCGACACGGACATCTTATCTGGCGCCTATTGTTCCGAATCATGTCCTCCTTCGCGTCTTTCTTGTATCTACTAATTCGAGCGGAACTCATCGAGAGGACCATGGTTGTCTGCAAATGGTATACATAGAGCAGAAAATTAGAACCGCAACACATGCACACACATGCATGGACCTCTCCTAAAGGTATACATAGAGCGGAAAAATTCGGCATGACCTCTCCTAAAGGTAGGACATATGGGTAGTGCAAAAATTTGCCGAAACGGAAATGAATCAACGTCTCGACAAACATCCATGCACCACACCGGCACACACACAAGCGCTTCACGTGCAACAATCATCCATACACAAGATCAACATGCGCATGCATGTCCCCTCCAAATACTCACCTTGTAGATTCGATACCGAGATGAGACCGCGATCGATGAGTTGGAGAGGAGGAGAGGGTATGGAGAGGCTTCTCCTCACCGCCAATTATGTAACAACCAAAGTAAGTACAATAAGTACCAAAGAAAGTGAAAACTATGGCCAAAATGGGATGAGAGGGAAGGGAGCTAGAGCTGGATCTAGATGGAGGAGAGGAAGATGAATGGCTTGGGAGTGTGGGAGGTGTGGGAGGTTGGCACTTTAAAGGTGTGGGACGAGCTAATTCTGTGGCGCATCTGGTCAAGTGCTCCACAGAATTACACTAATTCTGTGGCGCACCGGACGTGATGCGCCACAGAATTAGGTAATTATGTGGCGCACCAGACCAGATGCGCCACAGAATTAGTGGAACCAATGATTGGGGCTGGCAAGGAGTGGGCCCCACCCAAATTCTGTGGCGCATGGCCTTCTGGTGCACCATAGAAATGTTGTATTTTTGTGGCGCACCCTGCCAGGTGCGCCACAGAATTATTTTCTGTGGCGCACTGCTGGCTAGTGCGCCACAGAATTGCATCCCACCTATAAGGGTTTTCCTACTAGTGAAAGCCGCACATCCAGAAATTTACCGAAGCTTCTAGAAGTCCAAAGAGGAGACAAAGAGGGGCCACGGGCCGGCCACACAGTAGGGCGGCACGGCCCAGCCCCTGGCCGCGCCCCCTATGTGTGTGACCGCCCTGGTCCACTTCTGGCGCTGCCCCTTCGCCTATAAAGACCCCCCGACGAGAAAAACCTAAAGAACCGATCAATTTTCTAGAAACACATCGCGATCCGCCGCCGTCGTCGACCCGAGATCGGGAGGGTCTAGAAGCTCTTCCCGGCACCCTGTCGGAGAGGGGAATCGCCACCGGAGGTCTTCTTCATCGCCATGCTTGCCTCCGGCGCGATGAGTGAGTAGTCTACCTTGGACTATGGGTCCATAGCAGTAGCTAGATGGTTGTCTTCTCCACCATGTGTTTCATGTTTAGATCTCGTGAGCTGCCTTACATGATCGAGATCACCGTTATGTAATTCTACATGTTGTGTTTGTTGGGATCCGATGCATATTGGTGTTATGATTGAGTTGATGTGCTGAATTTTATCTTATGTTATCTCTATGTTGTTTATGATCTTGCATGCTCTCCGTTGTTAGTAGCTATCTTGGCCAAGTAGATACTAGTGACTCCAAGACGGGGTATTTATGCTCGATAGTTGGGTTCATGCCTCTATTTAATCTAGGGGAGTGACAGAAACCTCTAAGGTTGTAGATGTGTTGTTGCCACTAGGGAGAAAACAACATTCTTATGTCCAAGGACATATGCTTTGTTTACATTACACACTTTGCTTAATGCAGTTATCTATTGTTCGCAACTTAATACTCATGGGGTGTTCAGACGATATCCCCGTGAGTGGATTATTAGTCATAGATGCAGTTGGATGGCGGTCTATGTATTTTGTTGTAATGCCCAGA
Source organism: Dactylis glomerata (assembly GCA_007115705.1). Classification (NCBI taxonomy): domain Eukaryota; kingdom Viridiplantae; phylum Streptophyta; class Magnoliopsida; order Poales; family Poaceae; genus Dactylis; species Dactylis glomerata. The sequence continues at coordinate 1,142,979 of QXEO01000791.1, read as the reverse complement.
GTAAATCTTATAGTGATCCTCGCGACATATGCAGGTTATCTTTATTCTATCAATTGCCCAACTATAATTTGTTTACCCAGCATGTTGTTATTTATCTTAAGGAGAGACACCACTAGTGAACTGTGGACCCCGATCCAATTTCCTTTATATTGCTATCACCTGTTTACTTTACTCGCACTGTTTATTTTCTCGCATACTATTATTGCTTTCCACTCGATACGCTCATACCTTTGTTTATAGCAAACCGGTGAGATTGACAACCTCATCGTAAGTTGGGAGCAAAGTTCTTGGTTGTGTTGTGTGCAGGTTCCGCGTTGCTACTAGTTGAAGACGCACCAACAAGAATCGTAAACGGCGCCCTTGTTGGATTGTCACGCAGCTAGCAGGCATCACCTTCTTGAGTTTGGCTTTTTCCTACTGGACGATTAAACCTTGGTTTCATAACTGAGGGAAAACTTGCTGCTATATTCATCACACCTTCTCTTGGGGTTCCCAACTGGCCGGTCATTTACATCATCAACACCGAGCCACCAGTAACAACATACATCTATTCATACATCAAGAACATAATAAAGGTTCACATCTCATAAATCATTCAATAGAATAAGAATCCACCACATAGAAATTATATAATATGGCCATAATCATGTTAGGTAGCTCATATGGCATCTAATCATGTTAGACAGCTCATTTTTTGAAATGTGTGACCAAGCCTGTGACGTCTCCAAAAAATTTAGAATGTTGGCAAAGTTTTCCACCTTGCATATAATTGGTGCCACGAAAATAGCTACGTCATCCACATAGAGAGAGGTCCGGAGGTAAGGTCATCTACCCCTCATCTCACTCAAGATCCCACTCATGGTGGTATGCTATGATTTGCTGGCTATGATCTATGGCCAAAATGAAAAGGAGGAGAGAGAGGGAGTCCCCTTGTCGCAGCCCCATCCCTAGCCAAATAGGATCACTGGGTAGCCCATTGAGGATGACTCTCAAAGAGGAGGACACAAATAGAGCCGCAAGTACATAGAGTACCTTGTGTCTCTATTTTTTCAAGCAATCAGCTCTTAGGGCATGTTTGGGACAGCTCACTCCACCAATTCGGAGGTGGAGCGGCCCAAGCTGTCCCAAACACAGAAAATCCACAACCGTGGCGGAGTGAAGCTGAGGGCATGCCTAGTTCATTTTCCCGAAGCGAGCCAGGAGGTGCTTCGCCGACTCCGCTTTGCTTTCCAGACAACCCGAATCGGTATCTTACAAAGGTTGAGGCTTATTTACATGTACATGCCACCGGACTAACACCAAAAGTCAGCCTATCTCCCAATCGTTATTCCTCTTTCTCCAAGTTCGTCCTGTCCTCTGTGGCTCTATCGATGCGTCCACGCGAGCACACTGCTGGCGCATCTCCGGCGAGGTTGCTCTGTGATAGAGCAGATCCGGCGATCCCTCCCTCTGTCCAACGACACACTCTCTTCTCCGCCCTTCCTTCCCCCATCCAACTCTCTCATGCCACCCTCGCTTCTCCCTCCGCCCCCAACTCAGTTCTCCGTCTGCAGTAAGGACGCCTGATGAGGGTTAACTTGACAAATGTCCTAGATGAAGGACTTAGGATCGGGGAGATAGGGTGTCTGATGGCGCGGTGATGATGGTGCCAAAAAACTTGTTGGTGTGTAGTTGATGAAGTAAATGACCGGCCAGTTGGAAACCCCAAGAGAAGGTTTGATGAATATAGCAGCAAGTTTTCCCTCAGTTATGAAACCAAGGTTATCAATCCAGTAGGAAATAGATAATACTCCAGAAGGTGATGCCCACTAGCTGCGTGACACTCCAACAAGGGCGCCGTTAACGATTTCTTGTTGGCGCGTCTTCAACCAGTAGCAACATGGAACCTGCACACAACACAACCAAATACTTTGTTCCCAACTTACGATGAGGTTGTCAATCTCACCGGTTGACGAGGGTTAACTCGACAAATGTCCTAGATGAAGGACTTGGGATCGGGGAGATAGGGCGTCGGATGAACTCGAAGGTAAAGTTAGTCGAAATAAGTATGTGTCGAAAGTAAACTTGGGTGTTCAACCTGGCTTGCTTTCAATCTGCCCTACACCGTCCCCTCCTGGCCCCTATATATAGGTGGCCAGGTCTCGAGGATCGGGTAGGGTTCGATACAGATTACAATATCGACATACGGTAAAGACTCGTATTCGACTATCATTACAATTGGGCCTAGCTTAACGGGCCTCAGGGGTACTCAACTAACGGGCTCTATTAACTATACCCTTGTCAGTAGCCCCTGAGATTCTACCAGAATTGTAGATTCGGGTTGAATCTCTAATCTTCAAATCTTTGACTTGATCAACTCTTCGACTTCTTCTTATCTTCAAATCTTCGACTTGGTCTTTCGACTTATTTTCATGATATTCTTTCGCAAGGGGTTTTGATGAACAAGCCTGACGACTCTGACGGATCAAGAGGTCAGTTAACTCCGGAACAGATACTTGTCATCTACTTCAAATTCAATCCCCTTGGACTTGAATTCGGGATACCGGTCAAACCCATTCTTCTACCGCATTTAGGACTTACAAAGAATGAATCCCAGTGGTTCTCAGGGTACCCAGTGCGTCCACCAGGATTTTCTTTGCGTCGTAGACATGGATACATACCAGCAGAGCGCATCCATGTGCGTATACCAGGCCACACAGGACGGATCCCGGGGTCTTACCTTCGTGACAAGTCACGGCATTCGAGTTTCGCTGCGATAACGCAACTCGAGAATCTTATGTCGCAGTCAAATTTTGACTGAAAATATTCGGGTTTCTACAACCAAAAAACTCGCTCCCGATGGGAGTAACACTTCTCCAATCTCCAATGCTTTACCAATGAATATCGTCGGGTGCGCGCTCAGCGCTCCCGATGGGAGTAGCCCCCGAGGCTATAGTCGAAAAAAGGGTTTTTCGAGTATAGGCTCAAGAGATAATGTGACTCGTCATACTTCAACTCAAAACACTTCAACTTCGAGGTTCTTCAACTCGAGATACTTTCCAGAACACCTTGTCGTCGAGTACTAGTCCACTACTTCAATGAAGAGTTCCATTCGACTTTTTTTTTGAAAATAACAGCCTGCAAGGCTATAACCAGAAGTCCTTCATAGATGATCCTTTTTATAAATTCAGCATTTGTCGGCGCCATCCTGTTTCCTTTACATATATATTTTATGACGTCAACGAAGACGTAACTCTTCCTCAGTGCGAACCGTTGTATGGGTAACACTGTAACTTCCACGATTTTGTGACCGTTTAGTGGGCTGCACGATTTTTGACCGTTGGTGGGCTGACGTTTCCGATCTTTGCGCCACGTCTCAGCCCACGATCTTTCTCCCAGAAGATATATAAATGGCGTAGTGGGGAATCGTACTATTCACCAGCTCGTTGCCTCCGCCGCCTCCATTGCTGATCTCCTCTACCTCTTCCTCTCTTGCGGAGCCCCCAAGCACATTTTTGTGCTGGATGCGCGTGAAACATCTGGCCACTAAGAGCGCTATGGCCAAGTCTTCTGCCACCAACTGGGTTCGCTCCACCATCACCAAGAAGGAGGTGGAGAAAGCCACGGCGGACGGCCTCATCGCTGCCGAAGATTCCATTAAATTTCCCAGTACCGAACGGATCCCGAAGCCCCCGAGCGGTTACCGGGTAATGTTCCTTGCTTTCCTCTTCCGCGGTTTGTCCCTTCCTGCCCACGAGTTTCTCCGTGGGCTGCTATTTGTCTACGGTGTGCAGCTCCATCAGCTCACACCAAATTCCCTTCTCCACATTGCTTGTTTCGTGACTCTTTGTGAGTCCTTCTTGGGCATTGAGCCCCACTTCCTTCTTTGGAGGTCAATCTTTCGGCTCCGCCCCAACGTTGCTTTGGCTAGGAAACCTGAACTGGGCGGAGCCGTCGTTTCTGTGCGCCCTGAAGCGCAATACCTTGAGTTTTCCATGGCCGCATCTGTCCAAGGGTGGAGGACCAAGTGGTTCTATATCAAGGATCGCAAATCCTCTCCTGAAGATGAATTCGGCTTGCCTCCCTTTGACGCTTCTCAGGAGGTGAAGAAATTGAGGTCATGGGACTCGCTTCCCTCAGATGCGGAAGTAGAACAAATTCTTCCTCTTCTATCCCGCATTCAAGCTCTGAAAACAGGCCTAGGAGGTGCTTTGTCGGGTATCCAACTCATGGCGTTTTTCATAAAACGTCGAGTTCAACCCTTGCAGCACCGCCTCACCAAGCTTTGGGCTTACTCTGGCTTGGAAGATCCTACTCGCATATCTGAAGATCTGATGTCAAAAGAAGATATCGACAAGCGAGTCAGGAATCTCACCAAGCTCACCAAGGAACATTCAGTTGCCGATTTGACTGCAAATTTCTTCGACTCCATGCACCCTCTTCCTGAGGTATACATCTCTATATCCATTTGTTGTCAGACTTTTCTTAGCTTCGACTTGCGTTATTCTTTGCCTCTGCACTCTGCTGATTTATTAATATGCAGGGTCACCAATTCATTGTTTCTCGTCCTCCTCTTCCGGAGGCAGGGCCCCTACCAGCTGATCTTGCCTCTACTGCATCTGAAGCCCCCGAGGCTGACGAAAGTCAGGATGGAGATGATGTCGAAGAATCAGAAGAGGAAACTAGCTCGTCGACATCGCCTCCTCCTGCGCTTGCCGAAGATGTTGATGTCGACAAAAAACGGAAGCGTGTCGACGAAATCGCTTCATCGAGTTCTGCAGCGGCTGGCAAAGCCCCCGTTCTTGCAGAAGATATGGAGTACTTCGACATGCTAGCATCGTAAGTATTGTCATTGAGTTTCTTCAATTGCATTGTTCTTGCCTTGTTCTCATGACTTATATTTTTCATGCAGTGATGATGAAGAACCACCAACATATGCAACGGCTGCTCCATCACTTTCTCCTGTGGCGGTTGATGAGCCTATCGAACCAGATGTTGCACCAAGGGCTACCAGGTCCGGTGTGAAGAAGGTTCCTCAATCCCGATATCCTAAACGCTCAAAGAGGGCCAAAGAAGTCGAAGTTTCTCTAGAAGCCCATGTTCCTACGGTTTCTTCTGATGACGTGAGCAATTCTTCTTTACTTTCTTCCCTTTCATGCACTTCTACTCTTATACACTTCTTTTCTCAGGCTTTGGTGAAGAGATTTATTGCCTTGGGCACGGAGTGTGTAGGGTACCTAAAGGTTGCGAAAGCTTCCGAAGGTACAATCTTGATGTCCAGTCATTACTTTTCTTCCGTGCTTTTTCTTTTCCCACTTATCTGACTCCCTTTCGTCTTCTTTTGTAGCTGCCTTAGCAACAGCCAATGCTCGAATCGCGTCGCTGGAAGCGGAGCTCAATGCTTCGCGAAAAACTTATGATGTGGCGGCCGCTGCTAAAGCGGATGCTGAGAAGTCGCAAAAGGCTGCGCTTGGCAAGGCGAAGAAAGCTAAAAAGGCTTTAGCTGAAGCCAACAAGGAGCATGCTCAACGAGAGCAAGCCGTGGCGGAGCGTCTTCACACCATGTCTACGGCCGCTGAAAGTAAGTGCTTCGCCTTGTCTTCTGTTTTCGTCTTCTGTTGCAATGGTGTATTTGTTGACACTTGTCTTTCTTTTCCTTTTCTATTGCTTAGGATTCACCGGGGTATCTCCGTCGTCCTTGCAAACGGACGATGATCCTCTTATGGATGCAGTTAACCTACTCGAAGAAAACTGGATATCTATCCAGGAGACTTTTGAGTTGGTTAACCGCGTTCTATCTCGGTTATTTGCCGGGTTGTGGCCGAAGAAAAGGGCGGCAATCCCGAAGGACAACCTGACTGAACTCGCCAAGTCTTTTGACAGCGATGAAGACCCCACTCTCCAGCTGAAGGGGCTGTCCATTAAGCGCGGCGCCGAGGGTGCTATTGCACTTTCCCTTGCGCACGGTACGGACTTCGACTGGGAGAGGGTTAGCTCCCCTCATGGCCACACCCGTGACCAGATGAAGGTGTTTTTCGAGAAGGCGAAGAAGTTGGCACCTGCATTGTTGACAACGATTTCTCCTTCGGCAGCCTCTGCGGTGCCTGCTGCACCACCTCCAGTGGCGAAAGATCCGGTGCCACCGTCGACTTCTAGCGAGGAAGCTGCCGCGCCCCCTTCTACCACGGATCAGAATGCTGAGGTGGCGTAGACTCTGCTTCTTTGTAGCTTTTTAGTTTTCTCCTTTTGAATGTAAAGTGCAACCCGAGAACTTTAGCCATAAGGTTGTACTTTTATGTAAATATATCCTCTTCGTATGAAGTTTTATGCTGCCTCTTCTGAAATTGTTTCTCTTTTCTTTTCTTTTGTAGTCGATACATGTTCCTGATCCTTTGACTCATGGTTCTGCTCCTTCCTCTGCTCGTGGATTCGATCCTCAGATTTCGTCGACTCCTAGTCGATGCTGTCAATGCGTAGAATACTTTTCCAGGATATCCGACCTTGAGGCTCGCCTATCCTTGGCCAAATGTCAAGCACAGATGGCTATTAAAAAGGCTAGCCAAGCCGGCAGCTATATGAAGAAAATCTCTTCCCTTGATGAAAAGGTCTCCAATCTTATGGCAAAGGTTATTCATAATGAAGAATGCGAATCTTTCATCCTTGGCATTGTCGAGTCTGCCTGCGAGATGTTGCGATGTGAGTTTTCTTTCGACTCCTTCTTTGGCTATTTGTGTACTTCTTTTGTGATATATTTGCCGTTGTAGGTACTTGTTTGGATTTTGCTGCTGAAGAACGTCGAATTGCTGAGCGAAATGCTGCTTTGGAGAAGATGTCGACTGGCTACGAGACTTTGTGGTCTGATCCTCGACGCCGAAGCGCCATTGTATTGCTTCAAGACCGTGCCCAGCATATTGGCGAGTCAGTTGATGGTTGCCGGCGAGCTCTTACAACTATGCGCTCCATTATGCTTCCCCGTAATCCTTTGCCTGCAACTTTCCCACTTCTTCTTGATGCTTTCAGATCCAGTCATCGCATTCATAGGTTAATAGAACTGAACTTAGTGGCTGGTGCCAATTTTGCCCTTGGGTGGATACGCAAGTGGCACCCCAGATTGAATTATAGCACAATGTCCTTGAGTTTAGCTCCAGGTGGAGCTAGCCTTCGGGTTCATATGGAGAACACGCTTCAACCTGCTCGAAGACTCGTAGCTAGGCTTCTAGAGGCGGATGCTGCGTTTTTCCGCGAGTATCATTATCTAGATCCTTTAGGCGTAGACGATTCTGACAACCCGATGTTGTAAGATATATGTGGAACGCGAGAGTTTTTTTTATTTCGCGACTATATGTCTGAAATTTATTCTCAAGGCGTATTTGTATGGTTCGTGCGTTTGCCGCATCTTCTCTTTGAAAGACTCGTAAACTCGAATATGAGGAACACTTTGTCTTTATTTATACTTGTAAGATACATGGGGTGACCCAAGAGATCCGGCCTATGACCTGTGTTCTGGATCTAGAGGGCATTGCCCCTGGTGTAACTTGTGGCTTTTTACAGCCTTTATTGTTCTACTTTATTGTCTTAGGATGCTTATGTCGTCGTGACTTTCCCTATTTCCTCTGCGCCTGTTCCTTCTCCTGATGCTCCCACTCGTGGTTTCTTCGCTTCGGGCTCCGCGATGCATTCTTCGAGTAGCTTGATGCCTTCTGTAGTCGCGTTTTTTGCCTTTTCTGCATGGTTGGCTATTATGCCAAAATTTTGCGCCATCTTGTGGAATTCCCTGTCGCAGAGATCTGAAACTTCAAAACTTCCTTTCACTGTAATTATTCCTCTTGGTCCTGGCATTTTAAGTACCAAATATGTGTAGTGAGGCACTGCCATGAATCGCGAAAACGCGGGTCGTCCGAGGATCGTGTGATATTGCGATGGCCAGTCCATGACTTCGAAGTCTAGTTTTTCTCTCCTGTAGTTTTGTTGGTTGCCGAAGCAAACATTGAGTGCTATCCGACCCAGTGGGTAGTTGGCACTTCCTGGCACAATCCCGTGGAAGGAGCAATCTGTTGGTTTCAGGAACTCCAGCGATATGTGCATTGCCCTGAGTGTTTTCGCGTATATCAGGTTAATCCCACTTCCTGCGTCCATGAATATTCTGTCGACATCATACGCGCCGATTTGAGCTTTGAGTACCAGAGGCGCGTTTCCTGGCCGAGGTACTGTTATGGGGTGGTCCTCTCTATTGAACTCAATTGGTTGTTCTGACCAATGCAGATATTCTGTTGTAGGTGGAGGCGACATGACTGCTAGATTGACTTGTCGAGTTATACTCTTTTCTTCTTTGTTCGACTTGGGCACAGGTTGTATCATTGCTGTGATGTGTCCCTTTGATGGGACGTACCCTTCGTCGTCGTCGTGTCCCTTGTTTTGCTGATCTTGTCCTTGAGGCGCTCCATTGTTTCCTTGCTGCTTTGTCGAGGGATTGTTACTTCCTTCGAATCCTTGTCGCCTTGCTTCGGTTTGCTTATTTATTGCTGCTTCTTGCAGTTTTAGGAATGTTGTGCAGTCTTTCATTGCGTGCCTTGATACTCGTTTCCCGTCGACGAACGCTGAGTGTATATGACAAGGCCCGTTGAGCATATCTTCTGGTGATGGGTTGTACTCTCTGGATTCCCTTATAGGGAACTTCTTATAGTCTTCTTTTCCGTAGCTTCTATATCCCGAACTTCTGCGATCATTTCCTTGATAGCTGTTGTCTTTATATCCTGCGGCGACTTGGCTATGCGAGCCGTAGGTATCATAGTTTCGAGATCGTCTCCTTTGACTTCCATATCTGTTTCTTCTGTCGTCCTCTGGAGATCGCGTCCGCTTGTTGTTGCACGCATCTTCTCCGTCTGCGAACCTGTTTGCTGTGTCCATGAGGTCTGACACTGTTTTCGGCTTGATTCTGCCCATTTCTTCGACTAGGTCACTTCGCCTTAATCCAATGATGAACGCGTCTATTGCTCTTTCATCTGAAACTTCGACTGCTGAGTTTTTGATAATGCTCCACCTTTGAATGTACGCTCGCAATGTCTCGTCGCGTTGTTGCACACATGCTTTGACTTCTTCTATTGATGCTGGTCGTTTGTATGTCGACCATAAGTTGCTTGTGAATTGCTTTGTGAGGTCTTCCCAGCTTCCGATAGATTCTTTTTCTAGCTTGCTTAACCATGACCTTGCTGCGGCGGTGAGGTGTAGTTGCAAACTTTGCATAGCTGTTTCCTTAGTTCCTCCTAATATTTGAACTGCTTGTAAATAATCTGCGAGCCATGATTGTGGTTCTTGTGATCCGTCGTATTTTTGCTGATCATGAGGTAGTTTGAATCCCTTGGGAACCAGAGTTGTGCAAACCCTGCGGGTAAAGCATGATGCCCCCATCTCTTTTTCGTCGTCTTCATAGTCGCGTTTTTCATTTGAGGATCGTGATCTTCGGGTTCCTCCATGCTGCTTTGGTGATGGCGATCGAGATCGGTGTTTGCTGCTTCTGCGCCGAGGACTATTGTGACGGCGAGGTGACCTTGCTTTGTGCACTTCCTTGTGGTGATGTGCTTCTTCTCCTTTTGCTGATAGCTTGTGGCCCACCATGTTGAGTCCGTTCAGTGCTGCTCTATGCATGTGTTCTCTAGGATCTTCTGGACTTGGTCGAGTTGTAAGTAGGTATGCTTGTGCTGCCACTAGTGCTGCTTCAGGAGTTTTTGGTAGGATATTTCCCTGCTCGTCGACCGATAGGAAGGACGAGTCGAGGTTTTTGGAAATACTTTGCCTGTCAGAATACTCGAGGTTATCGTACCTTGAACCGTGTCGACGATTTTTCCTTGCGTTGCTGTGTGATGCGTCGCTCCGTGCTTTTCGAGCAGCCTCGCTAGCTGCAATGGCTGAATCTTTTCTTCTTTGTATTTCTGCTTTCTCCTTTGCTAATTGCTTGGCCTGCTGCCTTAGGGCGTAGTGATACCCCAAAAGCATGTCTTTGCTAGAATTTGATGGTATTGGCGTGCCGTGTTCTACGGCTTCTCTTATTATCCTCCATTCGTCGACCGATAGTCGAATTTTTTCCCTGCTTGCGAGGGATTCTGGTGTTTTCCCTTCTGCTAGGTGATTTGCTCCTCTGTCGATATTTGCTGGGTTTAATACTGGATTGTCGTTTTCGTCGAATTCTTCTGAATTGTCTCCCACAATGGCGAGCACCTGGCACTGTTTTCCATGTGTCTATTGATTTATCTGAGATACCGTCGAGACAGATCACGAGATCGTTGAGTTGGATTTCTGCGTTGAAGTTATCCTTCGCGTTGTTGTCTTCTGCGACTTTTCCTTTTTGTACTTCTTCTAGGCTGACCGGCGAGTTTACCTCGCTGGAAGAGCCGTCGGAATACTCCATTATTTCTGTTGCTTCAGGCTCTCTTGCCGATGGATCTTGTTTCGTCGGGTCTGCAAGACGGGACGAACCCGACGGCCCGATGAGGATGCTCAGACTTCCGATGGTTAGTTCCACCTCTTGACTTCCGTCGACTTCTGAACTACTGTTGGCTAAAAGCGAAAAAGCCGTCGAATTCATGATTCCAACGCCCAAGATCCCCACGGTCGGCGCCAATTGACGAGGGTTAACTCGACAAATGTCCTAGATGAAGGACTTAGGATCGGGGAGATAGGGCGTCGGATGAACTCGAAGGTAAAGTTAGTCGAAATAAGTATGTGTCGAAAGTAAACTTGGGTGTTCAACCTGGCTTGCTTTCAATCTGCCCTACACCGTCCCCTCCTGGCCCCTATATATAGGTGGCCAGGTCTCGAGGATCGGGTTGGGTTCGATACAGATTACAATATCGACATACGGTAAAGACTCGTATTCGACTATCATTACAATTGGGCCTAGCTTAACGAGCCTCAGGGGTACTCAACTAACGGGCTCTATTAACTATACCCTTGTCACCGGTTTTCTTGAAACAAAGGATATGAGCGTATCGAGTGGAAAGTGATAGTAATATGCGAGTAAAGTAAATAGTGCGAGTAAAGTAAATAGGTGATAGCAATATAATGGAAATAGGACCGGGGTCCACAGTTCACTAGTGGTGTCTCTCCATAAGATAAAATAACACATGCCGGGTAAACAAATTACAGTTGGGCAATTGATAGAATAAAGACAACGTGCATATGTCGAGAGGATCACTATGAGATTTACTCTGGGCATTACAACAAGATACATAGACCGTCATCCAACTGCATCTATGACTAATAATCCACTTGTGGCGAATCAATCCGAGAACTCCACAAGTATTAAGTTGCGAACAACAGATAACTGCATTAAGCAAAGTGTGTAATGTAAACAAAGCATATGCCCTTGAGCATATGAATGTTGTTTTCTCCCTAGTGGCAACAGCACATCTACAACCTTAGAGGTTTCTGTCACTCCCCCAGATTAAATAGAGGCATGAACCCAACTATCGAGCATAAATACTCCCTCTTGGAGTCACTAGCAACTACTCGGCCAAGATAGCTACTAACAACGGAGAGCATGCAAGATCATAAACAACATAGAGATAACATAAGATAATATTCAGCACATCAACTCAATCATAACACCCATAGTTGTCAGAATCATGATTCTACTATGCGATTCTATGACTTTACGTCCCAAAATGAGCAGAAAGATTCTACGATTCTACTAAGTAGAATCTAAGATTTTACGATTCTAATTGTTATGATCCTACGATTTGCGATCTTGCCATCGAGGTTCCGATCCAATTCAAAATCATGATTCTGACCACTTTGATAACACCAATATTCATCGGATCCCAACAAACACAACATGTAGAATTACATAACGGTGATCTCGATCATGTAAGGCAGCTCACGAGATCTAAACATGAAGCACATGGTGGAGAAGGCAACCAACTAGCTACTGCTATGGACCCATAGTCCAAGGTAGACTACTCACTCATCGCGCCGGAGGTAAGCATGGCGATGAAGAATACCTCTGGTGGCGATTCCCCTCTCTGGCAGGGTGCCGGGAAGAGCTTCTGGACCCTCCCGATCTCGGGTCGACGGCGGCGGCGGATCGCGATGTATTCTGGAAAAGTGATCGGGTCTTTAGGTTTTTCCCATCGGGGGGTCTTTATAGGCGAAGGGGCAGCGTCAGAAGTGGACCAGGGGGCCCTCACCACAGGGCGGCGCGGCCATGCCCTGGGCCGCGCCCCCTGGTGGTGAGGCCGCCTCCTGGCTCCTTTCCATCTCCTCTTCGGTTCTCTGGAAGCTTCGGTGAATTTCTGGATGTTCGGCTTTTGTTTCGTCCAATTCTGAGAATATTTCCTGTGTAACTTTTCTGAAACACAAAAACAGCAGAAAACAGGGAACTGGCACTGTTGCATCTCGTTAATAGGTTAGTTTCGGAAAATGCATAAAATGCCACAAAGTGTAACGAAACACTAAGCAAATGGTGTAAAAACAAGCATGGAGCATCAAAAATTATAGATACGTTAGAGACGTATCAGCATCCCCAAGCTTAACTCCTGCTCGTCCTCGAGTAGGTAAGTGATAACAAAAGAAATAATTTTTGAGGTGACATGCACCTACACAATCTTGATCATCTATGTAAGCGTTGTGCGCTGGGATCAAAAGAACTTAAAACATGGGCATGAAAGATATAATCTTGCTAGAAGAAACTTAGCAATCATGTTATAACATGAAAAAGAACACAAATGAAAGATCATGAAAATGAAACAATGAAAGTCAAACGTGTGTTCAAATCATATGGAAAAACATACAAATGGTTTTCAGCTTGTCCTTCATGAGAGAGCAAAACATAAATGCATAGGACACCTTCAAGTTTAAGAGGGCGACTAGATACAAATAATTTAAGAACAAGTGAAACCAACATCATGAATCAATCAATGAAAACTTTGGGACAATGCACATTATACTCAGAATGACAACTATGCTCTCTTAGACGGTGCATAAAGGTAGAAGGTGGTGACTCAACATAAAAGTAAAAGAAAGTCCCTTCGCGGAGGGAAGCAGTGATTAAACATGTGCTAGAGCTTTTCATTTGTAAAACAGAGATAAAAATTGGGTTTTGAGAGGTGGTTGTTTCATGTCAACGACTGGCAATGGGGTCTTACTATCTTCCATAATAAACAAGTGAGAGCGGTTCCTAGTTTTTTGAAAATTTGGCACATTGGTGCTCTTTTATAAAGCTTTGGCACTCCTCCCCACCTTTTTTTCCTTTCTCAAACCATGGCTAACCGATTCCATCGGGTGCCCACCAACATTCACATACCATGGAGGAGTGCCTTTTTTTCTTTTTAGAATTAGATTGCAATGGTCTGACCAGCTCTCTTGCAAAATTAATGACGAGCAGATGAAGCTGCCTAGTCGAGGGGTACTTAATTTAATATGGAAGATAGTAATTCCGACCACTATGTCCCCATGAGCTAAAAACAGTGGCACAAAACGAGAAGTAGTTGAAAGTTTTGAAAGGTAGCACATGAAAATTTACTTGGAATGGCTTACAAATATCATACATAGGAATTTCTAGTGGACACAATGGAACAACTTGGTTTTTAGAAGTTGGATGCACGAGTAGAGCTCATACTCAGTATAAAATGAGGGCTAGCAAAAGACTGGGAGCGACCAACTAAGAGAGCAATAACGGCCATAATCATGCAAAGCGATAGAGCGACATTAAAAGAAGCATAAGATGGCATCAAAAGTCAAAAACTAAATGATCATAGAGGCTTATGGCGACTTTGTATGAGTCTAACATGTGTGAGCATGCGCCAAGTCAACCCAAATAAAGCATCAAAGGAGAAAACCAAAATAATGCTGCCAAATAATTAAAACAACGCATGATTTTTTTCAAAGGCTCATTAAGCAATCTCAGTCATTTGAGACAAGTCATGCTACAGCAAAACCGCTAAGCATACTATCAAAAAGACATCAAGCACGACATGCAAAAGCCTAGGCCGCAGTCTACACAAGCTCCTTCTTGTACCACTTTTTTGCATAAAGCTTTTTCTCTTTTCCAACACCATTCGAACTTTTTATAAACAACTCTTTTGATGAAAACCAACATGGACCAGAGGTCAAAACACACCTTGATAAAAATATATAACAAGATCTGAACACAAATCAAGGCGAAAATCAAAAGCTAAACGCAATTCTAGAAAAAGAGAACACTCGTTGAAACGATAAGAGTGAAAAATGCAGTGTTCTTGGCAAATGAAAAGCAAGGCAACTTCTCCAAAAGAAAATTTTTGGGGTCCAACCATTTATTGCAGCAAACAAAAATAAACAAAACTGAAAACTAAAAACAACTGACGCTCCAAGAAAAACGCATAATGCATGAAGCAATAAAAATATAGTGTGTTGAAAGGTGACCTAATTTTTGCCGATGAAGAAGGGGTGCCTCGGGGGCATCCCCAAGCTTTGACGCTTGTACCTCTTGGATATTTCTTGGGGTGCGTGGGCATCCCCAAGCTTGAGCTTTTGTCCATTATTCAACTCATCTCATCATTCTCCAATCCCTACACTTGAAAACTTCCTTCATACAAAACTAAACATAATTCGATTAGCAACATAAGTGTAAGCATAACATGAATCAACCCTTTTTGCTTCAGGTTTCAACTCAAAACCACCAAATATAAAGCATATACTACTGTAGCAACTTCCCCAAAAGTTCCGTGATCAAAAGAACTCAAAAAGAAAGCGATAAAGCGGCAAACACAAATATTGGCAGAAATCTGTCAAAACAGAACAGCTGACAATGGTCAAATTTTTAGAGGGTTTTCTGTTGCTCAAATCAAAAAGTGTATAGCTAATGAAAGTTTGGATATAACCTGGGGCATATGCAAAAGAAATCGCAGGTCCAAAAGATATTCTGAGAATTTTCACAAATTTTTACGGTGCAGCACCGAAAACTGTTTTAGGACAGCAATATCCCCAAATCTTACCTCACTCAAATTAGAGGCTTCTCTTGGCACAAAAATGAAATAAAAAGGATAAGGAGAGGTTATTATAGTAGTAATAAGTTCCAAGACTAAAATAAAAGAAAAAGTACTGAAAGTAAAAACATTGGGTTATCTCCCAATAGTGCTTTTCTTTAACGCCTTTGAGCTAGGCGCAGAAAATGTAAATCAAGTAATATCAAGTGATGAAGCATCAAGCTCATAATTTGCTCTAAGAATAGAGTCAAAAAGCAATTTCTTTCTCTTCCTAGGGAAGTGTTCCATACCTTTCTTGAGTGGAAATTGATATTTGATAGTGCCTTCCCTCATATCAATGATGGCACATACAGTTCGAAGAAAGGGTCTTCCCAAAATAATAGGACATGAAGCATTGCATTCAACATCCATGACAAGAAAATCAACGGGAACAAGATTATTGTTAACCATAATAAGAACATCATTAATCCTTCCCAAAGGTTTCTTCTTAGCAACATCAGCAATAGGAACATCATAATAACACTTTTCAAGCGGTGGTAAATCAAGCATATCATAAATTTTTCTAGGCATGATAGAAATAATAGCACCTAGATCACATAAAGCATGGCAATCAAAACCATTAACATGCATATCAATGATGGGTTCCCAACCATCTTCTAATATCTTGGGAATAGAAGCTTTTTGCTTCAACTTTTTATCCCTAATTTTCATGAGAGCATTGGTAATATGCTTAGTAAAAGCAACGTTTAAAAAACTAGCATTCGGAGTCAAAGCAAGCTTTTGCAAGAACAAAATAACTTCAGATATATTGCAGCCATTAACATCAAAATCATTAAAGTAAATAGAGCTATCATCTCCTACACTCCGAAAAATTTCAGCACTCTTTTGAGAAAAAGTTTTAGCTGTTTTGGGCTTTTTAACACTAGGAGTGGGAGTTTTCTCTACACCAATCAAAGTAAGAGGATTGAGCATTTGGAATAACATCATTAGAGGTAGTAATGGTACATACCTTCATCTTTCTAGCCATCTCATCTTCTCTTTCCCACCTAGCATGCAATTCTGCTAGCATCCTAACATTTTCATCAATTCTAACTTGGATAGCGTTAGCAGTGGCAAAAGGATTATTCTCTTTCACATCATTAGGCAACACTTTTAATTTCATAAGTTCAACATCATGAGCAAGGCTACCAACTTTAGAGGCAAGAATATCAATTTTGCCTAACTTTTCCTCAACAGACTTATTAAAAGCATTTTGCTTACCGATGAAGTCCTTGAGCATTACCTCAAGCTCGGAGGGCACGGCCCTAGTGTTGTTGGAGGAATTACCATAAGAGTTACCATAACCATTACCATTGGTAGAAGGATACGACCTATAATTGTTACTAGCAAAATTATTCCTATAAGCATTGTTGTTAAAATTATTATTTCTAATGAAGTTTACATCAACATGATCTTCTTGAGCAACCAAAGAGGCCAAAGGAACATTATTAGGATCTACATGAGTCCTATCATTAGAAAGCATAAGCCTTATAGCATCAATCTTATCACTCAAGGAAGAGGTTTCCTTAACAGAATTTACCTTCTTACCTTGTGGTGCTCTCTCGGTGTGCCATTCAGAGTAATTTACCATCATATTGTCGAGAAGCTTGGTTGCGGCGCCCAAGGTAAGGGACATAAAAGTGCCTCCAGCAGCGGAATCCAATAGGTTCCTTGAAGAAAAATTCAGTCCTGCATAAAAAGTTTAAACAATTATCCAAGTAGTCAGTCCATGAGTGGGACAATTCTTTATCATAGATTTCATTTTTTCCCAAGCTTGAGCAACATGTTCATTATCAAACTGGCTAAACTTCATAATATTGCTACGCAAAGCTATAATCTTAGCAGGAGGATAGTATCTACCAATAAAAGCAACCTTATACTTAGCCCATGAATCAATACTATTTTTAGGCAAAGAAAGCAACCAATCCTTAGCTTTTCCTCTCAAAGAAAAAGGAAACAACTTAAGCTTAATAATATCACCATCAACATTCTCATACTTTTGCATCTCATATAGCTCAACAAAATTGTTGAGATGAGCTGCAGCATCATCAGTACTAGCACCAGAAAATTGCTCTTTCATAATAAGGTTCAACAAAGCAGGCTTAATCTCATAAAAATTTGCAGCAGGAGCAGGTGGCGCAATAGGAGTGCAGATAAAATCACTATTATTAGTGCTAGTAAAATCACACAACTTGGTGTTTTCAGGAGTAGCCATTCTAGCAAAACTAAAAGCAGACAAATAAAAACAACTATAAGGAAACTATTTTTTTATGTTTTTGATAAAACGAAGCAAGTAAAAATAAAGTAAAGAAAAACTTAAAACATAGTAAAGGATGTGCGTGCGAAACTCCCCTTGCAGAAGTCTTCTTTTTCCCCGGCAACGGTGCCAGAAAACTTGTTGATGGCGCGGCGATGATGGTGCCAGAAAACTTGTTGGTGTGTAGTTGATGAAGTAAATGACCGGCCAGTTGGAAACCCCAAGAGAAGGTTTGATAAATATAGCAGCAAGTTTTCCCTCAGTTATGAAACCAAGGTTATTAATCCAGTAGGAAAAAGACAATACTCCAGAAGGTGATGCCCACTAGCTGCGTGACACTCCAACAAGGGCGCCGTTAACGATTTCTTGTTGGCGCATCTTCAACCAGTAGCAACGTGGAACCTGCACACAACACAACCAAATACTTTGTTCCCAACTTACGATGAGGTTGTCAATCTCACTGGTTTGCTTGAAACAAAGGGTATGAGCGTATCGAGTGGAAAGTGATAGTAATATGCAAGTAAAGTAAACAGTGCGAGTAAAGTAAACAGGTGATAGCAATATAATGGACATAGGACCGGGGTCCACAGTTCACTAGTGGTGTCTCTCCATAAGATAAAATAACACATGCTGGGTAAACAAATTACAGTTGGGCAATTGATGGAATAAAGACAACGTGCATATGTCGAGAGGATCACTATGAGATTTACTCTGGGCATTACAACAAGATACATAGACCATCATCCAACTGCATCTATGACTAATAATCCACTTGTGGCGAATCAATCCGAGAACTCCACAAGTATTAAGTTGCGAACAACAGATAACTGCATTAAGCAAAGTGTGTAATGTAAACAAAGCATATGCCCTTGAGCATATGAATGTTGTTTTCTCCCTAGTGGCAACAGCACATCTACAACCTTAGAGGTTTCTGTCACTCCCCCAGATTAAATAGAGGCATGAACCCAACTATCGAGCATAAATAGTCCCTCTTGGAGTCAATAGCAAGTACTCGGCCAAGATAGCTACTAACAACGGAGATCATGCAAGATCATAAACAACATAGAGATAACATAAGATAATATTCAGCACATCAACTCAATCATAACACCAATATTCATCGAATCCCAACAAACACAACATGTAGAATTACATAACGGTGATCTCGATCATGTAAGGCAGCTCACGAGATCTAAACATGAAGCACATGGTGGAAAAGACAACCAACTAGCTACTGCTATGGACCCATAGTCCAACGTAGACTACTCACTCATCGCGCCGGAGGCAAGCATGGCGATGAAGAAGACCTCCGGTGGCGATTCCCCTCTCTGGCAGGGTGCCGGGAAGAACTTCTGGACCCTCCCGATCTCGGGTCGACGGCGGCGGCAGATCGCGATGTATTCTGGAAAAGTGATCGGGTCTTTAGGTTTTTCCCATCGGGGAGTCTTTATAGGCGAAGGGGCAGCATCAGAAGTGGACCAGGGGGCCCTCACCACAGGGCGGCGCGGCCAGGCCCTAGGCCGCGCCCCTGGTGGTGAGGCCACCTCCTGGCTCCTTTCCATCTCCTCTTCGGTTCTCTGGATGCTTCGGTAAATTTCTGGATGTTCGGCTTTTATTTCATCCCATTCCGAGAATATTTCCTGTGTAATTTTTCTGAAACACAAAAACAGCAGAAAACAGGGAACTGGCACTGTGGCATCTCGTTAATAGGTTAGTTCCGGAAAATGCATAAAAATGTCACGAAGTGTAACGAAACACTAAGCAAATGGTGTAAAAACAAGCATGGAGCATCAAAAATTATAGATACGTTAGAGACGTATCAGCGTCGGATGAACTCGAAGGTAAAGTCAGTCAAACAAGGTGTCTATAGAAAGTAAATGTGGGTGTAAACCTGGCTTGCTTTCAATCTATCCCTTACCGTCCCCTCCTGGCCCCTATATATAGGTGGCCAGGTCTCAGGGATCGGGAGGGATCCGATACAGATTACAATATTGACATACAATATGAACTCGTATTTTGACTAATGTTACAATTGGGCCTAGCTTAACGGGCCTCAGGGGTACTCAACTGTCGGGCTCTATTATCTATGCCCTTGTCAGTAGCCCCCGAGATTCTATCAGAATTGCAGATTCGGGTTGAATCTCAAATCTTCAAATCTTCAAATCTTCGACTTGATCAATACTTCCTCTTCATTTCTTCGAATCTTCAGCTTGGTCTTTCGACTTATCTTTTTATTATAATGTCTTGCAAGGGGTTTTGATGAACAAGCCTAACAATTCTGACGGATCAAGAGGCCAGTTAACTGTCGGAACAGATACTTGTCATCTACTTCAAATTCAATCCCCTTGGATTTGAATTCAGGAAACCAGTCAACCCCATTCTTTTGCCGCATTTAGGTCTTACAAAGAATGAATCCCAGTGGTTCTTAGGGTACCCAGTGCGTCCACCAGGATTTTCTTCGCGTCGTAGACACGGATAAGTACCAGCAGAGCGCATCCATGTGCGTATACCGAGCCACACAGGACGGATCCTGGGGTCTTACCTTCATGGTATATTTCAACCATGGCATTCAAGTTTTGTCGCAATGACGCAACTCGAGAATCATATTTCGCAGCCTTGTTTGACTGATTCGATATACAAAAATTTTCAAGTTATCCTTTTTAACTTTCATGAATAGCTCCCGATGGGAGTAATCGATGTTCATTTTGTCAGCAATATAGCCGAAGTTCCTTGCTGACGAAATGCAACCGTTTACATCTAAACCACGTGTCCAACAACTGGCTCTTTATCATCAACTTTGACTTCTCTCCTTCCTTCTGTTGACTTCTTTCTATCGGGTGCGCGACATCGCTGCCGATGGGAGTAGCCCCCGAGGCTATAGCCGAATTTTTTAGGTATATAGGCTCAAGAAAATAGATAGACCTGTTCCATATATTTCCTCTTGCGATATTTTCCAACATGATTCGCCCTTTCAGTTGTTCTTCCCTTCTTTTCTTATGACGTAAGCCCCCGAGTCGAAGACGTGGTGCACTGTGCTTCTTGATAGATACTTTCTCATCCCCTTCTTTTTTTTGTACGTATCTTTTTCCTTGATGCGTTGATCCTTCTTTACCATCTGCACTTGAAAAATTTAAAAGCCCAGAAGTATATTTTGGGCCTTGCCTCTCTAGAGGCCCATTAGTACGTGCTTATAAATAAAGCACGTTTTGCCAGGGTAAAAACCCTAATTCCTTCATTAGTATCTTTCTTCGCCGCATCATCTTCTTCTTTCTCATCCCATCTAGGATTTTTTCCTTCACATCGCTTGTCTTCATGGTCGATGCAAGTGGATCGCGTTTGAGCGTCCCGGTGGAGAAACGAGGCCGCGGCCGCCCTCGCGGTAGTAAGAACAAAGCTACCACACTACAAGAAAAACCCCCCTATAACAATACATACTCGTCAACGCCTTGAATATTCGTTGATTTTTTTATCCTAGATACAGATGCAAGCGTTGCAGGCCACATCTGTTGTTCGTTCTACAAATTGCACCTAAGAAATGAGCCAAGCCCACTACCTGCGTTAACCCTCAGCAAGCAGGAACGAACGAGTCCCTCTCCTCCCCTCTACCAAACCTAGTCGCCTCCCTCCCCTCCCCTATAGGGCGTCTCTCTGCCCTTGGCTAGCAGGGCCTCCCTCACCGGCGACCAGTGGCGGCCGTTGATGCACCTCGCCTCCTACCATGAGATCCCTGTCTCCTGGAAACGCCTCTTACAATGGATATGGGCTACTGCATGACGCGGAGTCGGAGCACATGGGATGTGGCGGGGAATCAGCAGACGGGGTGCGGCGGCGCAAGTGCACGGCAGATCTCCAGGTGCAATTTCTCTTTCCCTTGTCAAATCTCTCTCTCCTTTTCCATTGCTTGACCCGTCTGCACAATTAATCTAGGTATTTTGCGAATCCTTGACATGTCCGATGGCCTAGAGGCAGAGATGCAGATGCATCAACACATGCCGCACTGTCACGAGATGCCACACCAAGAAGTCTTAGGCGGGCGTGCATCAACAACAACAGCAAACAACAGGACGGTATTAATTCCTTGTGTTTTATCGATTCATATCTCATCCAATACTGTTCCATCTCATGCGATGTTTGAAATTAAACCTTTTCCTGCAATGATCTATTTATTTTTTCTGCAGAGTATTAATATTTAATGCTCATGGTAAAAGTGCTAAGGAAATTACCTGCTGAATATTATGAGTTTAGTTTAGGACGTGCAGCTCAAAGAATGCCTACTAAACAGACCCCTCATGGAACTGATTCTCATAATTTTTACCTTTAAAAGGCAAAAATGCAAATGGGTGTTCAGGTCCTTTTATCTGATCCAAGGGAACCAGAGAAGATCTGTCATGTATATATGCGCATATGTTGTAGGCCAATGCCAATCTTGTATTTACCACCAAGGGAACTGATGATATCTTACTGGAGGTAAAGCTTTCATTATTCAAGAAGCTTTCCTGTTCCTGTTTTAAATTTGATTTTGGATATAGTTTCTGAATACTCTAATAAAGACTATTTACATATTTAGTTTAATTGGCCCGTGCTAGCACTGGCAACCAATAATATTTGCAGGCGACTGGAGTACTTGTTAGTAGTTTCTTTATGCCTTTTTTATGGTTTTATTACATGTTATTTTATTATAAGTAAACTTGTATTTGTGCCTTAAAAGAATTTAGACATAAGATGTTCACTTCTGCAAACATCAGTTTCTTGAATCTGCCACCGTGTATGACCAGGCTTATGCCCGTTAGATGAATTATCTAGCTTTGTGATACTTTGTTGACTATTGTCGCTTAGTTAATTAAGAAGTTTGATCTTTTGTTAGGTAGATGAACTAGTTTATTAAAGGATTTTGATCTTTTGTTTGATGGATTTGCTCAGATCCTGTCGTGGTTATTATATATCCAGATTTTGTTTTGTATTTCCTGTGTGGCAACCACTTATACTTGTCGTTGTGATGAACTTGCTTACTAGAGTTTACTATACCCTACTCTGTCTTACACTCTCACTTACTAGAGTTCACTATGCCCGGCGTTGTCTTACATGCTTACTTACCAGAGTTCAATATACGCTGCTCTATCACTGAGTGTTCTTCTATTTGCAGGTCCCATACATCGGAAAGACTTGCTATTTGGATATCAGCTATGAACATGTTTGGAAAATATTAGAATGGATATATAGGACATAGAAAATGATCATGTTTCGATGTAAAGTTATAACTGTATGTTCTATATATGTAGGACTAGATAGACGTCATGTTTTGATGCAAGCTTGTATTTTTTCTATTCTTCAGATAATTTCATGTATGAGATGCTTATTTGATTAATAAATATATTATATTACTTGTCACTCAATGCATTCATATTCTACAATTTGTGTGACATCTCTCTCATTGAGAAAAAATGTACCACCGATGAGGAAAAAATTACCATCTTAAAGGGGGCTCAAAGCATCTATTCCTAAAAATGTTATTTTAAAACAAAAAATTTATTACGTGTAGGATCTCTCTAACAACGCATATGGCTGTTGCTTGAAATCTGTAGCTATTTTTGCAATGCTTATACCATTGGTTACCAACGCACATATATGCGTTTCATTTTATCTTTGCAACGCCCAAAAAACGCAACACATTATTATCTGTTGGTACTGTC
The DNA here is from genome assembly GCA_007115705.1 of Dactylis glomerata. NCBI lineage: Eukaryota > Viridiplantae > Streptophyta > Magnoliopsida > Poales > Poaceae > Dactylis > Dactylis glomerata. The sequence continues at coordinate 1,120,054 of QXEO01000791.1, read as the reverse complement.
GCAAGCAACGTATATATGAGAGTTTAGATACACATAATTGCGTTGCTGTAAGGGGGGGGGGGGGGTCCTGTTGTAGTGCCATCGCAGCTGCAGTAGCTTCATCGTCCGCTCCGGTGAAGCGGCGCCCCGGCCGTCCGGCCGGGAGTAAAAATAAACACAAGATTTCATCTGTTGCACCTGGTCCAAGCGCTCCTTCTGGTAATGGTTCTCCTCCTCCGCCCAGAGTGTACTCCTTCTTCTGCATCGCCGGCGCGCAATGTCGTGAGATTCAGCGGTTACCGCTGAAATTCACTAAGTTTATGGACGGGCGAGAACTGCGGGAGGCGGTTCTTCGTGAACACTCTGGTGGAGGAACTCCCTATGAAGTGGAGGTTTGGTACGACGGCGCCGGTGAGCAGTACTTCAAGGGCGGCTGGTCGCAGTTTGCAGAGGACCATGACCTCCACCAAGGCTTCTTTATGACTTTCGACTTCCACATCGGCACGTTGAAGTTCGACGTGAGGATCTATGACGGCACCCAGTGCCAGAAGGAGTACGAAGCTGAAGTGCATTTTCACTAGTTTCTCTTTATGTAATCTCTTTCCCTAGTTATCCTTATACATACTATTTGTAAAGCCGTGTTTGGATTTCTTGTTGCGCCTACTTTATTAATGGACCATGGGAACGGATCATCATTCCGAGGTATGCACTGAATATATTATCGGGTTCTTTTGAACCGTGGGTATTGCTATCGAATATCGGGTTGCGGACAACCTAATAGTATATCTCAGATAATCATAAATCTCAATAACTTGTTAATATTATTTCGTACGACTCGAGGGTCTGAACCCCCGAGTGGAAAGTAAAATATTTATACATATTGTCGAGTTGACCCAAGGAACCCGACCTATGGCCTCATGTTCTGGTGTTCAGAGGGTCATAAACTCGAAAGACTTTTTGTCGCCTTGTGTCGCCTATGCGTAGAACCGTCGTAGTTGATCTGCATTCCACGGGTTACTCTCGTCTTTCTCCGTTTTCTTATCTTGTAGTCGATAAGCTCCTCCTGGTATTACTTCTGTCACAATGTAGGGTCCTACCAATGGGGACTCCAATTTTCCATGACCATCCTGCTTGAGTCGTAGAACTAGATCTCCCACCATGAAAGATCGTGGACGAACTCGAGTACTGTGGTAGTTTCGTAGATTTTGCTGATATTGAGTAGCTCTGGCTAATGCTACGTCTCTTGCCTCGTCGAGTGCGTCGACATCGTCCTGAAGTGCTTCTGTAGAAGTTGTCTCATCATATTCCGAGATTCTTGGTGCTTCATGAGTTATTTTGACTGGAAGTACGGCTTCTACGCCATGGACCAGGAAGAAGGGCGTTTCTTGAGTAGCTGCGTTGGGTGTAGTTCGGAGACTCCAGAGTACGGAGGGTAGCTCATCTACCCATGCATGCTTGGCTTTCTCGAGGGGTGCTAACAGCTTTTTCTTTATCCCGTTGCATATTAAGCCATTGGCTTTCTCGACTTATCCATTTGTCATTGGATGCGCTACAGATGCAAATTTCAATTTGATTCCCAAACTTTCACAGTAATTCTTGAACTCCTTCGATGTGAAGTTTTTTCCATTGTCTGTGATGATACTGTGTGGTACTCCAAAGCAAAAAACTATTGACTTGATGAAATTGATTGCCGCCGTAGAATCTTGGGTTGTCACGAGGGCTGCCTCTACCCACTTGGTGAATTTGTCGACTGCTACCAGCATATAAACATGCCCTCCTGGCCAAGATTTGTGCAGTTTTCCTACCATGTCAAGACCCCATTGTGCGAAGGGCCAGGATAATGATATTGGTTGCAACTTCGCTGCTGGCACGTGTGGTCGAGATGCGAAATGTTGACAAGCCTCGCACCTTCTTACTATGTCTTTCGTGTCCTCAATGGCTGTTAGCCAGTAAAATCCTGCACGAAAGGCTTTAGCTGCAATGGCTCTGATGCTAGCGTGATGTCCACATACCCCTGCGTGGATGTCCTTTAAGATTTCCTACCCTTCTTGAGGAGTAACGCACCGCTGCAAGACGCCTGTTATACTTCTCTTGTATAATTTTCCTTGCAACACGACGAAAGCCTTGGATCGTCGTATTATCCTTTTCGCTTGTATTGTATCTTCGGGTAGTGTTTTATTTACCATGTAAGCCAAGTATGGTTGCATCCAAGTTTCCTCTATCATCATGACTTCTTCGGGTTCAGCTATGCTTGTTTTTCCAGCCCCCGAGCCTGTTGCTTGGCACTGGCCTTGTTCCTCTGTAGTCGAAGTTTTACTGCTTTTTATTGATCTCTCTATAATTTCTTCCCAAAAGACTCCTTGTGGTACGGGCAAGCACTGGGACCCGATGTTTGCTAGATTGTCGGCTTCCTCGTTACTGGCTCTGCTGACGTGTGAAACTTCGCATCCATCGAATGTTCCTTCTAGATAATAGTACAAGTTTCTGTACGCTGTCATATTGTCATTGATGGCGTCGCACTTGTTCATCACTTGTTGGACGACGAGGTTTGAGTCTCCAAATATTTTCAGTCGCGTTGCTCCGCATGCCTTGGCCATTTTCATGCCATGGAGTAATGCCTCATATTCGGCCTCGTTATTAGAAGCTTGGGGAAAACTCATCCTTAACACATACCTCAACTTGTCACCTTGTGGTGATATCAAGACCACTCCTGCTCCTGCGCCTTGGATTCTTTTTGAACTGTCGAAGTACATTGTCCATACACTCGATAGATCTGGCGGTCCTGTGTTTTGTAACTCCAACCACTCTGCTGTGAAGTCTGGTAAAACTTGTGATTTGATCGCCGTTCGCTTTTCATACGTGATGTCTAGGGGTGATAACTCAATTCCCCATAAGGAGACACGTCCTGTTGCTGAAGGGTTATTCAATAAGGATTTCTATTTTCGTGCCCTTGGGTCCTTAGTTGTACTCAGTTTTCCCCAGCTCCTTAGTTTTTCCTCAGTTTTCCCCAAGCCCTTGTCTGAAACCCTCACAAGGAGCTCGGATGGGAGGAATCCCGTTCAGTTGACCGTTCCGTGCTGATGAGTGGGGCCGCGTCGTGTGGGGCCGCGTCATGTGGGGCTGGTAGAAAGGGACCGTATGGGACAGGACGAGACTGTGTTTGGTCATACGAGCAGAGCTGGGGCCGTAGCGTGTGGAGCCATGTGGGTCCGGGACATGGGCACGAGTGGTTTCTGTCTCTTTCGCCCAGATTAGCAGTTTTCAATGCACCTTTTTCCTCTCTCTCGCTCGATCTCATTCATTCTTGTTTGTCCAAATTGGTAGCAAATCTAGAGCAGCTTCTCCTTCTGTTTTTTAACGTCATTCATTTCTTTATGCCTTCATTTTTACCCAATCAGGTACTCCCTCCGATCCATATTACTCTTCACTAATACGGATGTATCTACCACTAAAATGTGTTTAGATACAACAACATTAGCGAAGAGTAATATGGATCGGAGGGAGTAGGAAATCTAGGGCACAAATCCAGAGAAAACATACGATAAGCTGCATACAGCAGCCAACATAGCATAGATATATGGGTCCAACAGTACTACCGATAGATCCAACATAAGCTACATTTTACATGAATTTAAGCTTGGAGGTTGCGCAGGTGAATCCCAAGTGCTTTGTGTTTGGCCATGAACGCATGCACGTTCACGGTCGTTCCAACTCTAGCGCCGTCAATGGCTCTGCCAATGGATTCAGCATGGTTCACCAGGCAGTTGAAGTCGGTGGCGCGGAGCCTCCTGTTGCAGAAGAGGCACCTGTAAACGCCTCGAGCAAAGTGACCATCGTAATGGCCGGACTGCAGCCTCCTGAGGACGTGACGAGTCTTGGTGTGGAAGGACTCGTCGTCGATGTCGACGTCGCTGCTCTGCACCTGTCACGTAGCACCAAAGATTGAAAAACATGGAGTCAATTGCAGCGATGATGGAACAGAGAGTGAACAAAAGATCATGCATGATAATATGGGCAGAAAAAAGAGGTAGCCTCAGTTACATTGGACACACTTATATCCAGGATTTAAGTCAGTGAACCAAAGATCATGCACAACAAATTTGTACACACCAATTGTTCACTGACCAAACCCTGAATCAATTTGTGCCCAAATATTCATCATCATCGGCACAAATTAACCGGATGGGATTGATTACTCACATAAGTTAACCGAATCTTAAACAAAAGCAAATCACAAACACTAATAACGCAAGATCTAGAACTAGGAACAAATGAACCCTAATAACGCAAGATCTAACATAAAAGAATTGAACTAGGAACAGACGAACCCTAATAACGCAAGATCTAACACAAAAGGATAGAACTAGGAACAGATGAACCCTAATAACGCAAGATCTAACACAAAAGGATTGAACTGGGAACAGACGAACCCTAATAACGCAAGATCTAATACAAAAGGATTGAAATGGGATAAGAACAAGGGAACAAAGGGTTACCTCCGGCTCGTCGTCGACGATGCTGGTGTCGTAGGGGTTCTCCGGCGTGACGTACGGCACTGGTTCATACGGGTCCCAATCGACGGGGGCCTGGACGGGGGCCTAGACGGGGGCCTGGGCGGGGGCAGCGGCCGATGCGTCGGTGGCTACGTCGGAAGCAGCGACGGGGGCCTGGACAGGGGCGGCGGCCGATGCGCCGGCAGCCGATGCGCCAGCGGCTGATGCGCCGGCGGCTACGTTGGAAGCAATGACGGGGGCCTGGACGGGGGCGGGGGCCGATGCGCCGGCGGCTGATGTGCCGGCGGCTACGTCGGAAGCGCCGACAATGGGCATCTCATTCTTCTCCATCGCCGGGGTTTTTTCCTTCGGGGTTTTTTCTATGCGAAGTGGAGAAGATGATGGGACAGGAGAGGCGGTTGCAGTAAGAATGAGAGAGTGGGCATGTATCGAGGGAGAGAAAGAGGGGCTTTATAAAGACGAAGGTGGCGTGTACCGCAACACGCGTCCGCTATGCACGGCTGCAGCATGCACCGCGACACGAGGCTAACCCTGGGACGTTTGGTGTACTCAGTTCTAACCTTGGGCCTTATACAGAAATTTTATCTGTACTCAGTTTTCCCCTCGAGTACTTAGACTGGCAAGTGCAATATACTCAATTCTACCCTCAAGTAGCTGGTCAACAGAGAGTCAACAAATGAGATTAACATAGCTAATTGAGTCATTTCATGCGCAAAAAAATCCAAAAAAAATAAAAACATAGTGGCACCTACTCATGGAGTCTTCCTACGCAACCTGCCACCTAGGAAACCTTAACAAACATAGATAAATCAAGTTTTACCACAAATTGCCACTTCTCAGAATCACTAGTAGCTATGAAGATGCATGGTTTTTTACTCAAACCCCTTTGCAAAACATCTTCCCCAAAACATAGTTTGTCTAAATGAGGCCATAATTGTCACACTCATGTATATTTGAATTGCAAATAATTTGATGTAGCCCAATATGAATTATATTGTACAAAACACGCATTTTTCATTTTCTAATTCTTTTGTTTGAATCCCTTAGTCTATTTACTATTTATGTGCCCTTGGTTTCTTAGTACTACTCAGTTTTGCCCTCAAGTACTGTCACAAATGCTCACAGAAGCCCAAACTTATCCTGATTGGTTGAGCCGTTGTCATACGGATCGACTCCACCAACCGTTGATCCACTGATCTAACGGGCAGTATACCCCTCTCCGTCTCTTCGTGGCCACCCCTCTCTCTCTCTCTTCGTGGCCACCCCTCTCTCTCTCTATCGATGGACAGTGCCACCCCTCTATTTATGTGCAATAATGAGTTTGCCACGTAACTATATTCCCTCTATTTATGCATTATTTTCCACGATCTAAAAATATTAAACTAAAAAGTGGTATAGTTTTGGTGTAAACAAGAGACATACATATTTGCGGATTTCGATGAATGCATTATTTGTCACCTCTCTAACAATTATCAACTCTCTTTAGCATTCCTTTTATTTTAGGGAATATAGTTTGGAATATAGTTTGTGGTATAATTTTGGTATAAACATGAGGCATACATATTTGAGGGATTTCGGTGAATGGATTATTTATCACCCCTCTAACAATTATCAACTATCTTTAGCATTCCTTTTCATTTAGGGAATATAGTTTTGGTAATTTGAAACGGCCCAAAAGTGGTATAATTTTGGTAGAAACATGAGACATACATATTTGGCATATTTGGGGGATTTCGGTGAATGGATTATTTATCACCCTCTAACAATTATCAACTATCTTTAGCATTCCTTTTCTTTTAGGGAATATAGTTTTGGTAATTTAAAACGACCCAAAAGTGGTATAATTTTGGTAGAAACATGAGACATACATATTTGGCATATTTGGGGGATTTTGGTGAATGGATTATTTATCACCCCTCTAACAATTATCAACTATCTTTAGCATTCCTTTTCTTTTAGGGAATATAGTTTTGGTAATTTGAAATGGCCCAAAAGTGGTATAATTTTGGTGGAAACATGAGACATACATATTTGGCATATTTGGGGGATTTCGGTGAATGGATTATTTATCACCCCTCTAACAATTATCAACTATCTTTAGCATTCCTTTTCTTTTAGGGAATATAGTTTTGGTAATTTGAAACGACCCAAAAGTGGTATAATTTTGGTAGAAACATGAGACATTCATATTTGGCATATTTGGGGGATTTCGGTGAATGGATTATTTATCACCCCTCTAACAATTATCAACTTTCTTTAACATTCCTTTTCTTTTAGGGAATATAGTTTGGGATATAGTTTTGGTTATTTGAAACGTCCCAAAAGTGGTATAATTTTGGTATAAACATGAGACATACATATTTGTGGGATTTCGGTGAATGCATTATTTGTCACCCCTCTAACAATTATCAACTATCTTTAGCATTCCTATATTCCCTAGGGATTTCTATTTTCGTGCCCTCGGGTTCTTAGTTGTACTCAGTTTTCCCCAGCTCGTTAGTTTTTCCTCAGTTTTGTCCAAGCCCTTGTCTGAAACCCTAACAAGTGCTGGAACGGCCGGTTTCCCGATAGGTCAACAACTTTGACCGTTATCTGCTGACTAGTGGGGCCATGTAGAACCCGCAAAGACACGTCAGAGCATCCATCTTTGTTTGACCATAAGCATCGCCGTATCCCTGACCAAAACGCGGACGAGTGGGGCTTCGGTATATCGAATGACAAGTGGGGCCATGACGCTGATACAAGGGGCAATACACGGGTAGGATTAGATTTTTAAACGGAGCTCTACAGTGATGGCACGGAGGAGGTGGCCTGCGGGGTGCCGAGATGAGATCGACGTCCACAAAGAACTGCATGAGGCGAGACCAGACGCATTAGATAGATATGAACTAGATGCGTTTAACCATGCAAAGAAGAGAAGAAATGGTCGAGGACATCGACGACGACCTCAACACTTTGACTGACGGTGTCGGACACGAACGCAAGCAATGTAGAGAAAACTAGTGTCTCTCCTTTCTGGCGTGTATAGATGGGTGCTAGGGGAGTGTGGTGGCGAAGGGAAAGACCTCGCGGTGGTCTTTGGCATCCAGCATAGCGGGGCGGCGTGGCCATCCCCACAGCGGCGTGCATGTTCGGCATTGGCGTCAGCATGTACGTTCGTCATTGGCCTCGGTGGTATCTCTGGTGTGTCAGTCATCGAATGAGGGGACGGGATTGAGGGTGCATCCCGACGATGACCTAGTAGTGGCGGCGAGCATGCATAGCCGTTCTGACCATGCCGATATCGGCATCGGCATCGTTTGGAGGCTGTGGTGCTCGAATCATGGTGGAAATTGCGATTCCCTATTATTTTTACATGCATAATATATAGAAAATAGCTAGATCTCTAAATCGATGCATATGAAGCTACATATATATTCTTGGTCATAATCCCCTTATCTAAAGGGGATGGATGCATGGCTTCACGTCGTCGTCGCTTTCATCATCAGTATCTTTGTCGTCCGTGTAGTAGTACTTTCTGCACATTGTTACGTCGAACACCTTCACTGTGAGCACATCATCGCCTTCATATTTGAAGTGTAGGATGTAGCCGAAATCCACACCGTGCGCGATGGCGAAATTCTCCCAGCCCTTGTCGAGGTACATCCGGCCTTGTCCATCAAATAGGACCTCCACGGTCCAGAGACGAGGACCGCAGTCAGCTGCTCGCAGATACACCTTTGCGGGCTCCTGGCCATCAAGATAGTCCGCAAACTTTTGTGGGAGTGCCTGCAAAGAGATCGAGCATCGATCGTTTGAAATTAAAGGTTTTTTAGAACATGCACATAATTAATCACATGCATCTCATATATGTGGGAACGCGTACATACCTTCTTGGCCAAAGGGTCTTCATAGATGACGATTAAGAACTCCTCTATGATCAATGGCAGTGTTGACGATGGTGGTGGCAATGATGATGATCCACCACCCAGGCCGCCCCTTCCCCTTCCCCTTCCCCTTCTGGTCGGCGTCTGAGACGTGGAAGCCATGGCAATGGATCAAGTGTATGTGAACGAAGAAGAGAGATGCAGAACCTATTGACATGAGGGATGGCCGTTGTGGGGGTTTATAAGGGAGAGATGACCGTTGTGGGGTTTACACCATAAATTAAGGTAGAGATGACCATTGTGGGCTTTACACAATAAATTAAGGAGGAGATGACCATTGTGGGGGTTTATATCTCAACAAAAAAGTAATGCCTAAAAGAAATGGAAATTCGTGATAGTTTATTATTTTACCGTGAAAAGTAATGCCTAAAGGAAATTCGTGATAGTTTATCATTTCACCGTGAAAAGTAATGCCTAAAAGAAATGGAAATGCGTGATAGTTTATCATTTTACCGTGAAAAGTAATGCCTACAAGAAATGGAAATTCGTGATAGTTTATCATTTTACCGTGAAAAGTAATGCCTACAAGAAGTGGAAATTCGTGATAGTTTATCATTTTACCGTGAAAAGTAATGCCTAAAAGAAATGGAAATTCGTGATAGTTTATCATTTTACCGTGAAAAGTAATACCTACAAGAAATTCATGATTACCAAACTTGTTGAATCCGGTGGCAAACTTGTTATTTAGCATACATAGAGGGGTAGTAGTTTGCCACCGATAGATAGAGAGAGGGTGGCACGATCCTGCCCGTTAGATCATAGGATCGACAGTAGGTGGGCACGATCCTGCCCGTTAGATCATAGGATTGACGGTAGGTGGGCACGATCCGTGTGACAACAGCTCGACCAATCAGGCCAAGTTTGGGCTTCTGTGAGAAGGGAGAGGGTAAAACTGAGTAGTATCAAGGATACAAGGGCAAGTAAATAGTAAACATGCTAAGGAATTCAAATAATAGATTTAGAAAAGAAAAACACATGTTTTGTACAATGAAACCCAGGTTGGCCTACCTCAAAGTATTAGCAATTCAAATATACATGAGTGTAAAAATTATGGCCTCATTCAGACAAACTATGTTTTGGGTATAGATGTTTTGAGAGGGGTTTGAGTGGATATCTATAGAGTTAATCTATTTTTATTTTCAATCGTAAACATCTTAGTGCTGAATGTTATCTTCATCAATATATTTTAGATACTACTTCGTCGGCTTTTACCGTGGCGTCATCGTGCTTGCCCAGAAGAACCAGCCGCACAAGATACGGCTTCTGAACCCACTCACAAAGATATTGAATACTACGTTTGAGGCGCAGATGCCATCTATGATTGTGGAGTCAGTCGCTGTAATGAAGTCCCCGACTATGGTCTTCGTTTGCACAGGCTACCCCATGGAAATTGCTTGGGTCGATGAGAGCTCTCTGTAACGACCCGGAAAAATCCCCTATATTAAAATTGCTTGTTATTTTTTTTTCGCGTCATCGTGGCGTCATGCATCATCATGCATCAATAACCCTTGCATGTTTTTGTTGAAAATTAAAATTATTTGAAATAAAATCTACTTTTATTTTTCTTGTATGGTTTATAATAAGCCTACCTCTCTTCTTATGTTAAATGAAAGCTAAGCCTATAATATTTACAAACCTTTAAATAATGTTTTGGTACAAATTCATGTTTGTTTAAAATATTGATTGAACCTGTTTTAAAAATCTGTCCAACCCCTCTTTTGCGTGCTCTATGTACCTTCTTTTTCACCTTGAGATATTTCTGCAAGAAAAAGGAGTTCACCTCCCTCCTGGTTATTGTCGTCTTCTCCCAGGGAGAGCACGTAGGGGGCGTGCTTCCTTTTCCTTCCCGACGCCAACGCGCCCACGCCAGGCGCGTGAGTCCTGCCCTTCCTCCTTTTAATCCCCTGCCAAACCCTAGCGCCTCTTCCCCCCAAGACGCCGCCGCCAGTTTCCTCTTCTCCCTCTCCTTTTCTTCTATTCCTTCCGCCCTCGCGCCGCCACCATCCTCCTCCCCTTCAGCTGCTCGTTGCATCGTTCTTATCTGCAAGTTTCCGATAGAGAAACAGCGCCGAAGACCACCGCCGCCATGGACGCCGACGCGCCGCTCCTACGCTCCGCCCCGCGCCCATCCGAGAAAACCAGTAGCTTCGCCTCGCCTTCCTCTTCGTCCCCGCCAGAGGAATCGTCCCAGGACGCCCAAGATCGGCGACATGGCCCTCTTCTTCCCGTCAGGTCGCCGGCGAAATCCGGCCGGTCCGGACCTCCTTCGGCTTCTCCGAGCACGCCCGCGTCTTTTGCGGTGAGCTTGTCTTCCTTTTCCTTTCTTTCCCCGTACGTGTTTGTCGCTCGACATAATTCTCGTCGTTGACTTCCTTGTTCCGTGAACGTCTGCTGCCATGAACGAGCTCGAGATCGAGCTCACACGCAGGTCCCGTGTCTCCTTCCTCCGTTCGCGGTACTTCACCATGGCGCACCGGCTGCCCCCTCTCCGTCCGCCGCCTGGACCCTCTCCGTTCCCGTCAGCAAGTTCTCCGCCCGTAGTCGAACTTGCCCACTTCTGCAGGTCCCCAACGTCTGCTTCCTCCTGCTGTAGAAATTCAGTTTCGTCAGATTGGCTAGCCACTTCCTCGGAATATCTAAACTCGCTTCCTTGTATGTTCAGATCCGGTCAAGTGGTGTACTGGTTTGAGCCCTACGACACGATTCAGCAGATCTCAAGTTCGATTCCCGTTTAGGCCTTAAAGGTCACTCTTTTTTTTGATTTAATTCCTGATGACATGTGGGCCATTCCCGTCATTGAATGCAAACACCACCTCAGCACCATCGGTCCAGTCAGCTTCCTGGGCCGCGCGTCAGCCTCCCAGGCTCGTCCTTCCCTCGGTGAGAAAAGTCTCACCTATTTATCTGTTTTTCTGAAAATTGCTACAAGTGTTTGAAACTTGCAAAATTAATATCTTCTAATCCATAACTCGAAATAAAAAGTATTTTATATGAAAGTTTATCAAAAAAATGCATAGAATCTGAATATGCCATTCATATTATTGTTTGTATCTTGCATCATGTAGTGACGTGGTTTTTGCATCTCATCTAATGAACAACATATGAGGTAATTGTGAATTGCCAATTATGGTATCACTGCTTCATTTAATTTTGTGTAGCTCACCCATGCCTTGTCTTGCCATGCTAATCAACATATAAATTTTCGTGCAGTAAAACAACTTGAACCCTATATGTGTGTGTCGGAATCCCGATTCCGCTTAATTTTGATAAGTTGCATTGCATCATATTTGCCATGTCATGCATACCCTCACATGATCATGCCGATTCTTTTGCCGTAGTAGTAAGTGTTGCATCCGTTGTTTGTTGTAGCGATTGGCTTCTTCCCGGATAGGACGTTTCGTGGTGATGTGAGCAACGACAAGTTCTTCGGGTGTTCTTCAACCACCTTTTCAGGCGAGCCCTTTTCTCTCTACCCATTTAACATTTTGCTCTCGCTAGCTCTATATTCTAGCCTTGTGTCACGATGCTTTGTTCGAGTCACGTGTCCTATCCACCTGTTATCCAAAGCAATGCCATAGAACCTTTCATATATCCTATTAACCGTGTGCTTGTTGTTTGAGTTGGCCTTGCGAGTCGTAGGCATCTTCAGATATTGGAGTTGTTTTATCTTATTGGGTTGGGAAGTTATCACATGCTCTACTTTATGGATATATGTTGTTGGAGATATTCATGGCTTACTTTATTGTTAATACTTAAAACTGAATTAAGCAGAGGCATCGGTGAGTCATTTTGCCGGTTTTACGACGGCTCACTTGTGTCCCCTAGGACCCCGAGATCGCATGAACTGTTCTGAGACTGAGCGCTCTAACCATACGTGGGTACGCTTCTAGGCCTCCCCTTGACACTGCCAGAATCTACATACTTGTCCAGTGGCCACAACTAGTTCGAGGTTTTCTATTTGTTTCTTGTCGAGCGTGCAGCTTGTATCTTATGGTCCTATTTTATTTGGGGGAAGCCCCAGAGTGCCTTGTAACCCCTTTGTTTCTGCACGCTCGTGTAGGTGCGGGACGACTGCAGGTGGGCACCCTCCCCAGAGCGAGGTTCCAGCCCATTATGCGGCGTCGGCGCAAACAACTAAGTCCGTTCGGAGATTCGGCCGGACTCTCGATATGGGTTAAACTTAGTTAGGTGGCTTCCTGGACTTGTTTGTAGTGAAGGAGAGTGCGAGTCGTGACCTCCTGCCGGCACACCATCGGAAGTGTGCTTCATCATGTGGCATTAAGGGGTGATCGTACGTTTGGGTACATTTGGGCACCCCTGCAGGGTTAAATCTTTTCGAAAAGCCGTGTCCGCGGTTATGGACGACTTGGAGCTGTACTACTCGATCATAGAACAACTTGCACCTGCTATTTCAATACTAATAAACTTGTGTAGTAAGCTAGCACAACTACAATAACAAACCTGCAATAAAACTTGTTAACCGTGTGAGTGCCTTTGATATTGCTTCTTCGTGTGGGTGCGATGAGGTGATTCATTGGCTGGGTTATGTTTGGTGTTAGTTTCTAGTTGGTTACTTTTATGCGCTCTCTTATCTTATTCTATTTAGACGAAAGTTGCAGTGTGTCTCTGTAGTTTATTCCTTTTGTTGCCGCTAAGTCCACCATATAGCTTGTAGGCGAGCACAGCTGAATTCTAGTCTCGCGAGTACGTGCCTTGGTACTCACCCTCGTTTTTTTTCCTTTTTCTCTTTCTCCCTCCTTGTTCGGCAACCTTTGGCCCGACGATTTTGACAGGTATGGGAGCGACGACGTTAGCAAGGTTACCCTTCCGGCTTGGCCTGGGCAGGGTTTGGATGCCATCGTTTATCTTCAGGCCTCTTAGGCCCATTTGTATTCTTGTCCGTACTCGGATGCTATTTGCTTTATGTATGATTTGGATCTTTGTATGCATATTTGGATATTTTGACTCGTGGAGTCTTTGCGGTTATATTGTATATTCTTTTGTGGGTTCCATCGTGAGCTTGTGTATCTGTTGCTACCTGATTCCACCCGCATCACGTGCATATTGTATGTGCACGAGGCGCTTGGTGGTGCGTTTCCAAAGCGACATCATGTAGATTGTGGCGTCATTGCTATAGTCTGCAAGGTGCCGGTTTTGGGGCGTTACACTCTCCTACTAAGGATATAGATGAAGAAGATTGGGGAGAAGGAAGATTTTTGATCGATGACCATTCTCTGCGTTGCATTACCCCGTTCAATGGTGAATTGTATGCAATAGCTGTGAATGGGTTCGGAACATTAGTGTGCACCAACAATGTCCAGTTGGAGCAGCGCGCGAGCACTGTCAACATGGAGACACTATTTTTATTTCCAGAACTTGGAAATGATTCCAAGTTCTACCTTGTGAAGTCGGATGGTGATCTGCTGCTTGTGTTGTTGGGCGGCAGCGCTGACAACAACAGGTATTTGGAGGAAGGTCAACCATTGGTGTACCGTGTGGACACTGAGAGCCGCTCTCTCCATGCCGTCAGTAACCTTGGCAGTCGTGCCTTCTTCGTCAATTATATCCGGTGTATCTCCGTCGACACCAGAGTGCACCCGACAGTTCGACCTGGCTGCATCTACTACGTGGATTTGGGTTATATTAGACAGTACTTTGATAATAGAAAGGCCTGGGATGAGTGGCCACGACGTGTGGATAGATTAGGATACTACGGTATGAGAAATGAACAAATGCCATACCGTTTGGAGGATGTATTGGCTGCACACTGCAGACAGAAGGAGTTCAGTGAATATTTCCTTCATCTCATGGAATATAGCAACGACGAAATATATGAGGAATGAAGAACAGATTTGTTATTGGCTGCTGTATGCAGTTTATGTATTATATTTAGTTTTCTGGATTTATTATGCTACTGTGAATTTATCCTATACTAGCTTCTAGATTTGCTACTAGATTTGTTACTATATTGGGCAAAAAACGAGGGCCAAAAGGCAACAATCATTGAAGAAAGACAGAAATAGAAGCTTCTCTAGATTTGATACTAATTTGGTGAAAAGAGAGAGAACTGTTATAGAGAGAGAGTGGAAAAATGCGCTCTAAAAAGGCGCTCTGAAAAATGCCAATTTGGGCCGAGAGAGACAGAACCGAGCTCTCATGTTCAACCAAACGTGGTCTCGTCCTGTCCCACGCGGTCCCTTTCTACCAGCCTCACGCGACGCGGCCCCACACAACACGGCCCCACACGTCAGCATGGAACGGTCAACTAAACAGGAATCCTCCCGTCCGAGCTCCTTCTGAGGGTTTCAGACAAGGGCTTGGGGAAAACTGAGGAAAAACTAACGAGCTGGGGAAAATTGAGTACAACTAAGGACATGAGGGCACGAAAATAGAAATCCCTATTCCCTAACACTTATTTTTTTTTGGTAATTTTGGTGAATGCACACACTAACTTTGAAAACAACTACAAGTACATGTAACTGAATAATGGATTTGTAACAAGGGATCCCTTGTAACAACTTCTAGCGCCTGATGAGCAATGATAAGAATCCGATTGCAATTATACAACAAAAAAAAACAACTAGCCATCAGATTAGCTTGCTTCTTCAACTCGATCAGCTGCTTTAACTACTTGTTCATTTTCTTCAGTTCTCCCTTCACTTCCACTAGTTCTGCATTGGGAGCATTAGGCATAATCGGAACGGCTCCTCTCTCTGCCGCATTCTCTACAGCAAGTCCCCCCCTCCCAAATTGCGCTCCCCAATAGAGCCAATTGATTCCTGCAATTTAAGCCTCTGAACATACACATCGATCCACTCGAAATACCTGCATTTCTTCAGGATCTGAAAACAACAACATGAACCCTAAATCCCATATTCGAGGGAATAACAAGAAAATCGAGAGAAAACAGAGCAATTGGAGCGAGATCTAACCTTATCCCCCTTTCTATACGGCAAGCTCTCGCATGCAAGGAACTCACGTCCACGGTTGCCGTTGTCGTCCATCTTACAGATCGACCGCTTCAGAGGCTCCTGGCGTGGGCAGTCAGGGCATCTTGTCAAAGGCACGGGTCCATACTGCGGCCATGAAGAACGGGAGGTCGAAGAGAAACTAGACATCACCCGCCTGCCGGAGAAGGGCTGCCGCTGGCGGAGAAGAAGAACAATGGGGCGCGGGGAAAGAAAGGGGAAGCAATGGCACGGGCACGGTCGCGGGGCTGGCTCGGGCTCCCATTTTGCAACGGTCACCTGGGTAAGCTGTGGGTCCGGCGCGCTAACATGGACAAGTTGTGGGTCCCACGATGATCTGGATAAGTGGAGACGTGTCCACTTCAGGGCACCAACAGCGGCCCCACTTGCCAGCACCAACCAACGGTCAACTAAACAGGATTCCTCCCGTCCGAGCTCCTTGTGGGGGTTTCAGACAAGGGCTTGGGCAAAACTAAGGAAAAACTAAGCGGCTGGGGAAAACTGAGAACAACTAAGGACCCGAGGGCACGAAAATAGAAATCCCTATTCAATATATTTGATAGTGGTGCTTCGTTAACCACTATGATTGGGTGTACCACAAAATACTGCCGTAGTTTTCGTGCTGTTGTGAATACACTGTATGCGAGCATTTGATAGTGCGGGTACCTTTGTTTTGTCGGAGATAGTACTTCGCTGACGAAATATACTGGCCTCTGGACACCGTGAGCTTTTCCCTCCTCACTTCTTTCGACTACCAATACTGTACTCACCACCTGATGTGTTGCTGCAATATATAGTAGTAATGGCTCCTTTTCCTTTGGTGCGACCAACACAGGTGGTGTGGAAAGCACTTTTTTCAATTGTACAAAGGCTGTGTCCGCTTCTTCCGTCCACTCGAATTTATCGTCTGACTTTTTCATCAATGCATAAAAAGGAAGTGCTTTCTCTCCTAGCCGCGCCACAAATCGAGTCAGTGCTGCGACGCGTCCTGCGAGCTTCTGTACGTCGTGCAGTTTTGTTGGTTTCCCCATCATTAGTATTGCTTGGATCTTCTCTGGATTTGCCTCTATTCCTTTTGCGGATACCAGGAACCCCAGGAGTTGCCCTGCAGATACCCCAAAAGAACACTTTGTCGGGTTAAGCTTGAGCTTGTACCTGTTTAAGTTGTCGAAGGTTTCTGCTAGATCACTGATTAGTGACTCTTCTATTCTTGTGGTAATAACCACGTCGTCGATGTAGACTTGAATGTTTCGTCCTATTTGACTTCCAAGGCAATTTTGCATCATCCTTTGATAGGTTGCCCCTGCATTTTTTAAACCGAAGGGCATGACTTGGTAGCAGAACACGCCGTATGGTGTTATGAAAGCTGTTTTTTCCTCATCTTCTTTCTTCAATTTGATCTGGTTGTAGCCAAAATATGCGTCCAGGAAGGAAAGCCTTGCGCACCCCGCTGTTGAGTCAATTATCTGATCAATGCGAGGTAGAGGGAAGGGATCCTTTGGGCAATGCTTGTTGAGAGACGTATAGTCGACACACACTCTTTGTACATCTGTATTTTTCTTGGGGACTATAACTGGATTAGATACCTAAGTCGACATTTTGATTTCTCGGATGAACCCTGCGTTTTCTAGCCTGTGTAGCTCGGACGCTATTGCTTTCCTTTTGGGTTCATCAAATCTTCTCAATGGTTGTTTGACTAGCTTTGCTTTGGGATCGACATTTAGTGCATGCTCGACAAGTTCCCTAGGAACCCCTGGCATGTCTGAAGGACACCAGGCGAAGATTTCCCAGCGCTCACGGTGGAACTCGATGAGCGCGCTTTCCTATGCGGGATCCAAGTTTACTGCTATAGAGGTGGTCTTGTTCGGGTCCGTGGGGTGGACCTGGATTTTCTTTGAGTCTTGAGTTGCATCGAAAGCCTGATCTGGCAGGGATCGTCCGATGTTGGGTAGTACATTATGGTCGGTTTCACCTTTTAATCTTGTGTATTCTGCTGTCATGTCGAAGGTTTGTGCCAACCTGTTGAATTCCTTGTCACAAGTGTTGGATACTTTGAAACTGCCTTGAACTGTGATTGTTCGTCTGGGCCTTGGGATTTTGAGCGTGAGATATGCGTAGTGAGGTACTGCCATGAATTTTGCAAATGCTGGGCGCCCCAGGATTGCATAATACTGTGAAGGCCAGTCCATGAGACTTCGAACTCCAGCTTTTCTCTATGATAATTGTTGCTATTGCCAAAGCAAACGTCGAGTTCTATTTTCCCAAGAGGGTAATTTGTGCTTCCTGGTACTATTCCGTGGAAAGAACAATCTGTTGGTTTTAGACTTTCCAGTGAGATGCACATTGCTCTCAGAGTTCTTGCGTATATTAAGTTTATGCCGCTTCCTGCGTCCATGAATACTCTCCCGATGTCGTATCCTCCTATTTGCGCCTTTAGTACCATTGGTGCGTGCCCTGGCCTGGGAACTTTCCTCGGGTGGTCTACTCTGCTAAATCTGACTGGTTGATCGGACCACTTCAAATACTCTGTAGTAGCTGGTGGTGATGATATTGCCAAGTTGACCTGTCTTGATATGCTCTTCCTCTCTTTCTTCGACTTTGGCACTGGTTGGATCATTGCTGATATATATACTTTTGACTCCAGCTGTTTTGCGAGTCATTGCATTTGATATCCTTGACTCATACTTTTTCCTCCCTGTCGTTCTACT
Organism: Dactylis glomerata; assembly: GCA_007115705.1. Classification (NCBI taxonomy): domain Eukaryota; kingdom Viridiplantae; phylum Streptophyta; class Magnoliopsida; order Poales; family Poaceae; genus Dactylis; species Dactylis glomerata. The sequence continues at coordinate 1,101,959 of QXEO01000791.1, read as the reverse complement.
TGGCTTGAATCCATGGCATTTTGCAACCTTAAGAAGGTTCTGCAATCCTTCATCTGGTGGTTGGAAACTCTTTTCCCATCTTGGTACGCATAATGGATGCAACAAGGACCATATAGCATATCTTCTGCCGACGGGCCCGAGTACCTTGGTTTCTCTTTTCCCCGACTATCTCTCGTTTGAAACTCTTTGTTTTCATAGCCTTTCTCGTTCCTTCCATCATATCCCGCGGCTATCTGATTTCGCCTTCCGTGGTTGTCGCCATTGCGGTATCTTCGCCTTTGCCTGCTTGTTTTGTCGACTCCTGGTGAACGTCCCCTTTTGTTGTTATACACATCTTCTCCATTGGCAAATCTGTTGGCTACTTCCATTAGTTCTAATACTGTCCTTGGCTTTATTCTCCCTACCTCCTCCATGAGGTCTGAACGACGAAGTCCGGCTGAAAAGGCATCTATTGCTCTTTCGTTGGAGATGTCTTTTGCAGAATTGTTGATGACACTCCAGCGTTGTATGTAAGAGCGCAGAGTTTTGTCTCTCCTCTGCACGCATGACTTAACTTCTTCCAACGACGCTGGTCGTTTGTATGTTGAGCGAAAATTTCTTGCGAATTGGTTCTCTAGTTCTTCCCAACTTCCGATGGAATCGTTGGGTAGAGTATTCAACCAGGACCGTGCTGCGCCGGTGAGGTGTAACTGCAAACTTTGCATTGCCGTTGCTCTTGTTCCTCCGATTATTTGCACTGCTTGCAGGTAATCTGATAACCACAGAGTGGGTTCTTGCGACCCATCATATTTTTCTTGATCGTGCGGCAACTTGAATCCTTTGGATACTCGCGTTTTGCGAACCCTGCGGGTAAAGCATAACGCGCCCATCTCTTTTTCGTTGTCTTTGTAGTTTTCTTCCCTCCACGCATAACGTGAGTTGTTTACTCTTGCTTGTGCTATTATGTTCCTTGCATCCTCCTTCCTCTTTTGGCGTTCTCATTTTCTGAAGACTCGCTAGTTTTGTTCCGCGAGGCTTTTCGCTCGACCTCTTCTTTTCGCCTTTCCCTACGATGTGTCGCCTTTTTCTCTGGAAGATTTCCCCTTAGCTTGTCTTCTACCAACCCAAGGCTTCGTATCGCGGCTTGATGCATGTGCTCCCGCGGGTCCCCAGGCTTTGGTTATGTAGTTAGTAGGTATGCCTGTGCTGCTACCAATGCTGCTTCTGGTGTTTCTTGCACAAATTCTTTTTCCTCCTCTGGTGGGTTCGCGGTTTGGCTTTTCGCGTAGCTTTCTTCTATTGTCCCTGCTGTTGTCCTCCTGCTGTGCTTTGGGTCTCTGTGCCTCTCCATGCTGGACTCTGATGAACCACTATATTCGTTTCAATATACTCCACTTGATGTGCTGTTGTAATCTGGGTTTCTCATAAACATGTCTCTTTCCTCCCTTAGCTTCTTTCTGCGCTAATGTAGCGCGTATTGATATCCCATTAAAACTTCTCTTCTCGAATCTGCGGGTACATATGTCCCGTGGTTGATAGCTGACATGATCATTCTCCACTCTCCTGCGGAGACGTGGACTTTCTCCTTCTCCTTCTTGCCGTTGCTCCTTAATTTGTCGACTTGCATGTCGACCTCTTCGTTGTCTGCGTGGTTATTTTCTTCTGCTGCTTCAGTGATAATGACGCACAATTGGTGTATGCTTCTGGAGACGCAGCTGCTCCTGCTGGCGAAATCCCTTGCGCTGTCGTGCGCCCTGTCCATTGTTACTTCCACGTCGGGTTCTCCCTGAATTTCGTCGAATTCTTCGAGTTTCTCTTGTAGATTTTCTGTTGCTGCTGGGCTGACCGGCGAGTTTGCCTCACTAGAAGAGCCCACGGATGATCCAGACATGGCGATTATTTCGGTTTTATTTGTCGACGGACCCGATTTCGCCGGATCCGAAAGACAAGTTGAACCCGAAGGTTCGACATAGAAGCTCAGACTTCCGATTGTCAACTCCATCTTTTGATTTTCGTCGACTTCTGGACTGCTGCTGGCTAAAAGCGAAAAAGCCGTCGAATTCATGATTCCAATGCCCAGAGTCCCCACGGTCGGCGCCAATTGACGAGGGTTAACTCGACAAATATCCAAGATGAAGGACTTAGGATCGGGGAGATAGGGCGTCGGATAAACTCGAAGGTAAAGTCAGTCAAACAAGGTGTTTATCGAAAGTAAACATGGGTGTAAACCTGGCTTGCTTTCAATCTGTCCCTTACCGTCCCCTCCTGGCCCCTATATATAGGTGGCCAGGTCTCAGGGATCGGGAGAGATCAGATACAGATTACAATATCGACATACGATATGAACTCGTATTTTGACTAATGTTATAATTGGGCCTAGCTTAACGGGTCTCAGGGGTACTCAACTGCCGGGCTCTATTATCTATGCCCTTGTCAACGCCCGAAGAAACACCGCCGTTGCCCAGAAATTCGCAGCTAATTCGTCACTTTTCTGATAAATCCACTTGCCTGATCGTGGCCTTCCTTTCACGAGGGGCAATATCTCTCTAATTTGACGCTTCCTTGTACAAGGAGTCCAGGTATCGCCGCAGACATTTAATGGCAGCTCGTCTCAGAACCTGAAACGAATCTTGGTAGGAGGCCACGGACACTGCTTGCTTGTATTAGGTAGCTGTCCCCTAATTTTATTTTGATTTTCACTGTATGATCAGTAGATGGTCTGTAGATGGTGCCACGTTTGTATGTACCATGATCTGTACATGGTGTATATGATCAAGAATATGCATTGATAAAAACAATGGCACATGCACGTCTATCTATCACGTATATATCCTAGCACTAAAAAAAATGTAACTACACATTATATGATCGTTACAATGAGATTGATGGGTAAAAGGAAAAAATAAAATATATAAGGTGTACTTTAGACATTCCCTCTAACTAAACTGGATCTGAAGCTAATTTGTCTCCCAAACACAATTTACTACTCCAGATCACGTTTGGTGGAGTGAAGTTTAGAGGTGGAGTAGAGTGGAGTGGAGTGGAGCCCTTCCAAACACACCCTTAGTGCCACCTACTTCTCTATGCAATCGCTGATCCTACATTATCGCTTGCGCGATCTCTTATTTTGTGATACAATATATACTATATGTGTTTGTATGTTCAAGACATGATGACTGCATCCAGACACATCTTACTTTGCATCTGCTTCGTGTGCTGCTTCCTTTAAAAGTAGATCAGAATAGTCATACATGTGCATATTGCAACCGGGGCTGCGAGGCACTAGGAAAAGATGTTGCTTGAGTTCTTTGGGGGGACGTGCATCGCTGCGTCCATTTAGCACTATATATTCAAGCCGTGTCAGATTCTGGTCCTTAAGAAGTACAATATGTTTTGGTTCATTTTTCTCCGAAGCGTTATTCACCGCTGCAACCGCAGCAGCGCCAACAATCCCAGTGTCATGGATAGACTGTTACGAAGCCAATCGGAGTACAACGGGAAACTACTGAGCACTGTTTCTTAGTTTTAGCCATGTGAATGATATTATTTCACCGTGTTGAGTCTTATGTTGGCAATTTGTAGCTTTCTTATCCTATGGACGATAACTTTGTAGGAGCCTTACCCACTTCAGTCTAGCAAAGCAAAAAACTTCAACGAGCACTTACGTGAGTTCATATCGGTTTGTGCATGGCTCTTGAAGGCAAGCATTACGTAGTACTCTCTTTGTTTTTGAATATAAGATATTTTAGTTTTATGAAGTAAATGTATTTATATATCTTTTAGTGTGCAGGTTCATTTGAATATACACACTAAAAGATGTCTAGAGACATTAACATCTTATATTTTAAAACGGAGGGAGTATTAGACAACCTCAGTTGTGAATCGTCAAATCCTAGCTTCATGACCAAGTTTACACACTTCATTCAGGCACACAGTGCTCTTAGTTAGTTGTTACGCTTGTGTAGTTCAAGCCATTTAAGTAGTGTCAAAAAATGGCAAATTGTTGTAAATATTGTTTTATATATTAGCACTGAATGGAGAATCTATCTATCAATTGGGTAAAAACTACTGAAAAAAGACACAAGTCGGACATAAACACTTGATTCGTATACTTGTGCAGAGTATGTTGTTAAACGAACTACCAGATCATGACAGCAATCCTCGTACGTGACTTGCACGTCAACGATATAGTGATAGAGATTGACTCAAATTAGTTAGAGTTGTTGTATCTATTTAGATACTAACTAATCACATATATCCAGGGCCGGTCCTAGGATTTTGGGGGCCCGGGGCGAAGTTACAACCAGGGCTCCCTAATATAAACATCAAAATTAATAATTAACATTTTCTATAAATGAGATGTTCTCAAGAAAAACTTACAATATTCATAAACTATGATTATCAAATTATTTATACATATGTCTTAATAAGTTATTCTATAATTTTTTAGGGATTTCTATTTTCGTGCCCTCGGGTCCTTAGTTGTGCTCAGTTTTCCCCAGCCGCTTAGTTTTTCCTCAGTTTTACCCAAGTCCTTGTCTGAAACTCTCACAAGGAGCTCGGACGGGAGGAATCCCGTTAAGTTGACCGTTCCGTGCTGGCAAGTGGGGCCGCTGTTGGTGCCCCGCAGTGGACACGCCTCCACTTATCCAGATCATCGTGGGACCCGCAACTTGTCCACGTTAGCACGCCGAACCCACAGCTTACCCAGGTGCCCGTTGCAAAATGGGAGCCCGAGCCAGCCCCGCGCCCGTGCCCGTGCCCGTGCCATTGCTTCCCTCTTCTTTCCCCGCGCCCCATTGTTCTTCTTCTCCGCCAGCGGCAGCCCTTCTCCGGCAGGCGGGTGATGTCTAGTTTCTCTTCGACCTCCCGTTCTTCATGGCCGCAGTATGGACCCGTGCCTTTGACAAGATGCCCTGACTGCCCACGCCAAGAACCTCTGAAGCGGTCGATCTGTAAGACGAACGACAACGGCAACCGTGGACGTGAGTTCCTTGCATGCGAGAGCTTGCCATATAGAGAGGGGGATAAGGTTAGATCTCGCTCCAATTGCTCTGTTTTCTCTCGATTTTCTTGTTATTCCCTCAAATTTGGGATTTAGGGTTCACGTTGTTGTTTTCAGATCCTGAAGAAATGCAGGTATTTCGAGTGGATCAATGTGTACGTTTAGAGGCTTAAATTGCAGGAATCAATTGGCGGTATTGGGGAGCGCAATTTGGGAGGGGGGGGGTACTTGCTGTAGAGAATGCGGCGCAGAGAGGGGCCGTCCCGATTATGCCTAATGCTCCCAATGCAGAACTGGTGGAAGTGAAGGGAGAACTGAAGAAAATGAACAAGCAGTTAAAGCAGCTGATCGAGTTGAAGAAGCAAGCTAATCTGATGGCTGGTTGTTTTTTTTTGTACAATTGCGATCGGATTCTTATCATTGCTCGTCAAGCGCTAGAAGTTGTTACAAGGGATCCCTTGTTACAAATCCATTATTCAGTTACATGTACTTGTAGTTGTTTTCAAAGTTAGTGTGTGCATTCACCGAAATTACCAAAAAAAATAAGTGTTAGGGAATATAGGAATGCTAAAGATAGTTGATAATTGTTAGAGGGGTGACAAATAATGCATTCACCGAAATCCCATAAATATGTATGTCTCATGTTTATACCAAAATTATACCACTTTTGGGACGTTTCAAATAACCAAAACTATATCCCAAACTAAATTCCCTAAAAGAAAAGGAATCCTAAAGAAAGTTGATAATTGTTAGAGGGGTGATAAATAATCCATTCACCGAAATCCCACAAATATGCCAAATATGTATGTCTCATATTTCTACCAAAATTATACCATTTTTGGGCCGTTTCAAATTGCCAAAACTATATTCCCTAAAAGAAAAGGAATGCTAAAGATAGTTGATAATTGTTAGAGGGGTGATAAATAATTCATTCACCGAAATGCCCCAAATATGCCAAACATGTATGTCTCATGTTTCTACCAAAATTATACCACTTTTGGGACGTTTCAAATTACGAAAACTATATTCCCTAAAAGAAAAGGAATGCTAAAGATAGTTGATAATTGTTAGAGGGGTGATAAATATGTATGTCTCATGTTTCTACCAAAATTATACCACTTTTGGGCCGTTTCAAATTACCAAAACTAAATTTCCTAAAAGAAAAGGAATGCTAAAGATAGTTGATAATTGTTAGAGGGGTGATAAATATGTATGTCTCTTGTTTACCACTTTTTAGTTTAACATTTTTAAATCGTGGAAAATAATGCATAAATAGAGGGAATATAGTTACGTGGAAAAATAATCCATAAATGCACACGGATCGACTCCACCAACCGTTGATCCACCGACATACAGAGAGAGAGAGAGGGGTGGCCACGAAGAGAGAGAGGGGTGGCCACGAAGAGACGGATAGGGGTATACTGCCCGTTAGATCAGTGGATCAGCGGTTGGTGGAGTCGATCCGTGTGACAACTGCTCAACCAATCAGGATAAGTTTGGATTTCTGTGAGCATTTGTGACAGTACTTGAGGGCAAAACTGAGTAGTACTAAGAAACCAAGGGCACGTAAATAGTAAATAGACTAAGGGATTCAAACAAAATAATTACAAAATGAAAAATGCGTGTTTTGTACAATATAATTCATATTGGGCTACATCAAATTATTTGCAATTCAAATATACATGAGTGTGACAATTATGGCCTCATTTAGACAAACTATGGTTTGGGGAAGATGTTTTGCAAAGGGGTTTGAGTGGAAAACCATGCATCTTCATAGATACTAGTGATTATGAGAAGTGGCAATTTGTGGTAAAACATGATTTATCTATGTTTGTTAAGGTGGCAGGTTGCGTAGGAAGACTCCATGAGTAGGTGCCACTATGTTTTTATTTTTTTGGATTTTTTTGCGCATGAAATGACTCAATTAGCTATGTTAATCTCATTTGTTGACTCTCTGTTGACCAGCTACTTGAGGGTAGAACTGAGTATATTGCACTTGCCAGTCTAAGTACTCGAGGGGAAAACTGAGTACATATAAAATTTCTGTATAAGGCCCGAGGGTAGAACTGAGTACACCAAACGTCGAAGGGTTAGCCTCGTGTCGCGGTGCACGCTGCAGCCGTGCATAGCGGACGCGTGTTGCGGTACACCAAACGCCACCTTCGTCTTTATAGAGCCCCTCTTTCTCTCTCTCGACGCTTGCCCACTCTCTCATTCTCACTGCAACCGCCTCTCCTGTCCCATCATCTTCTCCACTTCGCGTCGAAAAAACCCCTAAGAAAAAACCCCGGCGATGGAGAAGCATGAGATGCCCATTGCCGACGTAGCCGCCGGCGCGTCGGCCGCCGGCGCATCGGCCGCCGGCGCATCGGCCGCCGCCCCCGTCCAGGCCCCCGTCGCTGCTTCCGACGTAGGCGCCGGCGCATCAGCCGCCGGCGCAATGGCCGCCGCCCCCGTCCAGGCCCCCGTCCAGGCACCCTTCCAGGCACCCGTCGAGGCCCCCGTCGATTGGGACCTGTACGAAGACCCGTACGAACCAGTGCCGTACGTCGCGCCGGCGAACCCCTACGACACCAGCATCGTCGATGACTACCCGGAGGTAACCCTTTGTTCCCTTGTTCTTATGCCATTTCAATCCTTTTGTGTTAGATCTAGCGTTATTAGGGTTCGTCTGTTCCTAGTTCAATCCTTTTATGATAGATCTAGCGTTATTAGGGTTAGTATGTTCCTAGTTCAATCCTTTTATGATAGATCTAGCGTTATTATGATAGATCTAGCGTTACTAGTGTTTGTGATTTGATTTTGTTTAAGATTCGGTTAACTTATGTGAGTAATCAATCCCATCCGGTTAATTTGTGCCGATGATGATGAATATTTGGGCACAAATTGATTCAGGGTTTGGTCTGTGAACAATTGGTGTGTATAAATTTGTTGTGCATGATCTTTGGTTCACTGACCCAAATCCTGGACATAAGTGTGTCCAATGTAACTGAGGCTTCTTTTTTTCGTGCCCATATTATCATGCATGATCTTTTGTTCACTCTCTGTTCCATCATCGCTGCAATTGACTCCGTGTTTTTCGATCTTTGGTGCTACGTGACAGGTGCAGAGCAGCGACGTCGACAGCGACGACGAGTCCTTCCACACCAAGACTCGTCACGTCCTCAGGAGGCTGCAGTCCGGCCATTACGATCGCCACTTTGCTCGTGGCGTTTACAGGTGCCCCTTCTGCAACAGGAGGCTCCGCGCCACCGACTTCAACTGCCTGGTGAACCATGCCGAATCCCTTGGCAGTGCCCCTGGCGGCGCTAGAGTTGGAACGACCGTGAACGTGCATGCGTTCATGGCCAAACACAAAGCACTTGGGATTCACCTGCGCAGCCTCCAAGCTTAATCTCATGTAAAATGTAGCTTATGTTGGATCTAGGGATCGGTAGTACTGTTGGATCTGTCCTGAATATATATATATATATATATATGCTATGTTGGCTGCTGTATGAAGCTTATCCTATATTTTCTCGATTTATTATGCTGCTGTGAATTTATCCTCTACTAGCTTCTAGATTTGCTACTAGATTTGTTAACATATTGGGCAAAAAACGAGGGCCAAAAGGCAACAATCAGTAAAGAAAGACAGAAATAGAAGCTTCTCTAGATTTGATACTAATTTGGTGAAAAGAGAGAGAACTGTTACAGAGAGAGAGGGGAAAAAGGCGCTCTGAAAAATGCCAATTTGGGCCGAGAGAGACAAAACCGAGCTCTCACGTACAACCAAACGCGGTCTCGTCCTGTCCCACACGGTCCCATTCTACCAGCCCCACGCGACGTGGCCCCACACGACGCGGCCCCATACGTCAGCACGGAACGGTCAACTAAACGGCAACCCTTCCGTCCGAGCGTCTGCGAGGGGTTTCAAACTAGAGCGAGGGGAAAACTGAGGAAAAACTAAGCGGCTGGGGAAAACCGAGTACAACTAACGACCCAGGGGCACGAAAATAGAAATCCCAATTTTTTATGCCAATGGCATATTAATATCTATCTTAACGGCTACCAACATCACATGTCGAAAACTCGGAATCACAAGTCACAGTGGTCAGTGGTTGGTGGATGCAGTGCAGTCTCTCTCGGCTTGGCTACACATGGTCGTCTCTGGCTCTTGTCCTAAGAATAGTCAAATAGCGCCACACACAACGGACAACAAATAGAGAATTAGATTCGTATATTGCCTTTGCCTTTTCATTCTTGTTATTTCTCTGAGATGCCATATGAATTGAGATTATATTGTTGGGTTTAGGTCTTAGTGTACACTTAGTCGTCGATGTTTTACCACCGGCTAACACCAGTGCTCGAATACCGGTTTGGCATCCTAATCCTCTCGGATCAGGCGTGTTGTATTATATTTGTGCTTACCGCACTAAGTTAACCGTTCCGCAAACCGCATAAATTTGCGCAATGGACCGCGAAAAACAAGATGAAATGGAACAACAGCAGGAGGAGTATCGTGTGTTCTTCCATGCCACCAACACCATCCTAATATAATTCCTTTGTAGACCAATAAAAAATAATTACAGGAAAGAAGGCCCAACTTGATTAGAGGGGGGAAAGGCCCATACCTCTGTCCATTCGGAAGCGGAAGAGATAATGCTTCGTGATCCTAAATTAAAAAATTCGTTCTTCTCCCTGTTAACCACGAGAAACAAAACCACTGATCTGCTCTCGTCTCATGGAATCACCAAACTATATACATTGTAGCTGCTAGGGCCCCCTAGGTTACAAGGGCCCGGGCCCCCTAGCCCCGCCCCAGGGCCGGACCTGCGTTTATCTGTAAACCCTTTGTACTAAATAAAGATGTAAACGCAAATGCATTGAAGCATGGCACACTAGTACATGATGTCTACGCACTTCTATTCTTGTAGACACTTGTTGGGCCTCCAAGTGCAGAGGTTTGTAGAACAGCAGCAAGTTTCCCTTAAGTGGATCACCCAAGGTTTATCGAACTCAGGGAGGTTAGAGGTCAAAGCTATCCCTCTCAAGCAACCCTGCAATTACGATACAGAAAGTCTCTTGTGTCCCCAACACACCCAATACACTTGTCAGATGTATAGGTGCACTAGTTCGGCGAAGAGATAATAAAATACAAGTAGTAGTGATGATTATAAGTAGCAAACGTGATGTGAAATAAATATCGCTGCGAGCAAACAAGTAACAAAATAGCAAGTAAACGGTGTGCAATGCTTGGAAACAAGGCCTAGGGATCATACTTTCACTAGTGGACACACTCCCAACAATATAACATGAATGAACAAGTAACTTCTCTTTGCTAAGGCACTCTGAATTACTCTCCTATTGAATAACACTAATCATTGTGTAGTGGCTACAGAAGCACACCTTAAAGTTCATCAAGTACTTGACAAACACCACTCATAGAGATATCCAAATCAAATCACAATTCAAGATAGAAATCATTGCAACTTAAACCAAGTACTAACACGGTGCACACACTGTCAACATTACACCATGAAAGGAGGAATAGATCACTCAAACTATGATAGCAATAATTATTTTCATAATCCACAAGAGATCACAATCATAGCCTAAACCAAGTACCACCATGATGCACGCACTGTCACCGTTACACCATAGCAGGAGGAATAGATTACTTTAATAACATTGCTAGAGTACACAAAATATCTGAATAATAACATGTACTTGTTCAACATGATACAAAGCTCACGATCACATAAAGATCACATCATGGGAGAGAGAGGTGAACCACATAGCTACCGGTAGAGCCCTTAGCCCCGGGGATGAACTACTCCCTCCTCATCATAGGAGACAGCAAGGTTGATGGAGATGGCGGTGAGGTTGATGGAGACGGCAGAGACGGCGATGGAGATCGATGGAGATGGCTCCGGGGGCACTTCCCCGTCCCGGCAGGGTGCCGGAACAGAGACTTCTGTCCCCCGAAATTCGTCGGCGGTGGCGGCGGAGCTGCGGAACTGTTCTGGAAAAATCGTCGAATCCCCTAGGGTTTTCCGTCCCGAGGCTTTATATAGGCAAAGGGGCGATGTCAGAGGAGGGCCAGGGCCTCCTCACACATGGCTGGCGCGGCCAGGGGCCTGGCCGCGCCACCTGTGTGTGTGGGGCCCCTGTGGCCCACCTCCTACTCCTCTTCGGATCTCTAGAAGCTTCCGGGTAAAATAAGACTTCAGGAACTTGTTTCGTCCAATTCCGAGAATATTTCCTGTGTATCACTTCTGAAACACAAAAACAGCAGAAAACAGGAAACTATAACTGTGGCACTTCGTTAATAGGTTAGTTCCGGAAAATGCATAAAAGTGCCACTAAGTGTAACGAAACAATAGGCAAATGGTATAAAAACAAGCATGGAGCATCAAAAATTATAGATACGTTTGAGACGTATCAAGCATCCCCAAGCTTAACTCCTGCTCGTCCTCGAGTAGGTAAGTGATAACAAAAGAAATAATTTTTGAGGTGACATGCACCATCACAATCTCGATCATATATGTAAGCATTTGTGAGCTGGGATCATAAGAACTTAAAACATGGGCATGAAAGATATAATCTTGACAATAGAAACTTAGCAACCATGTTGTAAACATGTAAATGAACACAAACAAAAGATCATGATAATGAAACAATGAAAGTCAAACGTGTGTTCAAATCATAAGGAAAAACATACAAGTGGTTTTCAGCTTGTCCTTCATGGAGAGCAAAACATAAATGCATAGGACACCTTCAAGTTTAAGAGGGTGACTAGATACAAATAATTTAAGAACAAGTGAAACCATGATCATGAATCAATCAATGAAAACTTTGGGACAATGCACATTATACTCAGAATGACAACTATGCTCTCTTAATGGTGCATAAAGATAGAAGGTGGTGACTCAACATAAAAGTAAAAGAAAGGCCCTTCGCAGAGGGAAGCAGTGATTAAACATGTGCTAGAGCTTTTCATTTGTAAAACAGAGAGATAAAAATTGGTTTTGAGAGGTGGTTTGTCTTTGTCAACGACTAGCAATGGGGTTCTTACTATCTTCCATACAAAAATGAAGCAAGTTTTTGAGAGAGAGATTGGCACTTTTGTGCTCTTTTATAAAGCTTGGCACTCCTCCCCACCTTTTTTCCTTTCACAAACCATGGCTAACTGATTCCATCGGGTGTCCACCAACATTCACATTCCATGGAGGAGTGCCTTTTTTTTCTTTCTTTTTTCTCTTTTTTTTCTTTTTGGAATAAGCAATATGGAAGATAGCAAATCCGACCACTACGTCCCCATGAGCTGAAAACAGTGTCACAAAACGAGAAGTATTTTGAAGGTTTTTGAAAGGTAGCACATGAAAATTTACTTTGGAATGGCTTACAAATACCATGCATAGGAGTTTATAGTGGACACAATGGCAAACTTTGGCTTTTAGGAGTTGGATGCACGAGTAGAGCTCATACTCAGTACAAGGTGAGGGCTAGCAAAAGACTGGGAGCGACCAACTAAGAGAGCAATAATGGCCATAATCATGCAAAGCGACAAAGCGACATTAAAAGAAGCATAAGATGGCATCAAAAGTCAAAAACTAAATGATCATAGAGGCTATGGCGACTTTGTAAGAGTCTAACATGTGTGAGCATGCGCCAAGTCAACCCAAATAAAGCCTCTAGGAGAAAACCAAATTAATGCTTCCAAACGATTAAAACAACGCATGATTTTTTCAAAGGCTCATTAAGCAATCTCAGTTATTTGAGACAAGTCATGCTACAGCAAAACCACTAAGCATACTATCAAAAAAGACATCAAGCATGACATGAAAAAGCCTAAGCCGCAGTCTACACAAGCTCCTTCTTGTACCACTTTTTTGCATAAAGCTTTTTCTCTTTTCCAACACCATTCAAACTTTTTATAAACACCTCTTTTGATGAAAACCAATAAAGATCAGAGGCAAAAATACATCTTGATGAAAAGATATAACAAGATCTGAACACAAATCAAGGCGAAAAATGCAAGCTAAACCCAGTAGCAGAAAAAGAGAACACTCGTTGAAACGATAGGAGTGAAAAACTGAGTGTTCTTGGCAAATGAAAACGAGTTCATCTCCTCCAAAAGAAACATGATGTGATCTAACCATTTATTGCAGCAAACAAACTAAACAAAACCAACTAAGAAAACTAAAACAACTGACGCTCCAAGAAAAACACATAGTGCATGAAGCAATAAAAATATAGTGTCTTGAAAGGTGACCTGATTTTTGCCGATGAAGAAGGGGTGCCTCGGGGGCATCCCCAAGCTTTGACGCTTGTACTTCTTGGATATTTCTTGGGGCGATGCATGGGAATCCCCAAGCTTGAGCTTTTGTCCATTCTTCAACTCATCTCATCATTCTCCAATCCCTACACTTGAAAACTTCCTTCATACAAAACTAAACACAATCCTATTAGCAACATTAGTGTAAGCATAACATAGAATCAACCCTTTTTGCTTCAGGTTTCAACTCAAAACCACCACATATATAGCATATACTACTGTAGCAACTTCCCCTAAAGTTCTGTGATTAAAAGAACTCAAAAGAAAGCGATAAAGTGGCAAACACAAATATTGGCAGAAATCTGTCAAAACCGAACAGCTGACAAAGGTCGAATTTTTGAGGGATTTTCTGTTGCTTAAATCAAAAAGTGTTCAACTAACAAAAGTTTGGATATAACTTGGGGCATATGCACAAGAAATCGCAGGTCCAAAAGATATACAGAGAATTTATACGAATTTTTACGGTGCAGCACCGAAAACAGTTTCAGGACAGCAACATCCCCAAATCTTACCTCACTCAAATTAGAGGCTTCTCTTGGCACAACAACGAAATAAAAAGGATAAGGAGAGGTTATTACAGTAGTAATAACTTCCAAGACTCAAATAAAAGAAAAAGTACTGAAAATAAACAATGGGTTATCTCCCAAGAGTGCTTTTCTTTAACGCCTTTGAGCTAGGCGCAGTAATTTGCAAAGATGCTCATATGGGCGCCATATAAAAGCTTGAGGCAAAGGCACCATATAGGAACTTAAAGCAATAGAGAGCATCAAAAAGCAAATGTGAAAGACATTTATATCTGAACCACTTCCTATGAAAAATAGTCTTGTAAAGAGACAAGTCATAAAAGCGCAAAGCAAAAAGCATAGGAAGGCAAAACAAGTACAACTTCAAGAATTGCAACATAAAGAGGGGAAACTCAATATTGTTGAGATCCATCAAACCATGTTTCCCTCTCTCATAATAACTTTCAGTAGCATCATGAATAGAACTAACAATATAACTATCACATAAAGCATCTCTATCATGAGCCACATGCATAAAAGAATTAATACTCCCCACATGAACAATTGTAGTAGGAGCAGATTCAACAGAATAATTATTCTCATCACCATAATCATCATAAATAGGAGGCATATTATAATCATAACTAATTTTATCCTCAATAGTAGGTGAACTGAAAATATTATACTCATCATCATAGCCATCATAAACTAGAGGTTTAGTATCATCACAAGCTAGAGAACAGCTATTTCTCAAAGCATACTCATCAAACATATCATCATAAGAAGGAACATCACATAGGGGAGATAAAATATCATCAGAGCAAACTTTCTCCACTAAAGCTGGGGAACTAAAAATATCATGCTTAACAAAACCAGCTTCCCCAAGCTTAGACTTTTCTATAGCATTATCAACAACGGTGTTCAAAGCATTCATACTAACAACACTATTAGCATGCAAATTAAGCTCCAAAGGTTTTTCAACTTTCTCTTCAAACACTTCATATCTAAACTCAGGAAAAAGACTACAGAACTCTTTGTTTTCCATTAAGCCTAACTAGTGAAAATAAAAACAAGAAACAAAAAGATGTAATTGCAGAATCTAAAGGAAATAACTCCGAGCACTCACACAGGAGGATGCGAGTACCTTTTACCTTACCTCCCCGGCAACGGCGCCAGAAAAGAGCTTGATGTCTACGCACTTCTATTCTTGTAGACACTTGTTGGGCCTCCAAGTGCAGAGGTTTGTAGAACAGCAGCAAGTTTCCCTTAAGTGGATCACCCAAGGTTTATCGAACTCAGGGAGGTTAGAGGTCAAAGCTATCCCTCTCAAGCAACCCTGCAATTACGATACAGAAAGTCTCTTGTGTCCCCAACACACCCAATACACTTGTCAGATGTATAGGTGCACTAGTTCGGCGAAGAGATAATAAAATACAAGTAGTAGTGATGATTATAAGTAGCAAACGTGATGTGAAATAAATATCGCTGCGAGCAAACAAGTAACAAAATAGCAAGTAAACGGTGTGCAATGCTTGGAAACAAGGCCTAGGGATCATACTTTCACTAGTGGACACACTCCCAACAATATAACATGAATGAACAAGTAACTTCTCTTTGCTAAGGCACTCTGAATTACTCTCCTATTGAATAACACTAATCATTGTGTAGTGGCTACAGAAGCACCCCTTAAAGTTCATCAAGTACTTGACAAACACCACTCATAGAGATATCCAAATCAAATCACAATTCAAGATAGAAATCATTGCAACTTAAACCAAGTACTAACAGGGTGCACACACTGTCAACATTACACCATGAAAGGAGGAATAGATCACTCAAACTATGATAGCAATAATTATTTTCATAATCCACAAGAGATCACAATCATAGCCTAAACCAAGTACCACCATGATGCACGCACTGTCACCGTTACACCATAGCAGGAGGAATAGATTACTTTAATAACATTGCTAGAGTACACAAAATATCTGAATAATAACATGTACTTGTTCAACATGATACAAAGCTCACGATCACATAAAGATCACATCATGGGAGAGAGAGGTGAACCACATAGCTACCGGTAGAGCCCTTAGCCCCGGGGATGAACTACTCCCTCCTCATCATAGGAGACAGCAAGGTTGATGGAGATGGCGGTGAGGTCGATGGAGACGGCGGAGACGGCGATGGAGATCGATGGAGATGGCTCCGGGGGCACTTCCCCGTCCCGGCAGGGTGCCGGAACAGAGACTTCTGTCCCCCAAAATTCGTCGGCGGTGGCGGCGGAGCTGCAGAACTGTTCTGGAAAAATCGTCGAATCCCCTAGGGTTTTCCGCCCCGAGGCTTTATATAGGCGAAGGGGCGATGTCAGAGGAGGGCCAGGGCCTCCTCACACGTGGCTGGCGCGGCCAGGGGCCTGGCCGCGCTACCTGTGTGTGTGGGGCCCCTGTGTCCCACCTCCTACTCCTCTTCGGATCTCTGGAAGCTTCCGGGTAAAATAAGACTTCAGGAACTTGTTTCGTCCAATTCCGAGAATATTTCCTGTGTATCACTTCTGAAACACAAAAACAGCAGAAAACAGGAAACTGGCACTGTGGCACTTCGTTAATAGGTTAGTTCCGGAAAATACATAAAAGTGCCACTAAGTGTAACGAAACAATAGGCAAATGGTATAAAAACAAGCATGGAGCATCAAAAATTATAGATACGTTTGAGACGTATCAGTACAGAACAGATCTTCACGCACGGCCGATTTGGCCTATCGCACATGCCTGAAGAAACGATCGCTATGGAGGGTGTGCGATGAAATCGAACAACGCACATGGATTCGCAAACCGTATACGATAGCTGAACTTTCGCACATGGCCTAGACCATTAAATGCGTGTGAACTCGATGGCTTTCGCAGATGGTAAATGATTTTTCATAATCACCATTAGTCAGAGATCCTACATGGTTATCTTCATTTAACCGTCCAGAGTATAGTAAATCGTAAACACATAGCTTGCCATGTGTGTTATTATTGCATAACACTAAACCATTAATAAGCATTGCAAGAAAGTTTTGTTTTTTTATTGTACATCTCATACACCTCATATCTTGCATTTCCACATATTTCACTCACAACATGTAAATGAATTTCGACATACATTGAATTTCTAGCAATATAAATAAGCTAGCTAGCTGTTATATATTTCTTGGTTACGTCTTCGGCTCGTGGACAAAGGTTCTGCTGACAATAATTCACCATATCTGGTGGCAGCCTTTGTTGAACCTTCACTTTAATCTTTAATTTTATCATTCCCTTTGTAAAATATGAGCAACACTTTGCAGCGAATCCAAACCTCAGAAAGGTGATGGACGGTCTGGGCTACAGCTCATATGATGGTATGCATCTCATCTATTTAAGTAAAAGTATAGAACTAAATCAGTTGCAAAGTAGAATCAAAATTAGATCAATTTGGTTTCTTGCGATAGATACTCACCGATATCGCTGCTGCTGTTGCATAATTAAAAAGCACATGAGATGGCGCAGCCAACCCATATTCTTGCATCATCACTGGCCCTAATCTAGATGCAGCATCCAGAGTAGGAATAACTACACAATAAAATCAATAGAACTGTAACATTGTTGTTAAAGTTGATAAAATAAATGCAAGTTCAAATAATTTGTGTTCTTACATATCAGCAATTCAACAAAACTGAGGCTGTCTAGGTCTTATGCAGTGCCACCAAAATATCATCTCTATTATAAATTTGGTGATATCATGAGTTGACTATATAAAAGAATAGAAACAATAGTAATTCATATATCCGAACTATATATAAGTATTCTGATGGATTCGACCTTACTAACAGTGCTTACATTGCAAGATCTGCACTATATTGGGGTAAAATATTACTACCTTTTTTTTATTGATCATCTCATGGCACCACAGCTGGATCGTTCATCATCACTTTTATACTAAAAAATATTACTATCTTCTCTTTCTAATCACTTCACGATCACTCTATGGACGTACTAGTCCCCTATCTCATATCTTCTTTTATTGATCACCTCATATCTTCTTTTATTGATAAAAATAGCCATATACACCAACAAGTTATCACCATGGGCGTGGCATGTCACCGCGCCTATCTTACTAGCCCCCTATTATATGGTAATTTTGTTTCACATTATGTTTTGTTCCTCAGATGGAGTTAGGCTGCCTGCAAGGCCCACTTTTTTTATAGTACATGAAAGTACCATCGTGGATTAGAGCAAGAACAATAGAAGAGCCCGCTGCTGGCTATATATCATTGACATATCATCTATAATCAATCTTATAGTCAACATATAAAATAGCTAGTTATAAAAGTATACTACTTTATCAATATATGGCTCAATTGACACTCTCACAAATTGCGTAGCAATATATGCTAGAGCTAGCTCTTGCATGAGAGCCTACTTATCATCTCCCTCTCCTCTTCTCTCTCCTCCAACTTATCAAATATATATTATTTTAATACTAGCTGACAAGACTTTATTATACTTCCAAGGACCTACATGCAGAAAATTTCACCCAAAGTGTTCACCCTGCGACTCGATTTCCGCGACATGCTAGTGTCCCCATTTCAATCTTTCGGCCACGTGATCGTCTAAGCCATGAATGCCACAACAACACTGTTATATACAGATGGATGTCCTGCCTTTGACACAACACATGTTTGCATAGTCAGCTGTTTCCTCTGGCATATGAGCGTATAATTACCACATAAACTAATTTATTATTTTCTCTGATCAGAAATAAGCATCGATGATTTAGTATAAATTTTATTCTAAGTTAGTACAAAATCACTTACACTTATTTCATATGACCTTTTATCGACCTCCACTTCATCTCTTATCGTCCACTTCTCACTACCGGAAAAACACTTGTTCCCGTGCTAGCAAACTCTGCCGTGCGTCCTCGCACGGCAAAGATTTCTTTGCCGTGCAGCAAACAAATAACGCACGGCAAAGACAAACGCACGGCAAAGGTGGACAAAAGCACACGGCAAAGAAAGTTCGCACGGCAAAGGCCGAGATGAGCGCACGGCAAAGAAGCAAAGCACGGCAAAGGCCCCGAGAGCGCACGGCAAAGAAAACGCGCACGGCAAAGGCGCACACGTCTGCCGTGCTAGGTAGCTATGCCGTGTGCCATGCTTTCCCGCACGGCAAAGGGACCTTTGCCGTGCGGCATCCCTTTGCCATGCGCAAATCACCTTTTTCAAAAAAAATTATTTTCTGTTTTATTCTTTTTACTACTTATGTTTATTTCTCAATTAGTTTTATATTTTGTTGACTATTTATTAATGTTACTTAATACAATGTGTATATACCCATGCATGCTTTTTGCAATACAAACATACACTACAAAATCGTCATCCCCCCACATATATTAGGCTTTCGGAGAAAACCACGTTTCGGAGAAAACCACGCTTCGAGAAACCAACGGGGTGGTGACACCTCTCAGATAGCTCTACCACACCTATCTCCATATATTATGGCCACATGATAGCTATGGAGGGGGTTGCTACCTCTGAAGCGCGATGTACGGCCAAACCCTAGCCCGCTGCACCCGCGCGGTCTACCCCCCTAGATTATTCCAGACGACATCGCGTTGGTGGGCTAGTGTGTTCCTTTGGCTTTGGTTAGGTCATATGTATGTGTAAAGCAAAGGTTTTGGCATGCATAGCCCCCGAAGCGCGATGTACAAAGAAACCCTAGCCCGTCGTGGTCTACCCCCTGATTTTTTAAAGTGTTATCGCATGTGTGCCAACGGGGTGGTCACGCCTCTCAGATAGCTCTACCACACCTATCTCCATATATTATGCCCACATGATAGCTTTGGAGGAGGTTGCTACCCCCGAAGCCCGGTTACGGAGAAACCCTAGCCCGTCGCGGTCTACCCCCCTCGATTTTGAAAGTGTTATCGCATGTGTGCCAACGGGATGGTCACACCTCTCAGATAGCTCTACCACACCTATCTCCATATATTATGCCCACATGATAGCTTTGGATGGGGTTGCTACCCCCGAAGCGCGATGTACGGCGAAACCCTAGCCCGCTGCACCCACGCGGTCTACCCCCCTAGATTATTCCAGACGACATCGCGTTGGTGGGCTAGTGTGTTCCTTTGGCTTTGGTTAGGTCATATGTATGTATAAAGCAAAGGTTCTGACATGCATAGCCCCCGAAGCCCGGTTACGGAGAAACCCTAGCCCGTCGCGGTCTACCCCCCTCGATTTTGAAAGTGTTATCGCATGTGTGCCAACGGGGTGGTCACACCTCTCAGATAGCTCTACCACACCTATCTCCATATATTATGCCCACATGATAGCTTTGGATGGGGTTGCTACCCCCGAAGCGCGATGTACGGTGAAACCCTAGCCCGCTGCACCCACGCGGTCTACCCCCCTAGATTATTACAGACGACATCGCGTTGGTGGGCTAGTGTGTTCCTTTGGCTTTGGTTAGGTCATATGTATGTATAAAGCAAAGGTTCTGACATGCATAGCCCCCGAAGCCCGGTTACGGAGAAACCCTAGCCCGTCGCGGTCTACCCCCCTCGATTTTGAAAGTGTTATCGCATGTGTGCCAACGGGGTGGTCACACCTCTCAGATAGCTCTACCACACCTATCTCCATATATTATGCCCACATGATAGCTTTGGAGGTGGTTGCTACCCCCGAAGCGCGATGTATGGCAAAACCATAGCATGAAATGACGGTGCACGAAAACTCCCGCTCGCGGCCAGGCGGTGCGGATTCCCCCTTTTTTCCCTGATGTTTAGTGAAGAAATGACATGTTGCGGATCTAAAAATGATTTTTACAAAAAATATGGAGGTTTACTTTTTAGCGCTAAAGTGCAAAACCACCCCTGGTCCAGCGAAATCGGCAGGAACTTGTGCAAAATTCAAAAAATACCTTCAAAGGCTGCACAACATAACAAGAGCTGATATGTGTATCCCCAGGGTGTTTACTATTTATGTGGGGTGTTTTTCCTAGCTTTTGATATCGCATTTCGGTAGCCGCTTCACAAAAAAAACCCTATTTCGGCACTCTGAAAATGGAAAAAGCACTTTTTGTGGGACGAAATGAAAATCGGCCTCTGTGGCATTCCTTTACATCCCAAGGGACACGCACGTGTCCAATATGGCCTCATTCCGACAAACTATGCCATGCTCATGGCCGAATCTAGCTCATTCAACCTAGAAGTCATGCAACCTCGAACATGATAGGTTATTTCTGTGAAGGGACTTTCTGGTAAACAATTATTCTCTATGTTTGAATTTTTTTCCCGTTTGTAGGTCACATAAAATGACATCACGCGAAGGTTTTGTATTTTTTGATTTTTTTTGAATTAGTTACGCCCGATTCGGGACCCGCATGAAATGACGGCGCACGAAAACTCCCGCTCGCGGCCAGGCGGTGCGGAGTCCCCCTTTTTTCCCTGATGTTTAGTGAAGAAATGACATGTTGCGGATCCAAAAATGATTTTTACAAAAAATCAGGAGGTTTACTTTTTAGCGCTAAAGTGCAAAACCACCCATGTTCCAGCGAAATCGGCAGGAACTTGCGCAAAATGCAAAACCACCCATGTTCCAGCGAAATACGATAGACCATACACCCTAAACCCGATGATGCGTGGTGATGTGTCGACACAGGGAATGATAGATATTGTGCTATCATTTTATGCATAAAATAATAGCATGTGACATGGATAATGCATGTGAAATGGTAGCTATTGCATAAAATAAGAGCGGCCAGTGATGATATAACACATAAAAGTGATATGAAAGTTAATGAGTAGTTGTGGAAACCCTAACATCCTGAGAGCATTCTAGCGCCACCTGAGTCGCCTTGATTAGAGTCACACGTTTTGCGTGAATTCATATCATTCCATGTGCATTGTAATAGTTGGTATACATGTAGATCCATATTTCATGCATGTTTCAAAACCCTAAATAACTTCCCCAGAGCTTTCCATATTTCATGCCGAGATAAACTAGAACCCCGCTGCCCGTTCCGACTTGTGACTCTTTGCCGTGCGGTAGCACATGGCAAAGATACGTTGCCGTGCACTGGCGCACGGCAAAGGGAAATGAGGATCGTTGCCGTGCTCTGACGCATGGCAAAGGAGTTGGACGCACGGCAAAGGAGTTGGACACATGGCAAAGGGTCTTGGCACGGCAAAGAACTAATGATTAGCTAGCTAGCTCCCCTGCTGCCGACACTCCTTTCTCTCTCTCCCTTATCTCTTTCAGCCAGCCACACACCCGCCCAGCCAGCAGCTCGCGCGCCCAGCCCCTGCAGTCCGACGCCGCCGCCGCCCGCCACGAGCTCGCCCCCGGCCGACCGCGCCCAGCTCGCCCCCGGCCGACCGCGCCCAGCTCGCCCCCGGCCAACCGCGCCCAGCTCGCCTCCGCGCCCAGCTCGCCCTGCCCGTGCCCGGCCTGCTCGCTCCTGCCCGCGTCCAAGCTCGCCCCGGCCGCCTCCCTGTCCGTACGTCGCCCCGGTCAGCTCCCACGTCCCTGCAAAAGGTTAGTTATAGCTAGAGTATTGTTGGAACTAATCTTGTTATTAGTGATAGGATTAGATGGTTCGGTTATGTTTAATTTGCATGCAAAATCCGGCTGCATGCGTGCATTGCTTGGGCTGGGTCGTGTGGCCGTTTGGAGCAGCTAGCTAGTATTGTTTGTGTTAGTTAGATGAGGTTCATGCATGCTGGCCGAGTATTGTGGATCAGTTAGTGCGTGAGTGGTGGAATTAGTGGCCGGCTAGTTAGTGGCTAGTGGCCGGTGTGGCTAGCTAGTTCAGACTCTCTTGTATAAATATGGTATTGAGGTAATGGAAAGTGTGGCCTGCGGGCAAGAGAGAGAAATGTAGTGCTTGTGTGTGTGCCATGGGAGAGTCACGGCAAAGCTTGTGTGTTCTTCCTTGGTGCATGGGTGTGTGCGTGTGTACCTTGTGCCACAATATTTCTTGTTTCAACACCATTTATTCCTAAAATATTTAACCATATATATCTAACTTTTTAAATTATATTTTAATAGTAGTTAAGTCTTTTCCCCAAATGCGAAGACATTTATTTGAAGACATAGTATAGTACGTGCCAAATTAAATTAAATTAGATAAGTAGTTTCACGACAAATGTTTTAGAGGATAATTAGTGCCACAATATTTTGAGTAGGGATTAGTAGTCACAACTCACAAGTGATAAAATAATGGCTAACATGTGGAAATGGATTTTTTAAGGAGGAGTATAGTACAACAATATTTTAGAGAGGTAATTTGTCATTAACCTCGTAATTGGTGATGGCGACTCATCATACTATAGTTCTTCATGGTGAAGTAATATTGTTATACCACTATTGTTAAAAATTTGTGTTCACTTACATGACTAATTGATTTTGTCGCTATGCAGGCGATGCTTCGAGGTGGACACGGGGGGCGGCGTCGCGGGGGTGTTTGACGGGGCGTCCCGGATCTTCTTCGACGATTCTCTCACGCGTCTAGGGTATAAATATTTCTCTCATATGTACCTAGGTTTTATTTTTGTGTCTAGATCACCGAGTATGTCGCGTTACCTAGGCGTCTCTTCCCGACCGTAAGGGTTACGCGGATAAATATGCATTAGTGGTCTCGCATATTATGAACCGTAACTCTTACGGCATTTATCGGGACAGCCGGCGGATGCGTAGTTGAGTACGTTTTCCTTGTTCTACTCCGTTCTGAGACAGGATTTCGGCAGCACCTCCCCGTTGTTCTCCGGATACACATCCCTCTCGGCTATTTGCTGAGACGTGTATCGGGAGAACAGCGGGGAGGTGCTGCTGAAATTCTGTCTCAGATCGGGGTAGAGCAGGGAGAACGTACTCAATCTACGGATCCGGCGGCTGCTAGGAGCCCACCTAGTAGAGATTCAGGTTGATGCATGCGTAAAAAAATAAAAATATGATGCATTTAATTCCGATTTGATATAAATGCTATGTTTCGTTTGTTTTGGTGCTGATTAGAGGATGGATAATCGTGACTGGATGTACGATGGCAGAATCAGTCAGTGGGATTATACTGAGGAATGGGGACAAAAGACCGAGCAGTTTGTCGACAGGGTGTTTGACATCCCTAGCAGACCTAGAACAGTTTGGTGCCCTTGTAGTAAGTGCGCTAACGGAAAGTCACAGGACAAGGAAACTATGAGTACTCACCTGCTCAAGTTTGGGTTCACATCGTCCTACAAGACTTGGACTTTCCATGGAGAAAAGGCAAAGAAACGTGCTAGGAAGGAGGTGCGACAGATTCAACCTAGGGGAGAATATGATACTGGGTTTGATCGGTGCTTAGAAAACTTGGCTAATGGTAATGTGCCTGAAAGCCCTCATGTAGAGGCGGAGACACCTCAGGATGCGGAGACAGCTGAGGAGCCGGAGGAAAACACAAAGCATTATTATGAGGCTCTGTTTGCTTCGCAGAAACCCCTGCATGAAAATACAGAGGTTACCCAACTAGATGCCATCGCTCGCCTTATGGCCTTTAAGTGCCACAGGAACTTGTGTAGAGATGGGTTCGATGAACTTCTGGTCGTCATTGGCAGCATTCTGCCGAAAGGGCACCTCTTGCCGAAAAACTTCTACTATTCGACCAAATTGCTCAGTGACCTTAAGATGTCATGTCAGCAGATACACGCTTGTCCAAAGGGATGCATGCTATTCAGAGGGGAGCATGCAGACACAAGTTATTGCATCAAATGCAAATCCTCTAGGTACTTTGAGGTTGACCCCAATGGTGATGGTCAGAAGAGGCAGACCATGATTGCCAAGAATATCCTCGCTATCTTCCAGTTCTACCGAGGATCCAGCGGCTCTTCATGACCGAGGATACAGCCCAGCAGATGAGGTGGGCCGTAGAAGGAAACAGATACACCGACAAGATGATACATCCGTCGGATGGTAGTGCATGGAAGAACTTTGTCACGAAATATCCGCTAAAAGCCGGTGACCCAAGGAGCGTAGCAGTTGCGATATCAACCGATGGGTTCAATCCATATGGCATGTCGGCTGCAGTATACAGTTGTTGGCCAGTGTTTGTTATCCCCCTGAACCTCCCCCCTGGTGTCTGCATGAGATCAGAGAACATGTTTGTGTCGATGATAATCCCAGGGCCGAAATACCCGGGTAAGAACATGAATGTGTACCTGGAACCGCTGGTGGATGACTTGCTTCGTGGCTGGGAAGGTCGCGGGATCCGAACATATGACGCATCAAAGAAGGAGTACTTCGATATGTATGTCTGGTACCACACGTCCATGCATGACCTGCCAGCACGTGCTTTGTTCTGCGGGTGGTGTACACATGGGAAGTGGCCTTGCCCAGAGTGCAGGCAGGCTGTGACTTTCTTCTGGCTCGACAAGGGAGGCAAGTATTCCTGTTTTGATGAAGCTCGACAGTTCCTTGAGCAGAGTCATGAATACAGGAGTGATGTAAAGAGTTTCAAGAAAGGCCGTGTTGTGCATGACCCGAAGCCAATTATGAAGTCCGGAGCGGAAATCAAGGCCGAGTTAGATGCTCTTCAGCCTAGGCCTGATGGGAATGGTTTCTTGGGATATGGGGAGACACACCAATGGACTCACAAGCCGTGCTTATGGAAGCTCCCTTACTTTGAGGATCTCGAGCTCCCGCATAACATTGATACAATGCACACCGAGAAGAATATCAGCGATGCCATTTGGAGCACCATGATGGACACTGAGAAGACGAAGGATAACATAAAGGCTCGAATTGATCAAGAGAAATGGTGCGATAGGTCAAATTTGAACATGCAGCCACCTCACGGTGCTAAAAAAACTTGGACTAAGCGACAAGCTCCGTTCTGCCTTACAAAGGCCCAAAGAAGAGAGGTATTCATGTGGATGAAGGACTCTTTGTTTTTCCCTGATGGGTTCGCAGCCAACTGGATGAGGGGTGTGAACATGGAAACGTTGCGAGTACAAGGACTCAAGAGTCATGACTACCACATATGGCTTGAGCGGATAATGCCGGTGATGATTCGAGGCTTTGTCCCTGAGCAGACTTGGCGAGTGCTGTCGAGGTTGAGCTTTTTCTTCCGCCAGATTTGTGCTAGGGAGTTAGACACTAAAGTGATTGAGAAGCTGGATAAAGAGGCACCCATTTTGCTTTGCGATCTAGAGAAGATCTTTCCTCCAGGGTTCTTTAATCCGATGCAACATATGATCTTGCACCTCGCGGCCGAATGTTTAAAGGGGGGGCCGAATTGGGCCCGTTGGCAGTATCCGCCCGAGAGGGAAACACAAAAGCTTCGTCAAATGACAGGCAATAAATGCAAGATCGAAGCATCCATATCCGCGGCAGTCCTTAACGTGGAGGTGGCAAACTTCACCACTAAGCACTATGATCCCAACATTCCCACAAAGCACAACCCGGTCCTCCGTTACAATGCCGCCAGCAATGAAGATGTACCCAAGCTTAGCATCTTCATAGGGCTTGGTGGCAAGTCAAGTGGCACGAAGCCGTACCAAACGAACCAACATGAGCGGGTCTTGATCCACTCGTATGTCTTGAACACCTTGGTGGAAGTGAAGCCGTACATCAAGTAAGTGCTAACCATTTAGTTATTCACAAACATGCACGGCCTTGAACATGCACTCGTATGTTTGTTGCTAACTCTTCCTCTTTTCATCGGTATAGACAATTCACGGATATCCATTGGAGGTATACCCACAGGGAGCCTACCCCGGAAGAATCCAAGCATATTTTCGATAAGGGCGGCGGTTTCGGTTTCAGTAGCTGGTTCTGTGCTTTGGTACTATTCTATCCTAATTTCCTTGCGCCGCCGACATTTATCGGGCATTTCTCATTCTAAACTTCTCGTGCTAAACTTGTAGGCAAGAACTGACAAAGAGATGAAGCCAGAGCTAAGAAATATTGCTAGGGGCTTTAACCATTCCGTCTACACGTTCAACTCTTATGATGTGAACGGGTATCGCTTTCAGACCCATAAATACACAACAAGCCGGCCCAACGCGAAGACAATAAATAGCGGGGTGGTATGTCAAGGTGATGATGGACTCCATTACTATGGAAGAGTCGAGGGTATATACGAGCTGAATTACGGGTTTGACAAAGGGCTAAATCCCGTCGTATTCAAATGCCATTGGTTCGACCCACGTCGGGTCAGACGGGATCCTGAAATTGGGTTGGTCGAGGTTGAAAGAAGCTCTGTTTATAAGGGAGAGGATGTGTATATTTTGGCTACCCAGGCCTTTCAAGTATTCTATCTCCCGTACGCGTGCAAAAACCCGGCGAAACGTCTACAGGGATGGGATGTTGTGTTGACGGTACCTTCACGCAATAGGCCGCCCCCGCCAAACAAGGACGATTACCGCCGCGTAGACCCCTCAACATCGAATGTCGACTTTTATCAGGAAGAAGGGCTCCCCGGTCATTTCACTATCGGCTTGCCGGCTGTTGATGACATGGTCGTAGACGATGAACAAGAAGATGCGGGCATGGAGGAA
The DNA here is from genome assembly GCA_007115705.1 of Dactylis glomerata. Classification (NCBI taxonomy): domain Eukaryota; kingdom Viridiplantae; phylum Streptophyta; class Magnoliopsida; order Poales; family Poaceae; genus Dactylis; species Dactylis glomerata. The sequence continues at coordinate 1,074,595 of QXEO01000791.1, read as the reverse complement.
GACAATGCAGAAGATGAAGTTGAGGATGTTTGTGCCCCCGAAGACTTGAGTTTGCTCGAGGCGTTCAAAGCAGGCCTTGACCTCGGTGCAAATGGACCACCTCCAGGTTTCATTGATGATTATTGGTTCACTGAGCCTGATGGCGATGATGAAACATGTGGTCCAATTATGGATGTCGAGCCTGATGGCTACTGATCTATGTAGTAGTAATTGTGAGGCTAGACTATTTGTAATAACTCTGTGTAATTGTGAGGACCATTTGGTCACTTTGCCGTGCGCATACGCACGGCAAAGAACCGCCGTGATGTGCCCAGCTTATATTGCCATGTGGCTTTGCCGTGCGTTTTGGCGATGGCGCACGGCAAAGGATGGCTTTGCCATGCGTTTTGGCGACGGCGCATGGCAAAGGAGGTGGCTTTGCCATGCGGTATAGGCTACGGCGCACGGCAAAGGCCGTGGTTCGGCGCACGGCAAAGCTAGCCGCATGGCAAAGAAAAACGCACGGCAGCGCCGCCACCCACGGCAACGTGCAAAACGCACGGCAACGTTCTACACACGGCAATGGGGAAGGACGCACGGCAAAGAAGTATGGCACGGCAGAGATGTTTGACGCACGGCAAAGAAGTAAACGCACGGCAAAGGGCGTTGCCGTGCGGTGCAGGAAAAACGCACGGCAAAGAATCCGTTGCCGGGCAGTACATTGCCGTGCGCTCTTTGCCGTGCGTCGACGCATGGCAAAGCCTTTGCCTTGCATTTTTCCCCCTTTGCCGTGTGTTTTGCCCGCACGGCAAAGCACTGTTCTCCGGTAGTGTCTTATGTGTTTATATATTTGGTGTTAAGTAACTCTCGTCCAAAAACAATCCACACAAGCAAATGTGTGAATGGTCAAAGAAATCGTAGACCAAACTAAACTATAGTATGTGTCATGCGTATGTATACTGCAATCGGGGGTGCGAGGCATCGAGAAAATGTGTTGTAGACATAACTTGTGGTGGTTACCCTCGGTAGGCCCATCTAGCTCCGAGTTCCCATGACATGGTGGTAAAATCCAACAAGATAGTAGAACACTATGTTAACTCTGGACTATGAACTCGACGAAACACAACGATTAGTCTCTCATAATTCGAACATCCCGGTAGCTACACCTTCTTGCACAACAAGTTAGTATCGGCCGAAGCCTTCTGTTCCAAGCCAAGTCTTACATGATACATTCACACATACATATAGGAGACGCTCGTCGTAGCGCTTGCTTTAGTCACGCAGGCGGGCCGGGAGTTGGCGGGCCTGACTGCTCCTTCTTGGGCCGAGTCCAATGGCGTCAGGTATGGTACTTGGTGGTTCGTTGATAACCCCCTGTCCCTGAGACGACGCTTGTCCCCAAGCGTCAGCAGCTGGAAAATGTTGCCGGAGAGCTTCGGTGTCTTCCCAGGTCACCAGGTCTTCAGTCATGCCCGTCCAGTGCACCAACACCTGGGAAATGTTGGTACCACCTTTGCAACAGTGCGTCGCTAAAGAATCTTGAACGGAACCTGGAAAGCAGGGTTAGCCACTGGCAATTGTTGCTGAACTTGCTCACTGATATGTCCATTTTGCATCACTATTTTGTATCATAATTTACTGTTATTCATTGATATATTTCACATTTAGAGATGATATTTATGTTGTTTCCTCTGTTTTTACATGTTTGATGATCATTGGAGGATTTGCTGCCGGAGTCAGGATTCTGCTAGAAAAAGGACCGTCAAGACACCATATTTCGGAAGATCAGAAAATTCTAGAAAAATACCAGGAAATTATATTTTGCCAGAAGACTGAAGAAGCCAGAAGGAGGAGGCGAGAGGGGCCACAGGGCAGCCTCACCACCAGGGGGCGCGACCCAGCCCCTGGCCGCGCCGCCCTATGGTGAGGGCACCCTGGCCCACTACTGCCATAGTCCCTTCGCGTATTTCATCGCCCCCGAAATCCTAAGTCAAAGGGGGGGCTCAGAGATAGACACCGCCGCCTCTGCGGGGCGAAAAACACCAGAGAGAGAAAAGCTCTCTGGCAGGCAGAAATCGGCCGGGGAAATTCCTTCCCGGAGAGGGGAGATCGTCGCCATCGTCATCATCATCGCGCCGGACTTCATCGGGACCATCATCACCATCATCCTCATCACCAGCACCTTCATCTTCACCATCACCACGCCATCCCGCTGTAACATCTTGGGTTGAATCTTGTCAAATTCTTAGGGGAAACTTTCCCGGTGTTGATTACTCTTGTGGTTGATGCTATTGAGTGGAACAGTTGAATTAAGGTTTATGTTCAGATTGTTATTTACCATTATTTCACCTCTGATCATGATCCATATGATGTCTTGTGAGTAGTTCGTTTAGTTCTTGAGGACATGCGAGAAGTCAAGATGTTAGTAGTGGAATTATGTTGAGTAATATTTAATGGTTTGATATTTATTTGTTGTGGTGCTGTTTCACTAGTGGTGTCATGTGAATGTCGACTACATGATACTTCACCATTTATGGGCCTAGTGAGATGCATTGTGTATTTGGCTACTAATTATGGGGTTGTTGGAGTGACAGAAACCTAAACCTCCGTTAGGAAACCATTGCACCAGGGAGCATAGGATCTTAGAGTTTAAGGCTGTGGTTAGATTTATCTTAATTACTTTCTTGTAGTTGCGGATGCTTGCAAGGGGTATAATCACAAGTGTGTATTTATCCTAGTAAGGGTAGTGCGCTAGCACAGGTTCACCCCCATAACACTTATCAAACCAATAAAGATTATTTAGCGGCATGAAGCGAAAGCACTTGACAGCAACTCCCGTGTGTCCTCGAGAATATTTGGTTATCATAAGTTACACAACCGGCTTGTCCTTTGCCCTAGAAAGGATTGGGCCACTAGCAGCAATTATTGTTATTGTCTTTTATTTACTCGTACTCTATTTACTTGCATTACCAAATACCCTTGAAAACCTATTTGCTAGTATTTATAGTGAATCCTTGATCAAAACCACTTGTCAACACCTTCTGCTCCTCGTTGGGTTCGACACTCTTATTTATCGAAAGTACTACAATACACCCCCTATACTTGTGGGTCATCAAGACTATTTTCTGGCGCCGTTGCCGGGGAGTGAAGCGCTATTGAAGAGTGGAATTGGTAAAGGTAACCGTCGCTGTGAGTATTGTTTTTATTTCTGTCTTTTATTTTTATTTTATTTTGCTATGGAGAGTTCTCCATTTGGTTTCCTATTTGGGAACACTACTTCCACTACTGCAGATGTGGATGAACCACGACCACCACCTGCTCAATTAGATCCTTTTAAAATACCTATGAAAATTGTTGAATGTGTTATGGATAACTGCTATTCAGCAGATGGAACTGTCCATCCGGGTGATCATTTACTCTTTATATATGAATTATGCGAGTTGTTCAAGTGTGCAGGTATTTCATCAAGCAAAGTTATGAGGAAGCTATTCTCTTTATCACTGAAAGGTAGAGCTGAGGAGTGGTATCGGCTGCTAAAAGATGGTCCATCTATTGCTTGGGAGGAAATTGTACCTCTCTTTTATTCCAAGTTTTATCCTCCAAGTGAAATTCATAAAGATCATAATCGAATATATAACTTTTGGCCTCATGATGGAGAGAGTATTGCCCAAGGTGGGGGAGATTGAAGTTACTAATGCTCAAATGTCCCATTCATGAGCTCCCTAGTAATATTGTTATTGATAACTTTTATGCGAGGCTTGCTCTTCATGACAAGGATTATTTGGATGCTTCCTGTTTTGGATCATTTACTCATATGAAAGGAGAAGCTAAATGGGATCTTCTCGACCGTATTCAAGAAAATGCTGAAGGATGGGAGAACGACAAAGGTAGGAGGCCAGGTATAAATTATGATTATGAATGCATTAAAACTTTTATGGGAACCGATGACTTTAATAATGTTAGCACTGCTTATGGTCTTGACTCTCAGATACTTGCTAACTGTTTTAAGGCTTTTGCCTCTTATTTTGATGTTCCAAAGAAAGATTGGAACAAATATCATGCGCCTTATAAAGATTCTATTAGTCATATTCCTGCTACAGCTACTGAAGTTTGTACTATTGATAGCATTTTGCCTGAACCTTATTTTGAGAAGGCGCCTTTCCCTGCTAAGGTAAAGGAGCATTCTACTTTGGTAAGTGTGCTTAATAAAAGTACTAAGAAAGCTGTAGAACCTAATGAGCAAATTACTATTAAGTCTCCTGTGGCTATATTGAATGACCTTGTTACTAAAGATGTTGGAGATGAACATATTGTCTTTTGTGAAGATGCTACTAACATTGTTTCACATCCTAATAGGTGTAGGAAAACAAGTGTTCCTGTTATTTCTGTCAGGATTGGTGATCATTGCTATTATGGTTTATGTGACATTGGTGCAAGTTCAAGTGCTATTCCTCTAGAGCTTTACAGAGAAATTATGCATGAGATTGGCCCTTGTGAACTTGAGGATATTGATGTGGTTATTCAGCTTGCTAATAGAGAGACTGTCTTGCCACTTGGTATTGTTCGAGATGTGGAAGTTTTATGCGGTAAGACTAAATATCCTACTGATTTTCTAGTACTTGGTAAGGAAGCTAGTAAAACTTGTCCTATTATTTTCGGTAGACCCTTTTTGAATACTTGTGGTGCTGTGATAGACTGTAAGAAGGAGAAATTGTTTACTAAGTTTAATGGAGAATCTTATGAGTTTAATTTTTCTAAGTTTGCTAAGACTTCTTATTAAAATGGATTGCCTAATGAAAATTTTCGAGTTGAACAGCTTGCTTCTATTGCTCTTGCTCCTAATAATGCTTTGCAGCAATTCATGGAGGACCATGAAAGTGATGTCTTCAGGAAGGAAAGAGAAGAGATTGACGATATTTTTCTTCGTCAACCAGCATTGATTAAGCACAATTTACCTATGGAGGATCTTGGTACCACGTTGCCACCTAAAGAAGATCCTATTTTTGAATTAAAACCTTTACCTGATGATCTTAAGTATGCTTATATAGATGATAAGAAAATATATCCTATTATTATCAGTTCTAAACTTTCAGGAAAGGAAGAAGAAAGGTTATTGGAAGTATTGAGGAAACACCGAGGAGCTATGGGCTATACTCTTGATGATTTAAAAGGGATTTCTCCTACTATATGTCACCATGCTATTAACATGGAAGAAGATGCAAAGCCAGTAGTTGAACATCAACACCGCTTAATTCCCAAGATGAAGGAAGTGGTAAGAAATGAGGTATTGAAGCTCCTTGATGCTGGTATTATTTATCCTATTGTTGATAGTAGATGGGTTAGTCATGTTCATTGTGTTCCTAAGAAAGGAGGTATCACTGTTGTGCCTAATGAGAATAACGAGCTTATTTCTCAAAGGGTAGTTGTTGGTTATAGGATGTGTATTGATTTTAGAAAGGTAAACAAAGTTACTAAGAAAGATCATTATCCTTTACCGTTTATAGATCAAATGCTAGAGAGGTTATCTAAGAAGACTCATTTTTGTTTTCTTGATGGTTATTCCAGTTTCTCTCAGATTGCTGTTAAACCGCAAGATCAAGAGAAAACCACTTTTACTTGTCCTTATGGAACTTATGCTTATAGACGTATGCCATTTGGTTTATGCAATGCTCCTGCTACTTTTCAAAGATGCATGTCTGATATTTTTCATGGTTTTTGTGAAGAAATTGTGGAGGTTTTCATGGACGATTTCTCTGTCTATGGAACTTCTTTTGATAATGGTTTGCACAATCTTGATAAAGTTGTGCAGAGGTGTGAAGAAACTAATCTTGTTCTACATTGGGAGAAATGCCATTTTTATGATGAATGAAGGAATTGTTCTTGGACATAAAATCTCCGAAAGAGGTATCGACGTTGATAGAGCAAAGGTTGAAGCAATTGAGAAATGCCCTGTCCCAGGGATGCTAAAGGTATTCATAGTATTCTTGGTCATGCTGGTTTCTATAGGAGGTTTATTAAAGATTTCTCTAAGATTTCAAAGCCTCTTACTAATCTTCTTCAAAAATATGTACCATTTGTTTTTGATGATGATTGTAAGGAAGCTTTTGAAACTCTTAAGAAGGCTTTAACTACTGCTCATATTGTTCAACCACCTGATTGGAATTTACCCTTTGAAATTATGTGTGATGCTAGTGATTTTGTTGTTGGTGCTGTTCTTGGACAGCACGTAGATAAGAAGTTGAAATTTATTCATTATGCTAGTAAGACTCTTGATGCTCCTCAGAAGAATTATGCTACCACTGAGAAAGAGTTTCTTGCTGTTGTTTTTGCATGTGATAAGTTTAGACCTTACATTGTTGATTCTAAAGTCACTATTCATACTAATCACGCTGCTATTAGATATCTTATGTCTAAGAAGGATGCTAAGCCTACGCTTATTAGATGGGTGTTGCTTTTACAAGAGTTTGATTTGCATATTGTAGATAGGAAAGGTGCTAAAAATCCTGTTGCTGACAATTTGTCTAGATTGGAAAATATTTCTTTTGATCCTATTCCTGTTAATGGTAGTTTTCCAAATGAACAGTTGGCTTCGATAAATGTAACTTCGCGAGACCTTCCTTGGTATGCTGATTATGCTAACTTTATTGTTTCCAAGTATTTGCCTCCAACCTTTACAGCTCAGCAAAGAAGAAAATTCTTTTATGATCTGAGGCATTATTTTTGGGATGACCCACACTTATATAAAGAAGGAGTTGATGGTATTATGCGAAGATGTGTTCCAGAGTATGAACAACAAGAAATATTGAGAAAGTGCCATGGTAGTGCTTATGGAGGACATCATGCTGGAGATAGAACTGCACAAAAGGTTCTACAATCAGGTTTTTATTGGCCAACCCTTTTTAAAGATGCTAGAAAGTATGTTTTATCTTGTGATGAATGTCAAAGAGTTGTTTATATTTCTAGACGTAATGAAATGCCTATGAGTTACACTCTTGTTATTGAACCATTTGATTGTTGGGGATTTGACTTTATGGGTCCTTTTCCTCCTTCAAAAGGCTATACTCATATACCTGTTGCTGTTGATTACGTTACCAAGTGGGTAGAAGCCATACCTACAAAGTGTGCCGATGGTGAGACCTCGTTAAAAATGCTTAAGGATGTTATTTTTCCTAGGTTTGGTGTGCCTAGATATCTTATGACTGATGGAGGTTCTCATTTTATTCATGGCGGTTTTAGAAAAACTCTTGCTAGATATGACGGTAATCATAGAATTGCTTCTGCTTATCATCCCCAAACTAGTGGGCAGGTAGAACTTTCAAATAGAGAGATCAAGTCTATCTTGCAGAAGACTGTCAATAGATCTAGGAAAAACTGGGCTAGCAAGTTAAACGATGCTTTATGGGCTTATAGAACTGCTTATAAGAACCCCATGGGCATGTCTCCTTACAAGATGGTTTACGGAAAAGCGTGTCACTTGCCCTTAGAATTAGAACATAAAGCTTTTTGGGCAGTGAAAGAGCTTAATAGGGATTTTAAACTCGCCGGTAAGAAAAGGTTGTTAGATTTGAGTTCTTTAGATGAGTGGAGAAACGAAGCTTACGAGAACGCCAGACTTTTCAAAGAGAAAGTCAAGCAATGGCATGATAAGAGAATTCTTAAGAGAGAGTTTCATATTGGTGAAAAAGTTCTATTGTATAGGTCTCGTCTCAGATTTTTTGCAGGAAAATTACTCTCTAAATGGGAAGGACCATATGTTATTGAAGAGGTGTACCGCTCTGGTGCGATAAAGATTGCTTCGTTAAAAGATGAAACTACACAAGTGGTGAACGGGCAAAGACTCAAACATTATATTGCTGGAGATTCATATAATGAAGATGTTGATGTTATTCAAACAGTTTCTCTAGAGGAATTCATCCAGGATAATATGCAGGAACCTGCAGAGTTCGTTTTTGAATAGGTAACAGTTCTAGTCAGAAAAGGTTCGCGTTAAACTTTTTCATTAATATTTTTGTTGTTTTTATTAAATATGAAAAATCACGAGACGAAAACGGGCAGGAGACGGAGTCTGGTGGCTCTTCACCACTAGGGGGCGTGGGGCCACTCCAGGCCGCGTCGCCCTGTGGTGAGAGCACCTCGGAGCTCGTTTCTGTCCCGGTTTCCTCTGTGATTACATTTCGATGTTTAATTTTCGCCTACATAACCCCCCGGATTGTCGAGGTCTGTATATCGTTTTTTGTCGTGTTTTCGTTTCAAGCTGTTTCTGTCAGGAGTTGATCTCAGTTTTGGGAGCACCATGGCTCCTTCAAGCGACGACAAGGGCAAAAAGCCTATGGAAGAGGATCACCAAGACCGCAAGCTGAAAGAAGAACAGCAAGTTGGAGGATCGAGGGCAAGAGACCCTACTTTCGTAGGATCAATGAACGCTGGACGTGCCTTTTCTCATAATATGCAGGGGCCAACATTACCAGTCTTAGATCTAAATTTCATGCCTATAATAGAAGAGGGTATGCTGGTCACTGACGAGCTTTGTGCCCAATACCGAGTTCTGGAGAGGGAGATACATATACTTCAAGAAGAGAATCTCAGGCTTCGCAGGATACTGGAACTTTTACTTGGTCCAAGGATGATCTCACCACCACCGCCGAAGGAGTAATTCGTTATTGGTATAGGCATCCCCTTGGCTTGTTCCAAGCTTGGGGGAGTGTCGCGGTATCACATTATTATCTTTTACTCATTTACTTTTCAAGTAGAGTCATATCATGAATAGAGAAGTTATCTTATAGAATAGTTTGCAATGTGGAAGTATCCTCCTTAGTTGGTTATCTATGTATCCCTTGGTATGAGTTGCGGTAATGAAATATTAATGAGAAGTTTTATCGTTTACTTTCCGCACACTTTATTTTAGTTTGCAATGTTTCTTATATGATTAGTCTTGTTGATTACTATTGGTATCACTTTGGGAGCATGAGTAAATTTAGTTGGTTTTGGCAAACTTAGTTTGGTCAGTAGCAACATTACCTTGAGGTTTGAGTAGAAAATAAGAAAGAAGTGCTTGTAGTTACATCACTTCAGTTTTCCTTCATGATTGGCTTATAAGCAATATTATTCTCAAAGTTAAAATCGTTGTACTTTCAAGGAAGTTTGCATGATTGTTACTATTATATGTATGTTTGTTTGTTTCATGCAACTCTTATGCTTGTTACCCAGCCTTGCTAGCCAAAAACCTGTACTGAGAGGGAATACTTCTCGTGCATCCAACTCCCAAAAACCAAGATACTTCCAAAGAGTCCACTATAAATTCCTATGCATGGTATCTTCTTTCATTTAAGAAGAAGCCACCGTAAAGAAGAGGAAACAAGGCGTTTAAGGGACACTGACTCCCATTATTTTCTCCTGGCCTGCTTTGGCTAAATCGACGGAGGCTTAGCTTATTATGTTTCGGGCGTTTAGCTAGCTTAGAGAATTTCAAGCCATTCCAAGTAAATTTTCATGTGCTACCTTTCAAAAACCTTCAAATACTTCTCATTTTGTGCCACTGTTTTTAGCTCATGAGGACATAGTGGATGGGTTTGTTATCTTTAATACTAAATTAAGTACCCCTCGACTAGGCAGCTTCATCTGCTCATCACTAATTTTGCAAGGGAGCTGGTCAGACCATTGTAATCTCAAAAAGAAAGAAAATAAAAAGGCACTCCTCCATGGTTTGTGAAAGTTGGTGGGCACCCGATGGAATCGGTTAGCCATGGTTTGAGAAAGGAAAAGGTGGGGAGGAGTGTCAAGCTATAAAAGAGCACAATTGTGCCAATTAATCAACATCTCGGAACCGCTCTCACTTGTTTAGTATGGAAGATATCAAGAACTCCGTTGCTAGTCGTTGACAAAAGCAACCACCTCTCAAAATAACTTTTACCTCTGTTTTACAAATAAAAAGCTCTAGCACATGTTTAATCCCTGCTTCCCTCTGCGAAGGGCCTGTCTTTTACTTTTATGTTGAGTCAACCTATTCCCTTCTATCTCAAGCAAGCATTTGAGTTGTTATGTTTCACTCATCCATATGTTGATCTGTTCAATCATGTTTACTAACTTCTTTTGTTTAGTACAATGCTTTTATCTGAAGGAATATATCTTTGAAAGCTTTCTATGATCACAAAAAGTTTGTTTCGTTGAGCATATGGTTTTTGCTATATTAGCTCTATTTTTAAAGGCTTCGTTCAAAAGCAATTATAGTTTGTTCATTGTTCTCTGACCAAGAACTAAGGTTTGCCATCACCAATTATAGTTTACCTTGTGCATCTTTATTTTTGATTCCCTATTACTTATTGCAAGTCTACATCATATAAAGGGAAGTTGCTATCTATTATAATTTGTGCCTTGGTGAATGTGATGCTTCTTGTCCGTATTTTGATTATCGACACTTCACTCCATAAACCCGTGGTCATGTTTACCGAGTTTAGTTTTCGCTTGGGGACAAGCGAGGTCTAAGCTTGGGGGGTTGATACGTCCATTTTGCATCACTATTTTGTATCATAATTTACTGTTATTCATTGATATATTTCACATTTAGAGATTCTATTTATGTTGTTTCCTCTGTTTTTACATGTTTGATGATCATTGGAGGATTTGCTGTCGGAGTCAGGATTCTGCTGGAAAAAGGACCGTCAAGACACCATATTTCAGAAGATCAGGAAATTCCAGAAAAATATCAGGAAATTATATTTTGCCAGAAGACTAAAGAAGCCAGAAGGAGGAGGCGAGAGGGGCCACAGGGCAGCCTCACCACCAGGGGGCGCGGCCCAGCCCCTGGCCGCGCCGCCCTATGGTGAGGGTACCCTGGCCCACTACTGCCATCGCCCCTTCGCGTATTTCATCGCCCCCGAAAACCTAAGTCAAAGGGGGTGCTCAGAGATAGACACCGCCGCCTCTGCGGGGCGGAAAACACCAGAGAGAGAAAAGCTCTCCGGCAGGCAGAAATCTGCTGAGGAAATTCCTTCCCGGAGAGGGGAGATTGTCGCCATCGTCATCATCATCACGCCAGACTTCATCGGGACCATCATCACCATCATCCTCATCACCAGCACCTTCATCTTCACTATCACCACGCCATCCCGCTGTAACATCTTGGGTTGAATCTTGTCAAATTCTTAGGGGAAACTTTCCCGGTGTTGATTACTCTTGTGGTTGATGCTATTGAGTGGAACCGTTGAATTAAGGTTTATGTTCAGATTGTTATTTACTATTATTTCACCTCTGATCATGATCCATATGATGTCTTGTGAGTAGTTCGTTTAGTTCTTGAGGACATGGGAGAAGTCAAGATGTTAGTAGTGGAATTATGTTGAGTAATATTTAATGGTTTGATATTTATTTGTTGTGGTGCTGTTTCACTAGTGGTGTCATGTGAACGTCGACTACATGGTACTTCACCATTTATGGGCCTAGTGAGATGCATTGTGTATTTGGCTACTAATTGTGGGGTTGCTGGAGTGACAGAAACCTAAACCTCCATTAGGAAACCATTGCACCAGGGAGCGTAGGATCTTAGAGTTTAAGGTTGTGGTTAGATTTATCTTAATTACTTTCTTATAGTTGCGGATGCTTGCAAGGGGTATAATCACAAGTTTGTATTTATCCTAGTATGGGTAGTGCGCTAGCACAGTTTCACCCCCATAACACTTATCAAACCAATAAAGATTATTTAGCGGCATGAAGCGAAAGCACTTGACAGAAACTCCCTTGTGTCCTCGAGAACGTTTGGTTATCATAAGTTACACAACCAGCTTGTCCTTTGCTCTAGAAAGGGTTGGGCCACTTGCAGCAATTATTGTTATTGTCTTTTATTTACTCGTACTCTATTTACTTGCATTTCCAAATACCCCTGAAAACCCGTTTGCTAGTATTTACACTGAATCCTTGATCAAAACCACTTGTCAACACCTTCTGCTCCTCGTTGGGTTCGACACTCGTATTTATCGAAAGTACTACGATACACCCCCTATACTTGTGGGTCATCACTCACCGGGACCGATAGCTTGTTTGAGCAGGGAGACATGGATAACAGGATGAATACGGCTTGATTCTGGTAAAGCTAACCGATAAGCCACCTTGCCCACATGGGCGAGAACACGATATGGTCCATAGTATTTGTACGCCAGCTTCTGATTGGAGCGGAGAGCCACAGAATTCTGAATGTAAGGCTGGAGCTTCCGGAAAACCATGTCATCCACAGCAAACTCACAAAAGGTGCATGATGCAGTACAGTGTTGATAGTTTTTCACCGTCCAGTTGGGAACCCCAAGAGGAAGGTATGATGAATATAGCAGCAAGGTTTTCCCTCAGTTAAGAAACCAAGGTATGTCGATCAGGAGAGGAAGGAGCCAATACGACTAAAGGTGATGCTTGCTAGTCTAGTGACACTCCAACAAGGGCGCCGTTTACGATCAAACGAGTTAGCGCGTCTTCAACTAGTAGCAACGTGGAACCTGCACACAACACAACCAAATACTTTGCTCCCAACTTACGATGAGGTTGTCAATCTCACCGGTTTGCTGTAAACAAAGGAATGAGCGTATCGAGTGGAAAATAGTAATAGTATGCGAGTAAAGTAAACAGTGCGAGTAAAGTAAACAAGTGATAGCAATATAGAGGAAATAGGACCGGGGTCCACAGTTCCCTAGTGGTGTCTCTCCATATGATAAATAACACATGCTGGGTAAACAAATTACAGTTGGGCAATTGATAGAATAGAGATAACGTGCATATGTCGAGAGGATCACTATGAGATTTACTCTGGGCATTACAACAAAATACATAGACCGCCATCCAAATGCATCTATGACTAATAATCCACTTGTGGCGAATCAATCTGAGAACTCCACAAGTATTAAGTTGCGAACAACAGATAATTGCATTAAGCAAAGTGTGTAATGTAAACAAAGCATATGCCCTCGAGCATATGAATGTTGTTTTCCCCCTAGTAGCAACAACACATCTACAACCTTAGAGGTTTCTGTCACTCCCCCAGATTAAATAGAGGCATGAACCCACTATCGAGCATAAATACCCCCTCTTGGAGTCACTAGCAACTACTCGGCCAAGATAGCTACTAACAACGGAGAGCATGCAAGATCATAAAAAACATAGAGATAACATAAGATAAAATTCAGTACTTCAACTCAACCATAACACCAATATTCATCGGATCCCAACAAACACAACATGTAGAATTACATAACGGTGATCTCGATCATGTAAAGCAGCTCACGAGATCTAAACATGAAGCACATGGTGGAGAAGACAACCATCTAGCTACTGCTATGGACCCATATTCCAAGGTAGACTACTCACTCATCACGCCGGAGGCAAGCATGGCGATGAAGAAGACCTCCGGTGGCGATTCCCCTCTCTGGCAGGGTGCCGGGAATAGCATCTGGACCCTCCCGATCTTCGGGTCGATGGCGGCGGTGGATCGCGATGTGTTCTGGAAAAGTGATCTGGTATTTAGGTTTTTCCCGTCGAGGGGTCTTTATAGGCGAAGGGGCAACGTCAGGAGTGGGCCGAGGCGCCGTCACACATAGGGGGCGCAGCCAGGGGCCAGGTCGCGCCGCCCTATTGTGTGGGGCCCTCATGGCCCCACTCCGTCTCCTCTTCGGTTCTCTGGAAGCTTTGGTGAATTTCTGGACGTTCGGCTTTTGTTTCGTCCAATTTCGAGAATATTTCCTGTGTAACTTTTCTGAAACACAAAAATAGCAGAAAACAGGGAACTGGCACTGTGGCAACTTGTTAATAGGTTAGTTCCGGAAAATGCATAAAAGTGCCACGAAGTATAACGAAACACTAAGCAAATGGTGTAAAAACATGCATGGAGCATCAAAAATTATGGATACGTTGGAGACGTATCAATGCGTTTCTTGTCAGCATAATGCTTCATCTTCTGCTGCACACGAAGCAATTGTTGACGCAAGAGTGCTATCACATTGTTGCGCTCATTCAGCCAAAGTTGTAGATTAGTGACAGGAGACGCATCAGCTGGCACGAGTCCAAAATGGTGCGGAGGATGATTGTAGAGAATCTCGAAGGGAGACTTGCCCAATGCTGAGTGCCAATTCGTGTTATACTTGTATTCCGCCAGGGGAAGCCATTGCGCCCAACATTGCGGGCAAGCTTGCGCAAAGCAGCGTAGAAAAGCCTCTAGAGATTGATTGACACGCTCCGTTTGGCCATCCTTCTGGGGATGATAGGACGAACTGAGATGCAATATTGTGCTAGTAAGACGGAACAACTCGCACCAGAAGGTACTGGTGAACACATGGTCACGATCCGAGACAATGGACAATGGCATACTATGCAATTTGAACACATGGTCGAGGAAAAGGCGAGCAATCGTGGGCGCAGAGTATGGGTGAGATAGCGCTATGAAATGCGCGTACCTGGAGAACTTATCCACGACCACCATCACACCATCAAATCGCCCAGATTTTGGAAACCCTTCGACAAAGTCCATAGAAACCATCTCCCAAGCAGCTGACGGAACTGGCAGGGGCTGGAGAAGGCCAAGATAGCGAACGCGTTCTGGTTTAGCACGCTGACAGGTGTGGCATTCTTGAACGTGTTGACGAACAAATTGCTTCATGAGTGGCCAGGAGAACAGGGACTTGACACGACGGTAGGTCACTGGAAACCCAGAATGGCCTCCTGTAGGACTTGCGTGTAAAGCATCAGTTACTTGAGTGTGCATTTGTTTGTTGGTACCCAGCCAGATGCGCCCACGGTGACGAATTACTCCATCACGCAAGGTGTAAGCACCAGTGCTATCAGAATGGATGGATAATTGAGACATTTTGTCTTGCGCCACCGTATCAGATTGGTACCCAGCGACGATGTCGTGTAGCCAGGTGGCTTGCACAGAAGAGATGGCACAGAGCGAATTGGAAGGTTGAGGATGACGCGAGAGGGCGTCTGCTGCTGTGTTCTCTGAACCCTTCTTGTAAACGATCTTATACTAAAGAGCCAACATCTTGGTCAATGCTTTTTGCTGCCAAGGGGTGTGAAGCTGTTGGTCTGACAGATGAGCTAGGCTGCACTGATCAGTCAGAATATGAAATTCTGCATGTTGCAGATACGGCCGCCACTGATCAATTGCCAGTAAAATCGCCAGGTACTCTTTCTCATAAGTAGAGAGACCACGGGTTCGAGGGCCAAGCGCTTTGCTGACAAAAGCAATGGGGTGACTATCCTGAAGGAGGATTGCACCAATGCCTGCATCAGAGGCATCAGTTTCAATAGTGAATACCTTAGAGAAATCCGGAAGACGCAACACTGGTGCAGAAATAAGGGAAGCTTTCAGCAGTTGAAAGGCTTGCTCAGTTTCTTCAGTCCAGATATAAAGTACTCCTTTGCGAAGCAGATTGGTTAAGGGTTTTGCAATGACCCCATAATTCTGCACAAACTTCCTATAGTACCCAGCTAACCCAAGAAAACTTCGTAATTCCTTGGCATTTGTGGGTGCAGGCCAATCTCTGACAGTTGCAATTTTGGATTGATCCGTGGCAACACCAGAAGCTGAAATAACATGACCCAAATAACTGATACTTTGCTGGGCAAATTCACACTTAGACATCTTTACTTGCCACTGATCAGCTTGGAGAGTTTTGAGAACAAGATTGAGGTGATGCAAATGGTCTTCATAAGAGCAACTGTAAATAAGTATGTCGTCAAAGAAGACGAGGACAAACTTACGCAGAAATGGAGCAAGAGTGGCATTCATGGCACTGAGAAAGGTTGCGGGAGCACCAGTGAGACCAAACGCCATCACGTTGAATTCGAATTGACCATGATGAGTTTGAAAAGCTGTTTTAAACTCTTCTCCTAGGGCCATACGGATCTGATGATAGCCTGCTCAAAGATCTAGCTTGGAAAACCAACAAGCACCTGCCAACTCATCAAGAAGTTCATCTATCACTGGTACAAGGTACTTGCTTTTGACAGTCAACGCATTTAAATGCCTGTAGTCCACTACAATGCGCCAGCTATTGTCCTTCTTGCGAACTAAAATGATGGGCGAGGAAAAAGCACTGTTACTGATCTGAATGACTCCACTATCAAGCATTTCTTTGATCTGCTTCTCAATTTCAGTCTTGAGCTGTGGTGTGTAACGGTATGGCTTCTTGGCAACTGGTTGTGCTCTAGGAATCAAAGGAATTGTATGATAACAAAACCGTCTGGGAGGTAAGCCAACTAGTTCTGAAAAGACTGCTTGATATTCATTCAGGATCTATTGCACTTCAGTTGCAAGAGGAGGTGATAAAGTGCCAGAATCATGAAGTAGAGACAGTTCCACAATTGTACAAGCAAAAGAAGTGGGGTTCTGGCCTTGAAGTGTCACTGGAACGCCCTGGTAATCAAAAGACATCCACTGCTCTTCCCAGTCAATTCTCATGGGACTATGCTGAGAAAGCCAGTCCAATCCAATAATGCCATCATATGAACGTAGTGGTAAAAATTTGAACTGATTGTGGAAAGTGTGCCCTTCACAAATCCAGGGAGACAGAAGGAGACCTTGATCACAATGCATGAGAGCCCCATCTGCTATCTTAACACGCAAGGTTTTGGGTAATGCAGCCACGCCAGAGAACAGAGAAGCAAATTTTGTATTGATAAAGGAATGAGTGCTACCAGAATCCACCAGAAATTGCAGTTCATGTCCTTGTATGTTACCATTGATCTTGAAGGTGAGATGACTGGGATCCTTGATCACAGTATCAGCTAGCATCAGATGGAGTTCAGCAGTTGTGCCAGAAGAAGAAGCTTGATCAGAATCAGAAGCTTCAGGTGGAAAGAGGCCCAGTACTTCCTGCAGAACATGTAGCTGCACAGTGCCCTTGCACTGATGTTCCTTGAACCACCGTTCACCACAAGTGAAGCAGAGGCCATGAGCACGGCGGTACTAACGAAGAGCGGACCATTTGTCGTCAGCAGAGCCGGCAGATGCAGAAGTACTTGTAACGGGTGGCAGTTGCTTGGTGTCAGCCACTCCAGTTGGTTTCTGCGCCGGTGGCGTAGGTAGAGGAAGAAGGCGTCGTGGTGCCGGCAAAGCCAACACTTGTGGTGGTGCTGCAAGTTGAGATAGACGGTGTTGCTGCCATGCCCTTCCTTCCCCAATCTCTTCCTGCAATAAGGCGAGGGAATAGGCAGTATCGAGGTCGTGAGGACACTGAATTGCAATAACAGCCCGAATCTGAGGGTATAAACCATCTAGGAAACAATTAGTGAAGTGTATGGTATCTAAGTGTGGTTCATAAGCAGCTAATTGATCCATTAAACCAGAAAATCGATCGCCATAGTCTACTACTGTAGTGTCCTGATGGATGTGATATAACTGACGAAGCAGAGCTTGGTGTTGATTACGGCCAAATCGCACTACTATCCAACCATAGAATTCCTCCCAAGTGATGGATGGAATTTTGCGTTGAACAGATTGTAACCATCGTGCAGCGGCTCCCTCAAACTGCATTGTGGCGATGGTGATCCACAACGAGCGATGAGTTCTATACAAGGCAAAGTAGTCCTCGCAGCGCTGCTGCCAGAGTTTTGGACAGACGTCGTCGAATTTTGGGAAATCGATTTTGGGAATAGATCGGAAGTGGCCATGCGATTCATCAGGAAGAACTGTAGGAGTAGAGCGAGCGTGCGCACCTCTTACCGGAGGAGGCACATAGAGACAAGAGGTCTCGGTAGCCTTCCCCTGGCGAAACTTGTCATCGCCGCGTCCATGTGGACAACATTCAGGTTTGCGCGGCGTCGGCAGTGGTGAGGTTGCTGGTGCCGATGGAGTCGCGGTCGGTGGAGCTGCGCCGCGCTCGAGCCGCAACTGGATCTCGCCGAGATCTGCGCGGATCTCGTTCAACGTCTCCAAGGTGGAGCGCTGCTGCTCCTGGAGCGACGCCGTCGTCGCTTGACGGTGTTCCTCGAGCGCCGCCTGCGCTGCCACCTTCTGATCTTCGATGATCTTGTGCATCGCATCGAGCATCTGCTCCTTGGACCAAGATTCGATATCCACGGCGCGATTGCGAGTGAATTGACGAGTTCGGTGGTGGGTGGGTGGGGGAAAAAATTGATCCAGGATTTGAGGGCTCTGATACCAGAGTGTTAACTCTGGACTATGAACTCGACGAAACACAATGATTAGTCTCTGATAATTCGAATATCCCGGTAGCTACACCTTCTTGCACAGCAAGTTAGTATCGGCCGAAGCCTCCTGTTCCAAGCCAAGTCTTACACGATACATTCACACATACATATAGGAGACGCTCGTCGTAGCGCTTGCTTCAGTCACGCAGGCGGGCCGGGAGTTGGTGGGCCCGACTGCTCCTTCTTGGGCCGAGTCCAGTGGCGTGAGGTATGGTACTTGGTGGTTCGTTGACACACTAGTAGATGAATTTAGCGCTTTGATGCATCGTAGCAAAGTATGGATTAAGGAACGAGCCTTAGACCAACTACAATGTGTGTTTGGTTTAAGAAAAAACATCGAATCGCCATGGATTTGCCCCAGTGTGTGGAACCAGTTAAAGGATTGAACATGGGGCCCAAATGCTGTAGCGAAAATTATTGTTTTAACTGAACCTAAACGCCCCATACATGGTATCCAGCTTCCTTGCTGCTCTCTCGCATGTGTCAGGAAATAAACTGTATTCTAAAGGATTGAATCGAACCATGAACTCGCGTCGCTTTTTCTTTCTGACACCAAGAACACTAGTAGAAAAAGGGTCTTTGGTCCAGCACCCAAATGTCATCTGTCCCGGTTCGGCTGGCCATTGGGGACCAATGACACTTATTGGTCCCGGTCCATGCCGCCTGGAGATTAGTCCCGGTTCATTTCGGGGTATCGGTCCCGGTTTGTGGCATTAACCGGGACCAAGGCCTCCCCAGCATGACACGTGCCTCTATGCGGGTCATTGGTCCCGGTTCATGGCATGAACCGGGATCAAAGACCCTCCCCTGGCTATAAATTGATACCCAGCCCTTTGCCCTTTGCCACAAAAATTTGCTGGATTGTGTGTGTGGTGTGGGTGCTAGCTTTTTTTTCCTTTGATTGCACACAAGGTGTTCGACGAAATGTCCATGCCACATTTAAGTTCGCACAACACGGTATCCTCCGCCGAGGTTAGCAACCTTATCTTCTTCATCTGTAACTGATATAAAAATCTTGCATATGTGTCCATGTGGGTGGTCATTTCACTATTCATGATGTTATTATAATAGTTAATTATTATAACGCAGATCGATGCGCGGATGCGATGGATGTACGGCGACCGACGCGATTCTGATTTTATTGCAGGCCTGCATAAATTTATCGATGTGGCTAAGGCAAACAAAGTGGATAATTTTATGCCTTGTCCCTGCATCGACTGTCGAAATTTGACGGAGCACTCTGCCCCGAGAATCCTTCAAAGCCATCTGCTTCGGAGAGGTTTCATGCCCGGATATTATTGTTGGGCCATGCACGGAGAAAGAGGGGTTAGGCTGGAAGAAAATGAAGAAGAGGATGATGACAGCTATCCTGAAGAATACGGTGATACTGCAATGGAAGACAATGAAGAAGAGGGAGGCGGCAATGAAGAAGACCAACGGGCATCGGATGAGCCCGGTGATGGTCTTGGTCGGGTCATTTCTGATGCAAAGCAACAATGCGATACAGAAAGGGAGAAGCTGAAGTTGGAGGCCATGCAAAACGATCACAAAAAGTTATTATACCCAAATTGCGAAGATGGTAGCACAAAGCTCGGTACCACACTTGAATTGCTGAAATGGAAGGCAGAGGCTGGTTTATCTGACAAGGGATTTGAGAAGTTACTGAAAATAATAAAGCCAAAGCTTCCAAAGGATAATGAGCTGCCCGAGACAACGTACGAAGCAAAGAAGACTATCTGCCCTCTAGGATTAGATGTGGAGAAGATACATGCATGCATTAATGACTGTATCTTATACCGTGGTGAGAAGTATGAGAATATGGATAAATGTCCGGTATGCACTGCATGTCGGTACAAGATCAGACAAGATGACCCTGGTGATGTTGAGGGTGATGACGAGCCCCCCAGGAAGAAGGTTCCTGCTAAGGTTATGTGGTATGCTCCTATAATACCACGGTTGAAACGTCTGTTCAGAAACAAAGAGCATGCTAGGTTGTTGCGATGGCACAAAGAAGAGCGTAAGAAAGACGGGAAACTGAGACACCCCGCCGATGGGTCGCAGTGGAGAAACATCGAGAGAAAGTACTCAAACTTTGCAGGTGATGCGAGGAACTTATGGTTTGGTCTAAGTACAGACGGCATGAATCCTTTTGGGGAGCAGAGCTGCAGTCACAGCACTTGGCCCGTGACTCTATGTATCTACAACCTTCCTCCTTGGTTGTGCATGAAGCGGAAGTTCATTATGATGCCAGTGCTCATCCAAGGACCGAAGCAACCCGGCAACGACATTGATGTGTATCTAAGGCCATTAGTCGATGAACTATTGCAGCTGTGGGCAGAACCAGGTGTAAAGGTGTGGGATGAGCACAAACAGGAGCCATTTGACCTACGAGCGTTGCTGTTCGTAACCATCAATGATTGGCCTGCTCTTAGTAATATTTCAGGACAGTCAAACAAGGGATACAATGCATGCACGCACTGTTTAGATAAGACTAAAGGTACATATTTGGATAAATGTAAGAAGGTTGTGTACCTGGAGTGTCGTAAATTTCTTCCGACCAATCATCAAGTAAGAAAAAAAGGCAAGCATTTCAACGGTGAGGCAGATCACCGGAAGAAGCCTAAGCTCCCTAAAGGTGCTGATGTATTTGGTATGGTGAAGGACCTAGAAGTAATATTTGGAAAGGGTTCTGGCGGTCAATCTGTTCCGAAAGACCCCATTACCGGACACACGGCCATGTGGAAGAAGAAATCTATATTTTGGGAGCTTGAGTATTGGAAAGACCTAGAGGTCCGTTCTTCAATCGATGTGATGCACGTGACGAAGAATCTTTGCGTGAACCTGCTAGGCTTCCTAGGCGTGTATGGGAAGACAAAAGATACACCAGAAGCACGGGAGGACCAGCAACGTATCAAAGACCCATACAACAAGCATACTGATAAAGGCCGTCAATACTTAAGCAGCTACGCTCTTACCAAAGCAGAGAAGGAAATCTTTTTTGAATGCCTGAATAGTATCAAGGTCCCGGCTGGGTTCTCGTCTAATATAAAGGGAATAATAAATATGGCAGAGAAAAAATTCCAGAACCTGAAGTCTCATGATTGTCACGTGATTATGACGCAGTTGCTTCCGGTTGCATTGAGGGGGCTTCTACCGGAAAATGTTCGAGTACCCATTGTGAAGCTATGTGCATTCCTCAATGCAATATCTCAGAAGGTGATCGATCGAGAAAGTCTAGAAAGGCTGCAAAAGGATGTGGTCCAATGTCTTGTCAGTTTTGAGTTGGTGTTCCCCCCGTCCTTCTTCAATATTATGACGCATCTCTTAGTTCACCTAGTTGATGAGATTTCCATTCTCGGTCCTGTATTTCTGCACAATATGTTCCCCTTCGAGAGGTTCATGGGAGTCTTAAAGAAATATGTTCGTAATCGTGCAAGGCCAGAAGGAAGCATCTCCAAGGGCTATGGAACAGAGGAGGTCATTGGGTTCTGTGTTGATTTTCTTCCTGACCTTAAGCCGATTGGTGTTCCTGAATCACGGTATGAGGGGAGACTGAGTGGAAAAGGCACGCTAGGAAAGAAAGCAATGATATTTAGGGACGGGCATTCTTTGAATCAAGCACACTACACAGTTCTACAAAGTTCTACCTTCGTGGCTCCGTATATCAAGGAACACATGAATGTTGTACGCTCTAAGTTCCCGGGGAAGGATGACTACTGGATTAAAGAAAATCACATGGAGACTTTTGGCACTTGGTTGCAATTACATCTCATAAATGACACCACTATTGGAGATCAGCTCTACTTGTTGGCCGCGACACCATCTGCGACTGTATTGACTTTCCAAGGGTACGAGATAAATGGGAATACATTTTACACGATCTCCCAAGATAAAAAGAGCACTAACCAAAATAGTGGTGTCCGCTTTGATGCAACATGTGACAATGGGAAAAAGGACACATACTATGGTTACATAGAGGAGATATGGGAACTTGACTATGGACCTACTTTTAAGGTCCCTTTGTTTCGGTGCAGTTGGGTCAACATGAATAGAGAAGGGGTAAAGGTGGACCAGCTGTACGGAATGACAACAGTGGATCTCAAGAATCTTGGTTACAGAGACGAACCATTCGTCCTAGCCAATGATGTGGCTCAGGTTTTCTATGTGAAGGACATGTCCTCCAGACCGAAAAAGGAAAAATAAGGAAACGAATACATCAGACGATGAGCCCAGGCGTCACATAGTTCTTTCAGGGAAAAGAAACATCGCGGGAGTCGAGGACAAGACAGACATGTCAGCAGATTATGATAAGTTTGAAGAAATTCCGCCCTTCACCGTGAAAACTGACCCTTGCATCCCGTTAAATAATGAAGATGCTCCATGGTTACGGCCTAAGAAGCGATCATAGGCAAGGGATCGACATACGCGACGAAGGAGAATTACCCTAAACCCTATGTAAATCTATGTAATGTATGAAAACTATGACACGTCATTTTGTGAATGATTTTTTATGATGTTTGCAATTATCCAAGTTCAATATTTTTCCATGTAGCTATGACACATAATATTGGAGTGATTCAGTCATAGTCATGCCTAGCCCTATAAACATCGCCACTGTAGTCGTCGTAGTCGTCGGAGTCGCGGTAGTCGAACCTCGGCGGGTGAGCACGCGTGGGCTGAGACTGAGGGTAGCACAGGCGGGGGCCACGGTAGGCCATGACGCTCTGGAGAGTCCGGCCGTGCCACCACAGCCGACGGCCGGCCTTGTTGAAGTTCGAACAAGGTGGGCCATCCTCCTCGTGCCTGGCAAGCGCACTCTCACGCCGATTGATGAAGAAGGCGTCCCAAGTCGGGCTGTAGTCGGGATGCCACTGGGGATTCCTCCGCTGCTCTGGCGTGAGCTCGAAGTAGTAGTGGTTCGTGATGGCCATCTGACGCGCCACACCTAGAGGGACAGGAGGGACCGGTACGCCTCCGACGCTCAGCATCCAGCCGGTGGGGACGCGGTAGCCCGGCGGGCAGGGGTAGTTTGAGGCGCAAAGCGCCTCCGCCTCCTTGGGGGTTAGAGATACGATGGAGGCCATGGGAGAGAGTGATGAGGTTTGCAGATATGAGTCTAGATGTGATATGTAAATGGAGGCCAAGCCTACATATATATAGTGAAAAAATGGCGGGAAGACGGAGGCGGGAAAAGGTGGAAAGCGCGGGAAGAAAATAGGCGGGAACGCAGTGGCACGGGAAACTATCTAACCTTTAGTCCCGGCTGGTGGGTACAACCGGGATTAGTCCATCTAAGGTGGTCTAGTATTTTTGAAAAATGGGTTGGTGCCAATGCCAAACTTTAATTTGGTGGTTTCTTCATAGAACACCCCAATTTCGACACCTCAAAAATGGAAATTGGCTATTTCGTGCATCGAAAACGAAAACTTCCTCCTGCAACATCGTAAGCCATCCCAAGATGCACATGTGTGCACAATATGGTCACATTATCATAAACTATGCCCTGATTCTAGCCATAACATTGGTGGTTTGACCTAAATGCCATGAAACCTCGAACATGATAGGTCATTTTGTGAAGGATTTTTTATGACGTTTGCAATTTTCCAAGTTCAATATTTTTCCTTGCAACTATGACACATAATATGACACCACGCGAAGGTTTCACATTGTTTGAATCATTTTTGAATTTCTTATGCCCGTTTTAAACGTGTTAGTGCATTTTTTATTAAAAATAGTAAAATTGTTTAGTTAGAATTAATAATTTTGAAAACAGAAAATGGTTTTGGATTAGTTATTTAAATTGAAACACTTTTCCTGTTGAAAGTTTTTTCAAATTTTAAATAGAAGAAAGTTTTTTCCTGTTAAAATGAAAACAGCAAGTTAAAACAGAAAAACAATGGGCACGTGGCGGCTCAGCAGCGCCCCTCGCCCAGGACATTGGTCCCGGTTTGTGGCATCAACCGGGACCGTTAGTGGGCACGTGGCAGCTCAGCAGCGCCCCTCGCCCAGGTCATTGGTCCCGGTTTGTGGCATCAACCGGGACCGTTGATCCATTGGTCCCGGTTGGTGCCACGAACCGGGACCAATGACTCCTCCAAATATAACTGGCCCTTCTTCCTCCCCCACTTCCCCCCAAAATCGGCCGAAACTGCTAAGGACTTTTGCGCGCGGAGCGAAACCACGCCGGCAGGCTGTCCGAGTTTCGTGCCGCCGCTGCCGCCGTCCTCGGTGAGCGCCGCCGCCGCCGCGACCTCTCCCTTTTCCCCCTGCGCCGCCGCTCATCACATTCTCTCTGCAGGTGGCCTGCGCCGCCGCCCCCCCCATCCCGGCCCCGTGCGCCCGCCCCCGCACCCCCAGCGCCGCCCCCGACGCCACCCTGCGGCCGCCCCGCCCCCCAGCGCCGCCGCCCCCCTTCGACGGTGAGCTCCTCGGGAGGGAGCTTCCCGGCCCGGCCGGCCGGCCCTTTGGCCAATGTTTTCTTTTTTAAATTTCGCATTTAAACTGCTAAGGAATTTCGCAATTTTTTCATTACTTATATATATATATATAATACATAGAAATTAAAAAAAACATAGAAAAATAAAAATAAAAATAAAAAGCCCTCGTCGGGGCGGGCACAGGGGCGTCGGCGTCGTCGTCCTCGCCGCGGCCTACTCGTCGTCCTCGTCGGGGAGGATGATGTAGGGCCCCTGCGCCCACGGCCAGTTGGCCGCAGGCGGTGGAGGAGGACCTGGTGGAGGAGGCGGCGGTGGAGTCGCCGCACGCGGTGGCGGCGGCGGCGGGCCTGGTGGAGGAGGCGGCGGTGGAGTCGCCGCACGCTGTGGAGGAGGCGACGGTGGCCGGCCGTGCTGCTGGTGCACGGACATGGCCAGCGCCGTGTCGATGCCGGCCCACCGCCTCTTCTCCTCCTCCTCGGATACGAGGACGGCGACCCGGAGCTCCTCCTCCTCGGACATCGGTGGCGGGGGTGGCGGCGCCTCGCCGTGGTCCATCGCGTCGAGGATGCCGTAGGCGACGCAGCCGACGAAGTCGTCGGTGTCGTCCCTGGGCTCCTCGCCAGGGATGTCGTCGCCGCCCACCTCCGACGGCGCCTCCTCGTCCTCCTCCATCTCCTCGATGAAGGGATCCGCCTGCGGCGGCTCTGGCCCCGGCTCCGGCATGTACACGCCGGCGTAGGGGTTGGGGGCGACCTCCCCGCGGCCCGAAGTTGTCCCACCATTGGCTATCGTAGCCAAAGGCGGGATCGGCGCGGAGGCGCGCCGGCATCAGTGCGTGCCGGCGGCGGATCTCGGCGACCCGCTCCGGGCCGAAGCGCGGCACCGGCGGGACCGGCACGCGCCGGCTGTTGAGGTGCCACCCGCCGGGGAGGCTGCAGTCTGGCCAGTCCACGCTCTGGCCGCACTGGTACAACGCCTGGCAGTGACTCACCGGAATGTACCGGCGGTCACGCTGGCGCTGCGGCGAGGCCGTCCTGGCGCGGCGTGGAGGAGACTGGCGGCGTGGAGGAGACTGGCGGCGCCCAGACCGGCGCGACCCGCCGGCCTCGTGGTCGTGGCTGCCCTTGCCCTTCTTCCAGAACCCCATGGCTGCTGTGGTGGCCGGGATGTGGTGGCTCTGGCGGCTGTGCTGGCTATGGCGATGGAGGCTGGTGACCGCGGCTCCGTTGGCCTCCTTTTAAAGGGGCCAGTGGCCGGGCGTCCAGCGGCCGCAATGAATGCCACCGAGCGGCAGCCCAATCGGCACGCCGGCGTTGATGCCGCGGCAGGCATTGAAGGCGACGGCGGGGCGCCCAAAGCACTGACGCGGTGGGACTCGAGGCGACGGGCACTAACGCGGGCGTCGCGTTGGAGAAGACGTACTGACGCACTGACGCGGGCCAACGCGGTGCTGTTTTTTTGGGCCTCTTTTGCCCGCTGGTGCTGTTTTTTCGGCCTCTTTTGCCCGCTGGGTGCTGTGGGCAATTCCTATTTGATGCGCACCCCCCACAGACGTTAAAATCTTAGTGGGCTGGCCCAATAGAAATAAAAATCTATTATTTTTGTCCGGTCAAGAACATGCCTTCAGGCGTCCACCCGTAACAGGCGCTTGAAGCGCCGAATAGGAATGCCCTTAGTACTTAGTTAGAAGTTAGTGTTAGTTTGTTAGTTAGAATTAGAATTAGTTAAAATTAGTTTTAGCGTGCATTTTGAATATATAGCATGTATTCTAACTAACAAATGTCGGAATATTGCAGAAACTATGGATCCAGCATATAAAAAAAGTCAAGATGATGAATACTTCCTCCAAGGAATGATTCGAGAAAATGTAGATATTGATGTCACCAGGACATTTCTGAACGATTCCGGTGAGGGAGATGAATCTCTCAACCGAGGAGACGACTCCGGTGAGGTAGAAGCCTGGGACGGGGGAGAAGCCGGTGAGGGAGAAGCTGACAAGGGAGAAGGCGACGAGGGAGAAGCCGACGAGGGAGAAGACGACGGCTCCGGCCGAACCTTAAATCTCGGAAACTCCGGCGAGGTGTATATATGTTTTTTTGTAATGCCCGACTGTCTATATATATACATGCATATATTAACACTCTTTCTTACTTTAGCCCTCCGGATCGAGCACTTGTTCCGTCAGAACAAAACGAGGCCCAACCAAAAAGTTGGACAACAAAGTGAGTTATAGGATCGAAGTGGTCGGTGTAGACGGCCAACCGCTAGCTCCTGAAGATGTCGCAAAAAAATTTGTCAAGCAATGTGGAGTTCTTGTGAGGGACCACATCCCGATCATCGTTCAAGAATGGAATCGGCCAAGCAGCGGTGGAGTCCTGTTTGTCGGCGACGTCGCCAAAGATAAGCTTTTTGACAGGCTTATGCTTAATTTCCTCCTGCCGAGGCTAGATGTGAATCCAGATGAGGAGAAGGAAGCAAATAAGGAGCTACTTAAAAGAGTAAAGAAGTTTGCTCTGATCAAGATGGCCGAGGCATTCAAGAACTGGAAGAAGAAACTGTACCTTAAGTTTGTCAAGTTAGACAAGACTCCGGATTTTAATCAAGCCGGCTATGCTAAGTTAAGACACCAGTGGGCTGATTTTGTGAAGTACAAGACATCGGAGAAAGCTTTGGAAAGGTCGAGAATAAATCAAGAGAACGCTGCTAA
This sequence comes from Dactylis glomerata, assembly GCA_007115705.1. Taxonomy (NCBI): domain Eukaryota; kingdom Viridiplantae; phylum Streptophyta; class Magnoliopsida; order Poales; family Poaceae; genus Dactylis; species Dactylis glomerata. The sequence goes on along the minus strand of QXEO01000791.1, from coordinate 1,047,286 downwards.
GAAAGTGTACCACCATAATATGGGGTCTGCTGGCTACGCCGGTTGCATGCCTAAGTGGGATGCACTTGAGGTCAAGTATATTGCTGCCGGGATCAGACCAGAGCCCACAATATGGACACCACGGGCGAGAAACTGGTTTTACGGCCATGGGGGCACGTTGGACGAAGAAGGGAGGGCAATATATACCCAGAAACACAAAGATCATCCCCTACTGCCCATCGAAGATATTAGAAGTGCAGTACAAGATGTGGAAGCGGGACGGTTCGTTCCCGATAGAGAGAACGACGAGCTCACACGAGCCCTCAAAAATGATGAACACACCGGACGAGCACGAGGCACACCGGGCTCCAAGCCGTGGAAGGTTGCCTTCCCCGCGGAAATGAAGAGATATCCCGATAAAAGTCATCAGAGGAGAAAGGAAAGGGAGGCAGCTGAGAAAGCGGCAGCTGCAGACCGGCTGTGTAATGTAGAAGAAGCATTAAAGCGGCAGCAGGATCAACTCGACAGACTTAGCTAGCAAGGTATCAGCAGCCAATCTCAGCGGCACATGGTAGAAGCTGCATTCGATGGTATCGACGCCCTATCAAATAAGAAAAGCAGCGTCGCTTCCACCCAGCTCCACGATGGTGATGATGATGCACTGACGATGGCTCCTCCTAAACGCTACCCAGTGGATGATATCACGGAGAGCACAGCTTGTGAGCTAAAGGTGCAAGTTATGAACTTAAGGGTGACAGCGGCGGTCGGCATGGCCGTACCAACTGCGCCTAACGGAACTTGGCATTGCAGACCGATTCCAAAAGGGTACGCTGTCGTCACGGTGGATGATGTCAAGCAAGATTTTGAGGAGCTGAAGCTGGACCACCCTGCAGGGGAAGATAGGGACCTGACTGAACTAGGAGAAGCCAAAGGGGGGACTATTGTATGGCCAAAGGAGCACATCGTGCTTCCAAATTATGTCCCGCCAAGGCCACCCACACCTCATAGCAGCAGTCCACCTTCGCCGCCACCTCACCATTCTCCAGCGCAACCGTCGCCTTCACCGCCTCACCACTCACCGCAGCTGTCTCCACCGCCGCCTCAGCCGTCTCCGCCGCCGCGTCAGCCGTCTCCGTCCCCTGAGCCTCAGAGACTAAAGCGGAAGTATACTAAGAGGGGCAGCACCACCAGCAGCAGCAAGAGCACGTTCCGATCACCGAAACGTAAGCTATCGCCCCTCCCAAGAGTACCTCATCAGAATATGAAGAAGCTTCCTTACGAGAAGACAGATGAGGAAATTGCTACGGCCGCAGATGCCCATTATCAACAGTGGAAGACTGACATGGCTAACAAGAAAAATCCAAAGCCGACGGAGCCATTGATCTTCCCGGTCACCGCAGAAGATAAAGCCAAAGCAGCCGCGCTTAAGATTCAGCTTCACCAACCCATAGCGCTCACACCTGACTATAATCGCTCTATTACCAAGTCAGCTGAGGCAAAAGAGCGGAGAGTCGGGAAAGAAGTTGCCCAGCTCGGACAACAGAAAAATCAATCGATCGAACCGCTCAAAGTGTACGATACCAATGAGTGGAGAGCCCAGGAGCGGCATGATCCGAACATTGATCCGGAGTTTATTCAACTCTACGGAGAAAAGGCCAAGTTATATGGACTGTCTATTGCTGAGTACATGAGCCGTCTAGATGAGTTCGAGGGGTACCAGCAAATAGCGTACAAATACCGGTACGGGGATCCTCTCGTCAAACCCGAGTTAGTCAAAGATCTACCAACAAAAATGCGGAGATTGCATAACTGGTACACACAAGCCTGTGCTGAATCCATAAACTGGATCTATGCTGGATATAAACACCACCATTACGGTCATGGAGATGGCTTCTTACTGATGGAATTTCTAGAATTATTTCAGTTTTACCAACAAGACGCCCTCGACAAAACTATTGTCAGTGCCTATTGCCTGTAAGTATTATTAAGTCTTTCTAGCTCAGCTCATTCGTTGCTTGTATAATCTTACTCATCATTATACTAATTATATATGCAGAATGAAGATTCTCGAATGCGACCGAGGAGGAATCTTTGACCTTGGGTTCGTTGACTGCAATTTCGTTCATGAAGATACTCTCAAAAAAAACCCAAAGAGACAGAGGATAACTTGGTACAATCGTTGAAGTATTTCAGCAACAGAAGGGAAATACTATTTCCTTACAACTTCGAGTGAGTGTTACTGTCTTGTACACATTTTGTTTTCGCTTTACTCGATGTTAAGCTATTTGACTCATTATGTCTGTGCAGCTTCCACTTTATTCTGTTAATCATTAGTGTTGACGAAGGAGTAGTCAAAGTCATGGACTCAAAACGCACACCTTTAGGAAATTGGGTGAACATGCAGGAATGCCTCCAGAAGGCTTGGAAACGGTTCACCGCCAACACTAGGGGTGTTTGGAAGCCAGAGCTTACATTTAAACCATTGAATGTAAGTACTACTTGCTAGATCCACGTATCTCTTTGATTCTAGTTTCAATACAATTATCATGCTTGATTCTTATTTTGATTGAACTCCGTTCTCGTAAAGTGCTTGAGGCAAGAAGCTGGGAATAACTTATGTGGATACTATGTCTGCGAGTTCATTCGCCAGACGACCAAAGAGAAGGGTGCAGACCGAAACATCAAAAAACTTGAAGTACGATAAACAATAATCTCAACATTATTTTATTACCATCAACTGTGTTTAGTTTCATTCATATATATTGATCCCTTTCTTTAAATTAGATCGAACGGATGTGGGACGGTCTTCTACCACGGGAACGCGTGCAAGCAATTCAAGAGGAAATTGCCGGTTTCTTATTAGAACAAGTCATAGATCCGAAAGGAGAATACTATTACCCGGTTCATTTAGAAGGGTGAAGTGTAAAAAAGAAGATGTAAAATCAAATTTGTGTGAGTTACCGATTGTAATAGCGACCAAGCACGACGGATGAGACGGTGAATAATATATTCGTGACCATGATGTGTAATATATATATATAGTGTGGTTCCTTCATTATTGATGTATATATATAATACCATTAAATTGAATACAAAACACACCAAATAAAACCCTGAACCCTAAATGGGAAAAAAACCCTGGATCAACGATCCCGGCTCGTCCTACGAACCGGGACCAACACTAGTGGAAAACAGGGCATCAGTCCCGGTTCGTATGGGCCTTCAGTCCCGGTTGCGCAACCGGGACTAACCAACCGGGACTGATGCCCTATCTTTAGTCCCGGTTGCTATACGAACCGGGACTAAAGAGTGACCACGTGGCAGGGGCCGGGCGGTCGTGGGCGTAGGTCTTTAGTCCCGGTTCGTGTTAAGAACCGGGACTAAAGAGTCCACACGTGGCAGCCTCTCTGCTTCTTTATTTTTCTGGATTTCAATTGTTATTTAGGGGTCTAGGGTTTAGGGTATATTTGTATTTTGCTCCATTCAATTGTTTGATTCATTTCAAACAAGTTTTCTTATATACTTATTCATACAGCATTACAACATAATATATAAAACAATACATATATATAATATATTTGGTTCACCGAGCATATACATGCATACAAGTATATATACAACTTGTTCACACACATAAGATCACGACTTGTGTTTAATTATAAACATTGTCTAATCGAAACCGGCATGAAATTCACCCTTTGGGTTAATGACATGTTCAAGCAGAAATCCGGCTAATTCCTCTTGAATTCCTACTACGCATTCAGTCGGTGAGAGCAGTTTCCGCTTTGCTTCGAACTACGAAGAAGAAGAACAATATGAATATGAATCATCATAACAAAATTGATGCCAATAAAATGAATTTGTCAGTATATTATTTACTTACTGTTTGAAAATCAATTCCTTCAGTGACCTGTGCACGAAGGTTCTCGCAAGTATAGTATGCACATAGATTAGTTCCCGAAGGCTGCCTCGCACACTTTACGAGAATAGATTTTAGTCAGTGACATATCAAGATTGATATACTTAATGGTATTTGAAACTAGAATTAAAGGGATGTGTGGACCTAGCTCGTACGACTTACCTCGATCTGACGGTAAATTAGCTCAGTTTTCCATTCACCTTTAACTATGCGTATAAACCGTTTCCAAACACTGCCGAGCAAAGAAAATAAATAGATGAGTTATAGATGAACGAAAGAGACCGATATAATGCCATAATGATTAAAATTACCTATCCATCACATCAAGGATGCTTTGGTATTCATTAAGTGGTTTATCCATCGAGTCAAAGATTTGAACCCTTCCATAGTCAGGTTCAATCTTTAGCAAAATCCAATGGTAACTGCGTGCAAGTTTAATTATGTAAGTTAATAAACTCATCAATTACACTTATAACATCGAGTAAGGAAAAGTAACTGTGTATAAGATAGTAACACTCACCTGATGTTGTACGGAAAGAGTATTCTAGCTCGGTATTCCTGCGTAAGTAGGAACTCTAGCAAGTTATCCTCCGTCTCCTTGCGATTCCTTTGTATCATCGCTCCGTTAACTCGGTTTGGATCAATGAATCCAAGTTGGAGGTCATTCCTTTTCTTAGATTCCATACTCTTCATTCTGCATAATAAACAGCGTAGTGAGGAAAATTACATGCAAAGAACGAGTTGAGCTAGAGACTTATAGAAATAATGAATCACTTACAGAACATAGGCACTGACGAGAGATTTGTCGAGCGCGTCTTGATTGAATAGCTGAAAGAATTCATCAAACTCAATATGCACCAAGTCTTGACCTAAGAAATGGTCCTTTGTGATTTGCATAAGGAGAAAATCTTGCGTGCCCTTTGCGGCTTGCAGGTACCACTTATGCAATTTTCGCATTTGCGTTGGTAGATTCATTTCAATCTCAGGTGGGACCAGACTCTTCCCCTTTTCATATTGCCGTGCTATAGGCGCCTTTGGGGTGATACCTTCATCTAGCAATTGAGAAAGAGTCAAACCAGCTTCTTTAGCAAAGTCGGCGGGATTGGGTTGAGCAACACTCCCACCAGCATCACTAGCAAAGACCTTTAGCGGGGAGATTGATTTTTTGGTCTGTGCTCCAAGCTGGGCAACGTCTCTTTTCCCTCTTGCAGTTACGCTTGTCTTATTAGCTTCTTTTTTTGCATCTACCTGCTTATCCAAACAACGCTTGTAGTCATCTGGCTTACGCAATTCATATTGCGAAGGTTGGGTAAGCATATCAAAGGCCCACTCCTTCTGTTCCAGAGTATATACCTGCTTCGGTGTAGGGGTCGGGCGTAGGGCTGCGAGCTTCCTTTTCACTTTGGCTCTGTCCTCCGCCTCAATTTCTTCAGCAGTCTTCTCGATAGGAGGAGGCGGCACCGCCTTAGCTATCTTGGCCCGTTTCTTTGGAGAGACATTGCTAGTGGACATAGCAGCGGACTTGCCACAACTCTGGGACTTACGAGTGGGCTGAGGCGGCGGAGGTGGCGGAGGCGGCTGACATTGAGGTGGAGATCGATGTGGACTCGGGGTATGGTGGTAGTCGTCCCTGTCGTCGTCGGGAGGTGGTGAATTGCGAGGACTAGGAGGAGAGGGTGGCCGCCTTGGCGCCGAGCCTGGAAACACGATGTGTTTCTTATCCCAAAGAATTATACCACCCAATACTTCTCCCAGTTTTTCCTCCTCTTCAGGTCCAGCGACGTCAAGAAGGAGGGACTCATACCCCCTTTCAATTGCATCCACCCCGACCTTAGCATAGCCAGGTCGAATCTCACGGCCATGCCAGGTTTGTCCAGGTCCAGATGGCAAGACATAGCCAACCGCCACCTTCATCGATATGTTCTTCATGGGATAATGCAGCTGACAGTCTGTCTTCTTGGTGATATCATCCACGGGGTAGTGAACCATCGGTACCTCCGTGGAAGCCACGCTGCTTCTCCGCTGAGATCGGTCGCCTGATGCATGTTCTAGGTGTTGCTGATGCTGAGTTGCCCCTTGCGACTTTAATTCCTCCAGTGCCTTCTGCTGCAGCAAATACAACTCTCTCAGCTCAGCCTGTTGCCTTTCTATGCTCTCTATCCGTGAGGCCTCCTCCTGCGCCTTCCGCTTCTTCGCTCTCTCTCGGCTTCTATAAGTCTGGCTCTCTTCGGAGAACCCAGACCTCCACGGAATAGCAGAACCCAGACCCCGTGTTCGTCCTGTGTGTTCTTTGTTCCCGAGGGCCTTTGTCAGCTCGTCGTTCTCTCTGTCCGGCTTGAACGTCCCCTCTTGAACCTCGGCGATTGTCTTGACAAGTGCTCCCAGGGGTTCAGCAATTTGTTTCTTCTCTTGAACTAATTTCCCTGTTCTCTCATCATAGACAGCTCCATGGGCAAGTGCCCAATTTCTTGACCTTCTGGGCCATTGTTCTGTTTCTGGTTCGATGCCTTTTTCTCGTAGGGCGGCCTCTTGCATATCCCACTTAGGCTCGGCCCTTTTGTAGCCGCCTGGACCCAACTTATGGTGATATTTCTTTTTCGCGGCATTTGCCTGATTTTTTTGACTCCTTAGCTTACCCAGCTCTGACTCCTTGTACTCCACAAATGCATCCCAGTGATCCCGCAGGAACTCATTGGGGCCAGTAAATTCTGGAGCTTGTCGATCGGCGTTGACATAGGTGTTCCATAACCTCTTCTTGTGGTTATTGAACTGTGCAGCCATCTTCTTAAGAGCCCACTCCCTGACTTTCTCCTTCTGTTGCTCTGCTTCATCCAGGGACTCGGTGACCGGCAGATTGAAATGTGGAATGAGGGAATCCCAAAGTCTATCTTTCAAGACCTTGGTGACATAATTGACCGCTGCACCCTCTTCTGGCACTGGCTGTGCTGGCTCTCCCTTTGCCGCCTTGGGCTTATACCAATATTGAATGCTTATCGGCACCATGTCCCTGACAAGACATCCACAATGATGTGTGAACGCATTTGCGACACTCTTGGGTTCCAACGGTTCGCCTTCACTTGAGAGACGCCCAATCGTGTAATGCTGATTCGATGCCAGCCGTTTGGCCGGGCCTCGCTTCTTTCTAGAAGATTCAGAGCTCTAAAATAAGAAAACACTCGTTAATATATATACCACATAATGCATCGTCATCTACTGATTCATGAATAGAGCTAATCTTCATATATATATATACCTCGCCGGACCGTTTTATTAAGTCACGTCCAGTCCCGTGTGAGCCGTCCTCGCAATCATCATTCTCCGGCTGCTCCTCCTCCATTCCCTCACCCGACTCGTTCAAAATTTCCGAGCCGTCTCCTTCTGCACGGGTGGTACCCTCTTCTTGTGCACGGGTGGTACCCTCTCCTATAATCTTCAACATCTCTTCTTCACCTTCTCTTCCGGCGCCGAAATCCATATCTGAAATCCATATAACATATAGATCAACAACATTTCGATCTATTCACTTTCTATTCATTTACTATTACTATTACTAAGAAACTAATCTAACTATAAGAAACTAAGAAACTTATCTAACTATAAGAAACTAATCTAAGAATAACTATAAGAATAACTATAAGAATAACTAAGAAACTAATCTAACTATAAGAAACTAACTAATAAACTAATCTAACTATAAGAAACTAATAAACTAATCTAACTATAAGAAACTAATATGAATAGCATTTCTATTTCTATTACTATTACTAATATGAATAGCATTTCTATTACTATTACTTATTTTTTAACATTAAATCTAACAATTTTTCTAACATATAAAATCTAACATAAAATCTAACAAATAGTAATTGCATTTACTATTACTATTACTAACTTATTTTCTAACTATTACTATTACTAACTTATTTTCTAACTATTACTATTACTAACTTATTTTCTAACTATTACTATTACTAACTTATTTTCTAACTATTACTATTACTAACTAACATACTAACTTATTTTCTAACTATTACTATTCATTTCTATTACTAATAGTAATATAGCATTTTACTAACTATTCATTTCTATTACTAATAGTAATATATAGCATTTTACTAACTATTTATTTCGATTACTAATAGTAATATAGCATATATCTAACCTAAATACTAATAGTAATATAGTATTTTACTAACATAAATACTAATAGTAATATAGCATTTTACTAACTATTCATTTCTATTACTAAGAGTAATATATATCATTTTACTAACTATTCATTTCTATTACTAATAGTAATATATAGCATTTTACTAACTATTCATTTCTATTACTACATTTTTCTAAAAATTTCTAACTACATTTTTCTAAAAATTTCTAACAAAAATTCTAATTTTTTTTTGCATGCAGGGCCGGCCGGCGGCGGTACCTGCGGGCGCGCGGTGGCGGCGGTACCTGCGGGCGACGCGGTGGCGGTGGCGCTCGGGAGGAGGGGCGGTGGCGGCGCGGCGGTCTCGGGAGGAGGGGCGGCGCCGGCGTGGCAAGCTTCGGGAGGAGGGGCGGCGGCCGGCCGGTCTCGGGAGGAGGGGCGGTGGCGGCGCGGCGGTCTCGGGAGGAGGCGTGGCGGCGCGGCGGCGCAGCGCGGCGGCACGGCGGAGCGACGGCGCGGCGGAGCGACGGCGGCGGCACGGCGGAGCGACGGCGGCGGCCCGAGATTTTAGCCGACCGCAACGATCGGCAATCTCTCTCCTCGCGCTCCCGAAAACTGCTATGTGTTGATGCAGTGGGGAAGAAGAAGGAGAGGCGGCGCTTTATATACCCCCCCCCCCCTTTAGTCCCGGTTGGTGGCTTAAACCGGGACTAAAGGGGGGTCTTTAGTCCCGGTTGGTGCCTCCAACCGGGACTAAAGACCTTGGGCGGTTCGCGCGCCCAGATCCAGACCTTTAGTCCCGGTTGGTTAAACGAACCGGGACTAAAGGCGTAATAAATGCGCGCCAATGGCAGATTTTTTCAGATTTCATATGAAAATATGAATTTTGAATTTCAATTTGAATAACTTCTGCATATTTTAGAATTTGATAATACTTTGAATATGAAAGGTGTTTGAAATTGAATAACTAATTCAAAAATATTTTCTATTTTCGAAATCAATTATTCTAACTATTTAAACAATTAACTATTTTGCCATTTTCAATTAAAACAATATTGATTAAAATTCTTTTTGCATATTTTAGAATTTGATAATACTTTGAATATGAAAGGTGTTTGAAATTGAATAACTAATTCAAATTATTTTCTATTTTCAAAATCAATTATTCAAACTATTCAAACAATTAACTATTTTGCTATTTTCAATTAAAACAATATTTATTAAAAATCTTTTTGCATATTTTGGAATTAGATAAAACTTTGAATATAAAATGTGTTCGAATTTGAATAACTAACCCAAAATCATATATTTACATCAAAGTTTAATACATTATTACACATCACCAACATCCCCATCTAGTGTTGGGGTTTCCTTCTGCACCGTAACCATGGAGTATCTTCTTTGTTTAAGAGGAGGGTTGGGTCAGTGTTCACTCTGAAGGGCGGAATTTCATCAAACTTGTTATAATCTTCTGACATATCTGTCTTGTCCTCCACTCCCACGATGATTCTTTTCCCTGAGAGAACAATGTGTCGCTTTGGCTCATCGTGTGATGTATTCGTTTTCTTATCTTTTCTCTTTCTCGGTTTTGTAGACATGTCCTTCACATAGAAAACCTGAGCGACATCGTTGGCTAGGACGAATGGTTCATCCATGTACGCAAGATTGTTGATATCCACGGTGGTCATGCCGTACTTTTGGTCTACAACTACCCCGCCTCCTGTCAGCTTGACCCATTTGCACCGAAACAAAGGGACCTTAAAAGATGGTCCATAGTCAAGTTCCCATATCTCTTCAATGTAACCATAATATGTGTCCTTTGTCCCATTGTCATGTAATGCATCAAAGCGGACACCACTGTTTTGATTGGTGCTCTTTTTATCTTGGGCGACCGTGTAAAATATATTCCCATTTATCTCGTAACCCTGGAAAGTCAATATAGTTGAAGATGGTTTCTTGGCCAACATGGATAGCTCATATCCAATAGTGGCATCATTTATGAGAAGTGTTTGCAACCAACCACCAAAAGTCGCCATGTGCAACTTTGTAATCCAGGAGTTTGATTGCCCAGGGTTTTCCGAGCGTACAATATTCTTGTGTCGCTCCATATACGGCTCCACCAACGTGGAATTTCGTAGAACTGTGTAGTGTGCTTCACTCAAAGAATGTCCGTCCATACAGTATGCTGATTTCATTCCTAGCGTGCCTTTTCCACTTAGTCTCCCCTCATGCCGCGATTGAGGAAGACCAATCGGGTTCAGGTCAGGAACAAAGTCAACACAAAACTCAATGACCTCCTCTGTTAGATAGCCCTTGGAGATGCTTCCTTCTGGCCTAGCACGGTTATGCACGTATTTCTTTAAGACTCCCATGAACCTCTCAAAGGGGAACATATTGTGCAGAAATACTGGACCGAGAATGGTAATCTCTTCGACTAGGTGAACTAAGAGATGCGTCATAATATTGAAGAAGGACGGTGGGAACACCAACTCGAAGCTGACAAGACATTGAGCCACATCATTCTGTAACCGTTGTAGATCTTCTGGATTGATTACCTTCTGCGAAATTGCATTGAGGAATGCACATAGCTTCACAATCGGTACTCGAACATTTTCCGGTAGAATCCCCCTCAGTGCAACCGGAAGCAACTGCGTCATAAGCACGTGGCAGTCATGAGACTTTAGGTTTTGGAATTTTTTCTCGGCTATATTTATTATTCCCTTTATATTTGACGAGAATCCAGATGGGACCTTGATACTGCTCAGGCATTCAAAAAAGATTTCCTTCTCTTCTTTGGTAAGAGCGTAGCTCGCAGGACCCTTAGAATCCTCCGGATGCATGCCGTCTCTTCTTTTCATACGGTGCTGGTCCTCCCGTGCTTCTGGTGTATCTTTTGTCTTCCCATACAAGCCCAAGAATCCTAGTAGGTTCACGCAAACATTCTTCGTCACGTGCATCACGTCGACTGCAGAGCGGACCTCTAGGAATTTCCAATACTCAAGCTCCCAAAATATAGATTTCTTCTTCCACATGGGTGCATGTCCGCTAGCGTCATTCGGAACAGACAGACTGCCAGGACCCTTTCCAAAGATTACTTCTAAATCTTTGACCATATCAAATATATCATCACCAGTATGGCGTTTAGGCTTGCCTCGGACTTCTGCCTCGCCCTTGAAATGCTTGCCTTTTTTCTTCAATTGATGTTTGGGCGAAAGAAATCGACGATGCCCGAGATACACCACCTTCTTACTTTTATCCAAATATATACTATCGATCTCACCTAAACAGTGCGTGCATGCATTGTATCCCTTGTTTGTCTGTCCTGAAAGGTTACTAAGAGCAGGCCAATCATTGATGGTCACGAACAGCAACGCTCGTAGATCAAATTCCTCTTGTTTGTACTCATCCCACACACGAACACCTTCAGTCTGCCACAGCTGTAAAAGTTCATCAACTAATGGCCTTAGATACACATCAATGTCATTGCCGGGTTGCTTCGGGCCTTGGATAAGCACTGGCATCATAATAAACTTTCGCTTCATGCATAACCAAGGAGGAAGGTTATATATACATAGAGTCACGGGCCAGGTGCTATGACTGCAGCTCTGCTCCCCAAAAGGATTCATGCCATCTGTACTTAGACCAAACCTCAGGTTGCGTGCGTCTTCCGTAAACTCCGGAAAATCTCTGTCGATTTTTCTCCACTGCGACCCATCAGCGGGGTGTCTCAACATCTCGTCACTCTTACGGTCTTCTTTGTGCCACCTCAACAACTTGGCATGCTCTTTATTTCTGAACAAACGTTTCAACCGTGGTATTATAGGTGCATACCACATCACCTTGGCAGGAATCCTCTTCCTGGGGCGCTCGCCCTCAACATCACCAGGGTCATCTCGCCTGATCTTATACCGAAATGCACTGCACACCGGGCATGCATTCAAATTCTCATACTCACCACGGTAGAGAATACAGTCATTAATGCATGCATGTATCTTCTGCACCTCCAATCCTAGAGGGCAGACAATCTTCTTTGCTTCATACGTACTGGCGGGCAATTCGTTCTCCTTTGGAAGCATCTTCTTCATAATTTTCAGCAACTTCTCAAATCCCTTGTCAGATAAACCACTCTCTGCTTTCCATTGCAGCAATTCCAGCGTGCTTCCTAGCTTTTTCTGGCCATCTTCGCAATTTGGATACAAATCCTTTTTGTGATCATCTAACATGCGTTCCAACTTCTCCCTCTCCTTTTCACTTTCACAGTCAATCTGTGCATCAACAATGACCTGACCAAGATCATCAGCGGGCATATCTGATGCCCGTTCTTCACCTTCTTCTTCTTCATTATCTTCCATTGCGGTATCGGTGGTTTCAGGGAACTCAGGATAGTTGTCATCATTCTCTTCTTCATCGTTGTCTTCCATCATAACCCCTCTCTCCCCATGCTTAGTCCAACAATTATAGCCGGACATGAAACCGAACCGGAACAGGTGGATGTGAAGGGTCTTTGTGGAGGGGTAATCCTTCTCATTTCGACAACCTCCGCATGGACAACACATAAAACCATTCCGCTTGGTTGCCTCAGCCACCTTGAGAAAAGAATGCACGCCTTTAATGAAATCTCCAGAGCGTCGATCGGCGTACATCCATGCTCGGCTCATCTGCATTATATAAGTACATATCAAACGCAAATCAAATATACAATTTCTATTTCTATCTCTAATTTTAGTTTGATAAGTAAGAATAAGTTAACAAAACTTTAGTCCCGGCTGGTGGGTACTTCTATCGGTATTTCTATCTCTATTTCTATCGGTATTTCTATTGTTCTATCTCTATCTCTATTTCTATTTCTATGTTAGCTATGTCTACTTCTATTTTTATTTTTAATTCTAACATTTCTATTTCTAATAGCATTTCTATTTCTAATAAAATCTAACATAAATAAAACCTATATAGCATTTCTATTTTTACCTCTATCGGTATTTCTATCTCTATTTCTATCTCTATTTCTATCGGTATTTCTATTTTTCTATCTCTATCTCTATTTCTATTTTATTTATGTCTACTTCTATTTTTATTTTTAATTCTAACATTTCTATTTGTAATAGCATTTCTATTTCTAATAAAATCTAACATAAATAAAATCTATATAGCATTTCTATTTTTACCTCTATCGGTATTTCTATCGGTATTTCTATTTTTCTATCTCTATCTCTATCTCTATTTCTATGTTAGCTATGTCTACTTCTATTTTTATTTTTAATTCTAACATTTCTATTTCTAATAGCATTTCTATTTCTAATAAAATCTAACATAAATAAAATCAAATAAACATCTAATAAAATCTAACATAAATAAAATCTAATAGCTATGTCTATCTATATAGCATTTCTATTTTTACCTCTATCTATAAAATCTAACATAAATAAAATCAAATAAACATCTAATAATTGCTCCCATAAAAAAATCACAAATCTCTCTACTTCTAGAGCAATAAATGAGCTAAATTACCAATGAAAGACAAAAGCACAAAATTCCTCACCTTTTAGTCCACTTAGATTGAAGTGGGGACATCAATTTGTGACAAAAAATGGTGATCAAAGAGGATGAACTCGAGTTGCATGAAGAACACTGAGAGTGGAGAGTGGGAGTGCCTGGCTCGGGGAGGAAGAAGGAGCTGCTTTTATACAGGGAAGTCATTAGTCCCGGTTTGTAATACCAACCGGGACTAAAGGCTCACTCTTTAGTCCCGGTTGGTGTTACCATCCGGGACTAATGAGTCTGACAACGGTCGGATTCGACCCCAGAGTCATTAGTCCCGGTTCATATTACGAACCGGGACTATAGGTTTAAAACGAACCGGGACTAATGAGGTCTGCGGTCTGGCGGCCGAAAAAGCGGTGGGGCCCTGGGCATCAGTCCCGGTTCAGACAGCAACCGGGACTAATGCCCAGGAATATTAGGCCGGTTTTCTACTAGTGCAATGACTCAGGCCCCCTCGCCCCGCAGCGCGTCCACGTGGAGACCTATCGGTCCCGGTTCATGCTGGAACCGGGACCAGCATTGGTCCCGAGTAATGGATCCCGGTTCGGCAACCGGGACCAATGGCCCAAATGAACCGGGACCATAGGCCCTTTTTCCACCAGTGGAAGCGATGTTGGGCAATGTATAGAATCGATTCATAGCATACTACGAACCGCTTTTCACACACGCTGTGGTTGTACTTAAAACAACTGATTTAGGAGGCAACCAGTCATTTTTTGATTATTCCTTTGCTTTTCACGCTCCCAACTGCACTCTGAATGCTGAATTCAATATTCTCACACAGTATTGTTCTCACAAGCATATTTGTATACGATATATATGAGTAAATTGCCAAATACCACCATATTTTGGGCCAAGACTACAGAAAATAACCACTATTCATTTTTTCTTCAAAAAACCACCAGTAGACTTGTTAATCGTTGCAGAAAGCACTGATCGGTCAGTTTAGCTTGTTTGACAGTGTTTATGACCCAATGGCCCCACTGTCAGTCTGATGTGGCATGCAATAGATGGTCAGGGGAGGCATACGGTAAACTGCATCTAAATTTGGACTTTTTTGCAATTTTCTGTAGGGCCCACTAGTAAGACCTCTCCCGTAGCCCTAAAATAAAAGAAAACTGGTAGCCGCTGAGCCTCGCGCCGCATGATGGTCCCCGTGGCCAGTGAGACTCCCGACACAGGAAGTTCCCTGCCACCCATGACACTCTCGCCGCCGGCGAGGCTCCCTCTCTAGCTCCCTCCTCGTGCGTACCAACCGGAGATGATGGCCATCAGCCGAGCCGTCCCTCCCCTTCAGAGCAGGTGATCGGCGCCGCCACGAGCGAACCACCACTAGCGTCGCCGCTACTTCTTCCAGGCCAAGACGGTGAGGTTGAGCTCCATGCCACGGCTAGGGCGAAGCGGTGAAGCGCCACCTACCGTCGTTCCTGCAGGCCATCCTTCCCGTTCTCCAAGAAGATGTGCCTCAGGTGAAGCCACTAACGGTGTGGTGCTGCTGCGCGGTTTCCTGGCTTGACAGCGGCGGATTTCGACCACGTTGTGGAGGTAGTGTAGGGTATACGAGGATCTAGGTAGCGGCTGGCGCAGGCGTCCTCCGCCAGGGGCAGCGAAGGCAACCTCCAAGTAGGGGCGGCACCGGTGATTTCCAACCGGGGGCGGCGCGGTCGAGCTCCGGCAAGGGGCGGTGCGGGCGAGTTCCTGCCATGGGCGGCCGCGAGCGGTGTTGCTCTTGATTAGTCAACGCATGGTGGAGAAAAAGAATACAAGAGGAAAAATAAAAGACATACGGAGATTCCTTGATATTTTACAAGAAAGCCCAAAATATATAACCAGCCTAACATATGACTCCTCCAAGCGTTACACCACTGGTGGAAAAAAGGCCTTCAATCCCGGTTTGTAAAGCCCATTAGTCCCGGTTGTAGCAACCGGGACTAACAAAGCAGGACTAAAGGCTCCAGCCTTTAGTCCCGGTTACTTACGAACCGGGACCAATGGGCCTCCACGTGGCCCGGGGCATGTGCTGCGGCTGGAGGACCTTTGGTCCCGGTTCGTAACACGGACCGGGACTAAAGGTCCATTCGGAATAAAATTTATATTTTCTATTTCGGAATTTCTGTATTTTCTTTATTTCTCTATTTTTCTTTATTTCTCTATTATCTAATCATCTCTATTCTCATATCAAATTAGATACTTATGGCTCTCACTCCATATCTCATATCAAATTACAAGTACTTGCGGTCCTTACTTCTCGGTTGGTCACCCATCCTCACACTACTCCACCTTTAGCACGCTTAACTTCTCCATTCCTTCCCTACTAGCTTTCAAGACTGCGCTCGCGACTTCTTGATAATGGTATGCTACCAATTCTATTAACTTATACACTTTGGCAATATATAATATTACTTTTTAAAATTCCAAATAAATTCACAAAATAAGAAACAATGATTAAGTATAATAAGCACCAATGAATTTCAAATAATCTTTATGCATAATTTAATTATTAATTTTTAAGCCAAAATACTTGAAAAATCACAAATTCAAAAATTAATAGACTTTGTTAACCGAAACAAAGGGAGTACATTTTTCCAAACATACTCATCCAATAGAATAACAATAAGACTTACACAACCACATCTACGATCATCCACCTAATAAACATTAAGGTTAAGACGATCAACATGGCTATTGTAGTCTTTTAGCTTCCAGAATCTCCTAGCAATCTCAAAGCCTAGGCGAGCGTCTAAAGCGGCATATAACATTTGGTTGAAGCTCAATGGAACTTTTTCCCAACCAAATATTAGTTCATCTTTATCATCATCATCTTCTTCTTCTTCTCCCTTCTTCTTGTACTTCTTCTTGTCCTTCTTCTTCTTGTCTTTCTTCTTGTCTTTCTTCTTGTCCCTCTTCTTGTTCTCAAGATGTGTCCCAATAGTAGCATTGGCCAAATCATAGAGACTCGGTGTTATTTTGCTGGTGGGGTTTGGGACAATCTTTTGAAGATCGTACGCAGACGGAATAACAATTCCGTATATCCTCAGCATGCGCAGATCATTGGCGATAGCTGCACCACAAAATTTGATGGTGGTGTCCTTCAAGAAGTCCTTGAGTAGTTGCGGCACGCCATTGGCCTTACAAATCTGGAAGATCAATATCTCAGACGCCACCGAGAGTTAAAGGACGACGGCACGCTGAGGGACCTCGTGAGTGGTGAACTCATAGTCCAAGCCCACGCACTTGATCGGTGCGGCGTCGAGGAACCGTCGCTTGTCGGCGCGGATCCACTTCTCCACCCTTGATGCACGGAGAGTCTCCGTGATGGTGAAGTTCATCTCTTCAATGACGACATAGTAGAGCCGAGATCTTGGCAGAAATTGCTCCTCCATTGAGAGGGAGAGAGAGGGCGCCGGCGGTGGTGATGCGTGGGAGATGTTTGGGGAAGAAGAAGATTAGGAGAATGTGTGGTGTGTGCTTAAGATGATCAATATGAGTGCTATATATAGTAGAGAGAGGGAGATGAGAGGACGCCGGTGATGTGAATGCAATCGAGTTCCAAAGCAGCGCCGCCGGCGGTTCCCGAGCACGACGATCTCCGAAGCGACGCTCTCGTTTAATTCGATCGATCTCCGAAGCGTCGTCGTAACTGGTGCAGGAAGAGGGCGGTTCGTTTGAACAGGCCTTTGGTCCCGGCTCGTGGCAC